>OW964830.1:21811163-23011163 GCA_943142095.1 Ophonus ardosiacus | reverse complement strand
TTAAAACCTAGCAACCAGTTTTATTTTGTAATAATATCATCACACCTCAAGATATCCTTCCGGGATTGTCGGATTAAAGAGTCTTGGAACTCCGTTATGCAAGCAGCCGCAAATTATTTTCTTCTATTTGTTGGCAACCTATTGTCGTGGGCAAGTGTCAGTTTCGTCTGGGGCGCGAGTTGTGAGACACCCTGTATTTTATAAACAACAGCTTTTCTGCTTTGTCACAATTCAGTCTATTTCTTAGTGGGTTATAAATTGTAGCAGGTTCTATGTATTGTAAATAAAATACAGTCGTAGTTTGTCGCAACTCGCATGCGCACGAACTTGACTCGCCGTTGTTCGTCGACGGTGGTCCCCTTAAGTTCCGTTAAACCTCCGTTTTAATAGTTTCAGAGTCGGATTCGGAGGTGAAATTTTAACCGACATTTCGGATTCGAAGTCGAAGCTCCGTAACATCCCTGATATTTAATGTTCGTCCAAATGGGTATTATTATGGTTTTATACGATAATAGTTAATAATAAGATTTCCGAACTGCGCCCTGCGTTTTTTTTTTTTTTTTATTAATATATATATACATATATATATATATACATATATATATATATATATATATATATATATATATTGCTATTTATTGTGACATTTGAACATGTGGTTCATTTATTAGTAAATGTTATATGAATACATTTATTTTCTTCATCTATTCCAATACGCCATTTTTTAATCTAATTTGATATTTCATACAAAGTATTTTGAATGAGCTTGCTTGCCTCCTCTGGGATAGTATAGTATGAGAATATAGGATACCTGTATCGTCGTCAGCATATGTTGCTGTTAGTGTACAGGGTTAGACGGTAGATCAGCCGTAAATATTTGATACAATACAGGACCCAGAACGCTGCCCTGTGGTACTCCAGCATTGATTTTATATATTTTCTAAAGTATGCCTTGATTTGTAACTTGAAAATATCTCTCGCTTAAATGAGATTTAAGTAGTATATAGAATTCACTTGGAAGGTTTTGTTTAATTTTAAATAACAAACCATTGTGCCAGTTTCTGTCAAAAGCTTGATTTATATCAACGAAAATTCCTGTACATATATTTTTTTCTTCTAGGTCTTGTTTTATTTTCTTTATAATTCTGTGCACTTGTTCTATTGTTGAGTGCTGATTACGGAAGCCGAATTGATGGTATGGGATAAGGTTATTTGTAGGTTTTAGTCGGTTCAATATTAGTTTTTTTAATAATCTAGAGAGAATTGGTAATAATAAGATCGTTCTTTAAAATCTCGTTGTGTGTAGTAGTTTGCCTAGTTTCTATAACATTATTATTTGGGAAAATTTCTACTGAAGTGTTAAAGACGAATTATTGTGTTAAATATTGTATGTATCAATGCAGACAATTTTTATTGTTGGCAGTTCTTTTAGCACGAGGGCAGTTATGTAGTCGTACCCTGGGCTCTTTTTATTATTCAATCGTTGGATTTTTGTTTCGACTTCTTTTGGTGTAAAATATTTAATTAGGGGTGATACCGTAAGGGGGTGTTGAGGAAGTTTTTTTCTTCTGTTTCTTCTGAAGGGTTCACATCGTTTGGTTGGAAGACATTCGCCAATTATTCAGCAAATAGTTCAGACTTCTCTTGCTTATTACTTGCCCAGATACCATCATTCTTACGAATTGGAGCCTTGTGTTATTTCGATCTCTTTAGTCCTTTTGTTGCTTTCCACAAGCTGTAGTTTTGATCTTTAGTGTTTGGAGATAATGTTGAAAATTTTCATGCTTTATTTTTCGATTGATTGCTTTTAGTTTGGCAAATATATTTTTGTTTTGTCGTTAGGATTTCTACACCTTTGCCAAATTCTTCTTGCTTTACGTTTATTTGTTACAAGCTCTTTTATATGTCTTATTTGATTTAAAAACAACATACTTCACATTTTAATAAATAAAAATATGTTATTTTACTTCAAGAATTCAAAGTTGTTCATAAAGCATAATAATGGTAATGTGATGTAATTATTATTATTGTTACTACTCGTATACTTAAATAACCTTTACGTTAATTAGTATGTATATTTTTTTTATAAGATTTATGAAAAAGTTTAAATTTTCGAACACCTTCGGTAAACAAAATGTTAAATGTTTTAAATTTTCGAGCCGAGCTGGATAATTTTTTATCGAGTCGGGTCGGCAATTTTTATTTTTGGGCCGAGTCGATCCACACTTCAAAGCCCGGTCCGGCCCGATTCGAATGCATCCCTAACGATAACTTTGCGGGGTGTGGAAAAAACAACTGCTTCGTGAATATTGTTTATTATTTCTTCCATTCTTTCTTCAATATCTGTTTCTGAGTTTAATCTTGTAGGAATATTTGTTAATGTGTTTAACTTCTCTCGGTATCTTTACCAGTTGGTATGTTTGCTTGTGATTTTCTTCTTTCCTGATTATAGTGGTGCTTATTGACACCGTCGTGATTTGCGGTAGTTTGTTTTGATCAGTTGGCCAGTATGTTGGTGTGCCAGTACTTTGGTGATCATAATAATTATTTGTAATCATAGTATGAGCTGACGTCCTCTGGGATTAATTAGTCTTGAATCCTACCATGTATGTTTGGCGTTAAAATCGCCTCTATTAAATTTGTTACCCAAAGTTTTAAAGTAATCTTCAAATTGCTCTCTTGTGATCGTGTGTATGGGCGAACAGTAAGTGAGTGTAACTGTTAGGTATCCTAATTTATTTTATATCTGCACACCGGCTGTTGGAATGTGTTCTGTTTCGTATTTATAAGTTTCGAAATGCTTTATTTTTTCGTTCATTATTATGGCTGAACCGACATGGGCAGTTCCACCGGAGGCTGAGCGTGGTAGGTCTTAAACTTAGGAATTTGAAAGTAGTGTCGTTCCGTAAAATGGGTTTCGGACAATTTTTGTTCGAAGATAAAGTATTCAATTTCCTGGTGATATTGCACCTATTAATTATACATCACCGTAGGTCAAACTTATGATCACCTACGCAACGTTAGTATGGTGGCCAAAAGATCAAAATATAGCACAAGCGTCGTTGCAGAATATAAAACGATTAGCTTGTCTTTACAGGTGCTATGATTACCCGTCCAACTGCACCACTAGAAGTGGGGATTAACGAATCTGCACCTTCAAGTGAAGAAATGAGGCGATGCTCCAGGCACTTATACTCTGCAGGACAAATCTCTTCAAATCTGGTGATTTCGTAGACCAATTAAAAATTCTAAAGGAGATACATCTAGATAAAATGACCATGTCGGTCTGTGATACAATGACGACAAAATACAACTTTGACTACATGTCTAAGGTAATCATTGGTGATCGCCTTCAGTGGACAGTAGAAGAGCCATCCTTCCAAAGAGACTCTCTGTCCTGGTTAACGGTTGGTTCAATACTTGAAGCAGGAGAAACTGGAGTGGGTGTATTTGGTCCAGGGGTTACCAAATAAAGGAATCCATAGGCACCAGTTCCATTATATTTCAAACAGATGTCTACGCAATAAATCTCTGTGCTCATATAAACCCAAACAAAGGTCTGAAAGGAGCAACAATCAACGTAATGTCAAACCTCCTGGTTGCTTCAAAGGCATTACGTGCCTTCACTTGTGAGTCAAAGCTAGTCTGGAATTACATGAACACCAGGGCCATATTATCCAATAAGCTGACTAGGCCAAAGCCTAGAGCGCCGGACCAAATCTATATTTTAATTTTTTATTCTAATTCATTTTACTCTCATGCATATGTATATACAGGGTGTAAATTTTAAAACGGGTCATAGGGCTATAACATAGAAAACCAGTTTTTTGGGCGCCAAAAGTTTCTATATTAATTTATTAAAAAAATAATTAGTGTATATCATAAAGAAAAAATTTACAAATTTTTTGATACCAAACATTATATTTCTGTTTCATATAAAGCCAGAAAATAAATTTAAAAATTTGCATAATTAAGAAAAAATATCAATAGCCGTGAAACTGACAGAAACAAAACAAAACAATTGTTGACTTTAAACGCTCATTAATAAACGTTTCTTATATTTTATTTGTTAAATTATTATTATTTTCGTTTTATTAAGAAGAAATCATGAACAATTTGACTCATGAAGAAAAATTACAAATTATTAATGCTGCGCCTGTGCCACTCGCGCACTTATGACAAATTTTCGCACCTAACCTATGAAAATGTACGATGATGACAACAAAGTTCCTGCAGAAAAGAGCGACGAAATACTAATTGGACTTATTCAACAAATTGTTTACCTTTATTTTTTTATCTTATATACTTAAATATAATGTATTGCAATTGCTCTTATAAAAGTTAGATTATACGAAATGTCAAACATAAAATTCTGAATTTTAATTTACTGCATAAACGACGTTATTTTAGTTTAGTTTCTTAATTTAGTAGCTTTATTTAATTTCATAATTTATATGCTGCATAAACCCAGCATAAATGATTTTAATTTGTTCCCTTGTAGTTTGCAGTTTTTCTTGTTTCTTATAACTTATTTCTTATTACATGTATATCATCTTTAGTTTGTAAATACCTATTACAATAAATAATAATTGTTTCTTATATAAATATCCTATTTTTACATTATTTTGTGTTTTTTTGTATTGGTTCATAAATTAATAACTTTAATCTTTAATTGTCCCATATCATGACAATGTTTTGTTACTGTCACTTTCATGGCTAATGATATTTTTTCTTAATTGTAAAAATTTTTAAATTTAATTTCTGGCTTTATATGAAACAGAAATGTAAGGTGTTTGGTATCAAAACATTCGTAATTTTTTTCTTTATAATACGCACCAATTACATTTTCAATAAATTAATATGGAAACTTTTGGCGTCTAAAAAACTGTTTTTCTATGTTATAGCCCTATGACCCGTTTTAAAATTTACACCCTGTATATATGTGCTTAAAATAAAAAAAATCTGTTGTGGGCAACAAAAGACCTCTCGCCATTTCCAAATTAGGCTAGATAAGTATTGTATTGCACTTCGCTATCGAACCGTCGTTTCATAACAAAAAATTACAGAACTGTACCCAAATATTGTTTTTTATTATATTTAACATGTCTTCTGCACACATATAATTCTAATTATATTTATTTTTCATTGTATGCATTTTACCTATAATTTCAAATATTTAATTAATAAAACAATAAGAAAGATTAAATATACTTCCCAGAAAAAACTATCAGAATGTCACTAAAACAGTTGATTTTTGACACTGACATATGTCATTTACAAACTATCTATAAACATGTGAATATGTCAAGAGGTTTCTTAATGCCTTAGCCTCTGCGATTAGAATATTATATATATTATAGTGTCTTTATCTCTAAATCTATACAAGATACTCGTATAATAAAAAATTTAAGTGCATTAGATGGAGAATTTTGTTCTTCAATATTTGTAATAACAAAAATTTCCAAAAAAATTATATTTAGAAGAATTTTTCTAAGAAACTACTACTTCCGGTTGTCCAATTGTTACCAAAACAACAGCTCTTCCCAGGAATGTCAGATTGAGGAATTCATAGTTAAACTTAAGTCTTATAGTTTTTAAGGAATCGTCCCTCCAACATCCAGACATATATACACACATACACACATCCACACATCCACACATCCACACACACACACACATCATTTTAAAAATGTTATAATCGGATTCTAGGAACCATAAATTGTGCTTATTCAATAAAATCTGAAAATGCGAATTTTAGCATGAATCCAATACCTCCGTTAGCGAGAGGTAAACAACAAAACAATATTACAATGGGCGCATACGAGTACACCGTATTTCCGCTCATAGTCACTGAGCGCAGTTTATTTCACCAAAATATAATAGTCAAAATTTAGCATTTTTATGACAAGTTTGCAATCAAATGCAAAATGGTATATTCAAGAACGAGCTTTTTAAGACAATATTTTCGCACACATCAAAATTTAGAAAACGAGCCTTGCGTCTTTTATTTCCTAATGACCAGTGCGAAAAAGTCTTACAAAATCAGCCTTTATAATATTTTTTTATCTCTCGCTCAGAGAGGCATTGGAATCATGCTAAAATTCGCATATCCAGATTTTAATGAATAAGCATGATTTAAGGTCCCTACAATCCGATTATAACTTTTTTAAAATGATGTCTGTGTGTGCGTCTGTGTGGATGTGTGTGTATGTGTGTGTGTGTGTGTGTGTGTGTGTGTGTATGTAGGGATGTTGGAGGGACGATTCCTCAAAAACTATGACTTAAAAACTGTTTAACTATGGATTCCTCTATCTGACATTCCTGGGAAGAGCTGAAAAGGTTTTGATAACAATTGAGCAACCGGAAGTAGTAGTTTCTTAGAAAAATTCTTCTAAATAAATTTTTTTGGAAATTTTTGTTTTAAATATTGATGAACATAAAATTCTCCATCTAATACACTTAAAATTTTTATTATATCTTGTATAGATTTAGAGATAAAGACATTATAATATATAGAGTAACCTAATCGCAGAGACTAAGGCACTAAGGAAACCAGTTGACAAATTCCAATGTTTATAACATAGTTTGTAAATGACACATGTCAGTGTCAAAAATCAACAGTTTTAGTGACATTCTGTTATCTTTCTCTGGGAAGTATATTTAATCTTTCTTATTGTTTTATTAATTAAATATTTGAAATTATAGGCAAAATGCATACATCCATCAGAAATATCGCCAATCTGGTTAATGAATTGGAAGAATCTCTGACATTTATAAACTTCCTCATACAATGAAAAATAGATACATATAATTAGAATTATATGTGTGCAATGCAATAAAAAACAATATTTGGGTAAAGTTCTGTAATTTTTTGTTATAAAACGGCGGTTTGAAAGCGAAGTGCAATACAATACTTATATAGCTTAATATGGAAATGGCGAGAGGTCTTGTGCTGGCCACAACAGATTTGTATATTTTGCGAATGGATATTATTTTTAGAATATATTTATTATGCCTTCCTGTTACAAACTGCAGGCGAGAAAGGGCAAAAGTTCATTATTATATAGAAACAGAAGTTATACAAAAATACAATTTTGAAGACATTGGCCCCTATTAGAACTATTGGTTCATATTATGACGAGCGTACTTTTAAAATAAAAGTGCTTTTATAAAGCACGCTTTATATTATATTTTTATGAGAAATGTGACCATAAAAGCTTATTTATTATAAAAGTACGCTCGTCATAATATGAACCAATAGATCTGTCCGTTTCGCTGCTTTGTGTCTACGGTTTACTGTCGCGTCCAGATACTTTCTATACACACGGCAGTATACTCTGTCTCATCGAAACCCAAAGGATCACAATAAACAGCTTAAACACCCGTATACTATAAAAATATAAAGGAACAGTTTAGTACGACGTAACGCAAATTACCTTAGGTTTGTCGTAATACTTGCAATTCCTAGGGTTGAATTAAAGGAAAAATTAAAATATCTTATGAAACACAGGCAAAACACTTACTTATGTAATCCATAATCCTACACAAAGACGCAAAGATACTTATTACAAAAGTAAGATATTGTAATTGGTGTATTACTACGGTTCGAATTTAAATAAATTACCCTGGATTACCGTAGCCAGTTTTGAGTACCAATTATACTAACGACATATTATATTTTCGCATACTCTACCTGTCAGCATACGCTGAACTGAAGCTCCATTGAATGACAATGGCTGGTGGGTTCGCACATGTTCGTGTCGAACCGAACATAGCCGAGTACTCGTATACATTGATTCTTACTACTCACATCATGGAGGTAGGAATAAATAAGGAGAGAGCAAGTGGCTGTAAAAGTGAAGCCATTTCCCCCACTCCAGGCCGGGCCTATCTGTCAACCTTCTTTGACCTTAAAGCCATTTTGTTTGGCTTGTTTACGTTTGTGTTGTAACGTTTTAGAGTGCATTTCAATACGTTTTATTAATTAAATAAAAATATTATATTAAAACACGTGCTTTTTGAATCTTACAAAATTTAATTAAGTAAATTCAATAAATAAAATGTATATAAAAACACATTAATATCATTTTTCAATAAATAATATATGTACAACACATTTCTTTCAGTATTTAAAGTTTTATAAAATTTTAATTGAACGAATAAAGCAATTTTGTTTAAAAATTGCTGCGCTTATCCCCTTTCTAGGACGGTCCAACAGCTGTATTCGTCCGTCCCCACTAGGCTTCATTCCCCTGGCCCTCAATATAACCTCATGCTCTCTCTTTGTATTCCTACCTCCATGACTCACATATATTTCATTTAAAACTTGCGACATGCCTACAACGCTCCGCACTATACGAAGTAATTGTTATGAACTCACGAACAGCCCCGATGTTTGCCGATGCCACCAGCAGCCAGCATTCAATAGGGCTTCATTATCACAGCATATATGCGCATTCCAGTAAGTTTATATTTCAATGGTAGGTATTTAATATTTATACAGTATCTTATCTAATTTATATAAAAAAATATTTTAAAATAATAAATCACCTATAATTTGATATCATATCATACTGCATGATCAATACAAAGCATAGTAATACACATGTCACAGGGATATGAGTAAATTAGTTGTTTGATCAAATCACTATGGGTGGTAGTATGAACAAGTGATTCAGGGTGATTAGCTCAGGGAATACCGATTAGCTAGGAGATGACTAGCAGTGTTTTAGCGCTGTCAATCGTTTATGGATTATTTTAGAGAAAAATGCTTCAAATAACAGTTACAGAAAAATTAATTGTACACAACAAAAAGTCCAGGCAGGTGACGAACAGTTTACAAAGTTTGTATTTTTCTCCAAAAATATCAACAATAACCTAACCCAACGCATAAAATTTAGCTCGTTTTTCAAGTGTGTCTTTTGTGCGTCACGTTAGGTTATTGTTGTTGCTTTTAGAGAAATATACAAACTCAGTTGTTCGTCGGCTGCCGGGTCTTTTTTTGTGAATCAAGCAATTTATTTACTCATGTCCCTGCGACATACATATTGTGTCCCTCGCCGGCTATAGAATTAAAATATGTAACATAAGGACTAGAATGTTATTTTTTAAAGTGAAGAATATCGACGGATGATGGAAAAATGAAGGATAATAAATTAATATACTCCTTGTTTGTAAACGTTTCAATTTTTATTAAACCATCCTCAGTACTGGTGAACAAAGGAAAACAAACAATGCAATATGAAGTTCATACATATGCCAAAGTATACAAAATAAACTAATTTACTTACCATCAGGTGATTTTGTTACATTTAAAATAACATTGTTACTTGTCACATGGATGTACTTTATATTAAATCGTTTTTCTTTTTTCTTTCTTCACCAGCACTGAGGATGGTTTAATAAAAATCGAAACGTTTGCAAACAAGGAGTATACCTATTTGTATTAATTTATTATCCTTCATTTTATCCATCATCCGTTGATATTCTTCACTTTACTATACTTTTGGATACGAATTCTAGGTACATAGAGTTATATTTTAAATATGGTAACTGTTGTTCCATTTTTAAATAAAACCAAAAGTGTAAATACAAAAAACGTTTACAATTAAAAACTGCGTAACTTATTGTTCAATTGTTTTTTATGCCCGTATAGGAAGCTGACGAAAATTGGCTTTCATAAAGAAAATTACAGATTTGCAAGAGTATTAAAAAATAACATTATATTCCCTGTTATTATTTCAATTCTACACCCCGTATGCGTACATAGGTAGGTACATATAAAGAAGAAAAACAAAAACAAAAGTATTTATAGTTATTCTGACCTGGTTTATCTTAGAACTATTTTAAGTCTACGTTTTTTTCCTTATTCGCAACGATGTAAGGTTATTTTAGGCATAAACCTAGTCTAATATTTGGATCTAGTCAACCTCTATTAATAACTTCTGTTGTGCCAGAAATAGTGTGATAAATGATCTAAGTTATCAAAAAATTAATTACAAAACTAATTCCTACAAATAATTAGAAAAAATAATTATTTCTCTGTGGTATTGTGCTGTCTATACATTTTTAAGATATCAACAAAAATCATTAAGGTAAGGCAACAAAATAAAAACCAAATAAACAGTGACTTGCTTTTTATCTCTCGCTAAGAGAGGTATTGGATACATGCTAAAATCGCATATCCAGATTTTAGTGAATAAGCACGATTTAAGGTCACTGGAAACCTTTTACAATGATGTGTGTGTGTGTGTGTGTGTGTGTGTATGGGTGTGTGTGTGTGTGAGTGTGTATGTGTGTATGTTATGTGTATATGTGTATGTTATGTGTAAGTGTGGATGTTGGAGGGACGGTTTCTCAAATTATATAAGACTAAAAACCAATTTAACTACGTATTCCTTAATCTGACATTAATGGGAAGAGCTGAAAAGATTATGGTAACAACTGGACAACCAGAAGTAGAAGTTTCTTAAAAAAAATCTTCTAAATCTTATTTTTTGGAAATTTATGTTATTACAACTACAAAAGAATATAAAATTGTTTATCGGATACATTGAACATTTTTATTATATCTTTTATAAATTTAGATATAGAGAATTATAAATATATAAAATACTCACAGCCCAAATAACTCCATGGAAACCAGTTGAAAAATTAAAATGTTTGTAATTGACAGGAAAATGTCAGTGTCAAAAATCCAGATACATTACTGAAGCTTTTTTTTCTGGAAAGTACATTTAATATTTCTTATATTATTATTAATTAAATATTTATAAATAAGATACATATCTTACATATCAGCGTAAAAAGTGTTAGGGATAAAAAAAAACTGAAACGAAAGAGCACAGGACAGAATACAGTGGAAAAATATTACAAGAGAAGCCATGGGACTACACGGCCTGGAGAGCTGAGTATTATTATTATATTACATACACGCATCAGGAATACCGCCAATCTTATCAATGAATTTGAAGAATCCCGTACATTTAGAAAAGTAGGAGGAAACTTATTTATAGAATGAATTAAAAAATATATTAATAACAGATGTAATTAGAATTTTTGTGTGTGTACCAGAAATGTTAAATACAATATGTACTTATATAGCCTATATGCGGGGTTGTATTGGAAAAAACCACTTTGGAAAAAACCATGTGAGTTTTTATATACCTACTAAAATAGAGTAAAATAAATAAATACAAAAATATAGGCCTATAGCAACCAAGTTTTTTCAAAAATTATCTACATACAATTTTATAGAATAAAATCCTGAATTTTTGAGTGTTATAATATTAAATTTACGGTCATGGTGCCCGAATGAAGTTAATTTAAAGACCACATAAAGCTAGATTTAATATGAGTTAATTCAAGAAATGAGCGTAGGTTAACTGTCAAATATCTATATTTGACAGTATACTGTAATTTCAGTTTTTGAAATAATCTATACTTTCATCTCGAGCATCGTGCAAATTTTGCGCACCTGTACAGCATAAAAGGCTTGAGCGATTTTAATGAAAATTGAAATTGTAGGAAATAACTCAACATGATTTCCTGGTAATAGGTCTTTTTTCTGTACGATGCACAGTTTTTGTGTAAAAAATTATTAAAAAAGTGGAAATTTGGCTCTTTGAAACAAAAAGAAAAAAAAATATCTTAGCTCGAAAAAAGTAAGACGAAGATCTCTGTGAAATGTCAATCAGAACCTTTAAATGGAAATATTTATGAAAAGAGGACAATTTCAAAGAAGTTAAATTCACAAACATAAACTATGACCACAGAATACATATATACAGAAGCGACACACCTTGCCGGCACCATTGTTGTTGCGATTTTACGTTTATGACCTTGAACTTTAAATTTGTTGGCAAATTTACGCGCGAAATTTAAAGTGTTTTAAATTGTAAAAGAAAAATTAGAACATAAAAGTACTAAAATTTAAATTTTATTAACGATTTAAAAAGAAATCATATAAAATAATCACATAATTATATTTTTATTAAACAAATACCTGAATTTTACAAGTTTGTTACAATGCAGAATTTTCTATATCTTTGATGTGGGAAACAAACGTCAGACTCGATGAATATGTCCCATTCCCATATATCCTTCTCCATCAAATCTTCTCTTCCACAGGCATTGAGCCACATTTTACACTTATATTTATTAAATGAATATACATTTTACATGATATGGTAGTCGTTTTAATACATAACTTGCATGTCTGAATCTTTCGGAAACGAAAAAAACTTACATTTCCCTTTCTCCATTTTTTAAATCTATCTATACAGTCTTTATATGAACAACCAAGTCCTCCCGATTCTATTTTCTTCATTTTATCCATTTAATTAGAAACTAACACCACTTCTAAAATTCACAAACGGCATATGTCAAAAGTGAGAAGACGTGTTTGGTTTGCTTGAATTAGCCATAACGCGTGACAAGCTAAGACAACAGCTCTTTCAGAATACGTGAAATATAATGTTTTTCCTTATGATAATGATATTTGAAACATTACAGTTGAATATATGAGTGACAATAAGGTGTTAAATTGCAAAATTATAAAGCCTATTTTATGAATAAAATTTAACAAAGGTAAAGTGAGGTTAGTTTTGTAATAAAATATTTAAAGGGTTTTGCGAGTTTCAAATGGTTTAAATAGAAAATAGTGGTTGTATTTTAAGCTAATTATAAAATAATTTGATGTATTTTATATTTAATTGTTCCATTGAAATGGTAATTAGTACTATTACTATACTATAGATATCTCTTAATGAAGCACCTAAAGATGTTGCTACATTTTAACAAAGGTAGGTGTTAAATAGTCTATAATTGAAATGTACGAATGATTAAATTTTGGTTTAAAATCAATATACTTTACATTTGAATCCTATGGAATTTAAATTTCCGTTGATTACAACAATCAATATTATCTTTGTTGAAATCAACAATTTTGCAATTATTGTAAGCAAAATAACAATGCCAGAAAATTATACGTTTGATAGGATATTTCTTTTACTTTCTTCTACTAAATTTTAATAGTAAATCAGGGAAATTCAATATCGGCAGGAACGAAAAATAAAGTTTTCTCACTATGATTTCAGAATTATAAATCAAGCATTTAATTCTTCGCAAAATTCATTGCAAGGTTCTTTAGTAATTAATATTCTTGAGCTATAATCAAAATATTCTTTGTTGCAATCAACACTTTTCCAGTTATTATTTCAATATAAAATGCTAGAAAAATATGCGTTTGGTGGCACAATTATTTTATTTATAACTTATAACAAGTCATCCAAATGCAAACAAATTTTTAAAAAAATATTGTTCATTACTATTACCTTACCGTGTAAGGTGTATATTAACTTTTTCTTTTCGAATAAGAGATTTGTTTAAATTTACTTTTAATTGTCTTGAAATAGTGTTCGTTATGGTCGGCTCTTTTGTGCTGGGCACAATCAGCCACCAAGTTCGAAGCGGCCATGGACAAATTATTATCGTAAAGTTATTAACAATATTATTAGCAAAATTAAATACACAGCCTATCGTAAAAGACAATAATAAAAATATTTACTTCTATTCTAATTATTTTTATTTATTTAAATTAATTTGCCATCGGGGCTCAGCCCCATACAAATGGATTGACAATCATGACATAAAGTAAAGTATTCTATTTACTAATACATTTAAAAAAATATATATCTACTATTCTAACAAAGTAACAGTATATTAAGCAATAATTATAATTAATTAATTATAACAAAAGCCAGACGACAAAATATTATTTTATTGCCTTACCAAACATATGAAAATAAATACTTAAAGAAATACTTTCGAATAATACTTATTAGATTTAAATATATGAAACAAGAAATAGAAATAACCATTTAGCAAAAATGACAGTAATAACAAAACATTCATATACATAACGATACCCAAAATATAATGAATTGAATACTAATAATACCTAATGTACATAGTTATAACATATGATAGCTAATATACAAAAATAGAATAAAAATAT
Source organism: Ophonus ardosiacus (assembly GCA_943142095.1). NCBI lineage: Eukaryota > Metazoa > Arthropoda > Insecta > Coleoptera > Carabidae > Ophonus > Ophonus ardosiacus. Next base: position 22,997,146 of record OW964830.1, on the reverse strand, counting down.
ATAATAGTAAATGAAATAGCAGCAATAGCAAGGCTACAGATCATTCATTAATAATAAAGCTTCTAAGCTTCATAGCTTCAATTGTAAAGAAAAATATGTTATTAATTTTGGATACGTTAAGATCGCAAAAAGTTGATAATAATTATACTTTTATATGTTGGATACATTTGAAACATTATGTTATTTTTTAAATATATATATACTTTGTTTCAAAAATTATATTTTATTTAAAAATATTGTACAATGTACATTTCGAGGTATTACCTCATCTTCAGGAAGAAAAATAAATGATATAAATATAAATAAATATAAATATAAACAAATAACAAATGAGTGAAACAAATTACAAATTAATAAAGATAATAAAATTGAAATTTTATTAATACAAAATTATTAATACAAAATTACTAAAATTTTGAAAAAATATTAGGATCTAATAGGGGTGAATTGTTTAAATCCAAAATTTCATTCATTAGATTATCTTTTTTGTGTAAAGAATTTTTTATTTCGAATGCTTCTAAACAATTTAGTTTTTTACTTTTGTTTTCTATATGGAGAATTTTTAAATTATGAATTGTACAAAAATGTTCATTGTTAAATAAATGTTTTGCCAAATTTGAATTTTCTATTTTTTCGTATTTAAATTGTCTTAAATGTTCATTAAATCTTAACTTGAAATTTCGCCCCGTTTGACCAATATATTTATAATTACAATTGTTACAAGAAATTTCGTAAACACCAGATTTATCTAATTTGTCTAAATTTTCAATTTTATTATTAACAAAAATAGATTTTAAATTATTTTTTACATAATATGCTGGATAAATATTATTTAATTTTAATATTTTTCCAATTTTTAAACTCAAATTACCAACAAATAATATTTTTCTGTAATTTTTATTTATTTTATTTTGAAAGCAATATAATTGTTTTGATATTAATTTCTTTTTTTGCTTTTTTATAATATTATCAATTATTATTTTATCAAAACCATTTTTATAAGCCAAATAATAAATTGTTTTTAATTCTTTTTTATAATTTTTGTAAGATAAAGGAATGTTCAATAACCTTGTAATATAACAATAGAAAGAAGCCAACTTATAATTTAGAGGATGTTTTGATTTATAATGAATAGTGTTATCAGTGCAAGTTAATTTTCTATAAATATCGAAACTAAATTTACAATTAAATTTTGTTATTTTTAAATCTAAAAAATTTAAGCTGTTATTTAATTATTTTTCTATTGTAAACTTTATTGAATTATCAATAGAGTTTATTAATTTTAAAAAATCATCTAATTCAACCGTATTACCCAACCAAAGACATACAATATCATCAACATATCTATGCCAAAATGAAATTTTAGAAATTAGATTGTATTTCAAATTAAATAGATTTATTTCAAAATTATTCATGAATATTTCTGCTAATAATGGTGATAAAGGACTACCCATAGGCAAACCATCATTTTGTTTGTAATATTGATTATTAAATCTAAAATAATTTTGGTCTAAACATATATTAATTAAACATTTTAATTCATTTCTAATTTGAAAGTTATCAATTTCTTTTTCTAAATGATTATTGATAATTACTTTTAATTTAGTTATAGGTATTGAAGTGAATAAATTTATAACATCAAATGATACTAAAATTGAATTATTTGGAATAACCGTATTTTTAATTTTATTAACTAAATCTATTGTATTTTTAATTGAAAATTTTGAGTTAAAATTTATAATATTTGGGAAGGTGGAACTTAGAAATTTACAAATTTTGTATGTAGGGGCATTAATATAAGAAACAACAGGTCTAATTGGTATATTATCTTTATGTAATTTTGGTAATCCATATAAAATTGGAGCAGAAGGATTCATGTTAACATAATTTAAAATATTGTATGTATTTGATAAGGATGTACAATTTTTTAGTGATTTTTTTAAAACATTTTGAAATTTGTGAGTAGGATCTTGTTTTAATTTTATTATATTACTTTCATTAATAAAATTATTTACTTTTAAAACCTAATTTTGCTTTTCTAAAATGGTTATTGTATTGCCTTTATCTGCTTTGGTTAATATTAAATCATTATCTGAAATTTTTCTTTTTAGTTTTATTATATTCGAATTATTTGGAAATACTGTAGAATCAGAACTAGAATTTTGAGTATATTTGTCAATGACATTTGCACAAATTTCTTTTAGATTTGATTTATTGTATGGTATTGATAAATCAGTATCTATTGCTAAATTTATTATATTTTTCTTACTTGTTGGTAAATTTTTTTTTTTTTTTTTTTTTATTTTAGATATTAAAACTAGTCTTTACAGACTAACCATTAATTTATCTCTAATCTAAAATTATGGTAATTATAGTCTCTAGTGTACACCCAATGGTATTTCCTAGTTTTCCCTGAATTCCTACATGGCACTATAGCACAGCACTTATTGCACTTTCACGTACACTTTTCACTAATTTGCTACACTAACTCAAAAGGTTTTGTTCTTTTGAGTCTTCTTTTCAAGCCGTCGTTATCTAGCAGTTGGATTGCCTCGACATTAGTGTGAAGGTGGAGTCTTGCTTCATGTTTAGTTGCAGAACATTTAATCACCGTATTAATACTGTCAACTTTGAGGTCTCGACAGATATCGCTGTTGCGAACATACCATGGAGCGTTCACTGCGTTACGTAGAACTTTGTTTTGGAATTTCTGAATTTTCTCTCTATGACTTTGTTTGGTACAACCCCAAAGTTGCGAGCCATACGACCATACAGGTTTTAATATCTGATTATAGATTAAAATTTTATTAGATATAGATAGCTGCGATCTTCTTCCTAGTAACCAATACATTTTTCTGTATTTTATGTCAAGTTCTTGTTTTTTCTTTTTTACATGTTCAACCCATTTTAGTTTTGCATCGAGCGTCATTCCAAGGTATTTAGCAGTGTTTGCATATGGAATGATATTGTTATTGATTGTGACTTGATGTTGATTTGTACACTTTTTGTTGGTGAAATTAATGTGAATGGATTTTTGTTCATTTAGTTTAATTCTCCATTTTTCTGTCCAAGATGTGATTTGGTTACAAGTTCTTTGGAGATTTTCCGTGACTGATTCTTCATCACTTGCTGTTGCTAAAATAGCAGTATCATCTGCAAAGGTCGCTATTGTAACATTATCAGTTTGTGGTAAGTCACAAGTATATAACAGATAAAGTATAGGCCCTAAAACACTGCCTTGTGGCACCCCAGCTTTTATTTCTTTTAAGTTTGAAAAGGAATCATCTTGTTTAATTCTAAATAGTCTATCAGAGATATAAGATTCTAACAGGTCAACGTACTGCTTAGGCAATAATGTATTTAATTTATAAATTAAGCCTTTATGCCAAACCTTATCGAAAGCCTGCGCTATATCTAAAAAAATGGCTCCACAGATTTCTTTATTTTCTAAAGCTTTTTCTATTATGCTAGTTATCCTGTGCACTTGATCTATGGTTGAATGTTTGTTGCGAAATCCAAATTGATGATTTGGAATTATATTTTTCCGTTCTATTAATGGTTTTAATCTTCTTAGTAGCAGTTTTTCAAATAATTTCGAAATTATTGGCAATAAGGATATTGGCCTGTAGGATTTTACATCGTTTGGCGGTTTTCCAGGTTTTGGTATCATAATTACTTCCGCCACTTTCCATATGTTCGGAACATGTTTTAACCTAAATGATGCATTAATTAGATATGTTAACATAACTATTCCTTTTCTGGGCAGTTGTTTAAGAATTTCCCCAGTTATTAAATCGAAGCCGGGAGCTTTTTTCGACCCCATGTTTGTTAATATTTCATTGGCTACTTCTCTAGGCGATACTAGTGGTATATCTTCGCTTTCTTCATTGTCAAATTCTTCATTTATGTTATTATCATTTTGTGCTTCGTTTGGTTTGAAAGTATTTTCGAGATGATCTGCGAATGTATCAGCTTTCTGTTTATTGTCTCTTGCCCATTGTCCATTTTCTTTTCTTATAGGTGGTGTTTGTGTAATTGGTTGTTTTAATCTTTTCGTTGCTTTCCAAAGAGAGTAGTTAGTGGCTTTGTCCGCAGATAGATTACTTAAGTAGCTATTCATTGATTCTTCTTTTATTTTCTGAATTTCTCTTTTTAATTTTTGTGTTTTATTATTTAGGATAGTTTTATCGGCAGGATCTCTGGTCATTTGCCACTTCCTTCTAGCTTTCCTTTTGTCCTTGACAAGTTCTCGTATTTCAACTGAGTAGTTGTTTCCTATGGTTTTGCGAATACACTGTTTGGTATTACTCCAAGCGGCATTTTGTATTATTTTATTAAAGTTCTCGGCTGCTTCTTCTAATTGTTGCTTGTTTTTTAGCTGAATGGATAAGTTGATGTTTGTTTGCAAGTTTATTCTAAAACTTTCCCAATCCGTCGTTTTATTGGTTAGAGAAGGTTTATTTTCTTTTGTGATTATTCTCTCGCTCAAGGTGAGGACGACACCCGAGTGATCCGAACAGAGATCAAAATTTTCTTCTATCTTTATAAAATTTGGTGATACTTTTTTAGATATGAAAAAGTCTAGCAGATCTGGTAATTTATTTTGATCTGTAGGCCAGTATGTTGGTTTACCTGTAGTATGATAGTTGCATCCCGTCTCTCTTATTGCTTTGTTGAGTTCGGAACCTTTAGGGGTTGTAAGTCGCGCTCCCCAGTCTGTATGCTTCGCGTTAAAGTCTCCGCCTACTATAAATCTATTACCAAGATGTAGGAAAAGGTTTTTATAATCATCCTTTTTCAGGTTATATCTTGGCGGGCAGTAAAGAGCTCCTACATTTAATTTTTGTTTTGTGGATTTGATTCCAACCATCGCTAGTTGGATTTTGTCAGTTTGAAGATGGTGTTCCTCGTAATGTTTAATACTTTCTTTTATAATAACAGCACTTCCTCCTCTTGCTTGGTTTTGTGGATGTATTGAATGGTATATTTTATAACCTTTTAGTTTTAAATAATTTTGGTTAGTAAAATGAGTTTCAGAAATAAGACATATATCTATGTTTTGAAAGTCCAGGAATATTTGTATTTCTTCGCGTCTGTTTAGGAGGCCATTGGCATTCCAGGTTGCTATTCTTAAATCAGTTTGATCCATTATTTATTTTTTAAACTGTTTTGTTGTATTATTTTCTATTTTAGAAATTCTGAGTTCTAGTGATTTCATTGTTTTCTCTTGTGTTTCAAATTTAGATATTAGAGTTTGCATCATTTGCATTAATGATTGCTGTTCATTTTGACTGTGATTTTGTTCAGTTTCGCTGTTATTTGCTACTTGGGCATAGGATATTCCTTCCGTTATTGGAGAAGATCTAAATTGTCTTGGCTGTTTTTGCTGTATATTTTTTGCTTTAATAATTAAGTCTCTTCGTTTTTGAAGTTCTTTAGCTACTACACATCCGCGGTAATTCGCCGGATGTTCATTCCCGCAGTTTGAGCAATTTGGTTTTTGTTCAGATGGTTTTTGGCAATTGATGGTCAAATGATCCCCTGCACATTTTACACACTTTGGGTTATGTGAACAGAACTTTTGTGTGTGTCCAAATCTCTGACATTTTTTGCATTGAGGAATTAATTTTGTGCTTCTTACTGCTTCGATCTTGACACGCATGTGACACAGGTATTCAATTTCAAAAATTTTCTTTATATCTTCGTCGTTATTAAATGTTAACATAAATAACGGGAGCGGTTTTATCACAGCTTTTCCATTGTTATCATATTCTTTCTTATACTTGTTAATTACTTCAAGTATTTTAAATCCTTTTTCAGATAGTTCAGTTTTGATTTCTTCTGGCTGGCATGAAGGGTGTAGATTTTTAGCCATAACTCTTATTGGGCGTATAGATTTGTCTTCATATGTATGCCACTCGTGTTGAAAAACACTTTTATCGTTCATGAATTTTGTTAAGGTTCTATATTCTAATTCGGTTTCAACATTAATTTTTATCTGGCTATTATTCATCATAGTTGTTTTGAATTTTAAGTTTAAATTTCTTAGAGTTTGATTTAGTTGATTGTATTCTTTTATATTACTTACTATTATGGGCGGAGGTTTAAACTGTTTAGCTTCAGTTTGTTTCTGGCTTTGCTTGGTATTTTTGTTCTCTGGTGTTGAGGTTAATTTTCTTTTCTTGTTTTTTTGAACAATCCATGCAGTTTCTTCAGCTACGGCATTCTCGCTTATATTTGAACTGGTTTCTTGAGTGTTCGTCTTTTTGGATTGAAGATTAGTAATAATTTTCTTCAGTACTTGGTTTTCTTTTATTATGGCTTGATTTTCTGCCTTCAGTGCTTGAATTTCTTTATATATATCTTCTATAGTAGCATGACTACTGAATTCCATGTCTTGCATTGGATTTTGTGTAATTGGAGTACTTGATAAGATCCATGGGTTGCTTATTTGTGGCGGGTTGTTAACTTGACGACCACCATAAAGGTGGCCGTCAGTAGTTAATTTTGGATTTGTCGACACCTTGTTTATTCACTTTTATTTAAATTTTAAATAAAATTTGTGTTTAATTGGTTCTAATAACTAGGTATTAGGTAGCAGATAACAATTATTAGACACAACAGCTAGCACGTCCGTTCACTATGAAGGCTCACTACAGACTATTTGTTGGTAAATGAGGACAAAAGGATAAGCCTAATTCTAAAATTTTGATTTCATTTTCTTCAAAATTGACACCTGTCAAATTTTTTATTCTTGGGTAAAATTTTGTGTCTGTTTTTTGTAGAAACTCCGAAACATTATCTTCTATCTTCTGATCATTATATAACTTTTTAAATTTTGACATTTGTTTTTCTCGAAGAACACAGCTAATTTGGAAAGTTTCTTCTCTAAATTTGCTATCCATTATATCGAAAACAATGGGGTGTAGAATATTTGACAATCTTGTATGAATTAACTTTTTATGTAAATTAATATTGTAACGAACATTATACCATCTTCTTAGTTCAGTTATTATAAATTTTCTTCTGGCCCATGTTATAATTTTGTTAAAATTTCTAAAATTTCATTTTGGCATAGATATGTTGATGATATTGTATGTCTTTGGTTGGGTAATACGGTTGAATTAGATGATTTTTTAAAATTAATAAACTCTATTGATAATTCAATAAAGTTTACAATAGAAAAAGAATTAAATAACAGCTTAAATTTTTTAGATTTAAAAATAACAAAATTTAATTGTAAATTTAGTTTCGATATTTATAGAAAATTAACTTGCACTGATAACACTATTCATTATAAATCAAAACATCCTCTAAATTATAAGTTGGCTTCTTTCTATTGTTATATTACAAGGTTATTGAACATTCCTTTATCTTACAAAAAATATAAAAAAGAATTAAAAACAATTTATTATTTGGCTTATAAAAATGGTTTTGATAAAATAATAATTGATAATATTATAAAAAAGCAAAAAAAGAAATTAATATCAAAACACTTATATTGCTTTCAAAATAAAATAAATAAAAATTACAGAAAAATATTATTTGTTGGTAATTTGAGTTTAAAAATTGGAAAAATATTAAAATTAAATAATATTTATCCAGCATATTATGTAAAAAATAATTTAAAATCTATTTTTGTTAATAATAAAATTGAAAATTTAGACAAATTAGATAAATCTGGTGTTTACGAAATTTCTTGTAACAATTGTAATTATAAATATATTGGTCAAACGGGGCGAAATTTCAAGTTAAGATTTAATGAACATTTAAGACAATTTAAATACGAAAAAATAAAAAATTCAAATTTGGCAAAACATTTATTTAACAATGAACATTTTTGTACAATTCATAATTTAAAAATTCTCCATATAGAAAACAAAAGTAAAAAACTAAATTGTTTAGAAGCATTCGAAATAAAAAATTCTTTACACAAAAAAGATAATCTAATGAATGAAATTTTGGATTTAAACAATTCACCCCTATTAGATCCTAATATTTTTTCAAAATTTTAGTAATTTTATATTAATAATTTTGTATTAATAAAATTTCAATTTTATTATCTTTATTAATTTGTAATTTGTTTCACTCATTTGTTATTTGTTTATATTTATATTTATTTATATTTATATCATTTATTTTTCTTCCTGAAGATGAGGTAATACCTCGAAATGTACATTGTACAATATTTTTAAATAAAATATAATTTTTGAAACAAAGTATGTATATATTTAAAAAATTGATAATAATTACTTTCATTAAATATATTTATCTTCGTTTATTAAATTATATGTTGTTTTTCTTCCATGAGGAAAATATATATGTTTATGTGTTTTATTTTACAATAACTATAATTATTAAATATTGTGGTACATCATCAAGAAGATTATTAATATATATTTTTATTTAAATATATTTATATTTGGATTATTTATGTATTTAATCCTTAGGGGATGATATGTCTTCTAATTTCATTTTATTGCAGATCGTACACATATTTTCAGCATCCAACTCATATTTCATTTCCCTATAAAAAAATTTTAGGCCACGTTTACTTCCCAACCGTATTTGGCTGATAATTTGTATTTTTTGTATGCTTATGCTTGTAGACTTAAATATTGTTCCCTTTCATTATTATTAGATTTAATAATCTTATAAAAAAAGTGTTACTTTCAATTTTTCCACAATCTCCTTTATTTATTTTAGTAATAGCTTGTCTTTTCCAAATTTGAGAATAGCCCATTGTTTCTAGAAAATTTCTAATTTGTCTGCTCCAATTAAATTCTTTTTTGTTTGAATATAATTTGTCTAAGATTAATAACCTTTCATTTAAAATTTTTGGTAATCTTTCACTACTCATAATAGTTATTTTACCCCACCACTACTCATAATAGTTATTTTACCCCACCAGGACAGAACACGTTTCCATATTTCAACTAAAATATGGATAGTACCTGTCTCTAACCTTATATAATGATTTGGTGTGTTTCTTGGAAGGCGTAGTAACTTTTTTTAGAAATTGTAATTGTACTTTTTCGATTTGTTCGTATTGAAAGGGGCTCCATATCTCGGTAGCGTATAGAGATGTGGCTTTAATTACTGTATCCATTAACTTAGTTTTCTCATTCCATCCTACAGATTTTGCTTTACATAAAATTGATCTTATTTTTTGGCTTGCAAGTGAACCTTTTCTTGCGTTTTCTTCAACTGCAAAATCTAAATTTTCCAGAAGAACTAAAAGTTGTACCTAGATAACAAAATGAATTGACTATTTCTAATAAGTTACCGTTATAAAGAAACGGTTTTTTTTGCTTTTTCGCGCGACCTTTATGAAATAAAAGAATTTTCGTTTTACTCTCATTTACCTCTAGGGAGTTATTCTTATAGTATTTTTGGAAGTAAATCTAATTTTTTTGCAACATCTACCTTGGAATGACATAAAAGCACAAGATCGTCTGCATAAGCCAACGTAAGCAGTTCATCGTAGCCATTTATGTTAATACCCCTAACTCCTGACTCTTTAAAAAATTTCCATATATCATTTATAAATAATGAAAATAAGAGAGGAGAAAGGATCGCTCCTTGTAAAACATCTTTAGTTATTTTAACTGTGTTTGAAAGGTTATTATTAATTTTAATTTGTAAATGTGCCTTATTGTATAAACACTGAAAGATTCTTATAAGTTTCCGGACAATCCAATATTATAAAGTTTCTGCCAAAGCAGTTCATGATTTAAAGAGCCAAAAGCTCTACGAAAATCTATGAAAATGGCATACATATTTTGTTTTGGCAGTCTTAATTGCAAATGTGCAATAGCTGACAAAGAAAAAATGTTATCAATCGTACCCCTTCCTCGCCTGAAAGCAGCTTGGTTTTCATTTAAAATGTCTTCTATGTCACACCATTTTTGTAATCTAGCTAACATAATTTGTGTGAACAACTTACACACTGAATTAATTAATGAGGTGCCACGATAATTTAATGGCTCATTTTTGTCTCCTTTTTTGTATAATAGAAAAGTTTGAATATTATACCAGGAGTTTGGGATTTCTTCTTTTGACCAAATTGTGTTATACATATTTAGCATATAATGTAGCCAGTTATCGGGCAGATTTTTATAAAATTCATTGTTAAGAAGATCAATGCCTGCTGCTTTATTATTTTTACTTTTTTGAATACTAGATAATAATTCATCCAAAGTAAAAGGCGCGTCGAAAACTGGATGGTTACAGTCAAAGAAAGTAATGTCTGGTTGTATACTTGAGCCGAACATATTATTATAGAAAAATTCCCAGTCGGTAAGACTTATATTATTAATATTTTTATAATTAAAATTAAATACTCTAATAGTACCCCAAAATTCTTTGTTATTATTTACATTGCTTAACTTATTCTGAATGTCATTATAATAGTTTCTTTTACAAATTTTTACTAAGTTTAAATACTGTTTTTTATTTTCTAAATAAATATTTAAATTTTGATTATTTGAATGCTTATGATACAAGTTTAAGCTTTCATTACATTTATTTTTTGATTTTAAGCAATTTTGGTTATACCAGGGTTTTCTAGTATTTTGTGTATTTGCTTCTTTCTTAGTAACTTTTACTTCTATTCTAAATAATGTATAAAAATTTGCTGTGGCCAGCACACAATCTCCCGCCAATTCCTGGTATAAAATATATTTTAGATATTTTTTTCCTCGAAAGTCTGGTAAGGGCTCTCATTAAAGTACCGTACCTGGTTTATCATATACCGTGAGTATTTTTTAACGTGAAACATTGGGTTTGTCATATCCATGGTTACGATTCGACATTTGATTGACAGCAATGTATTTGCGTGTCCCATTTAAAATGAAACATAGGGAACGAATTTGACATTTGATAAGACGTCAGTAGAGGTTAATTTTGTTTAAATAATTATACCTGCTTTCTAGTGTACCTTGTGCTCAAGTGATTTTTTGAATTTGCCAAATTTCTTACAATATTTAAAGATAATAATATGTCAAATTCATTCCCCATGTGTCATTTTAAATGAAACAGACAAATACATAGCTGTCAATCAAATGTCAAGTCGTAACTTATAGGAAAATTCAGCGGTTATCTGTCATATTGACAAGACGTCATTAGAGGTTAATTTTGTTTAAATAATTATACCTGTTTTCTAAAAATTAAATTTAGTTGCAGAAAAAATATTGTGTGCATCTTGTGCCCAAAATATGTTTAGTGCTCTCGAGTGGTTTTCTGACTTGACTAAATTTCTTACATAATATAATACATCTGTCAAATTCGCTCCGTATGTTTCATTTTAAATGGGACGCGCAAATACATTGCTGTCAATCAAATGTCAAATCGTAACCATGGACATGACAAACCCAATGTTTCACATTAAAAAATACTCACGGTATACGGTGTTAAAAAAGGGTAATTTTTACCTCTCGCTAAGAGAGGTATTGGATTCATGCTAAAATTCGCATATCCAGATTTTATTGAATAAGCACGATTTAAGGTCCCTAGAATCCGATTATAACATTTTTAAAATGATGTCTGTGTGTGTGTGTGGATGTGTGTATGTGTGTGTGTGTGTGTGTGTGTGTGTGTGTATGTATGGATGTTGGAGGGACGATTCCTCAAAAACTATAAGACTTAAAAAATATTTAACTGCAGTTTCTTCAATCTGACATTCCTGGGAAGAGCTGAAAAGGTTTTGGTAACAATTGAATAACCGGAAGTAGTAGTTTCTTAAAAAAAATCTTCTAAATATAATTTTTTGAGAGTTTTTTTTATTAAATATTGAAGAACATAGAATTCTCCATCTAATACACTTAAAATTTTTATTATATCTTGTATAGATTTAGAGATAAAGACACTATAATTTATAGAGTAAACTAAATCGCAGAGGCCAAGGCACTAAGGAAACCAGTTGACAAATTCCAATGTTTATAACATGACACATGTCACAGATTTAGTGACATTCTGATAGCTTTTTCTGGGAAGTATATTTACCTTTTCTTATTGTTTTATTAATTAAATATTTGAAATTATAGGTAAAATTGTGGTAAAATGCATATATCCATCAGAAATACCGCCAATCTGGGTTGAAAGAATCTCTGGCATTTAGAAACTTCCTCATACAATGAAAAATAGATATAATTAGAATTATATGTGTGCAGAAGACATGTTAAATACAATAAAAAACAATATTTGAGCAAAGTTCTGTTATTTTTTGTTATAAAACGACGGATCGAAAGCGAAGTGCAATACAATACTTATATAGCCTAATATGGAAATGGCGAGAGGTCTTGTGCTGGCCACAACAGATTTTTTTTTAATGCATATAGAATTGACAAAACTGCGTAAAAAAAATTTAATCAACATGAAATCAAAGTTCAAATCCCACAAGTAATAATATTTTGCATTTTTTATTGGTTTGTATTGTTTTGAATTACGCATACAATATAATTGTGTGGTTTTATTGTATGTCGTTTGTTGTAAAATGTATTATTGTATTTTGGGTTATAGCTACTAATGTTTATAAAATTATTGTTTATCTGTCAGCTATTGTGTGGTCGAGTGGCTAGTGCGGTTGACCAGCGCTGGAGATCGTAGGTTGATCCCACATGAAATTATATTTTTTATATTTTTATTCAAACTTGGCGATAATTTGCAGGATTACTAAAAAGTGTTTGAACCTATTTTGATATTTCTAACGGTTTTTCGGGGTTTATATACGAGCTTGAACGTTAGTTTCAGGCAGAGAAAGTGTGTGCTTTGTCAAGGGAGCGTTAGCTCTCCAACGAGCCTTAGACGGTGTGTGCCGTCTTCTGCGAACCTGGTGAGGGCCGGGTGAGCGGGTTGGCGATGACCTTGGCTGCCTCTGACTCAGTGCTGTTGGTGTGTGCCGGCAGCTCGTGAGAGAGTGCAGAAGGTGAAATCGCGATTGTTGATATGGGTGTTGTCAAGTGACAACACTGTAACCGTACCGTGTTCCCGTAACTTTGGTGTGTGCCATTGTTACTCGTTCATAGCATGTTCCCGCAACCTTGGTGTGTGCCATTGTTGCCCGCTCATTGTTGATCGTGCATAGTAGAGAAAATATCCTGCAAGTATCGCTGGTTTATTTGTATGATTATTTGCCGATAGAATGCCAACGATTGTTACTTTGCTTTGTTCTATATATTACTTCTCATTTTAATTTATTTTAATAAAATATTAAAAATGATTACAATTGATTTCATTGTCAAAAGCCGAACTCTGTCTCCACTAAGCTACCCGAGCACTTTTTGGCGTTCCAGCCATCCTTTTTAGCGACGCTATGAGAGCGTCCTTTACAGGATCGACCATCTCTCCTTGTGCTGTGTTTCCGATTGACTGGCGCCCAAGCAAACCCTTTGACAGCATGGAGAACGAGCAGAGACGTCACCATAAATGGCGCCCGAACAGGGACAGGGTCCTTTTCGCCGTTACGGTTTAGGGTCGGACTGCATAAAAATTAAATTCGCAAAGCTCTATTTGCATTACGTAAATTTCAAAATTAATATTTATTGGAATCGCAAAATCAAATTACGTATTTTACCATTGTTACAAATTAGAAAAAATAATATTAGTTGAAACATACCGTGACCATAGTAAATATTAAAATTAGGAAAATTAAGATTAGCAAAGATGTACGAAACGTATATAAATGAGATTTCAAAATTTTAAAATCAGTAGTAATACTTTAATTTTCGTAATGAGAGCAACGATATATATATATATATATATATATATATATATATATATATATATATATATATATTTACATCCCACTACCATTGTGGCGTCCCCTGTGTAATTTTCTACATTCAAAGTGACGTCCTTGTGCATAAGACGTCCGTATACCGGACGTCATATGCACATGGCCTTATAAATTTTTTTCTGACATCAGGGGGGCCTCTAGTATCGTATAGCAAAATTTGTTATGGACGTCAGAATGATAGCGGAATGGAAAATGTATATTTTTTGTAGTTCAAAAAAATTCCACTTGCGGCGCTAGTGTCGTCCGGCGTATATACAATGTATATACTGAAGTTTCATTCCAGCGACATTCTGAACTCCATACGCTTGGCAACATTGGAACTTTGGGTACTACATTAGCGCGCAACTCTTTTAATCGTATTTAAATCTACATTGTGCAGTCCTGGTCAATAAACTTTGAAATCAAAATGTATGGTTTACAAATGTAATAAATTTAAAAAAGGTAATTATTTATAAATACTCGTATCATAAAGCTGAATTATTAAGTACAAAATATTGAGTAAATTGTAAATAAAAGCCAGATGTAAGGGTGAGAAGATTAATGATTAAATGTATGGAATAAATATGAGCACGGTGTGCTACAGTGAAATATATAAATAAAATATTTTTAAACTTTTGATCTAAAATACGAAGACCGAAATTTTAAGTAGAGTCGAAAAAGAGAGTGTAGAAATAATTATTAAAAGAAAAAATGTTTAAAACATATTAATATGTACTACAAACGATTTATTAAATATAGTTATTTTTTATTCTGGATACTTCCTTCCTATTTCTCCTCTACTTGAGGTGTTTCATTAAAGTGTTTTCATTTAATTAGAAAATATTTTTATACATTTTAGATAGTTTAAATACGTTAAAATATTTGCTTTTTATTTTTATTATAATGTAATTTGAAAAATTTTATTATATGCGTTAGTGAGATGTGTAGAAATATAAATGATCAAAAGTAATGACTTTTAAAAACACCGTATTTTTATTGCAATCTATATGCAAACAGAAAGAAACACGGATAAATAATTTGTTTATGTGTAACATCTAAAGATTAATGAAACAAATTAATGTTTATGAAATACTCTCTCTGGAAATAAGCAGGACTGTTCGATGTAATAATAAATATTTCATAAATTTCACTTATTTGTTTTTACCTCCCGCTACCCTTGGTAAGGGAGTTATAGGGTTCTTGCTAAATGACCACGTTCTAGGGTCACTAGAATCCGATTTTATCATTTTCACGATGATGTCTGTATGTGTGTGTATGGATTTTGTCAACGCTCTAACTCAAATACTATCATTCAGAAAATTCTGAAGCGTGTTTTAACCCTATTCTAATATGGAAAGAAACCATTAGATTTTGGTGTAAATCGGAAAACCGGAAACGGCACTTTACTTGAAGCTCATAATGGTTTTTCGTCAAAAAATACCATTAAATGTCATTTTTTCGCATTTTGTGCCATGAAAATTAAAGCTAATTGTATTTTCTACAGGTATACATTAATAATTTTTCTATGTATTTAACAGATAAATTTAAAAAATAATCTTTTTTATAAATCCCGATGCCTTTGTTTCAAAGATAAACAAAATTCCTTTGTTACACAGTTTATATTTCAAATGTATGTCACTGCAAAAAAAAAATCTGTTGTGGCCAGCACAAGACCTCTCGCCATTTCCATATTAGGCTATATAAGTATTGTATTGCACTTTGCTATCGAACCGTCGTTTTATAACAAAATATTACAGAACTTTACCCAAATATTGTCTTTTATTGTATTTAACATGTCTTCTGCACACATATAATTCTAATTATATCTATTTTTCATTGTATGAGGAAGTTTCTAAATGTCACAGATTCTTCCAATTCTTTAACCAGATTGGCGGTATTTCTGATGGATACATGCATATTACCTATAATTTCAAATATTTAATTAATAAAACAATAAGAAAGACTAAATGTACTTCCCAGAAAAGGCTATCAAATGGCACTAAAACTGTTGTTTGACACTGAAATCTGTCATTTACAAATTATGTTATAAACATTTGAATTTGTCAACTGGTTTCCTTAGTGTAGTTTCGCCTACTCGACTTGTTATGTCCCGATATTCTATATATTATAGCGTCTTTATCTCTAAATTTATAGAAGATATAATAAAAAAATTTAAATGTATCAGGTGTAGAATTTTGTTCTTCATAATTAGTAATATCAAAAATTTTCAAAAATTAATATTTGGAAGAATTTATTTTAGAAACTACTACTTCCGGTTGTTCAGTTGTTACCAAAACCTTTTCAGCTCTTCCCAGGAATGTCTGATTGAGGAATTCATAGTTAAATAGGTCTTATGTCTTATAGTTTTTGAGGAATCGTCCGTCCAACATCCAGCCATACACACACACACACACACACACACACACACACACACATACACACATCCACACACACACACACACAGACATCATTTTAAAAATGTTAAAATCGGATTGTAGGGACCTTAAATCGTGCTTATTCAATAAAATCTGGATATGCGAATTTTAGCATGAATCCAATACCTCTCTTAGCGAGAGGTAAAAAATCGGTATGAATTTAAATTAATAAAAATGAAATAGCGGGAGGTATTGTGTTGGCCACATCAGATTTTTTCATTTTATTTTCTCCGAAGGGGCTCAATAACTCTCAGGGGAGATTGATAATTTCAGAACAGTTCACAAGCTAAAGCTCTAACATTATCTTTTGCTGTGATTTATAATATTTTATCAAATTTCCAGAATTTCGATTATACTCCTATGTTAAATAAAAAAAAAATTGATGTGGATCACATTACCTTCCCACAGTTCTATACAAATGCCATACAAAAAGTTTCTAGCAAAAGATTCTACATTTCCAATATTTCATTACATTGCATTCTGGCAGTTCCATGTATTTTGTACAAATACCACATAGAAAAATTCTATATTTCCCGTAAAATTATAACACAAACATATTATGTAATTTGCACTTGACACTGACTTATTATGTCAATTAGAATTTTCTTAATAATATGCCTATTATTGTAATTTCCGTAAAAATTTCAATTTATTGGAATAATAGCCGAATCCAAACGGCTGCTTTTCATATATTTTTACTATTTTATTGACATCTGAAAAATAATTTGTTCAACAAATAGCTATTTACTTAGAATAAGCGTATTAATAAAATTGGAATTGAATATTAATAATAAGCTTATTATTATAAATTTCATAAAAATTTGAATTTATTGCACAAATAGCCGAAGTGCATCCAAACTGTTGTTTTTCACATATTTTCAATCTGTTTTACAAATAATTTGTTTAACAAATAGAATAAAAATATTGAAATCGGAGATTAATAATCATATTAACCTTATTATTATATTTCTTCACTACTTTATTGACATGTAACAAATACTTTGTTTATCAAATAAAATTTTTATAACTATAATACAAAGGATAACGGCAAATTTTACTAAAAAAAATACTGCAAGTATTAATTCAGTTCATTAAATTAATATTAAAAATAACTATCTGTACTTTTTAATTGTAAGATTTTGGGGTTATTTAAATAGTTGATTCTTCACTTATTTTCACATATTTACATTTACCGTCGGAGAAAATAGAATTGTTATTCTTGTACACTAAGTGCAAGAACATTTCACATTTTGTACCATCGAGTTCTTTTACTGTAAATACATTATTAAGATTTTGTTATTGTTTACTTGTATAACGGGTATCTACTTTATTTTTGAATAATAGAAGTATTTCGAACTTTCATTGTCTTTATTTTTTTTTTTTTTTTGAGTTACACAACGTTTCGATTGATAAAATCTCCAATCGTTATCAAGTGAAAACTGAACAATAATCCTTAAGGCTACAGCTTATATACTAAGGGTGTGTGATGAAGTGTGAAGTTGGTTGAGCTGACCAATGAGAGGGCGCCATATGGACCGAATGTCTATGCTGGGTTGGCTGAACACATCTCTGTTGTTGGTGATGTACACTGCTTCTTTGAATTTTCTTTTTTGCCACTGTTCTTCTCTGTCAATGATTCGTGCTTCGTTCCATTTAATATGATGATGTGCTGTCCACGCATGATGTGCAATACCTGATTTTTCTATATCTCCCAGTTGTGTGTTTTTCTTGTGTTCCTTTAGTCTTACGGCGAGTGGTCTTTTTGTTTCGCCTATATATGAGGCTCCGCATTCACAAGGTACTTGGTATATGCAATTTTTTGTGTTGTCTTGCTTTGGCTTCGTTCTCGTAAGCACACTTCCTAGAGTTTCAGTTGTTTTGAAAACTGTCTTAATGTTGTATCTTCTTGATATCCGGCTTATCTTCTCTGAAGTTCCTTTAATATATGGAATTACTAGAATGGATTCTTCCTTGTCGTTTTTTTCCTTGTCTTTGGTCCGCTCCAGACGGTGTGTCGTG
Organism: Ophonus ardosiacus; assembly: GCA_943142095.1. Taxonomy (NCBI): domain Eukaryota; kingdom Metazoa; phylum Arthropoda; class Insecta; order Coleoptera; family Carabidae; genus Ophonus; species Ophonus ardosiacus. The sequence continues at coordinate 22,978,918 of OW964830.1, read as the reverse complement.
TATCCATTCTGCCGTAGATCCCTCTTTATGTTTTTTATTTCCATATTAACAGCTTAAAACTAATCCTACTACGAAAATTGAACGGAAAGTTTACCAGACACTGAAGAAATACGAGGAACACATTCCATCCCGGACAAGAACGACTTTAACACCACACTACAGTAAGCCACCGTATCTTTATGGACTACCAAAAATCCATAAACAAAGCATCCCGTTACGGCCAATCATCAGTTCGAGGAACTCTCCAGTGCGTCAACTCGCCAAATTCTTACTTCCAATTCTACGTCCACTTCAAGGCACTACAGAGCACTATGTGAAGAACTCTTCACACTTTGTGGAAATAATGAACTCTCTTCATCTACAACCGGAAGACAAACTCGTCAGCTTCGACATCGTGAGTCTATTCACCAACGTTCCATTAGAAGAATCTCTACAAATAATCAGAGCCAAACTTGAAGAAGATGGAACACTAACAGAGAGAAGCACAATACCAGTCAACGGAATCATGGAACTTCTAGAATGCTGTCTACGAAACACTTATTTCCAAGTTCAAGATCAATTCTACGCACAAGACGATGGCCTACCAATGGGCTCACCGCTGTCACCAGTTATAGCTAACATCTATATGGAATGGTTCGAGGAACATGCTATAAACACTTCAGTAGATAAACCAAAACTGTGGCTTAGATACGTGGACGACACCTTCATAATATGGTCAAGTGGAGCAGAAAAATTAAAAATCTTTTTGGATCACCTAAACAACATCAGACCAACAATCAAATTCACCATGGAGGAAGAAACAGAACATCAGCTACCCTTTCTAGACGTCATGGTACGAAGAAATGAAAGACAAATTCAGACCACCGTGTACAGAAAACCCACACACACTGGTCAGTATTTAAACTACCAATCAAACCACTCAACATCGGTAAAACATGGCGTCATCAGGATCTTATACGACCGAGCAGTTAGTATATGCAATACAGAAGAAGCACTTAATATGGAAATAAAAAACATAAAGAGGGATCTACGGCAGAATGGATACACGACACACCAAATTGACGACATCATCAAGAACCGTCTGGAGCGGACCAAAGACAAGGAAAAAAACGACAAGGAAGAATCCATTCTAGTAATTCCATATATTAAAGGAACTTCAGAGAAGATAAGCCGGATATCAAGAAGATACAACATTAAGACAGTTTTCAAAACAACTGAAACTCTAGGAAGTGTGCTTACGAGAACGAAGCCAAAGCAAGACAACACAAAAAATTGCATATACCAAGTACCTTGTGAATGCGGAGCCTCATATATAGGCGAAACAAAAAGACCACTCGCCGTAAGACTAAAGGAACACAAGAAAAACACACAACTGGGAGATATAGAAAAATCAGGTATTGCACATCATGCGTGGACAGCACATCATCATATTAAATGGAACGAAGCACGAATCATTGACAGAGAAGAACAGTGGCAAAAAAGAAAATTCAAAGAAGCAGTGTACATCACCAACAACAGAGATGTGTTCAGCCATCCCAGCATAGACATTCGGTCCATATGGCGCCCTCTCATTGGTCAGCTCAACCAACTTCACACTTCATCACACACCCTTAGTATATAAGCTGTAGCCTTAAGGATTATTGTTCAGTTTTCACTTGATAACGATTGGAGATTTTATCAATCGAAACGTTGTGTAACTCAAAAAAAAAAAAAAATAAAGACAATGAAAGTTCGAAATACTTCTATTATTCATAGTCAACCATTGTCTACAACCTTCAAACATACTTTATTTTTGTTATATGTATGAGAAATACAATGGTAAAATTTTAATTTGGAGAAATTTTTTTCCTAATAATTTTAGAACAAAAATATTAAGTATTAAAAATGACATTTTAAATGACAAATTAACAGTTCCATTTTCAAATTGCTAACAGACTGCCAAAAGAAATTACCATTATCAAACATTGTAGGAATCTATGATGTTTACAGCAAAGTATGAATATTGTTGTGAAAGAGTGCTTTGGTTTCTGCATCAGAATAATGTATTTAATATTGGCAACGCTGCTGGACGTCACTGTGACGGTAGTATGAATAAAAATATACAAATTGGACGTCACAAGTACTGATTATGTCTGAAGTATATACTGTGGACGTCGGATTCACTCAGAATGGAGGAGCTCATAATGTCCGTCAAATGAAAGGAAACGTATATCGTTGTAAATCGACTTTATTGAAATTTGAACCGAAATTCATAATCAGGGGGAAAAATAAGTAGATATACTTTATAAAGCCGATACCTATCTCTATTCCTTTCGGTGGTTGCCACAATGTCCTAGCCATGAAAGGACGCAGCAATGATAGCGGGATGTAAATATATATATATATATATATACTTAATATGTCGCGACCATTTGAAGAAGATAACAATAATATTTGACCCGTTGAAAAAGATCGTGCAAAACTTATACGGACATATTTGCCGCAAGAAGCGAAAGAAATAGAAATGTTTATTTTATTTTAAAAAAATGTGTTTCATTATTACAAAATAAAATAAAATAGGAAACCATTTAATATGTACCTGTCCTTCACCCCCCATAAATCAAGCTTAAATCTCTTACAGTAGATCTGCTGAGAGGGCCATAACGATAGATATCTGTACAAACTATACATTTTGCTCAAATGGTAAGAGAAAGAAGTGCTCCAATGGTAGTTTTTGAGTCAACAATCATCCCGCAATGCATCGAAGTCCTCGTTAAAAATTTTAAAACGAAAACCGATGTCATCTGTCACACTTGATAAGTCATTGGTGACATGTGTCATATTTGACAAGTTGAAGATGAACTTAAAGTGGTATTATCTTTAAAAGCAGGAGATAGATTTCGAAAAATTAAATACAGATTGGTTAAAGGTACGAATAAACAAATATATCATTTATGAGTAATGGCTTTAAACCAATGTTTTAGAAATTGTAATTTTGTGACATTTCAAAATATGTAGTTTGGTTAGGTAAATATTAGATGCCATGTGTCAAAAAAGTGTTACGTCAATCATGAACTTGAAATGATAATAATCCTAAATCTTACATGTCAATCAGCACTTTTAAATGGAAATATTTACGAAATTAGGACAATTTAAAAGAAGTTAAATTCATAAACATATATTATGACAATGGGCAATTATTTCACAATAGTGAAAAACACCTGAAATATTATATTTAAAAATTATAATTTTTGAAGGTTTATAACCGTGCTACATGTGCAATTCGAAAGTGTTGCCAAACATGTTATAAGTAACTAAGTAAAAAATAAATATTCCTAGCTAAATGAATGTGAACCCGGTATACAAGTGTTACCAAACATGACATAAGTAATTAAGTGACAAACAAATATTCCTAACTGTCATACTGTGAAGTAAGCCCATTAATAATTTCCATACTACCAATAATAAATAAATAACTAGACGAGTAAGTGTTGCCGAACTTGCCATAATTAACAAAGTAAGTAACAAATATTCCTAACTGCAGAATTGTGAAGTTAGTACATTAATTTCCATAATAACAATACAAATTTAGTAAATTTTAAATATAACTAGAAAAGAAAGTGTTGCCAAACTTGCCATAAGTAACTAAGCAAAAAACAAATATTCCTAAATGCATTCATTATCGTGAATTTCGTACTTTACCGTATTGCCAATAAAAATATAGTATGGAATATAACTGGACGAGAAAGTGCTGGTCGGTCAGCTTTGGTTTTTTGCATAAAGTTGTCAGAACCATGTGGAGTTTGGTATCAAATGAGAGGTATAGTCACGGGTTGCCATGCAGAAATGTCAAAAATTTGACAGCTCGATCTGCTTTTGTTTTTTGCAAGAAGTTGTCAAAACCATGTCGTATGTTTGGTATCAAATGAGAGGTATCGTCAAAAGCTGTTATGCAGAAGTGTCAAAAATTTGACAACTCGGTCGATTTTTGTTTTAGGCATAAAGATAAGTCGTTTGTGTATCCAAGAAGACTGTCAGCGTTAGCACTTTGGGTTTAAATTGTACTTGGATGGATTGAATGGCCGTTAAGACTATCATAAAACACTATTCGCTAGTCTTTTATACTAAACAACTAGATTCACTATCCTATATATATTTCTATCTTTGAATTCATCACGACGATCGAGGAAATTTTATTCACCTGTACAGACTAAACGGTGCGAGTGATGTTAATGAAAATTGTTGCAGGTTGTAGTGGATAACTCAACTTGATTTCCTGGTAATAGGCCATTTTTCTGTACGGTGCATAGTTTTTGTGTAAAACATTTTTAAAGGTGCAATTTTGGCTTTTTGAAACAAAATATGTGAGTTCTCCATGATAATTTTAAGACGAAGAACGTTTCTTTGACATGTCAATCAGAACATTTAAACGGAATTATTTAAGAAAATAGGACAATTTCAAAGAAGTTAAATTCATAAACATAAATTACGACAATGGGCTGTTATTCCACAGTAGTTAAAAAGCCCTAAAACATTATATTTAAAAATCATAATTTTTGAAGGTTCATGTCCGTTATTCATGTGCATTTCGAAAGTGTTGCCAGACTTCCCATAAGTAACTAAGTAAAAAACAAATATTCCAATGTCAAGAATTTGACAGCACGATCGAATATTATTTTTTTGCATAAGATTGTCAGAACCATGTCGTGTTTGGTATCAAATGAGAGGTATCGTCAAGGGCTGCCATGCAGAAATGTCAAATATTTGCTAGCTCTATCGGCTTTGGTTTTTTGTTTCAAGTTGTCAGAACCATGTCGTGTTTGGTATCAAATGAAAGGTATCATCGAGGGCTGCTATACTGAAATGTCAAAAATTTGACAGCTCGATCGGCTTTTGTTTTTTGCTTAAAGTTGTCAAAACAATGTCGTGTTTGGTATCAAATGAGAGGTATCGTCGAGGATTATCTTTGCAGAAATGCCAGGTTACGTGGGCATTTTGGGTGGGCAGGTTACGTGGGCAGTTTGGATGAACAGGTTCCGTGGGTATTTTGGGTGGGCTGATTGCGTGAGCAGTATAGGTGGCCAGGTTGCGTGGGCCGTTTGGGTGGGCATATTGCGTGGGCAGGTTGCGTGAGCAGTTTGGGTGGGCAAAGTTGCGTGGGCTGTTTGAGTGGGCGGGAAAAAAATATTTTGAAAGACTCTTAGCGTTAGCACTTTGCGTTTAAATTGTTCCTAGACGGATTGGACTTACGTAAAACTCTTATAAAACACTATCGGCGGAGCCCTAGGGTATACTCGGCGTAGCCGAGTTTACGCTAGTCACATACTAAATCATTTTTATCACAACTTAAAATTAAGTTTAATCGAATATCAGAAACGTAAATTTAATAATTTTAGCACACGCAAATTTAGAATTTTATTCTCTAAATCGTTATGTATAAATCACTCTATAACATTTTACGGGACATATAGTAAATAAAACAAACGTACAGAAAAACCCAGAAACATTATTCACAACCCTGCCTATATGGAAACGGGGAAAGGTCTTGTGCTGACCACAACAGATTTTTTCGTTTATGTCACTGACAGTATCTACTCAAAGATTAGATCAGAGAATCTGAATATATTATAGTATTATTTAATGAGCATATAATGTGAGGTATATTACACGAAGATGATGTGCGAGTATTGTAATCATCCGAGAGTAATATAGCCATTATATGCGAGCCAAATACTATACTTTATCTACAACTATCATTTCACAGATTGAAAATACATAATAAATATATTTTGAGTGATTATGTTACAGACGTTCACGTCTGTCAAATGTCAGATGTTGAATGAATAATTGATTTCTTAAATAATAAGTTGAACTAAGTAGTATATTTTAAATTAATTAATCAATATTTACATTACAAAAAGTCATACTGTACGTACCTACGTAAAATATGAATATGTCATATTCCAGTAGTATAAAATGAGTAGCATATTGTATTTGTAGTTGGCTACACAATGTATTTGTTATTCAATAGTTGTAGATAAAGTATATATCTATATATGAACATAAACGGAAATGTGCAATATATCACGAGATATATTATATTAGTCTTAAATATTTGCAGAAGTTGTACGTTGGACACTACGTTCTATCTATAGGGAGTACATCGGAAGTCAAGGAGCAGAAAGACTATACTTGCATTATAAACACCGACCAGTAATTATAAAATCGTTTGAACACAGATATAAATATAGCTATATTTCCATCGGGCCATACCAGCAAATGTTGTTTGGTACATATTCCTGGAATCTTAATTTCTGTAGAAGTCTCTCATCAAATATTGTGAAATATCAATTAATTTGTAGGTTTTTTGCTTCAAAGAACGCCACACGAGAAAACTAAAGTTATTCTCACCAGCAGCTATGTACATTTCAGACAGCCTAAGCCCCGTCTCCGGCAATTTTCTCTCCAGTAAATTGATCGCCTTAAAAATATATCGCCGGTAAACTGGCCGCGAGAAAAATTGATCGTCGGCAAATCGATCGCGTGGAAAATTGATAGCAAAGAAAATTTACCGTAGGTAAATTTATCGCGGGGAAAATTGATCACCAAAAAATTGATCGCGAGAATATTTACGCGTACAAATAATATTGTTTGTAACAAATCAATTACAAATAACGCTTGGAAAATTCTGACTAAGTTTTGTGAGTTAGGTTAGGGTATTGTTGTTAAAGGTTAGAAAAATATACCATTTCTTTCGTTAGTAATAAGACTTCATATCATAACTGAAATCGAGATCAGATTGCGCTCCATGGCTGGTAGCACAAGCGTGGTTCTAACACCCGTGTTAACTAGAACCATGTCAACGATTTGACACATACTTCAGGTTTGTTAAGAAAACAAGTGTTTCCAATATATTGATCAAGTTGAAAATTTACTGACAGCCATATTCAATAAATTTGACCTCGTTATTTAAAACTGTTTTTCCTAGGAAGAAGTTAAAAAACAAATCAAATTAAATAATTTTAAATAGTGTCGTCAAATTTATTGAATATGGCTGTCAGTAAATTTTCAGCTTGATCAATATATTGGCAACACTTCTTTTGTTAAGAAACCTGAAGTATATGTCAAGTCGTTGACACGGTTCTAGTTAACACCGTTGTTAGAACCACGCTTGTGCTACCTGCCCATGTGTCTAAAGCCTAAAATTTATTCATTACAGTCCTCCTTAAATAATGCTTTTACTTGAAGTGTTGTACTATACAATAATTAACAGTTTCCTTAGCAACTAATCATAAACTTAAATTAAATAAAGAGGTCCGTGTTCTTCTACAAGGCACAACTTTCTGCGGACTTCTATCATTAGGTTTTGGACGGCATTTAAATCGATTTCTCAGACTTTTCTATATACTCTGCATCGAAATTCCTCCTCATTTTGGGCGTCCCATCCTCCATCGTAAACTTTACGAGATAAAAGAGCCCAAAAATCTTATATGGGACGAGCCTGGGGAAGATTAGGAGGTTTTCATTCCGCGGAACAAATGGTATGTTTCGGTCTGCTAGCCAAGTTGCATGTTCTTATTCAATAAAATTAAACAATTTCGTTAGGCAATTATGGATGTACCGTTGACTATCCTGTGCTTCACCTTTTACTCGGCCCACATAAAGCCTGGATACACCCCTTATGGAAATGGCGCAACAAACCAACACCTTATCTGCGAATTTGGCTTTTTGTTTATATCTGACATTATTACGGACTTCTTCAACATTGTCAGTATATAAATCATCATTTCCTTTCATTTCGGAGTTACTCAGCGTGAAGTATTTTTCATCATCCATAATTATCACGTGGTTATTCGCAAAATGTGCCCTTCTTAGATTACGGCAGCACATCAGGATTCTGGCTAGTTGGTTGGAGGTATATTTTGGGGCTTTCCTTCGTTTTCTGAATTTTTGACCATTCCGCGACAGTTCCAGCGATATGGCGTGCCAGTTTTCTTAATGAAATACCGAGTCTGTTTTTCGCTTTTCTTACTCGTGTTTCGGCTCTTACACTGGTAAAAATTTTAGGTCTTCCACTTTTTGGCAGGTTTAACCCATTATTTCCCAGAGTTCCAATTTTGGAACATTATTTCAACAATACAAAGCTATGAGGCGCTGCCTGTTTTATTTTTCAGTTTAGCAGACTTAGTACTATTGTATGTATAAGACATCTACGATGTGCTTCTGTTTTAATAATTTAAATAAATATGCAAAGTTTCATCATTTTCTTGAATATGACGGACCGTAACAAGTTAGTATTTTTCAACTATAATTCTTTTACACATTTCTATAATACGCCATTTATAATATCAATTATGTTGTTAGTTATTATTTACAATATACATGTCTGCAATATTTGTTAATAATTGCGTCAATATTCAACAATTTGTTTATATGTTCCAATAATGGAACACTGGGATATAAGGTATCAATTATTTTGCAGACCACTGAGCACTGAAGAATTGATAAATATAATTGAAAATGAGGAGTTTTGGGAAGGAAATCTTTTCATAACTCTTCCTGATGATAGAATTTATAGCAAAGAATATAGTGATAAAAATGACGTGGATCCAAGTATTGATCATTTGAGTCATTGGACGAAGAAGACAAATTTTCAGACGATGATAATATTCCTTTGTCGGAATTGAAAAAATCTCTTTTGAATATATTCTCTTACAATCGAAAATGGTCAAAAAATGTTGATATATTTCCTGCATTTACTCCATTTGTGTCAGCAAAGTTACCTGAACCAACATATCCAGATCCTGTGAGCTGTTTTGAAATATTTTTCAATGAAGAAGTTTGTGAGTTTTCGCAAAACATGTTTCTTTGATATGCAAGACAACATGGCGATCACAATTTTGAAATTTCAATAGCAGATATGAAATGTTTTCTTGCTATTTTGTTATTGTCTGGATATTTGAAAGTTCCAAGATGGAGAATGTTTTGGGAGGTAGGTAGCGAAACGTACAATGAATTGGTAGCGATATCTATGAGAAGAAATCGTTTTGAACAAAAATAAAAAAATAACGCACATTGCGGCAACAATAGCAATCTTGCAACTGGAGATAAATTCATAAAACTACGGCCGCTATTTGATCTATTGAACAAAAGATATATAGAGCATGCTCCTCTCAATGGAAAACTTTCAATCAATGAAAGTATGATTCCATATTATGGAAAACACGGTACAAAGCAATTTCTAAAAGGAAAACCCGTACGCTATGGATACAAAATGTGGTGTATGTTCGAACCTACTGGATATCTTATAAATTTTTATCCTTACCAAGGTAAGCAAGAGAACAAACCATATATGGAGTTAGGTGTTGGGGGTTCTACAGTTATGAACTTAGTAGAATGTTTACCCTCAAATAACAGTTTCAAGATACCTATATGGTGATAGATACTTTTCTTCCCAGATACCTATATGGTGATAGATACTTTTCTTCCCCAAAACTTGTCAATCGCCTTCAAAATTCCATAATTTATTATTAGTTATAGTAAGTCAGAACTATAAGTAATAACAGAATTTATCTTTATTTTTGACCCATAACACATATTGTATTTCCCAGTGTTCCAATAATGGAACATATGGTTATAAACAAAATACTAAATGAATTTTCCAGCAATCCCTAATCCCACTAGGGTTGCCAGACGTCCCGATTTCGGCGAGACAGTCCAGATTTCTAATAAAATGTCCCGCATCTTTGCGAGGATTTTAAATGTCCGGGATCACGGTGCAAACGAGACCAAAATCAACTTGACTCCGCAAAACAAATTAAGGAACACACCTTACCGTACGTGCCAAACATGCATTTATTTGTAATTTTATTTCACTTCCATGGCTATCACTACAAATCAGCAATATTTATAAAATTTCTAATTAGGTTTTACATATTACACCATGTGCAAAATAATGATTTTAATGTAGAATAAATAACACTAATAAAATTACCCCTTAACCTTAAAATTTAATTTTACTAAAACTAAATACGTATTCCGAGAACTAAGTTCTCATCAGTAATACAACAAGGAAAAATTAAACAGGGTATAGCCAAGATTACTCAGCATGTCAACCATGCCAGAGGTCATGACAACTCTGAAAAACAAGAGAGGGAACTGGGATTATATAGGGATGGGAGTCATGGGTGAATGATTAGAAACTAAGATAATTTCATTAAAATTTAAATCGTCCAGTAATAATGACTCATTCAAATCTGAAACGTCCAATAATTTTAAAGGTCTAAAATTTAATTAACCACTATGGAATTACCAATTAGAAAATTGTTTTTATATTAAGTCGAATAATTTTGAGTTTGGTATAGGAAGGACCGAGATTTGCGTTCATCAAATTATATTTAAATTTATTAATTATTAAACTTTAAAGTGAATGATTAGAAATAAGATAATTTAATTAAAGTTTTATAAATAGGTATTTTCTGTTTAAGAAAGTCAATGCCTACCACTTTGCCTACCACATTTAATAAAAATGTAATATTTTAATCATTCGCCATTGTATTTTTTAATAATATGACATTTAATTGTTGTAATATTCTTGGTTAGCAAATTTCATGTACTTTTTAAATTTAAATTTGAAATTTAAAAGTTGCTGTCAATTACTCGAAAACCTAAGTATTACATCGCACACACTGTTTACCTTTCGTCACCTTAGGTAAGGAAGATATTATCTTTGGCCAAAATTTTAATGAATAAGCACGTTTTATGTGTGCGTGTGTGTGTATGTGACGATCTTTCTGGATCGCGTAACTCCAATACCACATTTCCAGAAATTACATATTGCATTTTCTTCGAGTTTACATCCGAATGAAGAGTTGATTAGATTTTGTTAACCGGAAGTACTCGTAATTCAAGTTTTTAACAGTTTTTCTTGAAAAAGCTCAGTTAAATATCATTTTTTGACAGTTTATATTATTATAAATATTGAAGCATATATTATTCTCTACGCGATTTAATTAACTTTTTTTCTTCATCTGGCAACCTATGCTGCTAAAAACTGCACAACACTCCTTAAATTCTGTCTTAAATAAAAATGTAAACATTATAATTGGTTTCTCAAGTTTTGCACAGAGTTGGACTCTATCCTAACAAAAATAAGAATTAAATTAAACAGCTTTTTAACCTGTTACAACAATATTTATTTAAGATGTCGCTGTCAATTTTTATTATATTTATATACATATAATTTTTAAATACAGATATTTAACACTAACAATAATGTTATAGTAATATACAGACGTAATTTATATAAAAAGTAGTGTTGCCAGAAGTCGAGACGAGACGAGACTTGGGGCCGGTCTTGTCTTGGTCTTGACTTGGTCTCATCTTGGTCTTGTCGAGACGAGACTTGATGTCAGTCTCGTCTCGTCTCGAGTCTCGACAAGACTCTCGACTTTGCTTCCATTAACATTTTTTTTATAATCCCATCTAATAGTACATAAAATTCTAAGAACAGCGTACAATCGCGATTCAAAAATTCCAAATAATATTTGAGATATTTATTATTTTTTCTGTAAATATCATCAACTTGATACTTGAGCTCTTGAAATAATTAATATGAAAATATACATACATACCGAGTGTTGTTTCTTATTAATAAACATAAAATATATAATTTCAATTCCTTAGCTACAGAATAAATCACAGCAATGCATTTCTATTATTAGCAATAGTTAAATAGGTATGTATATGTTTAAATGAAGCAGTAAGTAAATGAACAAAAATCCCAAAAAAAAAACTTCTTTCGCTATTTTTTTAATATTTTTCTAAATAAGTGTTAAATAAGTAGATAACTAAAACTTAACCTTTCGTGTATCCCCTAGTACGCGTACCACAGGTTGAGAACTTCTGCTTTATATCAAAATTTTGACGAATAAAAATATAGTTAGTCATATATTTATGTTATTTATTTGCCAAAAAAATACCCTTATTCCAAAAACGTATTTAAAATAATAATGGTATATTCAATAAAAACTGTAGGTGTTACATAAACACAATTCTCTAACAAAAAAAAAAACACTTATTTGAAAAACAAATAAATTGTAATAAACGTGCTTAAATTTATAAAATTAGTAAAAAAAATAGTAACTAAGAAACTTTAATAATAACAGTTGTACGGTTTAACGAATTATAAATAGATTAACTTTCCAAAATCAGTCAGCTTTACTATAATCATAGAAACAGCTGATATATTCAAAAAATTGTAATTGACAGATGTACAATGTACATAATGATTGTTCGTGTTATAATTGGATTGGATTTATATTTTTTCCAAAGAACGTTCAGTATGGAATATGTAAAAAATAGTATATGTTCGTGTTATAATTTTATTGAATATATAGAATCTTTTCTAGGGAACTTTTGATGTGAGATTGGTACAAAATACATCAAATTGACGGAAGGTCTAGCCACAACAGATTTTTTATGTACCTACTAAAACTTCTTTTACATGTTGTAGAAGGTAGAGTTAAAAATAAAATCAAGCCATGGAGTAAAAATGGATAAAATTTTTTGGAGATATCTAATAATTCTTCATATGGTATTTCTTTCTCAAGAGGTTCCTCTTTCCACTTATGAAACCATAATAATGATTCCTCATAAAAATTGTCTATGTTATGTTTCATTTAATTCTTTATCATACGTTTATACTTTTCTTTATTACATGGTTTTATATTTTTCGGATGCAAAATTGTTAGATTGACTAAAGTATTGTATTCGGAAATATTTGGATTGGGCAAACCTACCTACTTTTATTACTAGCAGATGTCTAAAAGTGGTTGTTATTGTCTGGTAATATGCAGCATTTATAGCATAGGCCGTTGTAAAATTTATTGTTCCATTATTGGATTTTTAGAAGAAAAGAAATGTTGTGTTATTTTTTACCCATTTTTTTAAAATTACATTATATTAGGGAATTGGAAAAACAGTTTGTTTTACACATTTGTGCATACAAAGTTTTAAGAAAATTGTTAAAGAAGGGCTTGTACATTACGACTTTTATATTTCTATTTTCTTTAAGGCTTTAAGTAAACGTTGATTATTGTTTTCAATTTTTTCATATGAATGAATTTATACAATGTATTTTAATTTTCTCAGGGGGCGCGAGCGTACTTGCATTTTGCATGTGTTCTTACGAGAAATGCTTAATACCAGTTTCTTAGAATATCTGATACCAATTTTCCCAAATTGTTATACCTGTAACTACATATTTTAACAATGTCCCTTACATTTCACTTTGTTGAGATAAAGTTTTACTTTCATTATACATGTAAAAGATACATAAACTTGTATTTTTTGAAGCACATATTTTCCAATTTTTTTTTTTTACTAAATGACACATTATGATTTTTTTGTTAGTTTTTAATGATAACACTAGAACATGTTTTATTTTCATTGGTTGGAAAAGTATTTTTACATAAATTATGGATACAAAGTTTGAGAAGAATTAAATCTTCGTTTTTTTTATATTTTTACTGTTTCTTTACAAAATAATTATGCAACTGATTTGTTAGTATTAATAGTTTACATTATTTGCTACATTATTCATATGTTTCAATGGAAGAATTATTTAGGTGAATAAGAAGTACATCCGTTGAAAATGTAGAATATGGTTATTTTAAAACGGGAATTTCCTTAAGATCGTAAAATCTTTGTGTGCATTTTCGTAAAATTCTAAGAATCACAATAGATTCTTTAAAAATAAAAGAAAAATAATGTATATTTGAAGGGAAGGTTACTTTTGTTATAATATATTAATTTAATAAATAAAACTGAAGTACATTGCTAACTTGCAGAATGCACCACAGATGTAACTTTTGTGTGCTATATGAAAATTGGAAATATTTTTGAAGATGTAGTCAGTATTTCATATACCCAGTTGTACCAATATATTAATTGAGAATTAAACAAAAATTAAATTAAAATCAACATGTGTAGTATAACATAAAGGTTGATCTTAATTTAATAAAAAATATTTTTGCATTAAAATAACATAAGAATTCTAAATTGATACTTCTTTCATTTCAACCAACTTACATTGTAATTTAAATTCATTTAAAACTTATATTTGGATTATTTAGATGAATAAGGAATACATCATATTTACATAAATTAATGTTTCTGGGACACAATTATGAAAGTAGAAATACAAAATTTGAAAAATTAATATCTCTCTTATTTATTCGAATTTTTAATCAGTATTTACAGCAATACTCTCAGTTTTTGAAGGACTTTTAGAATAGGTATATGTTTAAAAAAATACCTTTGATCTGAAGTCGAGAGTCTTGTCGAGTCTCAAGACTTTCTCGACAAGACTTGATGCTAGTCTCGTCTCGTCTCGACAAGACCAAGACGAGACGAGACCAAGACCTAGACTGGTCTTGGTCTTGTGGCAACACTAATAAAAAGTTACTCTTCTGATTCAGTACTTAAACTATCCTTAACTACATGTATTGTAAATGAAAAAAACATGTTTTGTAAAAACTAGAATAATTTTTCATTGAATCCCACCCTGGGCATTGGAAGTATTTTGACAAACATACAACAATTTTTGGGGTCCCGTGGCCGCGTGCCTAAGCGTCTGGTCGCGAACCCGGGGGAACCGGGTTCGATCCCGACAGACGCCAAATATTTCCAATTTTAAATGGCACAAAAGTGACCCCTGTGGTGCACTCTCCACACCAGCTATGAGTGCCCGAGAGGTGACGCCTGATAAGCGCCCACACGGTAAAATATATCGTCATCATTACCGATGTCTACATATGTTGTAGATACTGGCACACCCAGAAATGAGTAATATGCCGTGATGATATATTTATTTATTTATTTTACAACAATTTGTGATATCAACGTTGAAAGGATCTTTTGTATTTTTATATTTGAGGGGCGTTTAAGCTTTTTATGGTGATCCCGCAACTTCTGATGAGTTATATTTTAAGTAGCGATCTGTGTAGAATATTCAAATATAACCAATTAACATATGTCAGTGTCAAATAAAATTTACAGAATTTCTTGTTGAAATGATTTTACTGCAAATATAGAATCGTTTGCAAGAAACTTTCTGTGTAGAATTTGTACTATATAAGTAAAATTGACGGACGGTAATGTACCGGCTACATCATATTTTTTTTATCATTAAATATGTCCCGCTCTGACAAAATAAAAATCTGGCAACCCTATAAGTCGCACAAGTATTAAAATAAGACGGATTAAAAGGTTTCTCAGTATACGAATACGAACCACTGAACCAGTCGGAATAGAATGCTGACCACAAATACCTATTTCGCTTATTAACTATTAAAATATAGAACTAGTTAAGTTTACTTTTATAGTAAATAATAAAATCGCTTTTATGGAGCACACTCATAAGAATATAATGTAAAAGCGCGCTCCATAAAAGCGCTCAAAAATGCGCTCACAATACTTCTTTTTCTGTGGTATGTCTATATTGATTCGAATCTGTTCATTTCATTAAATTTACTGCGGAAGTAAATATAAATGGACGTTTATAAAACCGACTGTTAATGTAGCCTGTATGAAAGTAAAGGCTCATTCGCATAGTAATTAGTTTTAATGTTTACATATATGTTTATGTTTAAGGATTTATAAAACCATACAATCATATGAGAGCATTCACACTCCCCCATAGTAGTGCAAAGTTAAAACTAAAGTTTGTAAACCTCAAACTACGTTTACGTAGAATGAAATACAGGTATATAGTTATCTCTCTTTACCGAAATTTCAGTTGTATAGATATAACCACAAAGTTTAATTTGATTGAAAATGAATCAGCTAAATAAAATTATTTATATTAGTTCCATAATATTATATTTATTCATAAGAAATGTAAAATAAAAGAAAACGAAGATGGTATGGGTTCGGCCTATATTACATAGATTTTTCTGATTTTTCTCTAAATTTTACATAGATAGCAGGAGTTACTAAAACTATTTAATATCTCATTATGTGAACGCTATGTTGGTGTAGTCTAAAACGTAAAACTAATTGTTTATGTAAAGGCACCTTAAAAAATTCTAAATTATCTTCTGTTATCAAATTTGTATAAGTTCATTAAATCAATAGGTATTTTTATCACTTGTTTCACAACTTATTGTATTATTCTAGTTTTGTATGAACGGATATAGTTTACATAATAGTTGATACGTAAACAGTTATAATAATATGACTTACCGATTCGACCAATGACAAAATGGAAATATGCAAGTAGCACCGTGACCAAAAGCAGCATGACTTCCGTAATACAAGGACCTCCTACTACACTAGCAGTTTCTTTGTTATTTCATTCATGGATCCCAAATGTGTCTTAATTCTGTCACTACTTGTTAACATTTTCACTCAGATATTTCAATTTTTATTTGATATTGCATTAATTTATTTTTACAAGTCTCTCTTTAAATATTATTAATTTTTAAAATATTAAGTAGTAAATAAAAATATCATCAGGTATATTTCGTATTCATTAATTTTTCAAATTGATAGTAGGTTAGAATTAGAATACCATTTTACTAAAAATAGTACGTATAGTATATTATAAATACGTAATCTGCATATACATGCCTCTATGATACTATGAATCACTTTGCAATATACAGTTATTTTTGGATTATATTTACGATTTTGGAATTTTACTTATCGCGCAATTTTCCACATTGAGTTCAGAATACATACATATAAAACTATATTATGTACTACATAAAATTAAATTTTAAAAATTTTAGCATTATGTAAATAATTTTTAAAGTGTTAATAATGTAAAATGTGTAAAATAATTCATTCAATTCAGCCTCAATTGTATCTGGTTGTAATTATATTTTTTTACTATAAAAACATTTTCCAGTTTAAAATAGTGACTGACAAAAATTTATACAAGTTAAATAGACAAGTATATTTTATTTGTACCTACTTGTATGAAAAGATTGTAGACCGAATGTCATATTACTGTTTTTTTGCATAAAATACACATCCTGTGTATTCATACAATTTATTTGAACTTACGAGATATTAAAATACAATATTATAAGTTAGTAATAGTAGTGAATAAATTATTAAATGACATTTCATTAAACAAATATTTATCATAAATACATTAAAATAAAATAGTTATGAAGAATGTCACAAAATTTAATTTAATAATACATATAATAGATTTTATTTTTGACTGACAAAAACGTTGAACATATGTGTATCACAAATAATATTCCAATACGGTAGAAACAAACACAAAAAACACGAAGACATCTCACCCACATGAAGCATGCGAGTCAACTGACGCACGTGACGCACACCGGCGGCACACCAAACACCAACAAGCTGTTCGACGCTAGGTCACACGCGCCGGCGCTGTTGGCACATCGATGAGCCCTATTCTAAAACCCTCTATCAGGAACACCGGTGAAGTTATGTTCCTGTTACGCAGGCGGTAAATTGGGTCAAAAAAACCGTTTTGGCATTGTTTCCCAACAGTAAGGTGTAGCTTATCTTTTTTCTTCAAATAATTATAAAGGGCGGATTATATGCACTAAAAAAGTTGCAAAGTATGCATGCAATATTTTTTATTTAGATTTGTATATATGCAAAAAAATTGGTCAGTTTCTTTTGGATATAGTACTCGTATTACCTATAAGCTTGATCTTATTTCCATTTTTTTATACAGTCTTTTATTTAGAACATTAAGTAGGTACAAGAAAATAATAAATATAAAACATAATTATAATATAATACATAAAATAAAATAACAACCAGATTTTAATTATAAATATAGACAAAACTATTGCAGATGACAACTTTACACTACTAACAGTTTTGTGGGAATTTAATCCTGCAAACGTCATAGATACATACTTAAATTGCGAAAGTATTGACGTCAAAATAGAGTGGGAATCTTAAAAGTGGGCTTCCGGTTTCTTAAATGCATTTTGAAAAAGTTTATAGTGAACTGTACATAGCGCCAAATTTAAATATGTCATCTGCCTAATTTGAAAAAATTAATTATGTGATTACGTAACATATTCATATTTTATTTATTTAAAATAAATCACAATTTAATAAAATTAACTTTATAAGAAACAATTTGTTACGCAAGGATTTACTGTAGTTGATTAATTTGTATGTGTATACGTAATACATTGTTTATAAAGGTTGGAAATAATAATTTGGGAGTTAGTTGTATTTGATATGCGACAAGAGGAACGATATTCAGAACAAAGGGAGTGTTTAGTTTCATACTTGGTTTCTCTTATTTTCCTATTTTCCTAGTAGTCCTAATAGTTCAGAAGTGGGATAAAGAATTCGGGTTTAACTCTATTAAAATAAAATGTCAAAAAGATTTAGACAGGGTGGTAGTAGTTCTGATCATTGGGATAGTGATGGTGAAAGTGTTACACATACAAGGAAATTTGAAGAGATTTTAAAAAGAAAATCAATGCATGGGTTTACCTGAACAGCACCAAGGCAGGCGTTTATGAACAACCAGTAGATTCTGTCCAAATCATCATCAATTGAAATCCAAAGATGTAAAGTAGGGCAATGTTTTGGTCACACTCTCGATATTGGATGGTCGACAAATGATATAAAAGGGAAGTATCATTCAATGTTTTATATTTTATTGATCTATTTGTAAATGGATATTTAGCTATAGAATATTTAGATACCTACCAAGAGTGAAGTAATTTAGGAATAAGCTCAGAAATCATATTTAAATTTAATTTAGACAGAATATGCAATAAAATGTTTTTCGGGGCAAGTAATGTTTCATGTAGGAAAAGGAAATTTAATTTTTAGTATTAATGATTTTGTTTTACCAATAAAAATTGTGGTACCAGAAGCAAATTTTGGGGATATTGACATTTTACCCAGTAATAAATAGCCCAAAGATTACTTTTAAAGTTAACGATACTAATGTAGAATTGGTTAAATCAAATGGAATATTTACAATTAATGCTATTTCATGTATTTATTTCAGCACTAAAGTTGACATTCTTGTAACTGAAAATATTACAATAAATACGATGATAACTGGTTTTATATTTACGGCATTCGAAGATTACTCCAGGATGGGAAAGAAATGGTCGAGGGTACAACTATTGGAGAAGTTTCGGTAAACTAAACATAAGATAGCGACTTTCGAACAAAATGAACGAAATGAGGTATGCTATTTATTTTCTAATGCTTTGTTTTAAATACTATAGAATCGAAAACAGCTACGACCTACGTTTTAATGAATTTGCACTTGTTGCTTTAATTACAGAGTATTCAATAATTTTGGGTGTTTTAGATGTCATACGACGAAAGTAGATATACAATACATTAGAGATTTGTGTTTATAAAGTTTAATAGATAAGATTTGCATTTTAAAGTTGTTTTGAACATTTTGAAAATAGCATATTTTTGTTCCCGTATGAATAACATGGGAGTATAAATCGGCAAAGGCGAGTTAGGGGTTTTAGTTTGAATTTGCCGCCACAAATTGACCGTTACTCTAACGTGGTCTATTGCCAGTGGTGTAATTTAGTAGGGTAACATCTAATGACGAGCGTGTTAACCATAGTTATGAATTGGAAACATTAGCTGTTGTTGAATCAATTAAGCGTTTTAGAATGTACGTCTCAGGTACAAAATTTAAAATTGTGACTGACTGGTCAGGAGTTCGTGCCACGTCCATTAAACGCGACTTACCACGTATTGCATGATGATGGCTCCAAATACAAGAATTCGATTTATTCAAGATGGAACATATTACGTAAGTTCCATGACATTGGTCACCCCAGAATTAAAAAAGTGTGAAAATTAATTAAGTCTGAATTTTATTTTCCACAAATGAAGCGTTTTATATAAAAAAAATATTTGCATTCTTGTTTAAATTATGCGTACAAAAGAGTAATTATGGTAGACAGGAGGGTATGTTACATGCGATTAGAAAACCAAATGAAACAATGCGTACCGTACATATTGACCATTTAGATCCTTTAGTAAAAAGTAAATGCGGTAAGTCATATTTACTCGTATTTATAGATTCGTTAACAAAGTAAAAAGTATACTGTTACTAAGCTTACTCGTACCCTTAGTTCACGCGAAACAATTTTGCATTTAAGAGTTTTGTAACTAATAAATAAATAAAACATGCCCAAAATGCGATTGCTACCCCCGAGTAAACGGTCAAGGTGAAAGGGTAAACAGAACTATTTTAAATGCATTGCGTATGACTAATGTTGATGAACATGCTTGGGATGAGACTGTTCGTAATATAACATGAGGTGTGAACAATATAGTAAACGAAAATACCAAATTTACTCCGTATGAGTCAATGTTTTTATTTAACGGTAATCCAATTTTACATAGAAATGTTATAAATTATAGTAGGAATAATAGCAACGACGTAAAGTAAATAGGAAACAAGCAAAATTACATAGGAAAGGTGACTTAGTATTATGGAAAAATTGTAATTGTGGGGCCACAGGACCTTTGATTTGTGGGTAATATTATTGTCAAAGGGTTTAGTGATGCACAAATGGATATACAAACACCATTTTAAATGGTAAAGTTACTTCAGAAATCTATATAAAACAGGCTAGAGGTTATGAAGACGTTACAGAGTTTGTAAACTAGACAAACCATTGTATGGTTTGAGAGAAAGCCCTCGAGTATGGAATGATTGTTTTGATGACCTTTTGAGAAAGTTAGGCTTTGAAAGAAGTAAATAAGATCTATTATTTGTGGATAATTTATTGATTTGTTGTAAAAATAAGAGAGAGAGGGAAGGCTTCATAGAAGTACAATGAGCGATGGCAGTAGTAGCGATAGTGAGCAAATTGTAAGAGATTTTTATTGCTTAGCGCGAGATGTCGCTATGAACAATGTCGTTCGCAGTGAGTTTATTTTTGTGATAAAGGCAAAGTTGTCAGTTACTTGTTGAAGTAGTCCCTGAGTCTGTTTTTGCAGAACATACTACAAATGGTTGAACTTGCACATAATCATAGTTGCGTTACAGTTTTCTGTATAAACATGATGCGGTGTGCAAGAATTTAAAAGAGCTGAGTTTACATATGACAAAAATTTTAGTGTTGCGGTATGAGCCAAGTGCGGGCCATACAAACACGCATATGACGAAAATTTTACTGTTGCGGTATGAGCCAAGTGCGGGCCATACAAACACGCCATGAGATAATCTCATTTCTTTTCAGACAATCTTGGATGCAGTGAGGACACTGCATAATGCAGGATGGCCGAATGTTACGCAAGGATTTACTGTAGTTGATTAATTTGTATGTGTATACGTAATACATTGTTTATAAAGGTTGGAAATAATAATTTGGGAGTTAGTTGTATTTGATATGCGACAAGAGGAACGGTATTCAGAATAAAGGGAGTGTTTAGTTTCATACTTGGTTTCTCTTATTTTCCTATTTTCCTAGTAGTCCTAATAAATTTTTAATTACAAAAAAGATATGTATTTACACTTAACAGATGAGGAGTGTTCATTCAAAAGTTGATATGTTCATTTTTTGTCAAAAATGAGTTATACATGCGTTCGCCTTAAATCTAGTCATCCGAATCGATTGGCATGGTCGGTTTCAAGAAAACTGTAACATGTCCCATATAAACTGAACAATAAAAATTGAGTTTCAATCAAAATTTAATATGTCCACTGGACATGTTAACTAATGGTTGAAACTTTTTATGTTTTGACTAAATCTTAACATGTCCTTTGAATAAGTAATACAGTTTTATTAATTTCAAACGAAGCTATAAATGTCCAGTATATAATGTTCATATAAAATTGAATATGAAGATTTATACAGAAGTGTAGGAAGAGTAATGAGGTTAGGGAAAAAAGGAAAATATTGTTACGGCGTTCATTAGGCGTTTATTATGAAGGGAATCCAGTATTGCGTTGTGTAACTGTTTCGATGCTAATTGATGGCGTAGTCAATTTATATCTGTGATTATGTAGACAGGCGATTCTGGTTATTATTTTGATTTCACTCAGTGTGTGTCCGCCAAGGCGTTAGGTTGTATTTGGTGTTCTGGGTTGTATTTGGTGTTTCTGTGAAATAAACTGATTTACAGTGAACTGTGTTTTTTTTTTAATATACCACGTGTAACAAATCAGAAGTGGGATTCAACAATCATGTCACACGTACTCACAAGTGGAAGTGACGCCGAAGTTCAAGATAGTGACACAGAAACGCGACGTACTTGGCAAGGTGAAAGAAATAGTGATGAGCCATCAGCCCGCTAATTATTGGAAGATCTCATGGAAAAGACGTTAGACAAGAAACTCAGTGAATGGATGCAGAGACAAGTGAGTAATGGACGTGTAGAAGTAGGTGTTAATGATATATCTAATGTGGATCGGCGTAACGAACATTTAGATTTATATGAACCTACGGCTAAGCGCATGCGTATGTCCAAGCCTTCTGCTTCTTGGGATATAGTCCCTGAATTTGATCCAGATAATAAAAACGAGAATATCGAAGGCTGGTTAAACCGTATAGACCAGATAGATAATGTTCATGATTGGGATGATTATAGTCGGTCTCTGTATATGCAGAATCGGTTGCGTGGTGAAGCACGCGCGTGGTACAACAGGCGAAAAACATACGATCTTACTTGGAAAGAAAGGAGAAGACAATTGCAGTTAGCCTTTCCGAGAGAACGCGATTATGCAACCATGCTGGAGGAAATGCTTAAACGAAAGAAGTTGCAAAACGAATACTATGACACAATATTATCACGCGAAAATTGCTATGGCGGACCGTTGTGATTTGTCAAATAAAGCAATTGTTTCTTGTATTATTCACGGTTTACCTCTTGAATTACAACCCAATGCTAGGGCCTTCCGTTGCGAAAATCCCAAAACCTTGTATGCCGGTTTTCTCGCGACTATAGATAATTATCAAACACCATCTTCGTCTAGTAGATCGATGCATGGCGAGCATCCTAACAGAAAAGAATGGCGACCGGCGACATATACTCCTCAGCGAAACATTTCGTTTAGGCGGACAAATTCTATGATGAGCATTCGATGTTATAACTGCCAACAGTTTGGGCACAAATCCCTTCATTGCCCAAGATCACGAGTGGAGAGATGTATGGCGTGTGGTGTCGTTGGGCACAAGAGGGATGATTGCACCGTAAAGAAATGTACAGGCGGATTACGCAATAATGTAAAATTAATGAGGGCTTGGTGAGCTTGGCGATTCTCAGTTCGGCGTGACCTCGAATCTGCATTCGAATCTCTCGAAGTCTTGGACATTTCGAGAGCGCGTACTCTGGATTCTAGAAAGCGTTCCAACTGCTGGAGCGTCGGCTGTGTCGGTACGTATTCTTCGTCAAGCAGCGATTGTTGCGTGTCGAGAGAAGTGAGGTGAAGTTCCCATTCTTTGCGTGATATGGGATCAAGTCGGCGGAGAATCATGTACACCATGATGTCGTCCCATTGATCTACTGGTCGTTTCAATTGCGTGAGAGCACGCAGCTCTTCTCGAGTGCGGTCCGCCAGGTTACGAATCTCGTGCACTGATTCGCGCGAGATCGGCTTGAGGTCGAAGAGCGCTGCCAGGTGAGCGTTCACTAACAGGCGCTCGTTTTTGTATCTGGCACAGACGGCGTGCCAAGTACTAGCAAAGTTATCAGCCGTAGAGGCTACATTTCGGACCAAAAGGGCGGCGTCCCCTTTTAGAGCCCTCTTCAAGAGTAGGAGCTTCTGTACGTCTGGA
Organism: Ophonus ardosiacus; assembly: GCA_943142095.1. Classification (NCBI taxonomy): domain Eukaryota; kingdom Metazoa; phylum Arthropoda; class Insecta; order Coleoptera; family Carabidae; genus Ophonus; species Ophonus ardosiacus. Next base: position 22,955,147 of record OW964830.1, on the reverse strand, counting down.
ACATCAGTGCGTTTGACTACCATGCCGTCGAAGGCATCATGGAAGGCTTCCCATTCAAGATATTTGCCGGAGAATTCAGGAAGTGTGACCTTGGGCAATGGAGGTAGTATTGCCATTGATGCTTGACCATGCTGAGCAGGCTGAGTTACATTTGGATCAACAATCGGTTTCGGTGGTGGCGGAGGCAGAGGACGGAGCTGCTCTAATTCACTCGTTCCCGCTAAATATTCAGTACTGTCAATACCAGGTTCATCCAAAAGCTTGTCATGGTTTGCTTGGAACTTGTCCCAGTGAATACGAAGAGCGTCAAGGGAGCTGTCAATCAACTTATTTGTAGCCGCAACTTCATTTGCTGTGATCTTTTCGCTAATTTACGTGAGAAGTTTGCGAATTCTGTCGTGAATTTCGCTTTGACGATTAATTATGGCTGCTGACATTGTGATTGAGTGAGCGGTTCTCAAAAGTGTCGAATTTAAAGCGATATATCAAAGTTAGACTTACTCTGGAGTCTAAATTCCTGAATTGTTGACTGCGGCGTTGTGAAACTGCGGTTTGTTTTGATTCTGATTTGAATACGGTCGCTGTACGGCGAGCTGATGAGCAGTGAGCGACAGTGAATCCCATTACCGAGCGCTTGGAATAGGGATCGCTTGAGTGCGCACGGCGAGTCGGTGCGCTGGTGGGGCTGACTGGTGAGCGCGCAGCTGGTACTGGTAGGGATGACGTTGAAGCGGAGCGATGAAGCGAAGCGATGAACGGCTGAAGACTGAAAATGGCGACTTCCGGCCCACGTGTTGCGAGATGGAATGTACCGCACATACACTGCACACTGCGAACTGCACTGCACAATGCGCCACGAACCGCACTGCGAACTGTGCCACGAACTGGGCCACGAACTGCACTGCGAACTGTGCCACGAACTGCACTACGAACTGCGCCACGAACTGCACGGCGAACTGTGCCACGAACTGCACTATGACCTGCACGGCGAACTGCACTGCAAACTGTACTGCGCACTGTACTGCGAAATGCGCCACGAAGAGATGAAAACCTTCTAACTTAGAAAACTAGAGACTTTACGATTCGTTTCGTGTTCGATTCGCTACTATACTGATGACTGACTGACAAAACATATGCGCATAGCAAAAAACTCCTGGCATCACTAGAGGTGTGCAGGAGGGTAAACTTTAAAAACTACAATAATATAAAGCCCTAAACATATATATATATATATATATATATATATATATATATATATATATATATAATGACTGGCCTAAAGGACACTAAAAGGATTCATATAAAGAAATGTATGGGAGAGAATAAAGAATACATTCAACTTCAAAAAATATTAATAAAATAAGTACACATAAAAAAGGATGTAGACCATCTGGCAAGAGATAGAAGAGTTTGAATGGTACAAAAAAGTTTTAATAAAAACTCCAGAATGTAAACATGAAAATGAAGATAATGAGGAGTGTGATTGTGAAGAATTTGATACATTTACACGAAAAGTGTATCTACTGGAATGATTTTTTTTTTTAATTTTCTTATTTTTTGTAAAACTTGAATATAGAAAGGATGTCTACACTAATTATAAGTTTTTTTTTTAATTCATGAAAGTTTAAATTAATCTTAATTTCTTAATAATTTAACAAAAAAATCCAAACAAAATTCAACATTTCCGAATTATTCCATGCAAAAGTTAACATGTCCCAATTTTTTCATGCAAAAGTTAACATGTCCAAATATTTTTTGAAAATTTAAGCTAATTGGAAAGATATAATTATATTATCGGATATTTAATAACATTTACTAACTGAATTATATATGAAATAATTGAATTAAAAAAATATATAGCAGGGACATAGTAAGTTTTTCGCGTTTTCCTTAAAACTGTTTATGATGGACATATTAAGTTTTGAATGAACACTCCTCAGATGTCTGTTATTTAAATTTGACTCATTGTACGGTTAGGGGTGGTTAGGGTTCATAGTAACAGTAAACTCGTTCAAAATGCATTTAAGAAATCGAAAGCCCATATTTAAGATTAGTAGTTCCCGCTCGATTTCGATCGACGTTACATATAGCAGTGTACATAAAAGAGAATAAAATAAAATACTTATTTATGTATCAAGGTACTGCGAAGTTCTACTTTTTATCACGAACATGGAATTCAGTTGCCGAGGCCGTAAGGCCGAGGGAAATAAACCATATGTGTAATAAAATGGAACTTCAGTGCGAAGGGGCATATTAAATTTTATATGAAATCGAAAATTTATGGAACTGAAAAGAATATTTATTTTTATAAGTTATGATTTTGTCACTGTCAATCTGACACTCAATGTTGCTAACCTCCGAAAATTGAGGTTATTGTAAAAATCACGTTCTTCTTGTACATAATTTTTAGCATTTTATGTATAAATTTACTATTATATATCGTACACCTACCTATTATCTCATATCTACAATAATTATCATAATTTGAATTATACACAATATTCTGTATGGATTAGATACAAATAAATAAATAATTATCATAGGGTTGGTAAAACTGCATTTGCATGAAATCGTCGTATAGTGGATTACTTTAGTGCTGATTTCTGAACTTTTAACGACGATTTTTGTGAACTCTAGTGACGATTTGAAATAAAGGTTTTTTATATAAAAAAAGCAAACTAATTTTATCTAAAATTAATTTTTATTTTTAAAAAGTATTAAAATATGCACACTTATATGGACCAAATCCGTTTTTAAGCAAAAATTTTAAAAATATGCAGTAAAATATTAATATATGCAAAATATGCATTTTTACCTTCCGTCACCTTTAGGTAAGGAAGGTATTGTTTTTTTACTTCGTAGGCTTACTGGATATTGGGAAGAGCCTCCACGGGAGCTGGAATCCGTAAATGATTATGCTGTGGTTATGGTAACAAGAAGAGCACTGGGACGAGTAACCAGGGGGTTAGTGCGTGAGTCAGCTTCAAAAAGAGGTTACCATGGGAGGCCCAGCCATGGCAACCACGGGGAGCTCAGAGGGGGACTTCGCTGAGGTGGGACCGCCTAGGAGCACGGCAGTATCCGCGACCAGTCCAAAGGCACGTATTTTTTTGGCCGAGGGATGACTTTAACTACGCGCGCCCACGGATGGGGTCTGGCCCAGAGCATCCAAAAACAAAACCAAGACCTAAATACAAAAAACAAAAAAAAAACTATGGTAAAGAACAAGGAGAAGGGCTGAGGACCTGGGGGTCACAAAATAAAAAGGATATTATCCTGATTGACGGCAGTTCATGTGGGGGCAATACGATACTAGAATCCCTTTTTTCGCCACCTCGAAGAAAACAAAAGGAGACTCGCGCTATCCCGAAGGAAGAACAAATAGAAAGTAATAATAATAATACTTTTTCTTATTTCTGGTACCTTGTTTGAAGATTCAATATGATGAACTTTGTTACTCCTTTATTACTACTCAAGGTGGTGTCGAGAAGAGGGATAATTTATATTCACAATTCTCTTGGTTTTAAAATTTATTTTGACGTTTCGGAGGTCCAAGGACCTCCATCTTCAACATTATACATTTTGTTGTCTAAGTTTTACATTTATTTTATTTGATATGAATAATGTTTATTTCATGTATAGAAATCGTCGAAAGAGTGACAAGTACATAAAAATGCTAAAAATAGATGAATATATATTTAACCAGGAATGGAACCCGCTAGAGACTCTGTAACTTAGTACTGGAAACCTTGTAAAAGAAAATATTTAATAGATTATTTTGTTAGATCATAAAACTCCTCCAAACTATACAAACAGTTTTCTAATAAGAAATGTTTTAACGATTGCAGAAATGATTTTAAAGTCGTACATAATTTTATTTCCAGTGGTAATGTGTTAAAGATATGTATGTAATCCTTGAATATGAGGATCATTTCTAAGACAATTATTTTTCGCAAAAGGTAAACGAAAGATCCCTTTTCTACGTGTGTTGTAATTGTGAACATTAGAGTTTATTTGAAATTTGCTTCTATGTTTGTAAATGAATTTACTGAGTTCGTAAATGTATAATGAAGTCAGCGTTAAGATATTATATTTTTTGAAAAGAGTTCTGCAGGAATGGTTACGTGGCACTTTACTTATGGAACGTATAATTCGCTTTTGCGATACAAAAATCGTGGATGCAGTTTCCCAGAAACAAATACCATACCGTATAACTGACTCTGCTTGTGCGTGATAGAAATTTAATAGTTGATCTTCCGTTAGCACAGTTATTAAGTGTCTGAGTTGGTAACACACTATATTTAATTTAGCTGCCACTAGATCCGTATGTGATTTCCAGACGAGGTTTTCATCTAGAGATAAACCTAGAAATTTATTGCTATTAACTCTAGAGATGTGAATACCATTAAGGCTTATATCAATATTAAGATTTTGTTGACGATTGTGAAAACGCATATAATGCGTTTTAGAATCGTTAAATAGTAAACTATTAGAGTTGAACCACTCTGCCAAGCGATCAACGTAATTTTGACATTTAATTCTGAGTGAATAAGTACTTGTATCTGATATTGGTGGCGACGTATCATCAGCATACATTGTTATGACACAATCTTCACTGAAGACAGAGCTGAGATCGTTAACGTAGATTAAGAAAAGTATAGGAGAGAGTACTCCGCCTTGGGGAACCCCGATTCCCGATATTGGAAAAAATAAGTTCCAAATTAACTAATTCAGTTGAATTATTTTCAGTATGTGTTGTGCACTCATACACTCACAAGGAGGACGTCGTGAGGGAGAAACAATGAAACCCACTGCTTCTTTTCGAGCCTTTGAAACTCGTGATTTATTGATGATGATATTATTGATTAATACAGTTTTGTACATAAAACTTGCTGATGATTTTAGTAATGTGTGTACATTGGTACAACTCAAGACATGAACCTCGTCTTCGACAGGGTGCAAAGATTTTTATACCTGCCCCTTCTCTGAACCAGTGGATCCCAACAGTGGGAGAAACCAGAGGTTACACAACACCAGGATGTAGTTGGTCAATGCGTCCCAGACGCCACTTTAATGGCGGAAGATTTTCTTCTCTTAGCACCACCATGGCGCCCACCTCAGCTGTCGGAGATGTCGTGGTCGCCTTCCACTTGGGGCGATTCTGTAGTTGTGTCAAGTAGTCGGTTGACCACCGTTTCCAATAATGCTGACGCATGTATTCTTTGTGTTGCCACCTAGACAGCCTGCCCACCTTCAAGTCCTAGCAGGTTTGGTTCCGGTGGAGCAGTAAGTGACTCGCCAATAAGGAAGTGTCCAGGAGTTAATACTATTAGGTCGTTGGGGTCATTGGAGAGGGGAGTTTACACATGCTAAAAATGTATACATGTTGTTGTATTTGTGATAATTAAAACTATATATATATATATATATATATATAGAAATACTTTTTATTTTGTGACAGGTTACAAATATCAATGTATTTCTAATTATGTATCCGTAGTAACAGGTTGTCAAACATATTGTAGTGAACAAAACATAACAGTTCTCCTACCGTAAATATTAGGATATAAGAAATCTAATAAATATTACGTATACGTTAATCTAATTACAGGTTTCCTGTTTCCAGTAGAACGACGTGGTTCTTGAGGTGTTTTTGATGACTTATCTTCTTGAATGTTTTTCTGAGGTGTTCCAATTGCGTCTTTTTCAAATATTTCTAGTTCTTTAGATGTATTTGTAATTTTGTTTTGCTTTGCTGAAGTATTTTCTTTTTCTTCTTCTCGTTGTACGGTTTCTTCACTTGATTTCTTCTCAGGCAATGTGGCAATTGTTTCGGTGGTTTTGATGTTGGTTGATGTAGAAGTGCTTTGTTTCGTTGATGATATTTCTGATTCATTTTCTATGTTTTCATGGTATGTATTTTGTTGATTTTCATCTTGTCTCTTTGAATATGTTTTTCGCTGGTTAGATATGTATGTTTTTTGTTCTTGTTTCTGTAGCTCAGGTGTATTTTTGCCAACGCCACACGGTCTTAATTGATTATAATGACGTTTAATTCGGTATCCATTATCTAATTCTATTAAGTAATGAAGTTGACCTAACCTCTCCACCACCGTACCAAATTTCCATATATCCGATCCTGTGTAGTTTCTGGACTGTACTCTTTCGCCTTTAGAGAAATTGTTGCCGTGTACCATGCCGTTTACAAAATCATTGAAAATCTTCAGATTTGAAAATTGTAGCGTTGTCGCTAACTAATATCTCTGGAAGACCGTGTCTACTAAATATTTCTCTTAAATAATGAATTGTTCCAGCAGAGGTAGTAGGTTTATTCACAGCGATAATTTCAGGCCATTTCGATTTAGCATCAACTAATATCATAAAATGGTGTTCCATAAAAGGTCCTGTATAATCCATATGAACTCTTTGCCAGTTTTTTATTGGTTTTTCCCAGTGATGCAAGGGAGCTTTTTCTAGATTATTCTTTATACTGCAACATTCTGGACAGCTTTTTACAAGACTTTCTATATCGTGGTTGATAGTAGACCAATAGCAATAGTTTCTAGATAACGCTTTCATTTTTACCATTCCTAAGTGTGAAGTGTGCAGTTCATTTAATACAGCAGGTTGAAGTTTCTTTGGAATAACAACTCTATTTCCGCAAAACAAAACATCGTTTCTAATGGATAGTTTAGGATCATTTAAGGTTCCTGCACGTAATTTTTTTTATTACGGAAGCAAGTTCTACATCTTTCCTAGTTTCAAGAGCTATTTGTTTTGCAGTGACTGTATCTATGGAAATATTTTGCACCAGGTTGTCTAGGATTTGGTCGTCTTCGTCTTTGATTAATTTGGCTCCTATTAAGAGGATTTCTTGACAAGTAATTTGCATTTTGATGATCTTTCGTATTTCGATATTTTATAATATAGTTAAATCCAGATAGGAATTGTGCATATCGTAGCATTCTTGTTGATGCAAGTGGTGGTAACTTCTTTTCTGGGTGAAGTAGTATCATCATTGGCTTGTTGTCAACAACTAGTGTAAATTTTCTGCCATAGAGATAATCGAAAAATTTCTTGCATGCCCAATATACGACTGTAGCTTCTTTGTCGAGCTGACTATGATATCTTTCTGCTTGTGTAAGTGACCTGGATATGAATGCTACTGGTCTTTCATCACCATTTGGCATTTGGTGAGAAAGTACGCCACTCAGACCAACTGGACTAGCATCTGTTGCTAGTATTAATGGTAGATCAGGATTGAATGGTGTCAGTACTCGGTCACTAATCATTTATTTTTTTGCAAGCTGGAATGCTTTTTCACATTTAGCAGTCCATGCAAATTTAGTATTCTTTCTTAAAAGATTAAATATAGGATTAAGTACAGTTGAAGCATTAGGAAAGAATTTACCATAATAAAGTATAAAGCCTAGAAACTGTCGAACTGCGTCAATGTTTTTAGATCTTGGAGCTTCTAAAATAGCTTTAATTTTCTTTTGCGATTTTTTAAGTCCCTCTTTACTTATTATATGGCCCAAGTAGCTTATTTCATTTTTGAAAAATTTACATTTTGAAATATTTTAGTGCATGTTATATTTTCTGCATTTATCGAGTGTTCTTATGAAGTTCACTCTGCATTCTACAAGTGTTCTACCTTGCAAAATGATATCATCAAAATAAGCTGCAGTTCCTGGCAGGTCTTATACGAACTGATCAATTATTTTGTGAAATTCACTGGGAGCAGTTTTTACTCCAAAAAATAAACGTTTTGCTTTGTACGTACCTCGATGAGTTGAAACTGTCTGAGCGATAGCACTTTCTTCGTCAACTAAGATATGTAGGTATGCCTTGTGTATGTCCAAAGTACAAAATACTACGCCTCCTTGAACTTTTGCAAAAATATCTTCGATTCTTGGTATTGGATAACGTGAATCAAGTAAATGAGGATTTAGAGTGACTTTGTAATCTGCACACAGACGAACCATACCATTTGGTTTCGGAATAATTACAAGTGGTGTATCCCACTCTGAATGATCTGTTGTTTCAATTATCCCCTGTTCTTCTAATTTATCTAATTCGGTTTCGACAGCTTCTTTTAGAGCGTAAGGCACTGGTCTTGGTTTCATGAATATTAGCTTCGCATTTTCGCGTAACTGCAAATGACATATATGATTTGGTATTTGGCCTACTTTATCTTTAAAAACATCGGCATAATTTTGAATTATTGTCCAAGTGATTTCTTTGATTTCCTCTGTATCCGGTAACAATTCTTCGTTGTGATGTACGTCACTAATATCAATTTTCAAATGTCGAATCCAATCTCTACCCAAGATTGCCGTTTTCTTCTTTATTTCAACTATATAAATTTTTTCTTTACTGAATTTTTTCATGTACTTGACCGTAACTTCTGCTACGCCTACTGGATAGAAAATCTGACCAGTAAAACTACGAAACCATACATTAGTTTTTTGTAATGGTATATTTAAGTTTAATGATTGAAACTCTTTGAGACTCATAAGTGTCAGACGGTTGCCTGTATCGCATTCAAATGTATATGGCTGATTGTTAAGTCGAACCTTCACCAGGATTCTATCGCCCTTAGAAGTTCTGTTGAAATTTACATCAATAATTTGATTAATTAAGTAATTTTCACCATATTCTTCTTCTGTACCGCTCCTTGTTGAATCTGTATCTGAGATGAATTTAATGGCATCCTTTTTTGACATTCGCTGTCTAACGGCGACGACGAAAAGGACGCTGTTGTCCCTGCTCGGTCGCCATTTTGTAATGACGTCCCTGTTCATTCTCCATCCTGTCAAAAGGTTTGCTCGGGCGCCAATCAATCGGAAACACAGCACAAGGAGAGATGATCGATCCTGTAAAGGACGCTCTCATAGAGTCGCTGAAAAGGGTGGCTTGAACGCCAAAAAGGGCTCGGGTAGCTTAGTGGAGACACAGTTCGGCTTTTGACAATGAAATCAATTGTAATCATTTTTAATATTTTATTAAAATATATTAAAACGAGAAAGTAATAAATATAACAAAGCAAAGTAACAATGAACCAGCGATACTTGCAGGATATTTTCTCTACTACGCACGATCAACAATGAACGGGCAACAATGGCACACACCAAGGTTGCGGGAACACGCTATGAACGAGTAACAATGGCACACACCAAAGTTACGGGAACACGGTACGGTTACAGTGTTGTCACTTTGACAACACTCATTAACAATCGCGATTTCAATCTAAGACAGTGTTGGCACACACCAACACTCATTGACAATCGCGATTACGGTGAACAGCGGCCAACACCAATGCACTAAACAACCGGCTACACCGGTACGGTCCACCTTCTGCACTCTCTCACGAACTGCCGGCACACACCAACAGCACTGAGTCAGAGGCAGCCAAGGTCAACGCCAACTCGCTCACCCGGCCCTCACCAGGTTCGCAGAAGACGGCACACACCGTCTAAGGCTCGTTGGAGAGCTAATGCTCCCTTGAGAAAGCACACACTTTCTGCCTGTAACTAACGTTCGAGCTCGTATTTATACCCCGAAAAACCGTTAAAAATATCAAAAAAGGTTCAAACACGTTTTTAGTCATCCTGCAAATTCTCGCTAAGTTTGAATAAAAATATAAAAAATACAGTTTCATGTAGGATCGAACCGACGATATCTAGCGTGCTGGTCAAGCGCACTAGCCACTCGACCACACAATAGCTGACAGATAAACAACAATTTTATAAACAGTAGCAGCTATAACCAAAATACAACAATACATTTTACAACAAACAACATACAATATAACCAAACAATTATATTGTATGCGTAAATCAAAACAATACAAAACAATAAAAAATGGAAAACAATATTTTTACTTGTGGGATTTGAACTTTGATTTAAATAATCCAACTTTAGCAAAAAACTGACATGCTAACCACATGGCTACAACGTTAAACATGAAGAATAAATTTAAATCTAGTGACCATCGTCACAGCTGTCTTAAACAAACTTTAGCCTTATGACCCTTTTTATTACATTTGTCACATTTTAGTTTGTCTTTATTTTTGCATTCTTTAGCGTAAACAGATACCTTTCAGACCCAGTTTGTCAAAATCCAAATGTTTGTTCGCTTTTGAATATTTGTTCAACTTAAAATTTGATGATTTAATTTTATTTACTTGAACTGCATTACTTCTATAAATGTCACGATTTTCTATTTTTGAAGCTTCAATGGCTAGAGCCATTTCTTTTGATTTTTCAAGAGTAATTTCCCCTTGCTGTAGCATTTTCTCTCTTATTTCAGGGTCCCTTAATCCTCGAATAAATTGTGCACGTAACATTTATTACAGTTTGGATTATTGCAAGATGATTTGAAATCAGCTGTTTTGACGTGTTCTTTAAGTGCAGTTTCTTCATTATTTTCTGTAAAACCTTTCATTTTGAAAAAGTTTTCTAATCTTTGTAGATAATTATCGAAAGTTTCTCTTGTTTCGTCAAAATGCTCGAATTGTAATGAGTGACCTTGTAACATGGTTGAAACTGATCTTGATGATTGATTTATAATGGAAGCAACGGGCTGAGCTTGAAGTTTTTCGACCAATTTAGTTAATAGCTGCGAAACTAATTCGTCTACATTTGTCATTTCTCCTTGTATCCTCGTCGCCAGTTGTTGTATTTGTGGTAATTATATATATATATATTGAAATACTTTTTATTTTGTGACAGGTTACAAATATCAATGTATTTCTAATTATGTATCCGTAGTAACAGGTTATCAAACAAAACATAACACATCTCCTCATAAATAAACTGCAAATTGCCAACAACTTTGTAGAAATGGCTTTTTACAGACTTTACACCTGCTTCCCAGATACCTCCGAAATGCGGTGATCTAGGTGGTATAAAATGCCACGTTATATTTAATTTCGCTACTTCTGCTACTAAAACGGGTGGAAACGATTTTTGAGACAAATAGTTTAAATTTTTTAGTTCACGTTCAGCGCCCACAAAATTGGTTGCATTATCGGAATATATATTTGATATCATACCGCGACTGGAAATAAATCGTTTTAAAGCGTTTAGAAATGCTTCTGTAGTTAAATTACCCACAAGTTCTAAGTGAATGGCTTTAGTTGCCATACAAACAAATAGTGCGATATACGCTTTTACAGTTTTGCTCCCTCGTCCGGAAGTAGTTTTTAACACAAATGGACCGGCGTAATCAATTCCACTATTTACAAATTTTGATTATTACCTGATTGCTGTTTTTAATTTCGTCCGCTGTTATTGTACCTACTCGTTTACTTGCTTTATTTCGGCAATTATGAACTAATCGTTTGCAATAAGAAATTACTCTGGAAAGTTTATCGTAGTCCGAAAATTTTATTAAAATATTTATATCGACCGGTTCGCATACTACTAAATTAATTTTACGAAGTTCTGGAATTTCTCTTTGATTTTGTAATCTGGTTTTGGGCCAGTTCTCGGAATTTTCTTTAAGCCAGTTAGGACCAAATCTCCATATATTCGAGACATTTAAAGAATTTGGTGACATACCGCGAGATATTAGGTCGGCCGGATTGTCTTTTGATGTTACATGAGACCAGTCAGATGGATTTGTTAGGGATTGTATTTCTCCCACTCTATTTGCGATAAATGTTTTTAATAAACTAGGTGATGTCTGTATCCATGCAAGCGTTATCGTGGAGTCTGACCAGAAAAAATGACTGCTTATGTTTAAATTTAAGATGTGTGTAACTTTATTAGCTAACCGTGCCGCTATCAGAGCACCACACAGCTCTAGTCGCGGTAGTGTAATACATTTGATCGGTGCTACTCGCGATTTTGCACATATTAATTAAATGTGTATGTCGTCACCCTGCACGACTCGTAGTTCGTAGATATACACAAGCGCCGTATTCCTGCTCAGAAGCATCGCTAAACGCATGTAATTCGTATGTTTGAGATTGATTATACTGAGGTATTATTTTCCGGGGTATTTCAATATTTGTTATGTCCGCGATTTGGAATGAATTTCCATGGGAATTGCTTCGTTCCAGTCTAGCTTTAAAATTCATAATTTTTGTAGAAGAATTTTTGCGGTTATTAAGATTGGTCCTATTAACCCTAGCAGATCGAAAAGTTGTGATGTTTTCTAAGAATTACTCGTTTTGTTATTTTATTTGGCAAATGAATTTCATGAACAGTAAATTTAAAAACGTCTTTTCTAAAATCTCAAATTAACCCCAATGTTTTTGTTTCGGTATTCTCAACTAATGAGATAATGGGTGCGATTTAGTGGGTTGTATTAGGCTATTTTAAGATCTGTATTAAGAGTTGCCTTAAAAAACCTGATTCAGTGGCTTGTATTAGACTGTTTTAGAGTGTTTATTTTAATACATGTGTATTAGTTGCCTAGGAAATTAAAACACTTCTTAAAATGGGTTATATCTGTTTTAAGTATTGTATTAACCTTAATTCATAATGTCAAATATGAGATATTGAAGTAAAATTATATATTTGACTCTTCATAAAGTATACTAAAGCAAATATTGAACTTAAAATGATATAAGTAATAAAAGAGAAAATGAATAATTCAAAAAATTGAGGTTAATATGAACAAATTCAGGCAAGTTACAACAATTATTTATATGTTGTTTATTTTCTGAGTTTGTTTAAGTAAAATAGGTGACACAATACGTGCTGTTGAAAGAGTTGAGCATGTTTGGCGTGTTGTTGATTGTAGAAGACGAAGAAGGATATACAGAAGACGAAAAACTATGACAATACTCTCTCCGAAAATTATATAGCGACGAAGGTCACAAAAAACTAATCACACTGAAATAAATCACAAAGAAATAAACCAAGATATAACTATCAAAAATCAACCACAAATGAAGACAACAAAACCATACGTCTGATCACATCTGCTGAGTAAAATATATATGTGCAAAATAAGGGAAAGGGTAAGCATACGCAAATGCCACAAGTGCCTGGAGTCGGGACATTCCGAGGCTGAATCTGCAGGCAAAGACAGAAGGAAACTGTGCTGCAACTGCGGGGAGGCAAGCCACGGCGCAGCTACCTACACAAATAGACCAAGATGTTTTACCAGTACGTACAACACGGAGCACAAGACGGGGACTATGGCATGCCCAGCCTTCAGAAAGTTAGTGAACCAAGGCGTAGGGGTAAATACCAACAAAGAAAAAAAAGGGAATCGGAGACCATCTGTAACTAGATGTCCCCAGTAATGCTAGTAGAAACTAAAAGGCATCTAAGCATCCTTCAAACAAACCTAAACAGAAGTAGAGACGCACATGAGGCGACCTCTTGGACTAGCAGTAGTCAAAAAATCGACGTAGTTCTGGCTTCAGAGCCGAACTGCGCAAGTCTAAAAAAAGAAAGGGGATGCATATTCAATAACATACAAGGAGAATGCGATACCAGTAACAGAATAATAACAGATAAAATAAAGGTGCATGAGTATGGCTTATCCCGGAGTATTACTTGAATGGTAATAGGCACCCTTAAATTTATAGTCTGCTACGCTAGCCCAAGCATGTACAGACTGGAGTACCAACAATTCCTAGACCAGATGGAGGACATTATAAGAAACAGTCAGATCGTATTAGCAGGGGACTTCAATGCAAAAAATGCGGAATGGGGTTCCCCCGTGAACGACCAAAGAGGACGTGAGCTATCGGAGTTGCTGTACAGACACGATCTCTGTATGTGCAACACAGGCAGCACACCAACATTCACAAACGCCAGCGGGTCATCTTACATAGATGTCACAGCATGCAGCGAAAATATATATTGTCAAGTGAAGAATTTTAGAGTCGATGATGAGCTCTCGCGAAGCTTGCACCACTTTATCAGGATCTTGGTGTCCGGAATCGCCGAAGCTATTAAAGACCAGGCTCTAACAGCAGTTTCCAACATAAAAAGCTTAGAGATAGACCAGGCTAAGAAGGACATAATTGTTCTGCCTGAGGATACAGAAGTGGAGGCAATGACGTACGAGCTCCGGAACGTATGCGACAATAACTTGCAGCGGATAAAAGAACGCAAAGAGGATAAACGAAGGGTGTACTGGTGGAGCAATGCCTCCAAAATGCGACTTAGAAAAACGCCGGGGCTCGACTGCCAGACATCACAGGCTGAGTAGAGAGGAAGATTAGGGAGGTAGACTGCCACCCCTGATCACACTCTATTTAAATGCGGGAAGTGGGAAGAAGAAAGGAAAGTGATACACGAGAAGTTCAGGACAGTATTAACTCCACTAAATCTTATAGACACTATGTCGACTTCCGAGGAAAACTGGGACCTAATTAAGTCATACATGACTCAGGTTATGAGCAAAAAAATAAAGGAAGAGGAGGCCTGTAAAGCAAGGAGGCGTAATGCAAAAGAGCTATAAAACTCAATCAACAACACGTCGGCGAAGTCATATGGAAAACAGTGTCCACGGTGTCTTAGGAGAAGATTACCACCCTGCCCACGTAAAAAAAGGTATTGTCTTTAGTCAAAAAAATTGGTGGTGAGTTTTTAATGAATAAGCACATTTTAGGGTTCCTACTATACGAATTTACTATTTTTAAAATGATGTCTGTTTGTGCGTATGTATTTATGTCTCTGTGTGTATGTGCGTGTGACAAATTTTTCTCCGACGATAACTCCAGACTACAATTTTAAAAATTATATTTTTTCGTATTCCTTGTCTTTACATCCATTTGAAGAGATGATTAAATTCCCTTATTTGAATTTCTTAATAGTTATTTACCTCTCACTAAGAGAGATATTGGAATCATGCTAAAAATCTCATATCCAGATTTTAGTGGATGAGCACGTTATAAAGTCCCTAAAATCCGATTATAACATTTCTACGATGATGTCCATGTGTATGTATGAGTGTGTGTATGTGTATGTGTGTGTATGTGTTGATATTTGAGCCACGTATTCTCAAATACTATAAGACTTAAAACATGTTTAACTGCGATTTTCTCAATCTGATATCGTTTGGGTTTATTTCAATAAAATCGAAGAAAAAATAAGAAATACCGTAAATATCTAATTCAGTAAGCACAGAAAATCATTTGGTATATAAATTCAGAGGCCCGGGGTACATAATAACCATAATAGTTTGAATATATACAATTTAACAAATATTATTGGGTAATAGTATTCCTGAAAAGGATATGGACAAAATAAATCACGCAAAATGATTGCTATAAACAATACAAAAAATATAATTTATTTAAATAATTCAGGGGATCAGGGTACAAAATAACAAAAACTTTGAAAATTTATTTCATGACAGACATTATTGGCAACTAGTTATCCTGCAAAGGATACGGACAAAATAAATCATACGCAAAATGATTGCTATATTAATAAACAATACAAAAAATATCATTTATTTAAATAATTCAGGGGAACAGGATACAAAACAACAAAAACTTTAATATGCAATGCAATATAATCCTTTTCGTTAAATAAATCTTGGATAAACAATTTAAAAGGATATGGACCAATTGAATTATATACTAAATTATACCTAAATTTATTACACAATAGCAAAAATATTATGTAGTTAAATAATTTTGGGCACCAGGGAACATTAAGAGCAATAATGCTTTAAAAATTTCACTTTAACTGGCAATTGGCTTACAGTTTTCCTGAAAAGAATATCGGCAGGAGGTATACCTATGTAAAATGTTTGCTCTATTTTATATATACCGTGAGCATTTTTAACGTGAAACATTGGGTTTGTCATATCCATGGTTACGACTTGACATTTGATTGACAGCAATGTATTTGTCGGTTCCATTTAAAATGAAACATAGGGAACGAATTTGACATTTTATAAGACGTCAATAGAGATTAATATTGTTTAAATAATTATACCTGCATTCTAAATTAAAATTAGTTGTAGAAAAAATATAGTGTCGACCAGTCTAGCTAACATTAGGACATGCAGGGAGCGGGCGGCTAGTACCATGGTGGGTATACATAGTACACTGGTAAAGCATGCGAGTGTTCAATTGAACATTTGAACCACGCTCTGGCAACTTCATATCTACGCTGTACTAGCAAAGTGAAGCCTTTCTGTTTCCCAGATGTTAGAGAAAGAGTGGGGGAAGCGGGCCTAGTTTTGTATAGTGTGTTATGTGTGTTGGACGTGTTTTTGAAAATTTGTGTTATTTTAACTATTTTTTTTTTTTAATTAAAATGGGTCGTAATTTTACAAGTGGTTATTAATCAAATAAGTGCAAAGTTACAATTTTTTCTGCACCCAAAGAAAAAACTTTGTTAGAAAAGGCGACTATTATCAGTCCGAAATTGTACTATTCCATTACACGACGGAATTTTTATGCAAAAAATTGTTGAAAAAACTACCTGCATAAACTGCATACCTGGATTAAGGGAATCAGGTCATTTCAAAGAATCTGCATTGATTAATATTAAAAATAGAGGCCGCTTAATTCATCTACATAAAAATATTTTTGATTTATTTAAAACCTAAGAGAATATTTTGTTAGAAAATATAAAATCTCCAAATCAGATCATCATTTATATATTTCGATTCTATATCTATTATCTAAATTTTCAAAATTCTTTTTAATCAATTATTTTCGATTTAGTTAATTAATTAATTTTTTATCGACGTTGTAGTTGGCTTTGCCATAAATCGAAAAATGTGGTAATATGCTTTTTGAAGTATGTAAATTAGAAAGATGAGTGAAAATAAATAAAATAACATTAAAACTAAACAAATGATAATCTTTAATTATTTTTTTTCAATTGTTTCTTAATAATTTTTTTTTGTTATCCCAAAAAATTAATAATTCATGATGATTTATTAAAGTTTAAAACAAAAGAATGTAGATTTATTGTATAACGTTGAAAAGCTTATGAAATGAGACTTTTCTCAACATACGTTGCCATATAAAAAATATTATATTTGTGTCATATCTCTAGAATTATTAAGTTTTAAAAAAACCTAATTACACCATGTTATTTTACTTAAGAAACAGTATAAAAATCATCCAAACAATTTTTCTTTATCTTTTATAATAAGAGAGTTATGAGGTTTTCTCAAAAAAGTGAAAATCTAGTTTTATCCTTTAGCTCAAAAACAAAAGGCAATTTGTTCCAGCCTGTACAAATAATGTTTTAATTTATGATTTCATTGTATTAAGATTAAGGCAATATTCCCGGAATGATAGAAAAAAAAAATCCTTCGCAATCTAAAGATCGCAAAAGGTCCAAATTACAAAAAAAATTCTATTTCCTAGTAATTTTTTATTTATATACTAGCCAATCATAATTAAAGAATACTTTTCATCAGTTAAAATATGTTTTTCGTTTTAGTAAAAATATACTAAACTACAGCTAAAAGTTTTGCATTAATTTATGTTAATGTAAATAAAAACAGTATTTTTTTCTGTATACATGCAATTATTTTATTCCCTTTTCTTTTTATTTTGAAATTATTAACATATTTATATAGTTGTTGAACAAATAAACAACAAATAAAATTTATTTACTAAATAAAACAGTATTTTCATGAATTAACTCATTTAAACGCTTGATATACCCGGCCCGCTTCCCCCACCACTGCGGGAAACAGAAATGCTTCACCTTTTTGCTGCCTGTGTCCTCTCCTTCTATATAATACTTCGTGATTTGAACCTAGAATGGTGGAAGATATTACAGGTAAAGTGTTAACTTATGCATTCTGCTACTCACGAAAGTATTTAAAGTTGCAATTCTATAATTTATTTGGGTGTTTTGATTTAATTTATTTTCTTCGTTATTATTACACCCCACATTTCTTATTTTTATTTTTATGGGTCTATAAATTCAAATAGTTTTTAAAACTGTCTCTAATCAAATGGTAATAAAAATGTGTCTTATTTTCATTTAGTATTTTTTTTTCTGCACACCCTACCAAAAAAGTCACGCTACCCCACTGTTATCTACAACATTTGTTTGAAACATTTTGTCTAAAATTAATTGGGGACTTTGCGCAAAGAAAAACTATTTTCCTATGTTAAACGCCCATGGCCAGATTTTTAATTAACACACTGTATATATACTCTTATTTCAACATAAATATTAGAAACTCTTTATTTCAACGTAATATACAAATATGTATTACAAATCATATCCCTTGATACCTGTCAAATCCTTATCCTTGACAACCCCATCGTTTTCTTGTTATTACTTACTAGATTTCTGTTTTCTGATGCGCGTATCACATAACCCCCTCTTTAAAATCTGACCGTCCCGATTAGACTTTGAAATAATAAGGAGAAAATCTATTATTGTGGACCACCTTGTTTTGTCCTCTTGGTATCTTCCTTATTCTATAAATCTTATCGTTAATTTTTTTAATAATTTCATACGGGCCACTCCATTTACTTTGTAATTTGGGCGATACTTTTTTTTTCTTTTGGGGATTATATAACCAGACAAGATCACCATTTTTAAATTCTCTCTCGCAAGACGTTCTGTCATACAATGTTTTCATGCGATCACTTGCTGATTTTATGTTTTCACGCACAAATTCGTGAACAGTGTTCATTCTTTCTGCTAAATCCTCTACATATTTTTCTCCTATTCGTTCTTTCATAGGGGGACTTCCATACAAAAGATCGATAGGCAGTCGCATCTCTCGTCCGAAAATAATTTTTACAGGTGAACATTTCGTAGTCTCATGTATCGATGAATGATAGGCCATTAGAAACAGGTTTAAGAATTTATCCCAATCTTTTTGATTGCTCGATACTTTCTTGGCTAAATATCTCACTAGTGTCCCATCCATCCTTTCCAGACTGTGGATGAAGAAGCGTCGTCCTGGTCTTTTGTAAATCCAGTTTTTTACAAAAATATCAGCTACTGTGATAGCTTCCTGGTCTTGTATAGCATATGCATCAGGCCACTTGCTAAAATAATCTATAATTACAAGCATATATATATATATATTTACAATCTTAGGGAACGGGCCAGCAATATCCAAAGCAACCCTCTCAAATGGACTACCGACATTATATTTGCCCATAGGAACTCTGAGTTTCCTATGTGGACCATTAACTGCAGCACAAACATCATATTTCTTACACCAGCTTTGAACATCAGCTTTCCAGCTAACCTAGTAAAACCGTTCTCGAATTTTATCTAACGTTTTCTTCATACCTAAATGTGCGCCGGATGCACCATTATGAATTTCTTGTAATATTTCAGAACGAAGTTCTTTCAGGAGAATTATTTGATATGTTGTTACATGGTCATTTTTATTTTCCTTTGCTCTTTTCAAAATACCATCTTTTAACAGTAATGAATCCCACTTTTCACAATGGGAGAACGATCCGATAAACCCTTTCATTCGGGTCGCATACCTTTGACTTTCCATTGCAGTATTCGTCCGATATCAGGATCAATTTCTTGACTTGCTTGTATATTTTCTTTGTGTTCCAAATTCACTTGAAGATTAATTGAGTTATTTGAAATCCCCATTTCGTTCGTTCCACTTGAAAACAGTGTCGGCATTCCGGAAGGCATGGTCTTCTGGAAAGGGCACCTGCATTATTATGAGATTTTCCTCTCCGATGTTCTGTTGTAAACTGATATTCTTGCAACCACTCAATCCAGCGCGCAACTTGTCCTTCTGGGTTGGGTTTAAATAATAAATACAGAACTTAAACTAAAAAAATCTGATGTGGCCAGCACAAGACCTCTCGCCATTTCCATATTAGGCTATATAAGTATTGTATTGCACTTCATTTTCGAACCGTCGTTTTATAACAAAATCTTACAGAACATTACCCAAATATTGTTTCTTACTATATTTAGCATGTCTTCTGCACACATATAATTCAAATTATATCTATTTTTCATTGTATGAGGAAGTTTCTAAATGTCAAATATTGTTTCAATTCATTAACCAGATTGGCGGTATTTCTGATAGATATATGCATTTCACCACAATTTTACCTATAATTTCAAATATTTAATTAATAAATTCAATAAGAAAAGTTAAATATACTTCCCAGAAAAAGCTATCAGAATGTCACTAAAACTGTTGATATTTGACAATGACATGTGTCATGTTATAAACATTGGAATTTGTCAACTGGTTTCCTTAGTGCCTTGGCCTCTGCGATTAGTATACTCTATAAATTATAGAGTCTTTATCTCTAAATCTATACAAGATATAATAAAAATTTTAAGTGTAATAGATGGAGAATTTTATGTTCTTCAATATTTAATAAAAAAAATTCCCAAAAAATTATATTTAGAAGATTTTTTCTAAGAAACTACTACTTCCGGTTGTTCAATTGTTACCAAAACCTTTTCAGCTCTTCCCAGGAATGCCAGATTGAGGAAACTGCAGTTAAATATTTTTTAAGTCTTATAGTTTTTGAGGAATCGTGACTACAACATCCAGACATACATACATACACACACACACACAGACATCATTTTAAAAATGTTATAATCGGATTGTAGGGACCTTAAATCGTGCTTATTCAATAAAATCTGGATATGCGAATTTTAGCATGAATCCAATACCTCTCTTAGCGAGAGGTAAAAAGGTAGTATTATTCCAATTAATAATATGAGTTCTGAAAGATATTTTAATAATTTGTCCTTCTAGATTTTTAAAATTTAACAACCAAGTCAGAACAGCATGATCTTTACTACCGCTAAGAGTTCCCTTCTAGTGACGTAATAATTACACTCAGCTTTTGATAAAGTTTTACTGAAATATCCAATAACTCTTTCATTACCATCTTGAATTTGTGATAAAACACCACCTATTCCTACACTGCTCGCATCAGTGTCCACAATGAATTTTGCGTCTTTTTCTGGATAACTCAAAATTGGTGTAGTTATTAATTTTTCTT
This sequence comes from Ophonus ardosiacus, assembly GCA_943142095.1. Lineage (NCBI taxonomy): Eukaryota > Metazoa > Arthropoda > Insecta > Coleoptera > Carabidae > Ophonus > Ophonus ardosiacus. Next base: position 22,934,223 of record OW964830.1, on the reverse strand, counting down.
TGACACACAAATGATTCTTGACATTTTTGCGTCCAATCGAATTTCATTTTCTCTTCTGTCGGTCTATAAAGCGGCTTAGCTATATCAGAAAATCCGAGTACATATCTTCTGTAATAAGTACATAATCCTGAGAAACTACGCACTTCGTTCTTATCTCTAGGAACAGGCCAGTCTTTAACACTGTTTATTTTATCGGGATCTACTGAAACTCCTTCAGATGACACTACGTGGCCAAGATATTTTACTTTCTTTTGAAATATATGGCATTTTTTTGGGTTGAGCTTCAGATGAGCATTTCTTAACCTTTGAATCACTTCTTCCAAATTTCTCAGATGTTCTTCAAACGTCTTCCCAATAACTATCACGTCATCAAGATAAATTAAACAAGATCTCCATGAAAGACCTTTTAGGACCAGATCCATTAGTCTTTCGAACGTTGCAGGCGCATTACACAGTCCAAAGGGCATTACTGTAAATTACCATAAACCAGTACCCGTTGTAAATGCAGACTTCTCCTGATCTTCTTGGTGCACTTCCACTTGCCAATAACCACTTTTAAGGTCCAACGTAGAAAATCATTTCGTGCCAACTAACTTATCTAGAGTGTCATCTATTCGAGGAAGAGGATGACAGTCTTTCTTCTTCACGTCATTTAATTTCCTATAATCCACACAAAACCGTGTAGAACCATCTTTTTTTTCACTAGAACTACAGGGAAAGCCCATGGACTACTTGATGGCTCTATTACTCAGTCGTTGTACATTTTACTTACGAGATCTTGCACTTCCTCTCTTCTGGCAAGAGGTATTTGTCTAGGTCGTTGTTGAAAAGGCTACGAATCACGACACAATTGTTCTTCTTCGTCACGATTCAATTCAGAAGCTGTAGATCTTATTAGGTGGTCCAATATTTCAGGAAGTCTATGTTTTTTTTTTGTTTCACTGATGTATCTTCTTCGCAGTTAATAACCAAGAAAAAAAACAGTAGTGGTAGCACGCACTTTAGAATTCTATCAAAAGAAACATTTGTTTTCGCTTTTCGCCACGAAGCGAAAATTTGGTAGCATGCGTGTATCAAAATATTCGCCTGCAAGCGTACGACTCGAGGCGAAAGTGTCAAAGTAACGTCAATAATTTGCCACAATTCTATTCAAAGCCAATTTACATATAATTTATACATTTATTATAAACAACTGTCATAATATTTTTTATTTTAATAGTATAAAATCCAATAATTTCCGAATCAAAAAATGAATATAGAATTCTAAAGTGCATGCTACCAAGATTCGTAAAAGTAAAATCGTATTCGCCTGCTTTCTATAATAGAATTCTAAAGTGCGTGCTACCACTACAGGCTCGACTTTGGCAATCCCTTCTTTAACGTGGCCGCGTGCCTGAGTGTCTGGGCGCAAACCTGAGGGAACCGGGTTCGATCCCGACAGACGCCAAATATTTCCAATTTTAAATGGCACAAAAGTGACCCCTGTGGTGCACTCTCCACATCAGCTATGAGTGCCCGTGAGTTGACGCCTGGTAAGCGCCCACACGGTAAAATATATCGTCATCATTACTGATGTCTACATGTGTTGTAGATACTGGCACATCCAGAAATGGGTAATATGCCGTGATGATATATTTATTTCAACGTCACATGATAATTATTGCTATTCATAACTCGTACCGGTACTGTTTTTCCAAGTTTTTCTAAAGATTTTCCAACAATAATCCCCTTTCGTAATATTTCAGCTTCTGTTACGCCAACTGTGATATATCATGGGCGCTGACAGTCTGCGCACCAACAATAATTTTCTCTACACGTGGTGGTATCTCAACATCCGTACTTAATACTAGGTTCTGACCAAGTTGTCGGGCAGCAGGTAAAGGCAAAACAATTTCCTCATTTCCAATTTTTAACGATTTAGCTTCAAAATTAATTACGACCCCATTTTGTCTCATAAAATCAGTGCCTAAAATAATTTCATCCATAATTTTCGTCACTATAAAAGTATATCTAAACTTCTTAGTGCCTAGAGATATTTAACTATTTATTTTCCCAATGACTTTTATTTATTCTCCGGTAGCTGATACGATTTCAAAATTGAACAAACGACGAATTTTACTATTTGGTATAAGATCAAATCGTATAACTGATACGTTTGCTCCAGTATCGATCGTGAACTGTCGTATCGTTCCTTCTACTAATCCCTCTGCTACTAAACTGTTGTCTGCTCTCTTTTATGCTTGAAATTTTGGGGCTCTCCCTACTGCCCGCTAAGACTAGCCCCTCTTCTTTGGCGGACTTTAGTTTTCCGATTTCGTTTGACATTTCTTCTTCTCTGGGCACAGCCATTATGTGTCCTTCCTAATGACAAAAGAAACAGATTACTCTTCTTGGACCTCTTCTAATTTCTTGAATTTGACAAATATCAATATTTTCTTCTCCAGTCAATCCATAAATTTTGTACGGTTGTTGAAACGCTTTACGCACGCTCTCATAATTCAGTGCCACTCCAACCGCTTCCCAGTATTTGGTTTTACTTGCCACTGATACAGCAGCAGCCATTTCTATGTTATCCAACCCCTGAATAAACCCTTGAATTAAGATTGAATGCAGTGCTTCATCTGGAAGACATCCATATGCTGATCTTCCAAGTTTTTCTATATCTGCTGCATATTCTTGTAGAGGCTCCCTCAATCGTCTTCTTCGAGATGAAAACTGTGAGCGATTAAGAGGCTGCAAGTGTTCTTCTCCAAACCTAGCATTTAGCGAAGCAACCAAATTTTCAAAAGAATTATTGGAATAACCGCTTCGGAGAAAATTAGCTGCTTCTCCCTGGAACGCCAGAGTAAGGCTTGTGAGTTTGCCAGTTTCTGTCCACTGATTGTATTTAGCTGCTTGATCGAACTGCTTTTTATAAACCTCCCAGGAGGGTTTACCGTCAAAATTGGAGCTTTTACTTTAAACGGAATGTGAGTAGGACCATCGTCGTTTTCTTGTGTAGAATGATTTTCAACTTTTATTAAATTCATTTCGGTTGATAATTTTTCTAATTTTTCATCTATTTCGGAAAATTTATCTTCTGTCTTCTGAATATTTATTTCAGATTGATTATTCACGTCAGACAGTCGGTCGTTAACATTCGTGATAAGTTCGTCGAAGTCATTCTTTAAAGAATTAAATTTATCTGTAAAATTATTGGATAGCTGGTCGAATAAAGCATGAAAATTATCCATATCATCTTGAAAAAGAAAACTTTCTGGATCATTTCTCTCTCGTACGAGCGTTTCTTTTAAGCGCAGTTGAAGCATTGATTTATTTCTTCTTATATATCTTCATCTCTTTCTTCCAATTCACGTTTGAGGTCCGTGAATCTCAAATCATACAACTTATTCATATTTATTTTTAATAAACCCCACACCTAACACCAAATGTTACAAACTCTTATTTCAACATAAATATTAGAAACTTTTTATTTCAACGTAATATACAAATATGTATTACACCTGTCAAATCCTTATCCTTGACAACCCCATTGTTTTCTTGTTATTACTTACTAGATTTCTGTTTTCTGATGCGCGTGTCACAATATATATATATATATATATATATATATATATATATATATATATATATATATATATATATATATAGAAGAATATGGGCAGCAAGTATATCTATGTAAAATGATTGCTCTATTATATATATATATATATATATATATATATATATATATATATATATATATATATATAATAGAGCAATCATTTTACATAGATGTACTTGCTGCCCATATTCTTTTCAGCATAACAGTAAACCAATTGTCTGTTAAAGTGAAAAATTTTAAAGTATTATTGTTCCCTGGTCATTCATTTCGTTCATATCTTTTTTTGGGTAACTATATTCACGTGTGTATATTATTCTGTACACTGGTCCCACGAATTATTTAACGAAAAGGATTATATTGCATTGCAAATTATCTCTTAGTGCGCTTGCGCGTCGCACGTTTCGCTTGGCCTTCGCTCCTCGCTCAGTCACGTTGTCAAGACCTTCCAAAATTTTAGAAGTTTTAATAATTTTATACTCCCACCTACAGCGCTACGGCACCACTGCTTTTTAAAATTTTTATATACGTACCACTAAACTCTTTATTCTATACATTTTTGTTTAAAACGGCACGATAATTTCCTTATTTTTAGGTTTTATCATCGGTGCAATTTAAAACACACTTCACTTAAACATAATCAAGACCGTATTCAAGAAACAAATACAATAAACTTACACTAGAAGTGTCTCTTTTTTAACAACTTATGTTAACTAATGTTAAACGTTATAAGGATGTAGAGGATTTTTTTAAGTTTGACACGAACATTTCGCTTTTCATAAAAATCAAAATTAGGAATGCCGGATGCACTCAATTTCGATCTTATGCCCGGTCCGGCCCGAAGCCCGGCCCGATTTCGAGTCAATTTTCAAGCCGGACCAGCTAATTTTTTATCGAGTCGGGCCGGCAATTTTTATTTTCGGGCCGAGTCGATCCAAACCTCAAAACTAAAGTCATCGCCATTTGGGAATTCTGTCTTTGGGCAGGTTTTAGCGAAAATGCTGCCCCACGCCAGTCTTTCCTACAACTCTCGCTCAGCCCTTCATAATGCTTTCCCTCCTTGACATCTGTCCACAATCCAAATTTTCTCCTTTCTCTTCTTTGTCCCCTATGTATTTTCCTTTAAATTATAATTTTCTTAATACCGTCCCTACTTAATACGAGGGTTCATCATGAAGTAGTGAGCCTAACAAAAAAGGGCAGCACTAACAAAACAATTTCTTTGATTTTCAAATTCGCAGTCTGTTAAAACATTACTGTGAAAATTTGTTATCATTCCTATTGCAAGGACGATTGTTATTTAAGTAGGAAGTGAACTGTTTATAGCCCATTTTGAAATATGGAAAAAGTGGAATATAGATCAGTGATTAAGTTCTTACTTTTGCAACAAAATGATATGGTGATAGATGACCGTCGAATAAAAGTGCGGTAAATAGCAGAGGCTTTTGTAACGGAAGGGTGCGTAGGGTGTAGTGAAAATCATCCTCCGTTGACGTACTGAATTAAAGCTCAGACAGCCACAGTAAGAATATAAATGAAAGTTATACTTACCTGGGTCACTACGCTGACCTGTGCTGACTCTGGAAGGAGTTGACGGGGTTGTTGCACAAATAATTAAATATTTTAGAAAATAAATAATTATAATTAAAATTTAGAAAAAATATTACACACAAAAAATATAAAGAAAATAAGTTGAACAAAAATATGAAATATGTATTAATTTAAACAAAATTTAGTACGCCTGTTCGCCTCCACGATCTGGCTGAGAATCACTCTCGTCCGTTGATTGACAACGTTGACACTTTTGCTGGTAATATTCCAATATTCAGCAAAATACTGAGCGGGAGAACGCCAACAACAGTCACGGAATTCATTCAATGAAAATACTGGTGGTGGGCATAGCGCTGCTCCTTAGTCCGGGAACGAACGGTTAACTCGGACGCCACGGTACGGCGGTACAAGAAGCTAGCCTCGGATAGCTTAGTGGAGGTGGTGGGTGCAGGGTTAGTTGACAACAACAAAAACAAATGGTGAAGTTTAAATAAATGTGTTATGATATACGCAGAGACCAAAAACAAACAACTCATAAATAAATAAGGAAATAACCTTTCTTCTTGAACTGTGACCAGAGTAAAAAGGTAAGTGCACGTATTGAAATTTACTTGAACTTTCTAAGTTAGAAATAATATCTATTTCCTTAGCGGACAATTAGCGACGAACCGTACAACGGACTCAGCCTCTACACGACGGATTTCTCACCCGTAATCTTTTCGGCGTTCTGAATGCGTAGAGCCAGTTGACAGAACTCTCGCACAAGGGAGCGTTCAGGAGGATTTATTGCGAGAATCCTGAACTGCACGACTCTCTCCCGAGGAGCTCGCTTACCAGCTAAGCTCACCCTTTCTGCTGTCTGCATCGGATACAGCGGCTTATAAACCCTTCATAACGGTACATTTCATTACAACAGCGGTGGGGGCATTTAACTTAGTGTACAGGTGTCGTTACTGTCTCAAGTGATGAATAATATTTTCATAAAAATTTCATAACTTCTCTGGTCACATTTCGTTACCCTACTTAAATTTAACAACATCAAATAATTTACAAACATTGTTACAAATAAATCATAATTTCATTCACACATGCAACGCGTCGTGAACTACAAAACGTCAAAATTTTTTTATACTAAACAACTAGATTCACTATCTATATTTCTATATATATATATATATATATATATATATATATATATATATATATATATATATATATATATATATATATATATTTTTGAATTAATCAAGACGATCGCGAAAATTTTGTTCGCCTGTACAGCCTAAACGGTACGACCGATTTTAATGAACAATTTTTTGGAATGTAGAGAATAACTCAACTTGATTTCCTGGTAATAGGTCATTTTTCTGTACGGTGCATAGTTTTTGTGTAAAACATTTTTAAAGGTGGAAATTTGGCTTTTCGAAACAATCGATCGAAGTCTACATGTACAAAATTAATAAGAAAAACGATGTCATCTGTCACATTTGACATGTCAATGTTACTGACAAATCTTTACCTATAAGAAATATGTAAATATCAGTTAAAAATGGATATATTTACTTATGGAACGATTATTATGCATATGAGTGTATAATGAAAGGTATTTTATAATTATTTTCTCCATTTACGTGGTAATTAACAATTCATATATAACCTTGAAATTAAATTTGAAAACATGTTCATCCATAGGTAAAACTGTTTGCTTTTTATGACAGAGAAGTTGAAAAGGGGATAATTCAGTGATATATAACTAATATGAACGTACAGTAACATATGTACGCATGTTTCCATTGACAAAATAGTTGCTGAACCACGAAAAAGGCATGTATTTAAATCCTAATCCTAATTTGGATATGAAATTGATAAAAATGGCGCCTAGACGGAATGGACGTACGTAAAACTATTATAATACACTATCGGCGGAGCCCTAGGAGAAAGTTTGTTTGACATGTCAATCAGAACCTTTAAATGGAAATGAGGACAATTTGAAACAGTTAAATTCATAAATATAAATTATGAGAATGGGCAATTATTTCACAATAGTAAAAATTGCCTAAAACATATTTAAAATTTATAATTTTTGATGGTTCATGTCCGTGGCTCATGTCCACTTCGAAAGTGTTGCCTAACATTCCATAAGTAACTAGGTAAGTATAAAACAAATATTGCTAACTAGATCAATGTGAAGTCGCTACACACACCAAATATGCCATAAATGAAAAACAAATGTTCCTAACTGCATTACTGTGAAGTTAGTCCATTAATATCCAAGCTACTAATAAAAAATATAATAAATTTGAAACATAACTATACGAGAAAGTGTTGCCATAAGTAACTAAGTAAAACACAAATACTCCAATGTCAAGATTTTGACAGCTCGATCGGGTTTTGTTTTTTTACATAAAGTTGGCAGAAATATGTCGTGTTTGTATCAAATGAGACGTATCGTAAAGGGCCGCAATGCAAAAATGTTAAAATTTTAACAGCACGATCGGCTTTTGTTTTTTGCATAAAGTTGTCAGAACCATGTCGTGTTTGGTATCAAATGAGAGGTATCGTCAAGGGCTACCATGCAGAAAAATAAAAAAATTTGACAAATCGATTGGCTTTTGTTTTTTGCATAAGATTGTCAGAACCATGTGGTGTTTGGTATCAAATGAGAGGTATCGTCAAGGGCTACCATGCAGAAATTTAAAAATTTTGACAAATCGATTGGCTTTTGTTTTTAGCATAAGATTGTCAGAATCATGTCGTGTTTGGTATGAAATGAGAGGTATCGTCAAGGGCTACCATGGCGAAATGTTAAAAATTTGACAGCTTGATCGGCTTTTGTTTTTTGCTTAAAGTTGTCAGAACCATGTCGTGTTTGGTATCAAATGAGAGGTATCGTCGAGGGCTGTCATACAGAAATGTCAAGAATTTGGCAGCTCGATCGGCTTTTGTTTTTTGTTTAAAATTGTTAGAACCATGTCGTGTTTGGTATCAAATGAGAGGTATCGTCGAGGGCTGCCATGCAGAAATGTCATAAATTTGACAGCTCGATCGGCTTTTGTTTTGTGCTTGAAGTTGTCAGAACCATGTCGTGTTTGATATCAAATGAAAGGTAACGTCAAGGGCTGTCATGCAGAAATGTCAAAAATTTGACAGCTCGATCAACTTTTGTTTTTTGCTTAAAGTTGTCAGAACCATGTCCTGTTTGGTATCAAATGAAAGGTAACGTTAAGGACTGTCATGCAGAAATGTCAAAAATTTGACAGCACGATCGGCTTTTGTTTTTTGCTTAAAGTTGTCAGAACCATGTCGTGTCTGGTATCAAATGAAAGGTAACTTCAACGGCTGTCATACAGAAATGTCAAAACCGTTTGGGTGGGCATATTGCGTGGGTAGGTTGCGTGAGCAGTTTGGGTGGGCAGGTTGCGTGGGCTGTTTGGGTGGGCGGGAAAAAATATTTTGAAAGACTCTTAGCGTTAGCACTTTGCGTTTAAATTGTTCCTGGATGGATTGGACGTACGTAAAACTATTAAAAAACACTATCGGCGGCGCCCTAGGGAATACTCGAGTTTTCGCTAGTCTTTTATACTAAACAACTAGATTCACTATCTATATTTCTATATACATATATTTGAATTCATCACGACGATCGCGAAAATTTTATTCACCTGTACAGACTACACGGTACAAGCACTTTTATTGAAAATTTTTCTAATATGTAGATATAAACTCAACTTGATTTCCTGGTTATAGGTCATTTTTCTGTACGGTGCATAGTTTTTGTGTAAAATATTTTTAAAGGTGGAAATTTGGCTTTTTAAAACAAAATATCTGAGTTCTCCATGAAAATTTTAAGACGAAGAATGTTTCTTTGACATGTCAATCAGAACATTTAAATGGCATTATTTACGAAATGAGGACAATTTGAAAGAAGTTAAATTCATGAACATAAATTATTACAATGGGCGGTAATTCCACAGTAGTTAAAAAGCCCTAAAACATTATATTTAAAAATCATAATTTTTGATGGTTCATGTCTGTGATTCATGGGCATTTCGAAAGTTTTGCCAGACTTCCCATAAGTAACTAAACAAAAAACAAACTATTGTTTTCTTGCATAAGATTGTCAGAACCATGTCGTGTTTGGTATCAAATGAGAGGTATCATCGGGGGCTGCTATGCAGAAATGTCAAAAATTTGACAGCTCTATTGGCTTTTGTTTTTCGCTTAAAGTTGTTAGAATCATGTCGTGTTTGGTATCAAATGAAAGGCATCGTCAAGGGCTGCCATGCTGAAATGCCAAAAATGTGACAGCTCGCTCGGCTTTTGTTTTTTACTTAATGTTGTCAGAATCATGTCGTGTTTGGTATCAAATGAAAAATAACGTCAAGGGCTGCCATACAAAAATGTCAAAAATTTGACAGCTCGATTGGCTTTACTTTTTTGCATAAAGTTGTTAGAATCATGTCGTGTTTGGTATCAAATGAGAGGTATCGTCAAGGGCTGCCATGCGGTAATGTCAAAAATTTAACAGCTAGATCGGCTTTTGTTTTTTGCTTAAAGTTGTCAGAACCATGTCGTGTTTCGTGTTTGGTATCAATGGAGAGGTATCGTCAAGGGCTGCTATGCAGAAATATCAAAAATTTGACAGCTCGATCGGCTTTTGTTTTTTGTTTAAAGTTGCCAGAACCGTGTCGTGGTGGGTATCAAATGAGAGGTATCGTCAAGGGCTACTATGCAGAATTGTCAAATGACACCTCGATCGGCTTTTGTTTTTTATTTAAAGTTGTCAGAACCATGTCGTGTTTGGTATCAAATAAGAGGTATCGTCATGATCCGCCATGCAGTTGTCAGAAACATGTCGTGTTTGGTATCAAATGAGAGGTATCGTCATGATCTACCATACCATAGTTGTCAGAACCTTATCGTGTTTGGTATCAAATGGAAGGTAACGTTGAGGGTTGCCATACACAAATGTTAAAAATTTGACAGCTCGATCGGCTTTTGTTTTTTGCATAAAGTTGTCAGAACCATATCGTGTTTGGTATCAAATGAGAGGTATCGTCAAGGGCTGTCATGCAGAAATGTCAAAAATTTGACAGCTCGATCGGCTTTTGTTTTCGATTAAAGTTGTCAGAACCATGACGTGCTTGGTATCAAATAAGAGGTATCTTCGAAAAATTTTCTGGGATGTAGAGAATAACTCAACTTGATTTCCTGGTTATAGGTCATTTTTCTGTACGGTGCATAGTTTTTGTGTAAAAAATTTTTAAAGGTCGTATTTTGGCTTTTTGAATTTAAAATCAAAAATTTAGTCATCTTTGATAAATTTAAGACGAAGAACGTTTCTTTGACATGTCAATCAGAACATTTAAATAGAATTATTTATAAAATAAGGACATTCTGAAAACAGTTAAATTCATGATCATACATTATGGCAATGCGCGGTTGTTCCATAGTAGTTTAAAAAGCCTAAAACATTATATCTAAAAATTATAATTTTTGAAGGTTCATGTCCGTGATTCATGTGCATTTCTAAAGTGTTGCCACACATCCCATAAGTAACTAAGTAAAAAACAAATATTCCAATGTCAAGAATTTGACAGCTCGATCGGCTTTTGTTTTTTGCTTAAAGTTGTCAGAAACATGTCGCGTTTGGTATCAAATGAGAGGTATCATCAAGGGCTACCATGCAGAAATGTCAAAAATATGACAGCTCGATCGGTATTAGTTTTTTGCTTAAAGTTGTCAGAACTATGTCGAGTTTGGTATCAAATGACAGGTATCGTCAACGGCTGCCAAGCAGAAATGTCACAATTTTGACAGCTCGATCGGCTTTTTTTTGCATAAAGTTGTCAGAACCATGTCGTGTTTGGTATCAAATGAGAGGTATCGTTAAGGGCTGCCATGCAGAAATGTCAAAAATTTGACAGCTGGAACGGCATTTGTTTTTTACTTAAAGTTGTCAGAACCATGTCGTGTTTGGTATCAAATGAGAGGTATTGTCAAGGGCTGCCATGCAGAAATGTCAAATATTTGGCAGCTCCATCGGCTTTTGTTTATTGCTTAAAGTTGTCAGAACCATGTCGTGTTTAGTATCAAATGAAAAGTAACGTCCAGGGCTGTCATACAGAAGTGTCAAAAATTTGACAGCTCGATCGGCTTTTATTTTTTTGCTTAAAGTTGTCAGAACCATGTCGTGTTTGGTATCAAATGAAAGGTAAAGTCAAGGGCTGTCATGCAGAAATGTCAAAACAGGTTGCGTGGGCAGTTTGAGTGAGCAGGTTGCGTGGGCATTTTGGGTGGGCAGGTTGGGTAGGCAGGTTGCGTGGGCATTTTGGGTGGGCAGGTTGCGTGGGCAGTTTGGGTGGGCAGGTTGGGTGGGCAGGTTGCGTGGGCAGTTTGGGTGGGCAGGTTGCGTGGGCATTTTGGGTGGGCAGAGTGCGTGGGCAGTTTGGGTGGGCAGGGTGCGTGGGCCGTTTGGGTGGGCATATTCCGTGGGCTGTTTAGGTGAGCAGGTTGCGTGAGAATTTTGGGTGGGCAGGTTGGGTTGGTAGGTTGCGTGGGCAGTTTGGGTGGGCAGATTGCGTGGGCATTTTGGGTGGGCAGGGTGCGTGGGCAGTTTGGGTGGGCAGGGTGCGTAAGCCGTTTGGGTGGGCATATTGCGTAAGCTGTTTAGGTGAGCAGGTTGCGTGAGAATTTTGGGTGGGCATGTTGGGTCGGCAGGTTGCGTGGGCATTTTGGGTGGGCAGGTTACGTGGGAAGTTTGGGTGGGTGGTTGGGCAGGCAGGTTGCGTGGGCAGTTTGGGTGGGCAGGTTGCGTGGGCTGTGTGGATGGGCGGGAAAAAATATTTTGAAAGACCCTTGGCGGTAGCACTTTGCGTTTAAATTGTTCCTAGACAGATTGGACGTACGTAAAACTATTAAAAAACACTATCGGCGGAGCCCTAGGGAATACTCGGCGTAGCCGAGTTTTCGCTAGTCTTTAATACTAAACAGGTTACTAAACAGGTAAATTCACTATCTATATATATTTTAATTCATCACGACGATCGGGCAAAATTTTGCTCACCTGTACAGACTAAACGGTACAAGCGATTGTAATGAAAATTTTTCCTAGATGTAGAGAATAACTCAACTTGATTTTCTGGTAATAGGTCATTTTTCTGTACGGTGCATAGATTTTGTGTAAAAGATTATTAAAGATGTAATTTTGGCTTTCTGAAACAAAATATCTGAGGCCTCCATGAAAATTTTACAACGAAGAACGTTTCTTTGACAAGTCAATCAGAAAATTTAAGTGGAATTATTCACGAACTAAGGACATTTTGAAATAAACTTTATTCATAAACATATATTATGGCAATGAACGTTTATTTCACTGTAGTTTAAATGTCCTAAAACATTATATTTAAAAATCATAATTTTTGAAGGTTCATGTCCGTGATTCATGTGCATTTCCAAAGTGTTGCCAAACATCCCATAAGTAACTAAGTAAAAAACAAATATTCCAATGCCAGGAATTTGAGAGCTCGATCGGTTTTTGTTTTCTGCTTAAAGTTATCAGAACCATGTCGTGTTTCATATCAAATGAGAGGTATCGTCGAAGACTGCCATGCAAAAATATAAAAAATTTGACAGCACGATCGGCTTATGTTTTATGCTTAAAGTTGTCAGAACCATGCCGAGTTTGGTACCAAATGAGAGGTATCGTCAAGGGCTGTCATGCAGAAATGTCAAAAATTTGATAACTCGATCGGCTTTTGTTTTTTTCGTAAAGTTGTCAGAACCATGTCGAGTTTGGTATCAAATAAGAGGTATCGTCAAGGGTTGTCATTCAGAAATGTCAAAAATTTGACAGCTCGGTCAGCTTTTGTTTTTTGCATAAAGTTGTCAGAAACATGTCTAGTTTGGTACCAAATGAGAGGTATCGTCGAGGGCTACCCTGCAGAAATGTCAAAAATTTGACAGCTCGGTCGGCTTTTGTTTTTTGCATAAAGTTCTCAGAAACATGTCGTGTATGGTATCAAATGAGAGGTAACGTCAACTGCTGCCATGCAGAAATGTCAAAAATTTGATAGCTCGATCGGCTTTTGTTTTTTGCGTAAAATTGTCAGAACCATGTCGTGTTTGGGATCAAATGAGAGGTATCGTCAAGGGCTGCCATGCAGAAATGTCATAATTTTGACAGCTCGATCAGCTTTTGTTTTTTACTTAATGTTGTCAGAACCATGTCTAGTTTGATATCAAATGAGAGGTATTGGCGAGAGCTGCCATGCAGAAATCTCAAAAATGACAGCTTGACCAGATTTTGTTTTTTGCATAAAATTGTCAGAAACATGTCGTGTTTGGTATCAAATAAGAAGTATCGTCAAGGGCTGGAAAGCAGAAATATCAAAGTTTTGACAGCCCGATCGGCTTTTGTTTTCTCCTTAAATTTGTCATAAGCATATAAAGTTTGGTAGCGTATGAGAGGTATCGTCGAGGGCTGCCATGCAGAAGTCCCAAAATTTGACAACTCGAACGGCTTTTGTTTTTTGCATAAAGTTGTCAGAACCATGTCGTGTTTGATATCAAATGAGAGGTATCGTCGAAGGCTGCCATGCAGAAATGTCAAAACTATGACATATCGATCGGCTTTTGTTTTTTGCTTAAAATTGTCAGAACCATGTCATGTTTGGTATCAAATGAGAGGTATCGTCAAGGGCTGCCATGCAGATATGTAAAAAATTTAACAGCTCGGTCGGCTTTTGTTTTTTGCTTAAAGTTGTCAGAACCATATCGTGTTTGGTATCAAATAAGAGGTATCGTCAAGAGCTGTCATGCAGAAATGTAAAAAATTGATAGCTCGATCGGATTTTGTTTTTTGTTTAAGGTTATCAGAACCACGTCGTGTTTGGTATCAAATGAGAGGTATTGTCGAGGGTTGCCCGGCAGAAATGTCAAAATTATGACAGCTCGATCGGCTTTTGTTTTTTTGCTTAAAGTTGGCAGAACCATGTCGTGTTTGGTATTATATGAGAGGTATCGTCGAGGTCTGCCATGCAGAAATGTCATAATTTTGACAGCTCGATCAGCTTTTGTTTTTTACTTAATGTTGTCAGAACCATATCATGTTCGGTATCAAATGAGAGGTATCGTCAAGGGCTGCCATGCAGAAATGTCAAAAAATTGACAGCTCGATCGGCTTTTGTTTTTTGCATAAAGTTGTCAGAACCATGTCGTGTTTGGTATCAAATGAGAGGTATCGTCAAGGACTATCATGCAGAAATGTAAAAATTTTTTGAGATCGATTGGCTTTTGTTTTTTGCATAAAGTTGTCAGAACCAGAGGTATCATCGAGGGCTGGCATGCAGAAATGTCAAAATTTTGACAGCTCGATCGGTTTTTATTTTTTGTTTAAAGTTGTCAGAACCATGTCGTGTTTCATATCAAATGAGAGGTATCGTCGAGGGCTGCCATGTAGAAATGTCAAAAATTTGACAGCTCGATCGACTTTTGTTGTTTGCTTAAAGTTGTCAGAACCATGTCTTGTTTAGTATCAAATGAGAGGTATCGTCGAGGGCTGCTTTGTAGAAATGTCAAAAATTTGACAGCTCGATCGACTTTTGTTTTTTGCTTAAAGTTGTCAGAACCATGTCGTGTTTGATATCAAATAAAAGGTAACGTCAAGGCTGTCATGCAGAAATGTCAAAAATTTGACAGCTCGATCGGCTTTTGTTTTTTGCTTAAAGTTGTCAGAACCATGTCGTGTTTGGTATCAAATGAGAGGTATCGTCAAGGGCTGCCATGCAGACATGTCAAAACAGGTTGCGTAGGAAGTTTGAGTGGGCAGGTTGCGTGGGCATTTTGGGTGGGCAGGTTGGATCGGCAGATTGCGTGGGCATTTTGGGTGGGCAGGTTGCGTGGGCAGATTGGGTGGGCAGGTTGCGTGGGCAGATCGAGTGGGCAGGTTGCGTGGGCCGTTTGGGTGGGCATATTGCGTGGGCAGGTTGCGTGAGCAATTTGGGTGGGCGGGAAAAAAATATTTTGAAAGACTCTTAGCGTTAGCACTTTACGTTTAAATTGTTCCTAGACGGATTGGACGTACGTAAAACTATTAAAAAACACTATCGGCGGAGCCCTAGGGAATACTCGGCGTAGCCGAGTTTTCGCTAGTCTATATACTAAAAAGATTCGTTCACTATTTATATATATTTGAATTCATCACGAGCATCAGCAAAGCTATGAACACCTCTAGAGAGATATTAAAATTAGGAAAAATAAGATTAGCAAAGTCGTACGAAACGTATATAAATGAGATTTGAAAATTTTAAAATCAGTAGTAATACTTTAATTTTCGTAATGTGAGCAACAATATATACTTAATATGTGGCGACCATTTCAAGAAGATATTTTACCCGTTGAAGAAGATCGTGCAAAACTTAAACGGACATGTTTGCCGCAAAAAGCGAAAGAAATAGGAATGTTTATTTTATTTTAAAAAAATGTGTTTCATTATTACAAAATAAAGTAAAATAAAATAGGAAACCATTTAATATGTATCTGTCCTTTACCCCCCATAAATCAAGCTTAAATCGCTGACAGTAGATCTGCTGAGAGGGCTATAACTATAGATTTCTGTAGAAACTATACATTTTGATCAAATGGCAACAGAAAGAAGTGCTCCAATGGTAGTTTTTGAGTCAAAAATTATTAAAAGTGGAAATCTGGCTTTTTGAAACAATCATCCCGCAGTGCATCAAAGTCCTCGTTAAAAATTTTAAGACGAAAACCTATGTCACCTGTCACACTTGATAAGTCATTGGTGACATGTGTCAAATTTGACAAGTTGAAGATGACCTTCAAATGGTATTATCTTTAAAAGCAGGAGATAGATTTCGACAAATTAAATACAGATTGGTTAAAGGTACGAATAAACAAACATATCATTTATGAGTAATGGCTTTAAACCAATGTTTTAAAAATTGTAGTTTTTTGACATTTCAAAATATGTAGTTTGGTTAGGTAAATATTAGATGTCATGTGTCAAAAATGTGTTACGTCAATTATGAACTTGAAATGATAATAATCCTAAATCTTACATGTCAATCAGCACTTTTAAATGGAAATATTTACGAAATTAGGACAATTTAAAAGAAGTTAAATTCATAAACATATATTATGACAATAGGCAATTATTTCACAATAGTGAAAAACGCCTAAAATATTATGTTTAAAAATTATAATTGAAAGTTCATAAGCGTGCTACATGTGCAATTCGAAAGTGTGGCCAAACATGTTATAAGTAACTAAGTAAAAAATAAATATTCCTAACTAAATCAATGTGAACCCGATATACAAGTGTTACCAAACATGACATGAGTAACTAAGTGATAAACAAATATTCCTAACTGTAATGCTGTGAAGTTAGCCCATTAATAATTTCCATACTACCAATAAAAATATAATAAATTTTAAATATAACTAGACGAGTAAGTGTTGCCAAACTTGCCATAAGTAACAAAGTAAATAACAAATATTCCTAACTGCAGAATTTTGAAGTTAGCACATTATTTTCCATAATAAAAATACAAATTTAGTAAATTTTAAATATAACTAGAAAAAAAAAGTCTTGCCAAACTTGCCATAAGTAACTAAGCGAAAAACAAATATTCCTAAATGCATTAATGTGAATTTCGTACTTTAATTATCGTATTGCCAATAAAAATAACTGGACGAGAAAGTGCTGCCAAACCTGTAATAAGTAAAAAAATCAATATTCCTAACTGCATTACTGTGAAGTTCGTACCTAATATCCATATTGCCAATATTTATAAATATAAAGTAAACTTTATATACCTAGATAAAAAAAGACATGTTGCCAACCAAATATTACTTAAAAATTTGACAGCTCGATCGGCTTTTGTTCTTTACATAAAGTTGTCAGAAACATGTCGAGTTTGGTATCAAATGAGAGGTATCGTCAAGGGCTGCCACGCAGGAATTTCAAAAATTTGACAGGTCGATCGGTTTTCGTTTTTTGCTGTCAGAACCATGTCGTGTTTGGTATCAAATGAGAGGTATCGTCAGGGGCTGACATGCAGAAGTGTCAAAAATTTGATAACTGATAGGTTTTTGTTTAATACATAAAGTTAAGTTTGTGTATCCGAGAAAACTGTTAGCGTTAGCACTTTTTGTTTAAATTGTGCATAGACGGATTGGATGGACGTAAAGACTACTATAAAACACTATCCGCCTAGGGGAAGCTCGGCGTAGCCGAGATTTCGCTAGTAAAATACTAAAAGACAATCTTATAAAAAACCAAGGGGGACATCAGATTAGACAAGGAACACTCCGTCATATTTCTTTATATAAGAAAAAGAAAGAAAGAAACTTTTTTCTGAATTCAACCATGTAATTAATTTATATTCTTACATAACAAAATAAATGAGAAAAATTCAATTAAAATTTATGTAAATAATTTTTACCTCTCGCTAAGAGGTATTGGATTCATGCTAAGTATCGCATACCGATTTTAGTGAATAAGCACCGTTTAAGATCACTAGAATCTGATGTGTGGATGTTCGAAGGACGGTTTCTCAAATTCTATAAGCCTAAAGACCATTTTAACTACGTATTTCTTAATCTGACATTAATGGGAAGAGCTGAAAAAGATTTCGAAACAATTGGACAACCGGAAATAGTAGTTTCTTAAAAAAGTTGTAAATATGATTTTTTAGAAATTTATGTTATTACAAATATTAATGAACACAAAATTCTCTATCCGATACGTTGAACATTTTTACCTCTCGCAAGAGAGGTATTGAATCGTGCTAAAAAGCACATATATCCAGATTTTAATGAATAAGCACGTTTTAAGGTCACTAGAATCCGATTTCTGGGAAGAGCTGAAAAGGTTTTGGTAACAATTGGACAACCGGAAGTAGTAGTTTCTAAAAAAAATCTCCTGAATATTATTTTTTTTAAATTTTTGATATTACTAATATTGAAGAACATAAAATTTTACATCTGATACATTTAAAATTTTTATTATATCTTTTATAAATTTAAAGATAAAGACGCTATAATATATAGAATAACGGGATGTAATAAGTTGAGTAGACTAAACTACACTACAGAAACCAGTTGACAAATTCGAATGTTTATAACATAATTTGTAAATGACATATGTCAGTGTCAAAAATCAAAAGTTTTAGTTACATTCTGAAAGCTTTTTCTGGGAAGAACATTTAATCTTCCTTATGGTTTTATTAATTAAATATTTAAAATTATAGGTAACCTGCATATATCCATTAGAAATACCGCCAATCTTGTTAACGAATTGAAAGAATATCTTGACATTTACGACGGTTCGATAGCAAAGTGCAATACAATACTTATATAACATAAAATGGAAATGGTGAGCGGTCTTGTGCTGGCCACAACAGTTTTCATTATATGGAAACCAGCTGAAAAATTAAAATGTTTGTAATTCACAGAAAAATGTCAGTGTAAAATATCCAATTATCTCGTCAATGAATTTGAAGAATCTCGAACATTTAGAAAAGAAGGAGGATGAATTAAAAAATATAAAAATATTATTAATAATAGATGTAATTAGAATTTTTGTGTGTGTACCAGAAAGGTTAAATACTATCGGGCTTATTCTGTAACTCATTGGTTATTTTTTAATAACAGGTTAAATATGTTGATATATAACAAGAAATTGGATTTTTAATTGTCAAACCAATATCTATTGGATAATTTTTTAACCAGTTGTAAAAAATTAACCACTGAGTTATAGAATAGGCCCAATTATGTCATATAGCCTAATATGGAAATGGCGAGAGATCTTGTGCTGGCTACAACAGATTTTTTTATAGTTATTTTTCTAAAGAAAAAAGGTACTCTGACATTCGATAAAATGTATCGTTTTTGAGATAAAATCATTTTTTCGGTCATATTAGCAATTTTTTTATTTCAGAACTAGTGTAACAAACAAAATTTAAGATTTTAAGTTTATGCCACATGCCATTTAGAACAAAAATATCGTACTTGTATAAACGTAGGTCCTATTCCAGTATTCCTTTTAGTTACCAAAATACAAAAAGTTTTACAAACAACAGCTAATTTAAATTTCATTTTATTATATGGGTACATGAAAAAATCATATCGATAATACATTTTTTCAAATACTTGATAGATATTTATACACCAAATGAGCTAGTTATTGTTTATTCTTGAGAAGAAAGTTTAGCTCACCGTAAGGGCGAATGAGTTAATTTCTTCGAGTGAATAAACAATCTTAGCTCACCTGGTTTATACAATATTTTATTCAATTTTGACGAAATAGTAATAAAAACCATTATAATATTTAATTTTGACAAAACAAAAAACCTCGCAAAAAACTAATCAGTTAGTAGACTGTGCATGACAATCGTCGATGATAGACGTCAAGTCATCTATTTAAAAAGCTTTATTGTCTATCATTTGTGCCGTGAAAAATAATGAAAAAATGATAAATACTATGGTGACTATTATTTTCGTGCCTGATGTTATTTTAAATGCATTATTTGTTGCAGAGTGAGTTAAAATTTTGTGAGAGTGATTTAAAAAAAATTAATTCACTTGTGAATAAAGTGTTACTTATAGTTGTTGCTATGGAGTTAATAATGACAGTTTAAAACGTCAAAATTGAATAAAAAAATATGTACTATATGAGTTTGATTTCACGATTTTATTCTTTATTTAATGTATGTAAAAAGTGCTATCTATTTTGTTATCTGATATATTGATGTAAAAAGAAAAGAAAATAACATAAAATTTAGTACAATTGCAGATGATTTCAAAATATTTGCATTTAATATACAAAATTATTAATATTCTCGACAAAATATACAGAATCAGCTTCACAATTTAACAATATAGTGTCAAAATTTGAAACAGTAAAATTATTCGGGTATAGTTTCTTGTGGTTGATGACTAAGCCAGTTTCGTACTGTCACATCTGCTGGAACTTCTTCTATATTACTCAGTATCCTCTCTTCATCCACAGTTTCCCACACTTCAGATATTTTCGAACAATCACCTTTTCTTCGCTTTTTCAAATCAAGAATGCAATCCTGAAGTCGCTGATTCTTAAACGTGCTATGCAAACTTAAAGGCTCATAATCCAACTTTAAATCAATGTTGTTCAATACTACTTTATCCATGTATTCCAATTTCTCTACAGCTTTAGTACTGTTATGTGAATTATAAAATATTTTAAAGTCTTCATTTGTATCTTTTGCAGAATTATTGGTATCAACTACTTCTTGACAGAAAATATCACCCAAAATATTGGAAGAAAAAAGAGTTAATGTGTCGTCAGAAGGCCAGAAGCACATTCCTGTTGTACTTGCGTTTAATCGGTTTCTTGTATTATGATACATACTCATATTTGTAGATTGTAATAAATTAGATTCAAACGAATCAATTATAGTTGGCAAAACAACAGGAATATAGTATGTGTCTTTTATATTTCTTAAAAATAACTTCTCTCCTGACTTACAACTTGTAGTACAAAAATAATTATCATTACTAACATTATAATAACTGGAAATGAAAGGTGCAGAACTAAAATTATGTGAATATTTATTAATAACTTTTTTGTTTCGCAGATCTAAAATTAAAACATCGCGAAATGATGACACGTAACACGAAGTATTGTTCGGATGTGGCTTTATATTTACGAATCTATCATTGTAGTCTAGTATATCGCAATAGTCAATACTAAATTTACTAGAAGCAAAATCACACCTTTTATCAATAATATAAATATTATTTCTATTTATGTATGTCAATTCATTGCTGCTGCTATACGCTACTTGTCCAAAACAATCTTTTTCCAGTTCTTGTAAGTCATGGGGTACATTGAATTCACATAGTTTTTTTGAAGTTTTTACATCCCAAATTGCTAAACACTGATTTACATTCGCAGAGGCATATTCTTCATTATTTCGTTGATTGAAGCACATTGAAACCACAGGTACGTCACTATATTCTTTATTAATAAGTTCAAATAGTATATCTCCATTATCTCGTGTGGTTTTTATATCATATAATAATATGTTATTCTTTTGCCTAACACCAACAATCGTTTTAGTACCATTCGTAACTGCGTCCAGTTGATAAATATCAGAATCATGTCTATTTAAAATACGTTTCTTCGCAAGGATCCACTTGGAATTCTTTTTCTTTAATTTGGCAAAAGCTGAAAATTAATTTTATCAATAGGCTGTTTCTTTTTGAAGTATATAAATAATTTATAAAAACCAGAAAAAAAAAAAATCGGATGTGGCCAGCACATTACCTTCCGTCAATTCTATGTATTTTATAGAAATCCTATACCAAAAGTTCATTGGAAAAGATTCTATATATCCAATACAATTTAACACGAACATATACTATTTTCTACAAATTCCATACCTCCGTCAGTTAGAATTATTTGAATACATCAGCTATTTCCATGATTATAGCAAAAGCTGGCTGATTTATGAAAGTTAATCTCTATATAATTCTTTAACTCCCATGTCTATTGAATATGAAGGAAGAAAAATGTATAATCAAATAAGTATAAACAATAAGATAAGATTTCATATTGATAATCACATAAAATGTAAAAAAATGATATCTAACTTCATTTTTTCAAGAAAAAAAAACACACACACACACATACACACACACACACACACACACACACACACACACACACACACACACACACACACACACACACACACACACACACACACACACACACACACACACACACACACACACACACACACACACACAGAGAGAGAGAGAGAGAGAGAGAGAGAGAGAAAGAGATCATCGTGAAATAGTAAAATCGTATTTTAGGGATCCTAAAAAGTGCTTATTCATTAAAAACTCACCACCGATTTTTTGCCCAAAGACAATACCTTCCTTACCTAAAGGTGACGGAGGGTAAAAAACAAGTTCCATGGCTATTGCTACTATTGACGGTATTTTTAAATTTCTTTTTAAAACTTTGAAGAAACCAAACACGTAATAAAAAATGTAAAAACAATTGTATGCAACTTTTAATTCTTTAAAACTTTTCACTCAACAGTTTCCCGTAAAATTAACAGGAGAGCAGGAAAATGAACTGATGTCTGTATGTGTGACAAACATTTTTCCGACTATAATTCCAATACTACAATTCTAAAAATTATAATTCTTTCGTATTCCTTTTCTTTACATCCATATGGAGAGCAGATTACATTTTGGTTATAATTGGTCAACCGGAAGTTCCCTTATTTGAAGTTATAAACAGTTTTTCTTAAAAAAAAAACGCAGTTAAATATCATTTTTCTTCATATTCAATAGATATAGAGTTAAAGAATTATAAAGAGTAATTTTCATAAATCAGCCTGCGTTGCTATAATCATACAAACAGCTGATATATTCAAATAATTCTAATTGATATATGTCAAGTGGTAAGTGCAATTTACATAGTATATGTTCGTGTTATAATTTTATTGGATTTATAGAATCTTTTCTAATGAACTTTCGGTATGCGATTTGTACAAAATACATAGAATTGCTTCTAACGCCCATTTGCACCGCTTACACTTAAATTTGAAGTTAGTCTTAAATGGGCTTAAACAAAAATGTAAATCGAAATTTGACAGTTATATTCATTTTCCCATTTGAAATTTTGCTTTGGTACGATATTATCATTTTAAGGAACACTTAAAATTTAATCGTCAGCGATGCAATCGGGCATAACTCGTACGTGCATAATAAACAACTGCATAACAAACTTTGTTCTCAATCAATGCTGTTTTTCATTCTGATATTTTTCTTCATTACACTTTTGTTCTAATTATAATAGGTAAAAATATATCGCCAAATCAAAATTTTAATATTGAATTTCCAATGGTCGAAAAAAAGACACCTTAGCGCAAAACTTAGCGTATATGGTAGCAGAGAACTATTCTCCTAAGTACGTATTACAAGGCACAAACTTTTGTAAGAATGAAGACGTGCACAGATATTATTGTGTGTAATCAAGACTTTTCATATTTAAACACAAATGTAAAACATGTAAAGTGCAATAGGTGCAATAAAACAAATGTTTACATAATTTAACAAGTACGTAAAGTTTAAATTTATTATTTTCATTTTAATTAATGGTTATGTTTTACGTTCGTTTGATGTTTCAAAGTCTTTTAAAGGTTAAAAGTAACTATACTTGCCGTCCAGTGACCTCTATATACAAAATGGACCGGCGACTCCTATCTCTATACAACAGCGCGAGCTGTATTCACTCAACTGCCATAGTGGGGTGGCTATCTCTTTCTAACAGTGAGAAGTACGCATGCGCAGTGTTGCCAGATTTAGCGACTTGTCGCCATTTGGGCGACTTTTTACACTGTTCTGCGACAAAATTTTTAGTTTGGCGACTGGCGATTAAATTTGCGACTAATTAGAAATAATTGGCGATTAAAACCTATGGACTTGTTTAATATTCATTGTTTTAATATTGGGACTTTCCAGATGATAGTTTTACATGTGTGTATTTTTGGTTGCATAATAAATAGTTATTTTGTCTCATTGATACCACTCCGGCCTTGCTACCATCTGCACATTATTCAAAGTACTAAACAAATAACCTCAATTTTATGTCTTTGTATTGTCTACTAAGGCTCAATCTTACCATCTCTGGTTAAAATTTTAACTGCTAGTTAAATAGACAATATTAAATCGGATTATTGACAGCAATTATAAATTTGTCATTTAACAGTTCATTTCGTTTCGGTTTTGTTTATTTAACTGGTAGTTAAAATTTTAACTATAGATGGTAAGATTGGCCCTAAATAAATGATTTATTTTTCAAATGTGTTTTTTACTTATTGGAAAAATGAAAAACAGTATTCCAGCATTCCAGGGAGACCCTCTCAATTTTGATTTTTGAACTTGGCGACTTTTGGCGATATTTTTAGTTTGACAAGGCGACTTTGCGTTGTTGCGATCTGGCAACACTGCGCATGCGTCAGCTAGTACCCGTGGCTAGTACCAGTTCGACGAATTAACGATGAACGATGAACATGAAGAGGAAATTAAATCCTGTTAAGAAGCTTGGCGTTAAGAACCCTACTTTTGATCTCCTTATCCTTGTATAAAATATAAAAAGTTATGACTTGTTTATGTACTTTTTTGGTAATAGATAATTTAAAAATTGCTTTTAATACATATGAAGACCACCCTGCAAAAAGGGGAAACATCGCACTTTAAATAAGTTCAGGTATGCGTCATGTACATCAAATACTGTTGAATTTTATGTACAAATTTACAATACATTAAGGATGATAGTCTCAATGTTATTTAACTTTTAAATATAGCCATACAACAGAAAAACATTATTGCTATAAACTTGTTTTTTTTTAATTGCTCAAAAAATAATTATGACATCTCCCCTTTTTGCAATGTGATTTTCATATGTTAAATCATTTGATGAAAGTATACATCAATTATATTTTAATTAATTTAATCCAGATAACGTTATTAGAATTTAGTAAAATGTTTGAAACAGGGCATCGAACCCGCCAAAAATTGGGTTCAGTTCAGGTTCGGGTTAATTTGTTTTTTGACAGATGGGTTCGTGACCGGTTCTGGTTCAAGAATTAATAAAATTTGCGGTTTCGTTCCGGGTTCAGGTTCGGTTCGACCTAATGAAAATTGAATTAATGTTTTTTGAATATCAATCTTTATAAAGAAAAAATTTAAAATGCGAGCCGGAATTAATAATGTAGCGTAGTTTCACGAACAGTCAACACAAGCAGCAATGGAGATCGGCTGTATTACGATTACGCTTGCGTTTCGAACTGAAAATGAACCTGAACCGGAGCTAAACCCTGACCCCGAATTTTAATACCCGGTTCGGTTCCGACTCTGGTTCTATTGAAAAATATATCAGAGGTTCGGTTCTGGGTTTGGGTTCGCTAAAATGTTACGGTTTGGTTCCGGTTTTCGTTCGGTTGAGGTTCGGGTTCGATGCCCTGGTTTGAAATTGTTTTTTAGTTTTATTCCCACTCAGTTAAAGCTTGAATACATTTTCGCGTTAAATAAAAAGGTAAAATGTGATCATATCTACTTGGTCCAACTATACACGAAAGTTAGAAAGAGATAGCCACCCCACCAGTCAGGCGGGTAGTATTCTCGGTGGACACTCACGTGACGAAGCGAATTAGCCAATCAGAACTTGGGGAGAAACTGTCAGATCGAAGGACGGGGAGCTGAAGTTTGTTTTAGTTTATAGCGTATTATGCGTTTTGTTTTCATAGTTTGACAAAAAAAATATAAAATAACTCAATACGAACTAAAAACTTCAATATGAAAACTGCCAAACTATGAAAACAAAACTCAACCTCTGAACACGCAACCAAAACAAACTTCAGGGTTGCGTTCCAAAACTCTACTACAGAGTACGAAATTACTCAAAATCGTTCCAAAACTAATAACCTTACTCTCAGAGGGGGCTTGACATTAATGTTGTAATTATAAGTAGTTCTGTTAATTTTTTAAAATTTAATTTCAATATTTTACTCCAACAAAACTCATTCTTCCAAAACACACTTCACTCTTAAATTACGGTACTCTTGAATTTGGAAAGCTGCCCAGCTCTCTGACCTTCGATGTGACAGTTTCTCCCCAGGTTCTGATTGGTTAATTCGCTTCGTCACATGAGTGTCCGCAAGCTATTCAAGTCGCCGGTCCTTTTTTTATATATAGAGGTCACTGTTGCCGTCAAATAATTATGGACTGGAGATTCTACACTGATGCCAAATTTTTTAAGAGTCTATCTGTACAAATATCTGTAATCTGTCAATGTCATTTTCTATTCTGACATTTTCGTTAGTACTTGCGTGCGATTTTTATTCCCAATCCTATAAATTGCATTATTTTTAGGCTTTTGAAAAGAAATGAGTGAAACTCATGAATTAAATAGTCCTGGTTCTTATAAAAAACGTTTAGGAAAACAAGATTTAAATGGGCAGGCAAACACAAAACACAACTATTGCCAATGTACACAATTTTTTTAAAAAAATGGCGTTATATCCTGAAAAATTTATAATTTATTAAATAACAAGAAAACTTTGGATTTGACTGCAGAAGCATGTTGTGTTGGCAGATCTACTGTTCACCTAATAATCATTTATTCTTACCTTTTATTTAGATTTCATCTATTATCGTATTTTAACGCAAACGCGACCTAAGCTTGATGTGCGGAAACTTTGGTCAAAATATAAATATAAATTTTCCACAGAGACAATTTTTATATTTTATATTACGTATTACTGTCTTACCTTACTTATTTGTTATAATATTTTTTTAATTTAGGATGTATTAAAAATTTTAATTAGCGTTAAATGTATTATATGACATTTGCGCTCATTCCTGGCCGTCAAGTCACAACCGGCAACACCGCTGGGCAAGGAACAGGGTGCGGAAAGGGATAAAAGTTGAACATCAGTCCATAATCATTTGACGGCGAGTATAGCGAACCCACATTTTATTTATTTTCTCATAGCCACCAAAAATATTTGTATAAAAATTGCCATTTGAAAAATAAAAGTTGACAGTCGTATCTTGTAAACCTGACTTTATAAAAAATATCTACATCTGCCATCAAATAGTATATTTAAAATAAGAAAACTTTTATATGAGCCATTTTTTTCTATTACTTATAATATAATAAAAAAATTAAGAGGGGGCGCATCTTCCCAGAGTCATCCTGTATACATAATCAACTTAAACAAAAAATATTATTTATTTCTAATTTCTTTGGTAGGTACTTAACTCAAACAAAAATCAATCTCTTTGTAACAGACAACAATAACATTTTTAAAAATTGGCACACGATGAAAATGTCAAGGTGGGAGTTAGGTTAGGTTTTGGTGAAACCTTTTAGTGATTTGATTAAAAACTAATTTACTCATATCCCTGCGCCATAGATAAGAAATAATCCCCATTTTTAACGCCTTTGAATAAATGCTACTCTGCATCCCGGTTAAAAAAAAAACACTATAGGATATCCAGCCAGTCAAGCGGTTTACGTCATAAATACACTATAGTAAAAATTTTTAGGCAGAGTAGTCACGTCATCAAAGTTTGTAACTAGATAATGACGTCACGAAATTAGTAGGTTTACATGGTACACTAATTTAATTTTAGAAAATAATTGTATTTACCTGCGATGCTAATTTATGTGATCAAGTTAATTTATTTAATAGTCGAATAATAATTGAATATTATTGTAAAATGTAATATATTTCCAATTTATGGTATTGAAAATTCGATGTAGGGCACACCGAGTCGGGTTTCAGAAGGAATACGGGGAGTGAATGAAGCACTTGATGAAAAATAAGAAAATTAATGTTAAATGACATTGAATATATTTTTAAAACAATTGATTTGATTTTATTTAGATTTACAATTCTGTAGTGTTATAGAAAAGCAAAGAGTAGCGCTATAAATTCGATTTATTGAAAATATAATTAAAATAACATTTAAAAAATATATTATATTTGATTGAAAATACTCCAATAATAAAATTTACAATTATTAAAATTAACACAAACTAAAAACAGAAAAGTAACGAACTAATGACAGCAGACGCTTGACAATTCCGGGAGAAACATGTCATGTAAACGTTTAAATATTGAAATCCAATAGTACCAACATGTGGTGAAAAAATGAACTACAATTATTTTAAATAAATTAAAATTCATTGAAAACATTGGCTGGTAGCACAAGCCCTGTTTTAACTAAAACACTGTTTTAAGAAATGTCAAATTCAAATTTCAATATTTAATTTCACCCTTATGTTTAAAGAACGATTTTTTAAAAAATATTTGTTTGAATACAAACTATGTTCTGCTTTAAAATCATATTTTCATAAATTTGATACTATTTATTTTTATTATTAAATAATGAAATCTGACATTTCTTAAAACAGCGTTTTAGTTAAAACAGGGCTTGTGCTACCAGCCATTATGTTCGACTTTAAAATAATTGTAAATTTAATTAAAATGTACTTTACTTATAGTATGCAAAAAATAGTATTTATTTTCTTCGTTTTCCTAAACATATACAATACTACAGTGTTTTTTCATTTTGTAATGAAATGATGACGTGACTACTCTGCCCAAAATTTTTACTATACCACTAGAAACAATGTCATGTGTTAAAAAGTTTACATGAGCATGTAAAACGGATTAAAATATGATCGACGGGTTGCGTTCATAAATCCAAATCTTTCTTAAAAATGTAACACGTCTGTTATTAATTTTTCCCACCGAAATCCAATTTTATTTAAATTTTTCTGAAGGATATTCCTTCGGCCGTTATAAATACTTCATTCTCGTAGTTCACAAAAGCGAAAAAATATCACTTGTCAGCTGTCAATTATCAAATAAAATCGATAGAATTAAGTAATATTTAACCATGTTTTGATGTATCAGGACACGTACATTTTAAGGATGAAAATATTTTTATTAATGACAAAGTTTACTTTTTAAATAGGGTAGTTGCTAAAAAATAAATATTATTTTTTCCCAATAATTATAAAATATACACTAATTCTAAACATGTTAATGTATTTTTTTTTAGAAAATATAAAACTGTTGAATTATGTTTTAATTGTATCATACAAATACAGGGTGTCTCAAAAAATATACTACACTTTAACTGTCGCTAACATGCTGCCTTTTTTGAATTGTGTTATCAGCGTTGTCTGGACAATGATGGTCATCAATTTGAACATTTACGAACATGATTCCTTAATTATATTTGTCTTCTGTATTCGAAGCCATTCCATTTCACTCTATGTTCAGAAATAAAGTTTTTCTCGTTATTCGAAGTGTGAGTACGTTTTTTTGAGACACCCTGTATCTACAGTATAATTCTAAAAGTAAAATAACAGATACAAAAGTATTGTTTAACAGTACGACGTATATTTTATAATTATTTATTTGAATACGAGATATTTTCAAGATACTTAATTCTTATAATGTGTATAGACAACTTCATAATTTTGCCACCAGGTGGCTACACACTCCAGGGAATGTACATGTAATTTTTAGTGACATTTAACCTATGTTTTACGTGTAGAGCGACTGATTCGTGTTAAAATCATATTTTATTTTTCTTTTCTGTATCAGCAAATTTAAGACAAGGTAATGTAATTAATGAATTTGTGTGAAAATCGATAATTTCTTTTGAAGTAGTGCTTCTCTCAAAAATATAAATCTTTTCAGATAAAAATGGTAGTATTGTGTGTTGTGTGCAGAAAGTACTACCCATTGACGTATTA
Organism: Ophonus ardosiacus; assembly: GCA_943142095.1. Lineage (NCBI taxonomy): Eukaryota > Metazoa > Arthropoda > Insecta > Coleoptera > Carabidae > Ophonus > Ophonus ardosiacus. The sequence goes on along the minus strand of OW964830.1, from coordinate 22,904,713 downwards.
TAACTAACGTAGACATAGCACACAGCCTTTGTTGTGATGTTAGAACCAGAGGTGAGGGGCAAGGGAGTGGCACAGTCTGTATCGCGGGTCTGCATACATTGAACTACTTATTTGAAATAAATTGAAGTCATCGCTTGGCGTGGCATAAATGAAGCAATATATTTATTTTTTCTTTAGACACTAATTCACAAACAATCAAACATAGATCACGCTTTGACGTTTGCATTTCTCAAACTTGTAAACAAAACTATACAGACCCGCGATACAGATTGTGCCACTCCCTTGCGTCCCACCCGTCTCGCCTTTAGCTCTAACATCACAACAAACGTCTACGTTAGTTTTAATACGTCAAGTGTAAACATAGGCTTTATGGTCAAAAATTGTTGACCGAATGTCATAAAGCTTGTGTTTACACTTAAGTTGCATACAATATTTTTTTTATTGTGTTAACTGTGGAATAAAAAGATCTTCAGAATTGTATTGCCAAATGCATCATCACTGTATATTTAAAAATCTAAAGAAAATTTCAAAAATCCCTAAACAATGAGTAAACCGCTTGACTGGCTAGATACCATATACCCCATATACATAAAAAAAAAACTTACCCAACTCTGTACAACTAATGGCATGAAGCAGAATATCACAGGAATTTATTTTTGTTACAATTAGATTACCGCCAGTGTAATACCAGTTGTAATTACTACAAAAATATTTATCTGGTTCAATTAACAACAGATCTTGCATATTTTGATAACAATGAATCTGCTCAGGTACTTGTTTCTTTCTGTGATAACTATCATACTTTGATTTTATCAGTGCAATCTGACGGAGTTGCTCCTTCTTTCTCTCTACTAAATCAAAGAAAATATTGTGTTTCGAAGTTTCCATTAATCCTTGGAGAATAGGATATGGTTTTTGGTACTGTCTATTGTCTACATTTAAAAATTTCTTTACACACTCAATGCCACAATTCGAAGAATCATTGTTAAAATGTTTATAATTCAATTTTAAATCCGTCTTATTTAAAAGACTACGTTTATGTTTTGAATTCTTCATGGTTTAGGGGACATGTATTTTTGTGAGCATCGGTACCTGAAATTATAGATTACAACATTATTTACTGACAATTATATGCGCTAATAGAAATTTTACACAAAGTGAACTAAGATAATGTTTATTCATGAGAAGAAAGTTTACCTTACGAGCCCATAAGGACGAGTGAGTTAATTTCTTCGAGTGAATAAACATTCTTAGCTCACGTGGTTTATACAATATTTTATTCAATTTTGTCGAAATAATAATAAAAACCATTATATTTAATTTTGACAAAATAAAAAAACTAATCAGTTAGTAGGCTGTGCATAACAATTGATGATTTAAAAAGCTTTATTGTCTGTCATATGTGTCGTGAAATAGTTATTTATGAGTGAAAAAAGACACTTTTTACTCAAGCTGCATACAAATTTTTTTTTACGTCTACAATAAAAGTGTGAAAAATGTGCCGTAAGGCTTATTATATCAGTCTGTAGCATTAAAAAAAGTGCACTCTTTTCACACTTTTATTGTGTTAAAAAAGATATACTTTATAAATCCATTTTAATGAAAAAAGTGTACTTTTTTTAACAGAAAATGGCTGATATCTGATAAATACTGTGGTGAGTGTTATATTCGTGCTTGATGTTATTTTAAATGCATTATTTGTTGCAGAGTGAGTTGAAATTTTGTAAGTGATTTAAAAAAAAATTAATTCACTTGTAAATAAAATGTTACTTATTGTTGTTGTTATGGAGTATTTCGTCAAAATTGAATAAAAACTATTTATTAATTATTAAAATTTACTAATAACACTAATAACGACATCCTTTATTTTTCAAAAACAATTAAATACACTAAAATGGTATGATATTTTCTTTTTAATTAAAAATTACTCTGTAATAGTATCCCGTCATTTCACGTTAATCAACAAATGTTAAATAATATAAATACTTACAAAATGTTAAAATAAATTTTCTGCACACGCTCACGCTGCACGTTCATACGTTAGGTTATGGTTATTAATGACATTTGTGACACATGCGCAAAGCGCACTAGAAATATATGACAAGTGACAAGTGTATTTGTTTCCTGAATTTGTGTTTTGTAGTGCGTATGTGAATTAAAAAAAAGTGATTTCAATAACTTTATCTTATCATTAAATTTGAAAATTGTTACAGATTATTACAAAAATCCAAATTGTTATGTTATGCCTTAAATCTAACAATCATGGCTGAAACTGTTGTTGATCAATCAACAAATTCTTCAACGGTTATTGTTGAAAACGAGGTAATCTTATATGTCCTTTAATTTGGCCATGTAGTTATAAATACTATGTTTACAGGGTAGCCAGGAAGTTCCAACAGTTAAATTACGATTACGAAAACCTAAACAAGATAAAAAAGTGCAATGGAGCAATGAAACTGTAGATAATGAAAACATGAATAAAAAGAAGTCAAAATGTACGTGTGGCTATTGTATTGTGCTAAACTCATCACTAATTTTAAAATTTATTCAGGCTGCTGTATATACCAGAAACCGAAGAAATTCAATGAAAGCAGTTCAGAGGATGAAGATGAGTGCGATAACTGTAAAGGGCACGTTGAAAAAAGAAAATTAAAATTAGATCATTCTCCAGAATCCGAAGTACCCAATTAAATAAATTCCACTTTTTAATATAATAATTTATTAATACTATACAATCTACAAAACACATTTACAATTACACAAAGTTTAAAACGGCAAGATTGAATTCACTATTTGTGAATTGTTTGCCACAAGTTAAAATATAATTTGTATAATTAAATTCTAGTTAAAAATAAATTTATGCTACATTTAAGTTACTTTTAACATATCTATTAAAGTTTATAATAATTTAACAATCAACACTGTATTTGTTACAAATCGTTAAATTCATCAGAATTTAATATGTACGGACGGATATTTCTTACACAAGTATAAGGAATTTATTATCATTTTAATATTTGTCATTATTAGTAAATAAGAACCCGAAATAATTCTTCAATAGATGATTACTGTAGCTATAAACGTAATAAGTAAGTCTGTTTAGAATGTTGAATTAAAACTCAATATCTGTGAATGTTTAAATTTAAAGGTAACCTGGTTTTAATGTCGTCTACTTTGATTTCTAAGGGTTCGTACTTGTACAGCTCTCGGAAACTGTGTAATGTCTAGCCCAGCTTGTTCTATTTTAGCACGCGATCTCCACACTTTTATTGTATAATCATCCGATGTAGTTACAAGCATTTCTGGATCTCTAGGATTAAAAGCTACGGAATTCACAACGTCAGAATGTGGAAATTTAGCTAAGCATACACCGTAGTGTCTGTCCCACAAGTAACCGTGTTTATCCTCTGCACCACTAGCCACATATTCGTGACAAACATCAAGGAATATAAAAAAACATTCGTTATTGGGTGTGTAGGCTTTATGGGCCCGTAGCATGGTACCAACTTGTTTTAACGTTACCAAATCTATAACGTGAATATCAATTTCTTGAGCTATGGGTGGCGGGTCAAGGGGGTTTCCTATTACGTAACCTCGGGGCCACGGTCGGCTGTTTACATATAAATACCTATGATCGGGTGACAAAGCCATGCCGATTATATGACCATGCAAATCAATTAAGTGATCTACTTTATCAAATTTATCAGCCACTGAATCAAAATCTAACCAATCTGGTTCTGGTCGTTGTTGTTTCTCTTTCAGCAAAGCGACTCTTTCTTTGAGCGAGGGACCTGGATCAATTCTTTTAGGGAAATGTACAGAACGCATTCGTTTGAAACCAATTTGATGTGGTGTGTACGTTTTAGAACCAGTGGTAAAAATTAAATATTTTTCTGTTGGGGTATCATCAACTTCAATTTCAAACTCTTCGACTTCTTCCTCGGGCGAAGATGACTCAGAATCAGACTCACATGACGTTGCAGAAGATTGTAATCTATTTACAGTTTCTGTTTTGCGGTAATCACAGTTGTAACCAAACGGTCGGGCATAGTCCAGTGTGTCTTGAGCCCTATTAAATAATTAAGGAGTTCAATCAACCGTTTTTATGGGTAGAGGAAAGTAAAAATATTGGAGAACGCAGTTGTTTGATTGTTTATTTACAGAAAAATCTTCAACAATACCGATGTTGATGTTTTTAAATTTGAAACAGTATTTAATAGAAAAAGACAACAATCAAACAACTTACTGCTTTCTCCATTTTTTTCACTTCCCTCTATTAAACAAGTTTAACAAAATTTTACTCGCATAATATATAAACAACAAGTTATCAATGTTGTTAAATATCAATATATTGTACATTAATAACGTTACATGACAAATACAATGTAAAAAATAATCTATTATTGAATTTATTCTGATTATCCTCTATAATACGATACCTGATTAATGCGTCAACGTGAACTCTGTGCCTTTGGAGTGGAGCAGCATTAATATCCCTGTGAGATAGTGGATTTCCTCTTTCAACAGGTTCAGTGTCATTGCAGTCCATGGCAACAGGTTCCTCATTCTTAGTTTCTTCATCATTTGTTGTAATTTCAGAATCAGGCCAACAGTTTGCTACCATAATAGCTCGAATAGAACTTGCATTCCGATTGTAAAACCTACCGTAACGTAATTTAGTACAGCAAGCGTTACAAAAAATAAGAATTTTCTTACCGATACAGTTGGCTTGTTATAGGAACATGTTCGGATGCAGTTTCTTGCGACGCCTTTATTAGCCAAAGTACAGAAGAGCTAACTAAATGTGCTAACCAATACAAATCGCCTGATAAAAGGTATTGGTCACTATACCAAGTTCCGAATATATCATAAGGCTTATTCATTACCCTACATTGAAGTTCAAAACCATCTAAAATTAATAAATTATAGATACATACATAAAAATGTAAAAATTCTTTAACCTTGTAAACTAAAAACTGCAATTTCACCAGATGTACTATGCGGCGTACCAAAATGTACTCCAGAAACAAGTAAAAGAGTATCTGTTTCGTTGAATTGTGAATATTGAGTATATTTCCAAGAATGTGCCTTCATATCTCGTTGGTATTTTAAAGATACGGGATATTTTGAATTCCACACCTAAAAATGAACGTATTCAAATTAATGATATATACAATTTAAGAAATTTGTATGAAATTTACCAGAATGTATCCATCTTTTGAGCAAGTAGCAAATAATTTTCCGTTGTGAGAAAAACTAACATGGAGAACTTGATGCTGATGGTCTGAGAGAGTTTCTGTTTGTGCAATGGGTATATGGTAACAAAGACGTTTGTATTCTGATAACCATGTCTTTGGTTTGCAGGCTAAAATTGCAGTAATGTTAATATCATTGATTTCTATTACCCAAACAAACTTACATGTATATAATGTTGGATCTGTTTTAAAATCTCGATGAAATAATTCTCTCCATAATAAATCATCATAACTAATATTATTCCAAGATTTGCATACAAGTCCTGCATTCAACAGATTTTTGTAATCTAAGTAGCTAAATATTTGTAACAACACAGCATCTGGTATATAACACCACAAAGATTGCGAAAAATAAGTATCATCATCATATGAAGGGTTATTTTCATCAAAATTATCCATTTTTGTGTATATATACGTAATAAAATATAAATGATCCTGTAACAACAGATGGTAAAAATATAAAACTCATTCTTATGTAAACAAAGAATTATGTTATTTCAAGTTCAAAAAGCTTACCTGTCATAAATAAAATTAATACTTCAAAAAAATTCAACAAGTAACAACAATAACAACTCAATAATTGTATATATCACATATGAAAATTAAGATTATTATAAATAATGTAATTTCAAGGTTAAAAGTATGGTTATGTTAAAAGTAACTACAAACATCGTAGTGGTGGTAATTGTATTGTTCGGATTCGAATCCTTGTTTTGGTACTTACCTCCTTGATTTGCTACTTGGCTAGGCGCCCACTTGCGATTTTAAGCTGCTACGATTAAAAAATCGTAATCACAAAAAATATTAACGATGCGCACACTTGCGACTAGGTAATCGCAATTTTTGTTAGTTATGCCCATATTCATAAACACTCATAAAATTTTAAAATGTTCGTTATAATTATATCCAGTAAAAACAATCAACACTGAATGAAAATTCGAATTTTAATTTGTCAAAACAGTGCTTATGAATTTTTGGGCATAACGGTATAAGTATAGACTTTCAAGAGATATGTGCTGGGGCTTCTTTATTGTGTTAAAAAAAGAAATGTAAAACAGCAGAATTGGGTACATCCCCAATTAATCAAAGGCATTCCAAAGAGCAATTTTATAAAAATAACTAAAGTAATTGGGCCTAAAAAATTTCATGAAAAATAACGAATAATCTAAGATTAGAAGGGCAAAAAAATTAAAACTCTGACCTGTTGTATTTACTAAAAATTTTAGTCACCCTAAGGACCGGTTTTTCAATATCTGGTTAAATTTTAAGTAAGAGTTAAATAAACAAAATTGAAAGGAAATGAATTGTCAAATTACTGTCGACAAAGCGATGCAATATTGTTTACTTAACTATAAGTTAAAACCAGAGACTGAAAAAACGGCCCTAATTAATTAATTACCATGGCTACCATTTAAAAATCCATTGAAATGATTAAAAAATAAATGAATTTGTTATTTTATTCAGCTTAATCATCCCTGATCAAGAGAAAATAGTACCAGTCAATAACCCTTTTTACCTTCCGTCACATTTAACCATTTAAGGAAGGTTGTCTTTGGTCAAAAATTCGATAGTGAGTTTTTAATGAAGGGGCATGATTTAGGGTCTCTAGAATACGATTTTAATATTGATACGATAATGTGTGTATGTGTGTGTGACGAAAATTTCTCCGTCGACAACAAACACTACAATTCTGAAAAATTTATAATTCCTTCTTCCTTCGAATTTCTCTTCTTTATATCCGTATGAAGAGTTGATTAGATTTAGTTAACTAGGCAACCGGAAATATCCTCATTGACATTAAAAGGGCGATATTTTTGATAGCTTGTTAGCTATAAAATACCACTTTTACTGCCTAGGCAATAAAAATAATTTTACTGCCTGTTAGTCCTATTTACATAGCAACCGTTCAACAAATACATAGCAACCGTTCAATACACACATAGCAACATAATTTGATGGCAACATTCAAAATAGGTATAAAAAATAATCACTAAATTAATTTTAAGTCTAAAATCGGAAAAAAATAATGTATTCAACACGGCACCAAAAACAGATTTACAGCTTCGGCAGCATTCATTGACGAGGCGAAGTGGAGGCAATAAAACGGCAGCCCCTGCTCTAATGCTCTAAAGCTGGTATTTTAGTACCTAGTTAAACAAATAACTATTATTCTCTCTACGGTTTCATTTCATACTTCATATTCAATGGATGTAGAGTTAAAACATTATAAAGAAATTAAATTTCATAAATTAGTCAGCTATGGCTATAACCATGGAAACAGTTATTATACAGAATGTAACAGAAATTAGTACATTAAATTTAACCAGTGATAGAACTCGGCAACAATATTTCTTAATAACATTTAATTACTCTGGAAGTAAATTTATCTGTTGTTTATAAAACAGCAACCGGCCACAATAAATATTGTTGCTCTCTGTTACATTCTGTATTAAGATAATTCTGATTGTCAAATGTCACTGACAAGTGCAATAGGAGTAATCGGTAAAAGCTTGACGTGGATGGCAAGTAAACAAGGGACCATTGCTCTTCATGTACTGTACTTCCTCACTGACAAATGACAATTGTACAATACCTGGAAATTAAAACAATTAAAATGCAAATTGAGAGAATGGATGCCAGTGTTGCTCCGAGCAAACAGATTTTTCTGTTTTCGCATAATAATTTCTCATGGGAACACAACCTTTTTTTTTACAGGAAGTATCTATTTGTGTAAAAAAGACTTTTCCCATGTACAGTAGAACCTCGATTATCCGGGCTAGCCGGGACCGAGCCTTTGCCGGATAATTGAAAACACCTCATTTTCCATTTTTTTTAATAATTTATTTGGACAAATACATGTGTCAGAGGAACAAATCATTTGAAAAAATCAGTTATCTTTTTCTGTTTTTGGGCTGAGTAACTGTAGATTAATGCTATCAGTTTCAGATTATTCTTCAAAATATTCAATAAGTACATTTACTGCATCTTTGGCGTCTAGATGACTTGTTTTGATGACTAAATTATTTTCGTCATTATCACTACTTTTGCTAGAACTTTCTGTAGAAATCTGGTTATTAAGATAATCATCATCCATAATTCGCAGCCACGGATAATCCGTGCCGCACGGAAGACCAATCGTAAAATGCCGCACGGGAAATCCGCCCGGATTAAACGCGCACGGATAATCGGGGTTCTACTGTATAACAAAATAGGTTATGAAAGCTTAGAGTGTCTATTGGCCGTTTGCACCAACGTAACTTAAATATTAAACTCGGCTTAAATTGACAATATTGCATCGAAATGAAATGTCAAATGAATTATAATATATTGCTGTCATCATTAAAATTTAAGCTTTGTTGGTGCAAATGGGCATATATGATGCCATATACTATGGGTAACCGGGGTAACCCTGTAAATATTAAAGATACTTAACGTTCTCAAATTGATAATTTTTAAGCAAGTAACTTTTTGCAAGGAACTGGTGAATATTGGCGCGCGATTCAAATTATAGAATTCGTTTCATCCTATTCATTGACCTATTGACCTTAATACATATATGTATGTATATTGGAGGTCAATGGTGCGAGTGTATTAACAGTCATTATACACGAGTTGCATAAACTAATTTTACTACAACTTTTCGTAATAATTAAAAAAATAAACTATAAACCAATAAATTCGTTATAAAATTAATCTGTATCATAACGAAAAGAAAATCTGAATCATAATGATAATGACCGCGTTCAGCATGTCACAGCGCTGAGTGCCGGAGTTTACCGAACGCAGTCAATCTGTATCATAATGAAATTCTGAATCATAATGGGTGTCATTCTAATATAGATGACACATACTTAATGAGTATATTAAAGCATAGGAGTAGAAAAATAGTTATTTAGCAATAATGAACCAACTGAATAAAAACGATATAAGTATAATGGATGAAATTTACCACTTTTTATTGTTTAAAAGCAATATCTTACAATAATTATCGACAGTCTTAGAAACACCATATTTGTAATAGCAAAGTGCACAATGTAATACGAAAGATTAACGAAATATCCAAAACACAAATTATCAATGCCAAAATCACTTTTCACTACATGAATATTCAAATATTTTAAAATGACTTTCGTTACTGCGGTTACACTTCCGTTTTTCTTTTTCACTTTTCGCCGTTAGTTGAACGGAGATGACATATAGAGTCCGCACATTTAGAGAAAAACATATCAGCGCTGTAGAAGTTGTACTACTCAATCTACAAATGTTGACTAAACTATATCTCTCGCAATAATAAACGACAAAAATTGAAATCAATGAAATTATAAGCATTTATTGCACAAAACAAAATTACAATTTAAAAAAAACTACACTGAAAAAATTTTCGCTATTCGCAAGTGAAGAAGAGGAGGAGCTTAGCGCGTGACGTAACAATATGGCAGCCCTAAGGTAGATGCTTCATTTCCCGCAACAGTCTATTCTTATACACTCCCGCCTTTGAAGTGCAAAGAAATATTAATAATATAGTTAATATTAAATAAAAATAATGTTTCTAGCATGAATAACATTTTGAATTTTGCGAACTCCTCCGTTTCATATAAAAATTACGTTTAGCATTTTCTCGAATTTTGATTTTACATGATTCGAATTTTGTTTTCTGCATTATTTACAGTTTTTGGAAGATTAATGGATGGATAAGTATTAATATTTCATGGTCATCTTTGTGCAGGCAGGTCTACAAAGTATATTAAGAAAGGCACAAAGTAATTATTATCGTGCAGTTATACCCGGCAAAATATAATGCAAGGAGCACGCATATTTTTGCTCGGTTCCTTTCCCATTTTTAAAAGATGAATGCATAACTTTCGTCGATCAACTATTTAAAATTGGCAAATTTCCCTAATAAATTTTTCAATACAATTTAGGTTCCTGTTTTCGGGAAATTATGGAAACTAATTATTTCTGTCTTTCTGCTAATGACGTACATCCGTTAATGCAATAAAAACGTGTTGAAGTTTTTTTGTTATTATACTTCACTTCACGTAAGAATAACGTTGGTTAGATAGGGATATAAATTCTACGATTCTACCCTTTGATTGGTCAGAATATAAACTTAGTTCACGAAAATGAAACAAATGTCACATGTCAGTTATCCACTAAAATCCACAAAATTAATTGAGTTTAATCATATTTTATTGCAATTTTTGATTTTGACATTTTTACAGATAAAAATATTTATTATTGACGAAGCTTGGTCTCACGAATTAAAATTATTTATTTAATGCCTGTGAAAACGGTCGGCTCTCAAACGCCATCTACTATTTTCTTACGTAAAATAAAGTAGAGCCTACAAATTTCATTCCACTCATGACTTATTTGTTAAATAAGTGAAAGACACGATGCGATCGCCGCTAACTCGGCTGGGACTTACTACCATGCACTAGTTCATATTTTCGTCGCCAGACGTCATGTTGCTCTATTTCACAAGCGAATACAGCTGCTAAAACATCGTAATATCCCTACTTTCACAAGTTGGACTCGCCCGGACGAATTTTGTTCTCTGCACGTTTTTTTCTCTGAGCGCGTGGACTCTACCCTTCTGCGACATGCAAGGTAATGAGATAGCGAATAAAAGGCTAATATATGCCATGTATATACGATATAATGCAAGATAAAAGTTTAATAATTCTTGCATAAAAAATTGATGTCAAAACCCCTTAAACAATTTGCAACACCCCCATAACAATACAACAAATCTTAATCGACTGCCAAAAATATACACAAGAAAGAAGAAAGCACAATATCAAAAGAAACCTAAAAGAAGCTTTAGCCGAAGAAGAATCCGAACAAATCATCAACTATATTAAAAATATTGACTTACTCAATGAAATATAAAATTATACCTACTTAAATGTATTAAACGCTAATGACCTCGATGTTAAAGCGTTTTACCAATAAAAAAAAAGGAAATTGATGACGTGGGGATCAACTCGAAGGCATATAAATTTAGAATTTAGATATTAGGGTGACAAAAGTGCAACATCGGACACGGCGTATGTTCGTGTTACAACTTTACACTGGTATGTGGGTAGTATGAACAAGAAAATTTACCAATAATAGCTATTTTTAGTACAAGTGAGCAAAGTATCTGTTATGATCTAGCAATCTTGTAATGATCGAACATCAAGTATGTTCGATCAAGAAAAATAAAACAAGTTGAATGTTGTTAAAAAAAGTGTTTTTTCGTTCTTGCTTTCAAATTAATTATTATTCGTGTTCATTTCTATTTTTATTTATACAAGTTTAAGTTTTTTACATTATACAAGTGTAGAGTGTACTATAATACCAAGGCATATTTTGCACTCTACAAATTGGTGACCTCGACATAGGAGATGGAGGGCGTAACTGTTCCTGTTCCGGCTACACAACCAGCTGAACTTCCACTTCCCGAAATTTCTTCATTAGCCACTTCCTTCAAGATTCCCGAATTTTGGCCTTCAGACCCGACATTATGGTTCTCTCAAATCGAAGTAACATTTATGTCACACTGTATAACATCTGAAACGACTAAATTTTCAAATTAATTTCATTACGTAGTCCTCAGTATCCAACAGAAGTGATAACCCTCCAACAGAACTGCCATATACCAAATTAAAGGAAACATTAATTCATCGAACTTCACTGTCAAAGCAAGAAAGAATTCAGAAATTATTCAATATTTCCGACTTAGGTGATAAAAAACCATCACAACTTTTACATCAACTTCAGCAATTAATTGGTACTATGCATCTTGACGACTTGATCCTTGAAGAACTATTCTTGCAAAAACTTCCTCAAAATATTCAGCTCATTCTTACCTCAAATAACAAAATCTCTTTAACAGATAACGCTGAAATCGCAGATAGAATTTTGAACATTACACAGCCAGCACTATCTTCCGTTAGCAGAGACACACAATTGAAGAACTGACGCAAGAAATCTCAGAATTAAAGAAATTAGTATTATCTCAATAAAGAAAGAAAACTACCTTTTCCCACGGCTCCACCAAGCACGAACTTATGCTGGCATCACCTAAATTTCGGCAACAAAGCAAGGAAATGTGTTCCGCCGTGTTAACAAAATTCTTCTATAAAAAAATCAGAGGTTTTGTTCCACCTAAACAGAAATATAACAAATAAACTCATTTTACCATCTATTTCTAGCACTAACACCCATCCAACAACAACAAAACTTCTGTATTTGACAGATAAACATCTATACGAATCTATATATAATATCGATTGGTCAACTTTAAACAATATTGATAATGTAGATAACTGTCTCAATGTATTTTATACGTTGTTATATGAATCTATAGATAAATTTGTCCCTAAATATAAATATAGATCATCTTCGCATCCCTCGTGGTTCACAGCTGATATTAAATATAACATAAAAACAAAAGAGTTTTATAGGAAAAGATGGCTTCAAACTGAGCAACAATTCTATCTTAGTGAATTTAAAAGATTAAGACTTATAATTAAAGATGATATTAAGACTGCCTACAATAATTATGTTCGAAATGCCGAAAATTCTATCAAGTTGAACCCTTCTGAATTTTGGAAATTTGTGCAACTAAAGAAAGGTCACTCTCGCATTCCTGGTACTCTTTTTAATGATAATGTTATTTACAATAATCATCAGGATATAGTCAATGCGTTTGCTCAAAGCTTTTCTAATTTCTTCAATAACAGTTCTTCTTTTGACTTTCACTCTAATGTGATTCATAACAATAATAATTCTTTTAATATTGAAATTATTTCTGAAGATGAACTTTTACCAATTATGGCTAAACTTCCAAATAAAGCATCTTGTGGCGATGATAAGATTCCTGCATTTCTTATAAGAGATTGTAGATTTATTCTTGTTAGTCCTTTGTCTAGAATTATAAATTTAGCAATAAAAACCAATACATTCCCAGAACAATGGAAGATTACACGCATTACACCAGTCTACAAAAAGGGCGACAAGTCTGAAATATCAAATTATCGACCTATTTCGATTTTAAATAACTTCGCAAAAATATTTGAGAAAGTAATTTATAATTCCTTAATTCTAAATACAAAATCCTTAATCTCATTTGACCAACATGGCTTCATGCGTGGACGTTCCACAGTAACTAATTTGGCTTGCTTTTCCCAATATGTCAGTGAGGTTATTGATAAAAAAGGTCAAGTCGATGTTATTTACAGTGACTTTTCCAGAGCTTTTGACTCTATTGATCACGGGTTACTACTTTCAAAAATTAGTTCATTTGGTTCTTCTTCTACATTTATATCTCTTTTAGCTTCTTATCTGTCTCATAGATCTTGTTATGTCTTTTACAATGGTTTTTCTTCCGTTTCATTTATCGCTACCTCCGGAGTACCTCAAGGGTCTAATTTAGGGCCTTTATTATTCATTTTGTTTATAAATGAATTGCTAGATTCTTTCACCTGTCCCACTTTGGCTTATGCTGATGATATCAAATTATATTGTAAAATTTCCTCAATTACTGATGCACTTATTCTACAAGAAAATATTGACATCCTTGTTTCCTGGTGCAACGATAATAAACTCAGCCTTAATGTAGATAAATGTAACATAGTATCATATAGTCGGAAAAATAATCCTGTCATACATACATATGTTATTTGTGGTTCCACTCTTTGTCGTAGGAACTCTATTAAAGATCTAGGTGTTACATTCTCCAATAATTTTAGATTTAATGAGCATATAGTAAATACTTGCTCTTCGGCCAACAAAACTATGGGATTTATTTTCCGAACCTGTAAAATGTTTGAAGATATTTCTGCTATTAAAGCTTTGTATTTCTCATTCGTGGTTAGTAAATTAGAGTATGCCAGTTTAATATGGTACCCTTTTTATGCCACTCAAATTTCTCACCTTGATCGCATCCATAAAAGATTTATGAAATATATTTCCTATAAAATTGACCATAAATATCCCGATCGAGACACAGATATCAATTCCTTACTTGAGCGTCATTCGTTACCATCCTTGAGTTACAGGCGAGAAGTTTCCAGCGCAAGATTCCTGTGGTCACTTCTTCATAACAGCATAGACTCACCTTTTTTGCTGTCACGCATCCCAATCCATGTACCCAGAATTGCATCGAGGCATAGAAGCAGTTTTCATTTACCTACCGCTCGTACTGATGTTCTCCAGCGCTCGCCCATACATGTGATGTGTCGTAATGCAGATGCTTTATACGAAGATATTTTTGTTTAAATTTTGTCCTATGTTTTATCTGTAAATTTATATGTATTAATTTTTGTGTATTTGATTGTATTAGTTTATTTATCTTATTCTTTACCCTGTAATTGGAGATTCTGTTGGGTAATAAAGTTATTATTATTATTATTATTATTATTATTATTATTATTATTATTATTATTATAAACTCTCTGGCCATCGTTTTCTCATTGACTCTGGAGCTGAGGTGAGTGTTATCAAAAATTCATTGTGCGAAAAACGCCAACTGGACAAATGATAAAAAGACATGCTCACGTGTACTAAATATGATTTTTTCCACAATCTTGGAATATAATATTTCTAAAAAACGAAACATTGTACTTTTTTATGAATGAAAAACTTAACAATATATGTGTTTATAACAACTTAATGTAAAGTTACTTACTTAATCCTGCACCTTTCTACCCTCACGGGTGTAAGTTAACTACAAAAAATTAATTGTTCCTTCATATAGAATGGTAGATATTTATTGTACAATTTGTAACTCCATCAAAATTTATGATTCCTGACGTAGGTTATTACAAGCTTGTGTATTTTGCTCACTTGTGAAGAAAGTTATTTACTTTTCTCACTTGTGATTCATCATGCTACTTAGCTCACTATTTTAAGTTGAATAATAATGAATTTTACTAACGAACGTGGAAAAAAAAACGTACGTAACTGGATGAACAATAAAAATATCTAACTTTTATATTTGAAACATTTTTCTAGATTATCAATTGTTTAAAAAATGCAGCAAATGTCCTATTTAACCGAAGTCGTATCTCTCGGACCACGAAATCCGGACGCAGACCGTTTTTTCACTTCATAAAATCAATTTGTCTTTGTCCGAGACACTCTGTAATGAAGAGTTCTTGTTCTCAGTAACAGAATCACTCTCAGATATGTTGATTATGATTATAAATCAATTTTAAAAAATATAAAGAACTGCACTGTATGGTTCTATGATGGAAAATGTTGTGCGGGTATTAGCATTAAAATATGTACAATTTATTAGTGCGACTAAACAATCGCGTTACTAAAATCGCAAGTGGGGGCCTAACTATACTGCTTGATAAAAATTGATTCTGAAATAATGAAGGAAAATTGTACAAGGTGTAAATTTTTAACATATTCTAATTATTTTTTCTTCTTTTAACAACAATAGATTTTACGAGAATAATTTTAATTTTATCTCATTATAATATCAACATTTAAATATATTTTTAAAATAACACAAATTTAAATTAAATACGATAGACATGTAAATGTAACACAAAGAAATTATATATTGCCAAATGTAAAACTAAACATACAGAAATTTACAGTTGTTGAAAGACTAGTATAATTTTTATATAATAAAATACAGCTGCTATACTACTTATTACATGGGTATATTAAATTAACATTATAATTTACAAAATGAGTTTACGAGGATGATATTAGCAATAAATTATTCTTAAAATATACCCATGTAATCTGTATTAGCTTTTCTTTTAATTAAAACTGACCCTACTTGGTCGAAGGCTACATTTAATAAAAAAATATAACAATTAAATAAGCAAAATATGGAACAGCACATTTTAAACACTTATATATACAACACTACTACAACCTACTTTATATCACTAACGAGATTTCAGATGGTAAATACGACAAATTAAACAAAACTGTTGAGTATTTTCAAGAATGAGACTTAACACTTTCCATTATGTACACATGAAATAATATAAATGCAATATAAACTTATTCCCGTTAATAGTTTCTTGTAATTAGGCCCAATAAAATTAATGCACGATTATCGGTAATCTTAAGGAACATCCTTTTTAATATTATAAATAATAAATATTGTACCTATATCTTATATACATTGCATATTTTAAATATGTTGCATTTTCAACATTGTGATCATTCATTTCCATCTTTGCTAAAAATTGTAAAAAATAAATTTCATTAATAAGTATTAACATAATGATACATACCACTTTATTTATAATAAAAAAATTAAATCCTTATCACAATTCAGTTAAATATTTTTGAAATGAACGGAAATGAATATCACAAATTATTTTATATTTGTAAAATATATTGAAAATATTTATAAATTAATTTAAATACGATTATTTGACAAATGTATGATATTCATATTCTGCACAAAATCACTTTATTGAACTTTAATGTAATTATATTTAGATAAACAGGTAACAACAAACAAAATTGTATTTCAGCTGCGTGCTTAAATGAAATACCGGCAGTAAACTGAGAACATTTTTACGGGCACATTCCAAAATTGCAGCCGATACGCAAATCTGCAAACACTGAATAATTATCATCGCTAATAGATAAGGGAATATACATGCAGAATTAAATATTGACAGCGAATGTTGAATCTTGAATTTTAATTCGTCTTTTTATTTCAATAGACCGGTGATAAGTTTAAAGTCAGGTTCCTGATTGCGTTGTTTCGAATTGCCGACCTACTAGTTCTGGAAGATTTGATGATTTGGATTACCATGATTTTACAATCGTGACATACAATCATCTGCATTCCTTTGAGTCGATCCGATGGTCTAGCTTCACCGGGCCTTGCCATTGTTTTAGCACGACTCATTCTACTCCTGAAATAAAAATTATATTTGTTAACAAATTTTTATAACATAATAGTATTTTATGTCTTTTTGGCTAGGTATGCAACATTATAATCCATACATCGCGATTCAAATTAAGCAAACTCTACCTGGTGGACAAAGTTTGAACTATAAAATGTCTAAAATATATTATTTCCTTTCCTTCACAAAAACTTTCTAGCGATTGCAGGCTATTTAAAACATCCTTTCACACAAGTTTCATATTTTAAAACTTTTTCAAAAAGCGTTAAATTCATTATATCAGTGACAGATTGACAGGTCGTACAGTGTTGTGATGTCACAACACTGATACATAATGGCGGGAAAAGTTAATTTGAATCGCCAATTCATTTCTTGTTTTGCTCAGTTTCATAATGTTCAAATTATTTTACATTTGCAAGACGAAAAGCATGTAGTCGAACGATTGCACAATTACAAGGCTAACAAAATCACTTTTAATTGATGAATTACTTAAATAAATCAATGTTAATCAATATAATAGTATAAATTTTGAGAAGAAAATATATGCAAGGTGTAACAGAAATAAGTACATTAAATTTAACCAGTGGCAATACTCGGCAAGAGCAACAATATTACTTAGTAACTTTTTCGCAATTATTTTTTTTTGGAAAAAAATATTTCCAATTTCGAGACTAGGTGAAACAGAAAAATCTGTTGTGGCCAACGGTAACGCGTTAGATTTTATCTAACATAGCGATTTTTATATTTATTCACCTATGCAAAAATTATTAATGCTGACATTGGCAGGTATTAATTAGTTCGATTTTAAATATAAATAAAACAATATTTCATATTTTTGACGTTTTTATATTATGCGAAAATGTCAACTAAAACATACATAAAAATATAAAAATGTTAGAAAAAAATCTAACACCGGTACCGATCCCGGGTTAATAAAACAATAAGAAAGATTAAATGTACTTCCCAGAAAAAACTATCAAAATGTCACTAAAACTGTTGATTTTTGACACTGAAATCTGTCATTTACAAATTGTTATAAACATTTGAATTTGTCAACTGGTTTCCTTAGTGTAGTTTCGCCTACTCGACTTGTTATATCCCGATATTCTATATATTATAGCGTCTTTATCTCTAAATTTATAGAAGATATAATAAAAAATTTAAATGTATCAGGTGTAGAATTTTGTTCTTCAAAATTAGTAATATCAAAAATTTTCAAAAATTAATATTTGGAAGAATTTCTTTTAAAAATTACTACTTCCGGTTGTTCAATTGTTACCAAAACCTTTTCAGCTCTTCCCAGGAATGTCAGATTGAGGAATTCATAGTTAAACAGGTCTTATGTCTCATAGTTTTTGAGGAATCGTCCGTCCAACATCCAGCCATACACACACACGCACACATATACTCATACACACATCCTCACACACACAGACATCATTGTAAAAATGTTAAAGTCGGATTCTAGTGACTTTGAAACGTGCTTATTCATTAAAATCTGGATATGTGATTTTTAGCATGATTCCAATACCTCTCTTAGCGAGAGGTAAAAGTCACAATTTTTTACAAAACTTTGAATATTTTTAACTATACATATATCTAAAATACAAAAAAAGTTACTAAGAAATATTGTTGCTCTTGACGAGTTCTATCACTGGTTAAATTTAATATACTTATTTCTGTTACAACCTGAATATAGTTAATACAATTTTGGAGAAATAGTTGTAATAGGGTATTATTTCATTATTTTTTAAAAATTTTGTCACGTGATAATGACGTACTAGTTGTACAGTCCCAGTGGTGTACAATGGGGTATGTGACCATAATCGAATTTCAATATATGTCATAATATATAAAAACAAACCTCTATAGTTTCTCATTATAATAATAAAAACTAAATATTAGTTTGTAATAATATTGTTATTAGCAATTTAATGTTTTGGAGAAGGGATCTGTGACGTCAGTAGGGTAGAATGGTAGAAGAAGACAGTTGGACTGAAATAGATATGTTGTGATAGGTTATGGAATGGCGAAAGTGAAAGCAACTGTCACTTTCGCCTACCAGAATATATCTATCTTAGTCTAACTGTCTTCTTCTATCATTCTACCCTACTGACGTCACAGATCCCTTCTCCAAAGTTTTAATAATTATTTTCTCGTAAACTACGAATAATTAATCAATTTAAAAAAATACGGGTATTTTAATTTTTGGTCTAGTATCATATATGTAAAAATCAAAATTTAGTCACATACCCCATCATGCTTTTTGAGGTGTTGACCAAGTTTTGAAAAATCTGTTGTGGCCAGCACAAGACCTCTCGCCATTTCCATTTTATGTTATATAAGTACTGTATTGCACTTCGCTAACGTACCGTCGTTTTGTAACAAAAAAATTATAGAACTTTAGTCAAATATTGTTTTTTATTGTATTTAACATGTCTTCTGCATACAAAATATTCTAATTATACCTATTTTTCATTGTATGAGGAAGTTCCTAAATGTCAGAGATTCTTTCAATTCATTAACTAGATTGGCTGTATTTCCAATGGATATATGCAGGTTACCTATAATTTTAAATATTTAATTAATAAAACCATTAGAAAGATTAAATGTACTTCTCAGAAAAAGCTTTTGGAATGTAACTAAAACTTTTTATTTGACACTGACATCTGTCATTTATAAATTATTTGAATTTGTCAACTGGTTTCCTTAGTGTAGTTGAGTAGTTTAGTCTACTCGACTTATTACATCCTGTTATTCTATATATTATAGCGTCTTTATCTCTACATTTATAGAAGATATAATAAAAAATTTAAATGTAATGTGTGACCAAGCGATATGTGCCCCTGGCCTCGACTCCCTCGACTTGGGAGGCGGTGGTGCAATCATTAACAGTACATTCGGAGGCAGAAGTTTTCTATACAAATTTTAGCGGTTCATTTAAAAAGAAAATATTTATGTAATTCTTATTTCTTACTTTATATTACTGTTTTTGTGTATAAGGAAAAGTAATTAAACTCTTGTTGATATAAAGAATATTTTCTCCATAATTCATTTATTAGAACGCCTGCCGCCGCCACTACTCTTCTACTTTTATTCTGTATGTACTTGCGCGTTCGCGGCAAAATTCTCAAATGTTATTGGTTGAGTATTTACGTTAGCGCGTTCCTTCCGCGTCGAGGCCAGGGGCACATATCGCTTGGCCGCACTATATCAGATAGTGTTGCCACAAGACCAAGACCAGTCTTGGTATTGGTCTCGTCTCGTCTTGGTCTTGTCGAGACGAGACCATCATTTGGTCTCGACTAGAAAAGTCGAGACGAGACGAGACTAGCATCAAGTCTTGTCGAGAAAGTCTTGAGTCTCGACAAGACTCTCGACTTCAGATCAAAGGGATTTTTTTAAACATATACCTATTCTAAAAGTCCTTCAAAAACTGAGAGTATTGCTGTAAATACTGATTGAAAATTCGAATAAATAAGAGAGATATTAATTTTTCAAATTTTGTAATTTTCTACTTTCATAATTGTGTCCCAGAAACATTAATTTATGTAAATATGATGTATTCCTTATTCATCTAAATCATCCAAATATAAGTTTTAAATGAATTTAAATTACAATGTAAGTGGGATGAAATGAAAGAAGTATCAATTTAGAATTCTTATGTTATTTTAATGCACCAATATTTTTTATTAAATTAAGATCAACCTTTATTTTATACTACACATGTTATTTTAATTTAATTTTTGTTTAATTCTCAATTTATATATTGGTACAACTGGGTATATGAAATACTGACTACATCTTCAAAAATATTTCCAATTTTCAAATAGCACACAAAAGTTACATCTGTGGTGCATTCTGCAAGTTAGCAATGTACTTTAGTTTTATTTATTAAATTAATATATTATAACAAAAGTAACGTTCCCTTCAAATATACATTATTTTTCTTTTATTTTTAAAGAATCTATTGTGATTCTTAAGGCCGTATCCCACGATGAAAAATACAAGCAACTCGAGTTGCCGATATCGGCAATATGACGATTATTCTATCCCACGGAATGTATGTTCCCTTAAAATCTAGGGAAATACTTTGCTTTTTCTACCAGATATAGGGAAATTTTGATATTTGATCTTTAACATCCCATAAAACTGGGCAACTTTTCATGAGGTTAATCAGTTCCTCTTCCACATGTTTTATTTAAAATATCAGTCTTCATTGTATGTACTTAATATGCGAGCACACGTATTGTTGACAAATAAAAGTATGATTTTGACAAGAATGACGCCTGCGTGATCATACGATGCTTCAAACATAAGTTATTTTTAGTCGCTGCATGCTGCATCTGTGATCTAGCGCATGCGCTCAAACGAGTTGCTCCTAGAAAATTGCCGTTATTGAAAAAGTTTAGCTGCATACATCTAAACTAATTGCAGCTAAAAAGTTGCCTAGCACACGGCGTTTTGTCACACATACGAGCAACTGTTGCCGTTAACTGCAATAAATTGCCGATACGTTGTATCGTGGGATACAGGCTTTAGAATTTTGCGAAAATGCACACAAAGATTTTACGATCTTAGGGAAATTCCCGTTTTAAAATAACCATATTCTACATTTTCAACGGATGTACTTCTTATTCACCTAAATAATTCTTCCATTGAAAAATATGAATAATATCGCATGTATCATTTAGTAAAAAAAATTGGAAAATATCTGCTTCAAAAGATAAAAGTTTATGTATCTTTTACATGTATAATGAAAGTAAAACTTTATCTCAACAAAGTGAAATGTAAGGGACATTGTTAAAATATGTAGTTACAGGTATAACAATTTGGGAAAATTGGTATCAGATATTCTAAGAAACTGGTATTAAGCATTTCTCGTAAGAACACATGGAAAATGCAATTACACTCGCCCGGTGCCCATGGGCGTATACAGGGGGGCCAGGGGGGGGGGGGGGGCGCTCGCGCCCCCTGAGAAAATTAAAATACATTGTATAAATTCATTCATATGAAAAAATTGAAAACAATAATCAACGTTTACTTAAAGCCTTAAAGAAAATAGAAATATAAAAGTCGTAATGTACAAGCCCTTCTTTAACAATTTTCTTAAAACTTTGTATGCACAAATGTGTAAAACAAACTGTTTTTCCAATTCCCTAATATAATATAATTTTTAAAAAATGGGTAAAAAATAACACAACATTTCTTTTCTTGTAAAAATCCAATAATGTAACAATAAATTTTACAACGGTGCTATAAATGCTGCATATTACCAGGCAATAACAACCACTTTTAGTTTAGACATCTGCTAGTAATAAAAGTAGGTAGGTTTGCCCAACCCAAATCCAAATATTTCCGAATACAATACTTTAGTCAATCTAACAATTTTGCATCCTAAAAATATAAAACCATGTAATAAAGAAAAGTATAAACGTATGATAAAGAATTAAATGAAACATAACATAGACAATTTT
The DNA here is from genome assembly GCA_943142095.1 of Ophonus ardosiacus. NCBI lineage: Eukaryota > Metazoa > Arthropoda > Insecta > Coleoptera > Carabidae > Ophonus > Ophonus ardosiacus. Next base: position 22,882,102 of record OW964830.1, on the reverse strand, counting down.
TATGAGGAATCATTATTATGGTTTCATAAGTGGAAAGAGGAACCTCTTGAGAAAGAAATACCATATGAAGAATTATTAGATATCTCCAAAAAATTCTATCCTTTTTTACTCCATGGCTTGATTTTATTTTTAACTCTACCTTCTACAACATGCAAAAGAAGTTTTAGTAGGTACATAAAAAATCTGTTGTGGCTAGCACAAGACCTTCCGTCAATTTGATGTATTTTGTACCAATCCCACATCAAAAGTTCCCTAGAAAAGATTCTATACATTCAATAAAATTATAACACGAACACATACTATTTTTTACAAATTCCATACCGAACGTTCTTTGGAAAAAATATAAATCCAATACAATTATAACACGAACAATCATTATGTATATTGTACTTGACACTTACATCTGTCAATTACAATTTTTTGATATATCAGCTGTTTCTATGATTATAGTAAAGCTGACTGATTTTGGAAAGTTACTCTATTTATAATTCGTTAAACCGTACAACTGTTATTATTAAAGTTACTTAGTTACTATTTTTTTTACTAATTTTATAAATTTAAGCACGTTTATTATAATTTATTTGTTTTTCAAATGTGTTTTTTTTTTAGAGAATTGTGTTTATGTAACTACCTACAGTTTTTATTGAATATACCATTATTATTCTAAATACTTTTTTGGAATAAGTTTATTTTTTTTGGCAAATAAATAACATAAATATATGACTAACTATATTTTTATTCGTCAAAATTTTGATATAAAGCAGAAGTTCTCAACCTGTGATACGCGTACTAGGGGATACGCGAAAGGTTAAGTTTTAGTTATCTACTTATTTAACATTTATTTAGAAAAATATAAAAAAAAAATAGCGAAAGAAGTTTTTTTTTGGGGATTTTTGTCCATTTACTTACTGCTTCATTTCAACATATACATACCTATTTAACTATTGCTAATAATAGAAATGCATTTCTGTGATTTATTCTGTAGCTAAGCTAAGAAACAACACTCGGTATGTATGTATATTTTCATATTAATTATTTCAAGAGCTCAAGTATCAAGTTGATGTATACAGAAAAAAGAATAAATATCTCTAATATTATTTGGAATTTTTGAATCGCGATTGTACTGCTGTTCTTAGAATTTTATGTACTATTAGATGGGATTATAAAAAAAAAATGTTAATGGAGGCAAAGTCGAGAGTCTTGTCGAGACTCGAGACGAGACGAGACTGACATCAAGTCTCGTCTCGACAAGACCAAGACGAGACCACTCTAGTCGAGACCAAGTCAAGACCAAGACAAGACCGGCCCCAAGTCTCGTCTCGTCTCGACTTCTGGCAACACTAATATCAGATGTAGAATTTTATGTTCTTCAATATGAGTAATATCAAAAATTTTCAAAAAATAATATTTAGAAGATTTTTTTTAGAAACTACTACTTCCGGTTGTCCAATTGTTACCAAAACCTTTTCAGCTCTTCCCAGAATGTCAGATTGAGGAATTCATAGTTAAACAGATCTTAAGTCTTATAGTTTTTGAGGAATCGTCCCTCGAACATCCAGACATACACACATATTTTTCATTGTACTACAAAAACATTTTGACATTCTCAAACTATTGGTGGCGCTTGTTTCGTAAGTACTCGCAAGTTTTGTTTTGAAATGTTTTGAATGAGTTGGAGGTTGGAGTTCATTTATTACGTTTATTGATTTGTTTCTTTTATTCGGGTTTTATTAATATTTTTTCTTAAAGAAATATTTATGTATACGATTCGAAGTACACCCGAGTATGTACGTACTTCAAACATGGAGTAGGGATTTGAACTGATCTTCCATTGATAGTACAACTAGTACGTCATCAAAATTTCAATGCTTTATATCTTTTGCAACAATCAATTTATAATGTGTTTTTTTTTTTATAATATAAAGCTTAATATTATACAAAATATGATATTTTTGTGCCATGGCACATATTTTGGTGTCACTGAGACAGACTGAACGCATATTTTAAGATAAAAAAGAAAATTTTATGCTTTTTAACGATGTGTAGTTTATTTGTTTGGTTTTTAAGCAAACGTATCTCTTAGTTCTTGGGATCCCCAGGCAAATTAAAAAAAAAAAAACATTTTGAGAATCATAAGATTTCATCCTCTAGCCTAGTGTTTTTGGAGTAAAACTATTTTCTTTTAAAAGATATGACAGGTGTTATAGTATCAGTATCATCAATGACAGTAGGAAATGCACATCAACCGGTAACACGTTTTAATATCTTAAAAATATTCCTAGTTTATATAATTATTTATTGGTTTATTACTGCTTTCACATCAAGATCGTTTGTATAATCATCGATACGTTGTAAACGTATTTGACCTATGAAATCGAATTTTCGCATTTCAACAATTTACAGTTTACACTTTTTGTGTATTAAAAATGTAATATTTGTTCCATTACCAATGCACTTTATTTATGTGCATCTGTACAGCCAATATTATTTATTCAAAAGGTATTATCAAAACAATGGTCTTATATAAATATTTATATAAAAAAAAAAAATACGAAATATTTACCATAGTGATTAACATGTTCCGTAAGTACCTATTTATTAAATCTTATGATTGGGGCATAAAATATATGCAAGAATCCTGGAGAGTAGATTAAGAACAGAGCTGGAAGAATCGTTAGAGGAAACTCAATTTGGTTTTAGACCAAATAGAGCAGTAAATGATGCGATATTCATACTTATACAAATAGGGGAAAAGGCAATAAAAGAAGGGAGAAACGTACATGTGTGCTTCATTGATCTAGAGAAAGCGTTTGATAGAATCAATAGAGAAGACATATGGAAAACGCTAAGAAACAGGGGAATATCAAATACGTTAATAACACGAATTCAGAGCCTATATTCAAAGACTAAGAGCTATGTAAGAGTGAAACAAGAGACCTCCAATACATTTGAAACTACAGCCGGAGTAAGACAAGGATGCATTTTGAGCCCGCTTCTGTTTACGCTAATTCTTGACGAAGGAATAAAAGAGACAAAGAAAGAAGTAAAGAAATAGTAATACTACATAGGACATTGGAAATTGAGAAGAGTGGAAATAGAAGAACTATGATATGCAGATGACATAGTCATCATAGCAGAAGACGAAAAAACGTTAACAAGGAATATAGAAATATATGATAAAGAGCTACAATTAAACATGAAGATCAATAAAGAAAAAACGAAAACCATGATACTAGGAAGAAATGAACAACACCACACGATACAACTAAAAAATGAAAATCTACAGCAAGTCCAAAAATTTAAATACCTGGGGGCAATGATCTCAGAAGATGGAAGATTTGATGAAGAAATAAAAGAAAGAAGAACAACAGGAGGCAAAATATTCAATAGCATCAAACACAGCTTCTTAGGAAAGAAATACCGAAAGAGACCAGAGTACAAATATTTAAGAAAGTAGTGACGCCTATACTCATACACGGAGCTGAAACATGGACATTAACGCAAAGACAAAAAGAAAAAATTACGGCTATCGAAATGAGATTCTTGAGAAAAATAGAGGGGAAAACAAGACTGGACAGAATTGAAAACCCAACCTACGACAAAACTTAAAAGTAAAAGCAGTAGAAGATAAGATAGCAGAAGGACAGATGAGATGGTATGGTCATGTAGAAAGGATGGGAGAGAAAGTTAAAAAAGTGTTTGAAGCAAAAATTGGAAGAAAGAAACCCCGAGGACGACCAAGAAGAACGTGGCTGGAAGAAGTAAAGGAGGCAGCGCAAAGAAGAGGTCTAACGTGGGAAGAAACGAAGACAGCAACACAAGATAGAGCAGAGTGGAAAGAAATATGGAGAAGACTAACGAACCAGAACTCAACCCCCTCCCCCGCAAGCCGGGGGAACGCCTTACACCCGTGAGGGTAGAAAGGTGCAGGATTAAGTAAGTATGATTAGGGCATTAATCTCAAATTTATAATAGTAAAATTTATTAGTTCACATCTAAATAATAATAGCAAAAATAGCTAGAGATGCAATGGATATCAGGTTGCTATCCTATCCGGTATCCGACCAATTTATTAATGTCCGGTAGGAAAGTTGCTTCATACCCGGTGCGTACCGGAGAAAAAATAAATTTACAAGAAAAAGTAATCATTTTTATTTTATAAACAAAATAGAAACAAAGTATTTTTATATTAATAAATTCTTTTTGAAAATCTCATTTATAATAATAATAATTGAAATAATTATTTTCTTAAATTTAGCGAATTAGTGAAGAATTTATGTTAGTCATTATTCTGAGTAACTTTATAACAAAAGGATCGTGGCACAAATACAGGCTGTTCCATCGGTCTATATTTTTTTACTCGATAATTTTAAATATTATCAGATTATTTTTCAAACAAAGTTTATTTTACATTAAAATTTCCACAAATTTGCAGTATAAGTTTTTCTAGCGATGTTCCATTTTCGCGCAATGATATGCGACTTTATATTTTTTAATGGAACAGCCCATATATTTTTACAAAATTTTAATATAATACACCCCATATAATTTACAAAATTTTAATATAATGCCATATTTAAAATAATCGAGTAAAAAAATACAGACTGATGGACCAATCAGTATTATGTAAAACGTAAACACACCAACCGAGCGCAAAACTTGAAGAACGACTGACTTGTAACCGCTATCCGAAAATAAAAATCCGTTGCATTACAAAAATATCTACATATAATCTATTACAATATTCTTGCCAATATTTTAATTAAATTCCAACTGTACAAGAAAGAGATAGAAAATAAGGGAGATGGCACGTGTTTTCAGTTACATGATTGGTGACAGAGTTGTTCCAGATATATCGGAGAAGAGCACTTCGTACATCTCAAGGCGCATGACATACAAGTTGCATTGCACACATTACTCCTTAGGTGCAAAATATTCGAATGCTCTCCGAAAAGTTTGGCTTATACTGGGAATTATATACAGTGATGATCAATAAAATGTAGCCAAGCCATCAGTTTAAAATATAAAAATTAGATGTTTTATAAAATTATGGGATAGAATGAGGGATTCCACGATTTTTTGATTTTTTTATGTTATAGTATTTTTAAATTCAGAAATTCCCTAATTTTTCTTTTTTTAAAATTCGGCTTTTTATGGAAGAAAAAAAAATGGCAAATATTTGGTATTCATCGTTTCCTGCCTTACGACGTAAGCGAACCCATTTGTGAATGTTGTGCGGCTGTTATCGCTTTATATTTGAAAATTTCATTTTGTTCTTATTTTCTTTTCTTTTACTTATCTTAAATTTAGTACATTGTAGTTATAGTTTATTAGTATTTAAGCATTTGCAAAAATAATAGCGTGTAGTCGCATAACCACCAAAACCTAACACTCCAGTGGAACATTCTGGCAGTCACTGGTTTGATGATGGGAAGTCCTCCTACAGTGTCGGCCAATAAAAGAGAGCCAGGTTCGGATGCGTCATCAAGCCCAGAAAAATCCGCGCGTTTTGAAAGTGTGTAATATATTTAGCATTTATAAAAAAAGTGATAAAATATATAGAAAAGAAATATGCGTCAATAACACAATTATATGGGAAGAAATAATTATTTATATAATTTATATAAAAACTCGATGAGTGGAATCCCCTTGTTTTTAATATTACAATTTAAATAAAATTACAATATATAGAGTACATGCAGTCTTTAAGCAAATGCTTATTTCTGTCATTTGTCCTGCTATTGACAAGTTTCATTTGGTCATATAAAGCCACTATTCAATTCTTGCTGTAATAAACAATTTCAAAGCAGTGCAGAGTAATTGAGAAGATAAGAATTTTCACAATAATACACAGTAAATCTCGATTATAGAAAAAATGAAACGTGGAAAACATTGCACATCCGAAGAAGGAGCGGCGATATTAATATTAAGAAATTAGATGAGAATGCCTTCAAATTCAAAGATAAAGAAGAAAGTCGTGATAGAAAGCGTAAAACATCGATTAAAATTGATAGAAAAATTATTCGTACTTCGAAAACGGATCCTTTAAAAACTTTTAGATATAAAAAATGAACTAAATTTAGAAGTTAGTGCTGGAACAATCAGAAGAAGGTTACAAGAAATAATTTGCAGGGTAGATTACTTAGAAAAGTTCCCCTTTTATCTTTAAATGATTATATTAATTGTGATAGTAACAATGGTGAAGAAATATTTTATGGATAAATGAGACAAAGATAAATTTGATAGGATTTGATGAAAAAAATCTGTGCTTTTGTATGTTTTTAAATGTCAACTAACCTTCATATTTCGTTTTAATAACATAATTTTTTTTTTTCAATAATTTATTATATGGCTCTATTTCAATGACCACCACCAAGCAATATAATTTCTTGACCGAATTTTATGAACGTGGGTAGTAATATGAGCTTCCCGTGTGACGCCGGTTTAAAAAGAAAAGTGTTTCTGTTGCCAATCCATATTTGGGGTGTGACTGTCACCTTGTGTAGGCCTTAGACCAGGAATAAAAGGGCATATCCTCGAGTATGTTTCCAAATCATCTGTGCGATTTTGACCCTTATTGCAATGCCAGAATTAGCTGGACCCGTATAGTCGACCAGTTAAATACTGTTATGTTACACTTGGCCAAATCTAAATAAATACTTGATTATCCATAACATAAATAAAACAATTTTAAACTAAGAAAACTATGAATCAATCTAAACGTATGCATAACGTCAGAAGTCGAAATGGTGATTGATAACGGTGGGTGACGCTTGTTGACATTGAACATTTATTCGTTTGACTACACATGTTTGTAACACATCTGGCCGACTTTACGGTTGCAGCTGATTTTGACATTACAATAAGGTCGAATGTCGCTTAGATGATTTGGAAAGTCTTCTTACGGCTCTGTCTCCCCTCTATTCCTTGTCTAAGGTGTTGGCGGCAATTTGAATGTTACTGTTCACTGGGTTTTAAAGTTTTATTCATTTTTCTTTTAATTTTTACTACTGCTTTGAACTTATTTAATATTTATTTGTATTGTTCGAGTATATGTAGTATCCTCAATTTCGTAAGGCAGTTGTTAAATCCTAGCAACATTGCTAAAAAATTAACCAATAGAAACAAATGTAAAGCCTGTCATTTTAATGTATTATTCAGTGTTCGTAATTTATTGGTTATTTGCTATATCAATGTTGCTATAGTCAAAAAAAATGATTAGCATATCGCTCACTGTTCCCCTTATAACATTGGATGTCAAAAGGCCATTATTTACGCCGCTCTGTTTGACATGAAGACATGCTCTGTATAGTAAAATAATCTTACTGTTTCTTTAACATAAATGCTATTTTTGTTTGAAATAATATCTTATGAGAATGAAAACTATAGTTCCAAAAATTATTTCAAACAAAAATAGCTTTTATGTTAAAGGAACAGTAATATTATTTTACTATACAGAGCACTCGGACCAGGTAGAAGTACAATGCAATGCATGCAAGCAGTGAGCAATATGCCGCTTTGTCATAATTACGATATTTATAGTTTTATTGCTGGACCCAACAGAGTTAATTTTTATACCAAAAGACTTAGCAACTTCCTTCTTTCTTACAAAATAGGGCTGAGTATTTGGTTTTGGTAGGTTATAGTGTAGATTTTGACTTTTCAAGTAAACCATGCCCCGTGTAGTTTTACGTACCTTCTGTCACTAATAGTTGAAGCAGGACTAACAGGTTGCAAACTTTGAGGTCCGTCTACATTTCCTCCAAGGCTAGACTCTACTCTGGAGCCAGGAGCTGAAGAAGACGATCCACAAACTGTCATGCCACGATGTAGATTCGGACTACTGGGTGCACTTCCAACGGAGTTCCTCGCGCTGTTGCTAGAAGAGTCAGGTACCATCAATCGAGACACCAGCGACCTTGGGAATGAATCTTTGCTTTCGTCTTCAGGAGATGACATAAGACTCGGGCTTAATAACACAACAGGAACATTTGAGAAGTGTTCGGTTGGTATCCGCATCTATAAACAAAAAGTTTCAGCCATAAATAATTTAGGTATAGCTGGAGTGCGTTAAGTTAAGACTGATCTAGTATGCGTAGAACCTACTTGGACGGGTCGAACTGTAATAAATAGGGAGTTTGCTTATTTCGACGTTTAGCCGAAAAACACTCCATCAACTTTTAAAATTGGTATAAAATGGAAGGGAATTCCCAAACCAAAGAAATTGTAATCGATGTTTTCAGATTGGCTAGTGTGAGCAGTATCACTCTCAACCATGGTCTCAACCTATCGCGCGGCAGCTATACCTACATATATTTGCAACTTTATTAAGTGTTACTAACAAAAGCGATATTGTAAAAAAAAATATTAAACAAAAATTAGTTACTCAATTTTCACGATACTTTTTTTTACTATAAACAAATTATTATCGGATTACTTATTACAAAATGTTAGAAAAATACTCACTTTCGTATAGCATTTTGCACAGACTGTCCGTTTGCAAAGTTTACATCGTTGACCCCAAGGACCAAATATTCCAAATCTTGTTTTTAAGCATAGGAAACAAATCTGAAAGTAAAATAAATTATAAGTTATTGAATTAATAACTTCAAATAAGCAGACTTTTCCGTACCGTCGCGGTATTTCGGTGTATACAAAATTAAAGGTCAATGAATTTGTTAAATGTCACTTGAAGGAAATGTTAACGATTTTATAATTAAAATATATTTTTAAAAAATAAGCAAGGAAATGAAATAAAAACTATAAATAAACAAGTAAAATGTACTATTTTCAACATTAAAATTAAAAATTATTAAAACAATTGTTAATAAATAAATACAGATAGGTAATATATATCCAACAACTTTCAGTATGGTAATCAATGGTATAATATAAGAAATTAATTTGTAAACATACTATGTATTTCGGTTCACGAACAAGGGGAGCAAACCCCTGGTTGGATGTTAAAATCATGAGTCATCGCGATATCGATTCATCAAAACATTACAAAGACAATGAGTAATAATTGTAAATGGTTTCTTTTTAAGCAACGGGCATTCGTTATTTTTTTAAATCATCTCATAGCCGCGAGCCTGAATGTTTGGTCGCGAATCTGGCGAACCAGGTTCAATCCCGACAGACACCAAAAAATTATTTCGAATTTCAAATGTCACAAAAAGTGACCTCAGTGGTGCATTCTCCACACCGGAAATGAATGCCCGTGAGGTGACGCCTGGTAAGCACGCACACGGTACAGATTGGCACGCCCAGCAATGGGTAATATGCCGTGATAATATATTTTATTTAAATGAATACCTATTTGCGAGCCTATTTATTACCAGAGACTATTTTGTTATTGGAAATATCCGAAACGTATGTATATGTAGTAAAAGTAAAATAGTGTTTTACCTTCCTCTTTTCCACATCTTCTTTGACATGTCCTTCTACCGGTAGTGCCTCCAGCTCCGCTTTGGTGAGCACCGATCGGATATGCACGATTTCTTCGAGCGTGAGCGACAGCCTATCATCGAGCGACATGGCTTCTTGCCACTGGCGAGACTGAATGAGTTCGTCCTGGAGCGATGAACGGCTCCAGGACATCTCAGGCAGGATGGTGCCTAGCTGCGAATCGGTTTCGGAACTGTCACGGGATTGACGCGAGGCAGGACGGGACTGCGGGACAGACTGCGTGCCTGGTGGTCCAAGAAGGTGTTCGGCGCCGCACGTGCTGAGTGTGTGACGGCGCATGCTCGCGCGCCGTGTAGGACACTGGGTAGCTAGGTCGTACGCTGTTGGAAATCCATATAGTAAAGTAAGGTTATACTGTGCCAACTAATTTTCATTTTTGTTTGTGTGTGTGCCATTTATTAAACATGGAAATTATAGTAAATAACATTTTCTTTTCTATTAAATAAAAACAACAGATTTTAGATGTAGGTAAATTAATTTGAAAGTTACTTAAAATTTAATCTTATTTAATTTAAATAAAAATGAATTATAAATGGCCACAAAAGTTTTTGTAAATTATTCGTACAATAATCGAATGTACGTAAATTAATTTATTATGATGTTTTATCTGTATCTTACTTAATTCATAAGATATATCATGAAAACACCATCATATAACAGTAATTTAAAATAAAATACATAAGGAAGGTAAATAATAAAATACTTCATGCGACACAATAAACGAATAACCGATACGAAACTAAGTGATAATAAACATAAGTAAAAAATTAAAAATAAAGGAAAAATAAATTCTTTTGTTAAAATAAATTAAATTAGTCATGAAAAAATATAATTAATTCCCAGGATTTTATATTATAAAACGAAAATGAAAAAGAAGCAGTAAGGTAGGAATCGTAGCCTACACTCGAGCGCGGTGTCGCAGAAGTGGTGGTACTCGTCGTGGGTGATGCGCGTAGTGCGGCTACCTGTGCGTCTCCAGGGGTTGGGACTAGGGGGCCCGTTGCCCCCGCTATGCTTGCCGCTACTCCTACCACCATTTACTTCATTGGAGCATGACGGGAACTCCACGTCATCGTCTTCATCATCGTCATCGTCGTCGTTACCCTGCAAAAAGTAACCATATTAATAATGGATAAAAAAATAAGCTATCAATAATTATTATACAGATTATAATTCTACATTCTAATTATTTTGAATTTAAGTAAAAGGAATTTAAAATATAATTGCATCATTGCTTTCGTATTAAAACCGCGGCCATTTACAGACTAAAAACTCAACAACAAGTGAAAGGAGAAAAAATAAATAATCTGTTTTGGCCAGCACAATACCTCTCGCCATTTCCATTTTATAAGTATTGTATTGCACTGAGCTGTCGAAACGTCGTTTTATAATAATAAGAAAAAAATTCGGAACTACATCCAAATATTGTTTTATTTACTGTATTTCACATTTCTTGTGCACACAAAATATTCAAATTTGTAGGGCGCGAGCAGTCATGTGACTTTGCTGGCCTTGACAAGCAGATATGGGGGCTCGTATCAGAATGTAGATAACTTACAAATATCATAATTTTCATTCAAAATTTCATGATTTTCTAAGTTATCGTGGTTTATTTGTCTCTAGGAGTATGGACTTTACTTGTCGAGATAGATAGTATTTTTTAGTATTTATGTATTTATTTTGACTATTTTATATCTTTACAATGTTAATAATAATATATTAATAAAAATAAGTTAACAAAAAGTACATATTTCTAAATACATAATTATAATAATACATGGAATTTGAAAATCATGAAATTTGTAATGAAAAATGATGACATAGGTAATTATTAGCTGGGATTCTGACATCGGCGCCCATATCAGCTTGTAAAGGCTAACAAAGTCACATGACCGCTCGCGCCCTATACCTATTCTTTCATTTAATTATGAGGAAGTTCCTAAATATCAGAGATTCTTCCATTTCATTGACAAAATTGGCGGTATTTCTTATGGATATATGCATTTTACCTATAATTTTAAAAAAATAATTGATAAAATAATAAGAAACATTAAATGTATTTCCCAGAAAAAGCTTTCAGTAATGTCACTACAACTGTTGATTTTTAACACTGACACTGACATTTATCTATCAATTATAAACTATGTTTCAAACATTTCAATTTGTCAACTGGTTTCCTTGGTGTAGTTTGGACTGGACTGTGTGATTTATTTATTATTATCAGTTTATTCTATATATTATTTATCTATAAAACCATAGAAGATATAATCAAAAAATCAGATTTCGAAGTTAATATTTTTTATTATTTGTAATAACAAATTAATATATATATATATATATATATATATATATATATATATAAAGAAATTTCTACTTCCGGTTGACCAATTGTTATCAAAACCTTTTCAGCTCTTTCCATTAATGAAGAAATTAACTCACTCGCCCTTACGGGCTCGTGAGCTAAACTTTCTTCTCATGAATAAATATTCTTAGCTCACGTGGTTTGTACAATATTTTATTCAATTTTGACGAAAATACTAATAAAAACCATTATAATATTTAATTTTGACAAAATAAAAAACTGATCAGTTAGTACGCTGAGCATGACAATCGTCGCTGATAGACGTCAAGTCATGTATTTAAAATGCTTTATTGTCTGTCATTTGTGCCGTGAAAAATAATGAAAATGGCTGATAATTCACAAGTGAAAAAAGTGTTACTTACAGTTGTTCCTATGGAGTTAATAATGACAGTTTAAAACGTCAAAATTGAATAAAATAATTAATTCATTTTTGTCTATTTACAAATGAAGAGCTTCCAAATTTCAATTTATATAAGCTAAAACTGTTAAGAAGAATTTTGGACAAAAATGTTATTATATAAAATCATATTTATCATTTTTCTATCAAATTTAATACGAGTATGAATGAAATTATTTAGTCATTAAGTTTAATTTAAACTTCTTTTTAAAGATAGAAATATACATTATATAACTGAGAAATTCAGATTTAAAATTTCTTGCATATTTGTGGTTTGTTAGTAAAAATAGGTAGGTATGTCAGTGAAGTTTTAATTCAAATGTATTTTGTAAACATTTGCAAATACTTTTACGCAACTCTAAACCCTATCTACTTTAAATATAAAAATTCTACATTCTAATTAATTAATCAAAAAAATCGTAATCAAAATTAAATCAACGGCTTGTGATGAAAAATTCCCATTTTTATCTAGCTCAACAATAGAAACTGTACCAGAATCACGAAAAGCTGATAGTAGTCCAGGTCCCTATCGATTTCAGCTGACCCGGATTTTTCTGTTTTTCATAATACGACTAACGCCGCCCACAAGTGATCGTTTGTGTTCTGGTTCTGGTATTCGATAGGTAAATATTTGCAAGATATGCAGATATAAATTAGTTTAAAATTGTATACAAGTAAGTATGAAAATACATATATTGAAAATTTTAACGTATCGAATTATTTAAAATTGAAGTGAGTTTTGTAAATTCGTTTTGGTAGTGATTCACCCAACTAAAAAAATTCAAATAACTACCTTCCTCATATAATAATATGGTCATTTATTTTTGCAGTGCATTGTTTTATCGTAACAACTTTTAAAATTTGGAAAAAAAAACATTCTAGTCTATGAAGCAACATCAACAATGTTGGAGGAAGATCAGATTGCAACTGATGCGATAGCGTAGTTTTTGTTACGAAAAATGTAATTATTTTAATTTTTCAGCTTTTTAGGATAATAAATGACTAAGTATGAAATTTAATCATGTATAAAGCTCCATTTTACCGCTGATACTTACCTATTTTAACCCCGAACGCTAACGCGCTTTTATTTGCACATTTATTAAAAAATTACCCAATAACAGTATAATGTAAGATCACACTTTTATTTATGATTTTCATTTTAACAGCGCTATCAGGATACGGACCGTGTGTTCCGAAAGGTTAAAAATATAAGTGTGCAACTGGGCTGAAATGTTATATATCCACCTTCTAATAACTTTATTTAGCGAATAATAACAATGTATCAACAATTATTACCATTGAAAATATTCGCCAAATAAAGTTATTAGGAGGTGAATATCTCGGGCCCTAGTCTAATACTAATATTATTAATTCATTTTTTAAATCTTTTCATATTAAGATTTATTTCCCGTTTTGTCATTTTGAAAAATAATAATTGTAAACAATCAATAAATTAGAATTATTAATATGATTCTCATACTTTAGTGCTAGAAGTTAAGCGGCGTTCAAAATCAAGTAATTTCAATTTTCAATTTGAATTAATACTTTGCGGCAAAGCTTGGAACATGATACGCGTTCACAGCACAGCAATATAATTTCACTTTCCAATTACAAACCTTGCAAAGTCCAAACTTTTCAATTTTAATTTAAAATAACGCATGCGCATAGTGTTAGTGTTGGTGAACGTCAGATGTGAAGCTCAACTGTCATTATTTTGTTAGATTGTTAGTCTTTAATATAGGTGTGCAGAAATGTGGACAAAAAACACAATATACTTTTGCGGAATCTGATAGTTTGCGCATGCGACAAACTGAAATTACATGCTATTGTGAATGCGTCAAATTTAAAGTAAAAATTACAAAGTAGAAATTCAAATTGGAAATTGAAATTATTTGGTTCTTAACATCTGAAAGGAGTTTTAGAATACACCATAGTTTACAAGACATGTAATACAGTTAAAGCGAATCCAAAATCAAATGTGTTATTATTATGCATCCATAAAAATGCTAACCCTTTCAACATTATTCGAATTGGAATTTATTTATTTATTTATTTATTTATTTATTTGATACAATGCCCTACAGGCGAATGCCCAATTACAGGGTAAGGAAAAACTTTGATAAGTACAAGATACATTCAAGTGAAATAAATTATACAGTTTTTGATGTCTTTAATATTGTTGTGAAATAAATCAATGTAAGGCTCAATAATATTGTAACTAGTAAACATAAAATGAAGAGGTGATTTAACCAAAGAGTTGGACCTGGGAGCTGGATAATAAAATGACATGTTGTTATTTCTAGATGATAATCTTGGAACTTGAAGCGGAACTTTACTTAAAATGGCTGGACAGTCAATGAGGCAATTGATAATTTTAAATAATAAAACTACAGCATTAGTACTACGTCTCTGGTGTAGTAGTTGTAAATCGAAGGAATCGACAAGTACTTCTTGTGGAATATTTCTAATTGGATATGACCCTTCAGTTATGTATGTAGCAGATTTTAAAAATAATCTTTGAATTTTTTCAATGGATTGCTTTTGTTGGTCATAAATGGGATTCCATATTACTGAGCAGTATTCTAGATGGGGTCTTACTAAAGATATAAATAACAACCTCAAAGTATATTTATTGAATTGTTGTGTATTTCTAAGTATAAATCCTGAGCACCTGTAAGCAGTTTTAACAACTGCGTCCGTGTGCGATGTAAATGTCAGTTTAGGATCGAATATAACACCCAAGTCTTTGAAAATGGGCGGCCTGTTCAAAATAGTAGATCCAATTGAATAATTAAAGATAATAGGCTCCGATTTTTTTGTGAATGACATGATATTACATTTTTCAATATTTAACAAAAGATTATTGTCGACACACCATTTGTGGATCATATTTAAATTATTCTGTAATTTTACGCAGTCAGTAACTGTAGAAATTCGAAGGAACAATTTTAAATCATCTGCGTACAACAAATGTTCAACATCAATATTTGTAGTGATGTCATTTATAAATATATTGAATAGCAATGGTCCCAAGACCGAACCCTGCGGCACCCCTGATTTTTGTGGAAATTTTTCAGACTTAAAGCCATTGTAACATACATATTGATACCTTTCGTGCAGATATGAGGACAGAATAGCAATAAGCGAGTTAGAAAAGCCGAAGAACTCTAATTTACGTAATAAAAGTTGGTGGTCTAGCTTGTCAAAGGCTTTTGAAAGGAATTTGAAACGTTCCCAGTCAATGATATATAACAAAATAAAAGAGTGCTTATATGAACATATATTATACTCGTATATGCAGCAAAGTGTATAATTCGGAATACGAGTTAAATTTTGTACATTATCTAGAGTAGGGACTGGGCATGTTATATAATGCAAATGACTCCTTCGGCAAAGTATGTATTAAGAACTTCTCTTTATATTGTATTATCATTATCACTACCTATAACCATAGCCAATCTTAATATTGTTAGATTTCATCGAGGATTTCATTTACCTACTGATTCCAATAGTTGGACATTTTTCATAACAACATAACGCACGCTCGCAAAACTCAGATAAAGTTTTGTGAGTTAGGTTACGTTAAGGTGTGTTTAGAAAAGTTGCAATTGAAAAATGTGTATAAAAAGATATTTAGACAATATGCATATTTCCAGAAAACGTGTACCTTCATTATGTAGGAAAAGAGCTAAAAATAATTTTTAAATAGAAAAATTTAACAGTTTACCGGTAAGATATGCAAATAATTGGCTATTTGCGTATAAGCACATACAATAATTAATTTAAGTTAACTTAGATTAAATTACTTGAAGAATATAAATTACTAATACAAAATGTCGAATGCTTTAAAACGTCGATTTGTATGTGATTTGTAGTCTGAAACTATGATAAGTACGGTTAGTAGTTTAAATTTCCCGGGTATACAGTGCATAAAAAAAACCATTAAAAAAACTTTTTATCGTGAATGTAAGTATGTAAAATATTTATTTGGAAAATAATGTAAAATTAAATAGAAAATCTGTTTACTAAAAAGTCTTTATATTTGCGAAATTATAATTTGCAGAAATAATTAACTTTTTACAGTACCTGTAAGACGGAGAAGTCAACTTTTATTAATCTTCTTGTAGGTTCCTTCTCCTCTGATTCTTCTTTTCGTTGTTTAGGTGTTTCATTTTGTACTGGTGTGAGAACTGCAACAAATATTATAGTATTTATAAATTAACCTGAATCAGGCGCGAGACATTGGCTTGACTTTTATACATATCTAATTTATAGGACAAATCTAATGATTCCCACGTCACGGCAAGTGACTTTGAAAGCAAATAATACTGCATAATGATTTACTTGAGAATGTAGAATACTTTTACTAGTATTATTTCAATACAAACTACATTTAAATATTATGCTTATAATAGAGACAGATTTTTATTTACAGAGAAATAACATGAAAGGTGATAAGGAACTAGTTTACATGATTTCACAATTAATAAAAAAAATCTTGGAATGTCTTTCACTAGAAAACCACTAAAAAGAAATGAATATATAATATATTTATATGTCGTAAAGAGAAGTAAACACAGAATGGAGGAGCCTAGAGGTTTTACATTATTTGTATTGAATATGATTTTAAAAATTAAATTCACCAGCTTTTTTCATTTTCAGAAATTAATTATTTCGTATCATTTTATTTTTAAAAATACGCTGTAAAGTTAATTCTATATGGAATGTTTTTTCCAACAGTCTACCTCGATGGTTTCATTTTTTAATTAACGCATGACAATAACAACAAAGGCGTCAACGTATTGGTCTTAATGTAGCTCGAATTGTATGGATGTTTATTATGTTATATAAAGAAATAGTTGTTACTTGTTATAAAACTAGTGTTGAAGTGACATTTTATATTTTATTTTGTGTGTAGGGAACTTCGCACCGTCCCGCAACCACAACGAACGAATTAAGACATTAGTAAAAAAACCAAAATATATGCTTAATAATGAATATTAATAAAGAATTAAAATGATATAATTAAAATATGTCGAAAATAAGGTAAGGCGTAAGGGGTATTTTTTACGTCACGAATATGAATTATTTTAATTGGCGACCGCCTATTCCCATCAGGTGTTTTAACCAATGTTTCAAATAGTGGAACAGCTGCTATCACTTGTACACCATTACCGATCTCAAACAATTTTTACTTGAATATGAATTTCTTGTGTTAAATAATTTAAATACATTTGTAATTATTAATATTTTTATAAATATGCATAGTTTAGAAATATTATACACTTCAAGAACATTCAGATCCACGAAGAAAGTTTAAGATAAAAACGCATATACGTGATGTTACATTTAATTTTTCAAATTCTAGGTCCATAACTCGCTCATTAATAGATTTTTTCACCAGATTTTCTAATAGTCTTACTTTTACCTATTCTATCCGATGAAATTGGGAAAAAAATAGTAGGCTGAAAATAACATAGGCAAGATAATTTATTTATTCAATTTTGACGTTTTAAACTGTCATTATTAATTCCATAGCAACAACTATAAGTAACACTTTATTCACAAGTGAATTAAAAAGTTTTAAATCACTCTCACAAAATTTTAACTCACTCTGCAACAAATAATGAATTTAAAATAACATCAAGTACGAAAATAACACTCACCATAGTATTGATTATACATTATCAGCCATTTTCATTATTTTTCACGGCACAAATGACAGACAATAAAGCATTTTCAATAGATGACTTGACGTCTATCAGCGACGATTATCATACTCAGCCTACTAACTGATCAGTTTTTTATTTTGTCAAAATTAAATATTATAATGATTTTTATTATTATTTCGTCAAAACTGAATAAAATATTGTACAAACCACGTGAGCTAAGAATGTTTATTCACTCGAACAAATTAAAGTTAAACTTTCTTCTCATGAATAAACATTACCTTAGCTCACTTGGTGTGTAAATTATAATGTCTAGTGATGTGCCGCCAAAAAATTCCCGTCGGGAATTCGTTTTTTCCCGGAAATTCCTTCAGTAACGATTTGCGGGAAGAAATTTTGTTACGTATTTTCCCGGATTTTTTTGAGAAAAAATAGGCGAAGGCCTATCTCATTCTGAAATGGACTATACCTATACGCACAGTACTGATTCTTCTGATTCTGATGTCTAATTACATATTTGTTTACATTTTAAATTATTTGTTCTTGTATTACCAATGTACACTTTTTCGATATTAATAAATTCCTGGGAATTTTCCCGTAACTTTAAATTTCGGGAATTGACCCATCTCTAATAATGTCACACTTTAAATTAAAATTGTATCTTAAAAGACACTTCTAAGAGAGCAACAACAAAGAAAAAGGGTCACAGAACAAATAATTTAGTTTCTTAAATTCATTTATAAAGTTTAAATATAATTTGGAATTTTATTAAATAATTATAGTAATAATGATTTCCATTATTAATATAAACTAGTAAAGAATTTTTTACTATCTAAAATTACCGGTAACTATGGAAAGAAAAATAAATTTACATTTACGATACACGGTTAAAGTGATGAATGATAATGATGGTTGATAATGATAATGATAGCATATTTCAACCAATCAGATTACGAATATTTAAAACAAGTCGTTTATATTTTATGTAATGTATATTTATACTTTTGTTTTCTCTATGAAGAGGACGTTAATCCAAGTGTATTCCGTAATATCGATTCGAAATTTAAAATAATGAGGGCAACAGATCCGGACCTGGATAAATTGCAACTTACGAAAGTTTACTGCACCGATCGAAGTAATTTCATAAGTTCACAATTAGAAATCCAATTATAAGATTATTAATAGGAAAATGTTTTGCAAGCAAGTAGATGTTGGTGTTACATTTTGAAATGTAGATGTAGTATGAAGAGCTGGATTATAAATACGTAGTTATTAAAATAGAGACAATGTATGTAAAGAGATTATAAGGGTTCAATTAATTTCGGTTTTTTAGGTAAGGTGTAACCCAGGCATGACCACATACGGCTTGAGATTAAATAATATAATATTACGTATTTAACTGTAATTTTTTTCAAAAATATTCTTTTTTATATTATTTTAATTACACCATGTAGTGTTACTTTGAAGATCTTTAAACAAAGTCCACAGTTAATTTTTTTCAAAAATAAATCGTTTTTATGTTTCATATTTACTTATTTAAATATGTCGTCCGGCCCGCGAAGAAAAAATATTCACAAAGTAACTTATGGTATTTCATCTCTATTTAAGAATATAAGTATAGTCAGAAAAATTGACTCTGTCGAGTCCAGCAATTAAACTATAAATATCGTAATTATGACAAAGCGGCACATCGCTCACTGTTTGCTTTATAATATTGGATAAAACAGGCCATTATTTACGCCGCTCTTTTGGAATGAAGATAAGCGTCGCGTGGTACTCCTACCTGCTCTAAGTGCTCTGTATAGTAAAACAATCTTACTATTCCTTTAACACAAATAATATTTTTGTTTGAAATATAACTTTTTGGACTACAGTTTTCATTCTCATAAGAAATTATTTCTAATAAAAATAGCATTTATGTTAAAGAGCATGTCTTCATTTCAACAGAGCGGTGCAAATAATAACTCGTTGACACTCATTGCATAATGCAAGCAGTGAGTGATATTCCGCTTTGTCATAATTACGATATTTATAGTTTTAGTGCTGGACCCCACAGAGTCAATTTTTCAACTATATACGGAATAATACCTATTTATTTACTTAACATTACATATTACATATGTATATAATTCATTTAGGCCCATAATTTCCATTTTCTAATAAACTACTTAATAGCATTTAGCACGTATTAATTATTTATTAAGTGCATTAAATCATGTTAGCTACTTCAAATAGTTTATATGATTATACACTGTGTCAAATATACAAGCAGAGCTGGGCAAAGTAGCTAACAAATGTACTTGAGTATTGAGTACGAGTACTGATAGTAAAAAGTACTCTTGAATATTTTTCTTGAATATTTGAAAAACCGTTCTGCGCTGAGTACAGAGTACAAAAAGTACTCAATACTCATAGAGTATTGAGTACTTATGATGTCATCATAGTAAATGCGAGTAATTTTATTCAAATGTTTATTGTTTATCAATGCAAAACAATAATAAATTAAATTATTAGTTACCATTACATATAAATACAAATAGGAAATATGATAAGTACTAAATAAATAACATGTTCGTTGTACTCATACTGTGAAAAAAAAAAACATAGAGTATAAGTATTTGAAGTACTCACAATTCTAAAAATACTCAAAGTATTTGAAAATACTCTGAGTACTTTTAATGTACTTAGAGTACCATTCAGAGTATTGAGTACGAGTACTATAGCAAAAATCTTTAGAGTATGAGTATAAGTATTGATATTTCAAATGTACTCAAGTACGAGTACAGAGTACCAAATTTGTACTTTGAGTACTACTTTTGAGTAATGTACTCGAGTATTGCCCAGCTCTGTATACAAGTAGGTATTTGTAAGCTACACTTAACAGTTCGGAGGTGATTAGGTAAATAAATTTATTAGAAACTTATTAGGAAGTGGGAATTTATGTATTTAATAAACGATTAAATATTTATTATAATTCAATGACGAAATATTGCAAGAAAAATAAATATGTTTATTCACTTATAACTAAAATTTCATGCTTCAAGTGACTAAGTGACCGATACTATTTCTGTCAAATCTAGTTCAAATTCATCAAGTTATCATATCTTTTGGTGAACTATATACACCTATGGTATAAATACATTTACATAAATTAGCTTATGAAGCCGAGATAATTTATTTACCTAGTTATATTTGTATTTTCATATTTTATCTTTATGATGGGAATTCTGGAATCTAAATACCAAGTTTATTTACCGACGATAGAACATGACTGATAATCTCTATCTTTACTTTGTTTTCATTTTTCATCATAGTTCCATTGTTTTTCTTGAACGATCTAAAATATGTTATTTGTGCCAAGAAAGTTAAATAAACAGAATAGTTCCAAGTTTGAAGGAAAACTACAATGTTTACTAGTAAAATTTAGTTTATCTTGTTTCACTTTATACATGTTTAGTTTTTATTTTAAATAAGCTGAAATCCTGGAATATATTATTTTATATCGTATAGGCACAGAGGAGTATTTTTATATTATACGACAAAACCAAATACTCTTATTACCCTTAGTAATTGGAACATCTTAAAAAGAAAAAGTATTGATTTTATCTCATAAATAAAATAATAATATTTAATTTTAATATTCATGATTTTCTTCACAAGCATTCGCGGGTCTGATTCTGTGACGTCATAGTTTTATACACACATACAAAAATAGTCACGTACTCACATACTGTACGTGCAGCGCCTATCTCGGAAACTGTTGAAGATCAAACCCATGTTGATTACGCTTTTTTTTACACATTTTGGTCAGTACTATAACTATACGTACTCATAATTTGTTACACTTGTTATTTAACACCCTGTATAGTTATATCCAAAAGAATGTTTTATATACGTCCGTATGGCCTGAGTTTATACTTCAATAGCTATTAACCGCTATGATATATTAACTATTTTTGTCTGCTACGCTCGGGCCCTACATATAATTAATCGATTTTAAAAAAATATACCTACGGGCATATTATTCTAGTAGCGTAATATTCGTACCTCCTTATAATTTTGTGCACAGACACAGGTAGTAATTTATCAACTTGACATTTTTGCTAAAATAAATAACTATTCCCCGGTTCGGGGAATAGTTATTTATTTGTGGTTCACTCGCCTTCCCAAATTCTCCGTGTGACTTGTTCATACTTCATACAGTCCTAGAAATTCTTTAAAATAGCCTTGTCGCATATATTTTCTAACAATAGAGAAATGATTTCAACACTACTGATCACATTTCACACCTATAATTATGTACCTACTGATGGTGATGGTAGCAAAGCATAAATGAAATCTGAAGAGATGAACGATAGATAGACATAGACAATCTCTACATAGCATGAAAGTGTCCTCTAGGTCAAGTCAAAATACCTGTAACAGTCGCTCGACTTGGCGAGTCCCAATAACTCGAGTCCTGCGCAATGTCCTCACAGGCGTCGTCTTCAGACTGCTCTCGCTCCCGGTCCGGCACCAGGCCGGTGGTGACTCGAGTCACCCGCGGTTCGCCCAGCAACATGTTACACTACATCCTGATCACTTGACTATAATTTTCACTTTTCCATCACTTCACTCTTCAAAATTCTCTTTCCAATCTATTGCTTTCCCATATCATACGTATTGTGAATTGTTCTACGTGACGTTATTGCAAACAAAACGTTTTATCAACAATTAATAGTTCAAAGAAATGTGAGCTATAAATATTTGTAACGTGCAGAAGTAACTCATGAATAATGTTGTTTAAACATTCTGGTAGGTTTACATGATATGACATGGTATCTACTATTTACATGATTGCATGATAATGATTTATGATGATAAAAATGTACTCGTTTGATAAGCTTGAAATAGTATTTAAATAAAATATTATAAATTACCGGGTTAAAATTTAATAATATGCTACTAATTATCTATTAGATTTTTAGAATATAGAGCCTAGATAACGTGTCTTGCATGAAGTTCTCGAGATCTATAGGAATGCAAAGCCGGTTAATTTAAATTAAAACAAAAGTTGCCGCAGTATCAGTAGGTAATCAATAAATCATTTTATATATGAAATAATACAGACCTTTGCATTATAATTATTATTGCAAACAAAACGTTTTATACACGTTTTTGAAGCAAGAAAGCTAAGAAAAACTGAATGTGAATAAATTATTCAACATGGGACTACATCAAAATGTAACAATAGTAAAATTAAGCATCTTCATTTGACACAATATAAAAAAAAATATTTTAAAGAACCACTCCTTATTTTTTATTTAATAAGAATAAATTTGGCAACTAAAAATTCAGTCAAGTGTAAATTTTTAATTTAAATTGATGAACATTTTTAACGACTAGCTAAAAATAAATCACTCACTAAATATTAAATTACACGAAAGAACCGTTTGACTCTTTTATCGGAATTATTACTCTTATAGCTCTTGACTATAGAACTTTTTCACGCCAAAATTTAAATGACGATTGACGAATAACGAATAACGAATACTAATTCTACCAATTTTAATTTATTGTAAATATTTTATCTAGTTTTCTTATTGCTGTAAATCTGACTTTTATAGTTACTCTTCCTAGTTTAAAACAGGGTATAGTACATTGTACTTGCTACAAAACAAATTACATTTATGATGTATTCATGTGTTTATTCCATACACAATCATTGTCAATGAGTAAAAAAAAAAAATGTTAATTAAGATGCATGTATCTGTATACGGGACAAAATTATAATTAATATCAGAGCAGGACGTTGTGGTTTAGTTGACTATACGATTTTATAATATTCAATATTAATTTAAATCTGTATTACATTGTGATTGACCTTCATAATGCAATTTAATAATAAAGAATTTAACCCACACTTGGTGTATAAATATCTATTAATATTGTGCATATACCAAGTAAATAATAATAGGAAGCTATATAAAACATTAACAATTCCGAAAATATCAATTAATAAACGTTACTTTTATTTGCCGCAAAACATGTTTTCAAAGTAAAAATTTGTACTTTTTATCGTTCAAACTATGAATAATAAAAATTATTCCACTTAAAACATGTTTATTTTTGTTATAAATTCCGTATAATGTTATTAATCTGCTTTGAATTTTATTCGAAAATTTGTTTAATAATAACGTGATTGCAAATAGTTTACGTAATTTTTCCATAAAAATTGTTCTTTTCAAGAACATTTCATTTCTAATACTTTTGCAAAATTTTGTGAGAAGAATTCTTTCCCGCAATTTTAATTAAAGAAAGGGTGTATTGGGTTATATTAGAATATAATGAGAACGTTGAGAAAAGGATTGCGACATTTGTATTATTATGTAATTATTTTCTTGTTACATTTACTTGTCATGTTATGCAAATTTTGCATAAGATTTCGCACACAAGATAACAGTTAAATTATTTAGATTGCAGTCCAGTGGGCTAAGGCCAATTTTTTACAGAAACAAGAAAATGAATAGGATTTAAACAAAAAAATTATTACTTTAGAATTTGACCAGTTTGAAGTTAAAAATTTTGATTCTTAATATTTATACACTTAATTTTTAAATGTATTCAAAAACCGAATACCTGAAATTATAGGCCAATTCTGAACAAATCTGTAAATCTGTAAAAAAACTGACAAAAACGCATCTAGTTCATTTGTTGATTAATATGAAATTATACATAAGAGTGGCGGGTTTCGTTGCGATTTTGTTCATTATTTACAAATTTACAGATCTGTACGACTTATAGTTTTGTTCAGAATCGGGCCATTAATATTTAAAAAGATTATTAAAATTCAATTTTACGTCATGTGATATTTATTTATATAACTTTCGTTTATTTGTTATCATAATTTTTCATTAACATTGACAAGTATTATTTATTTTGAGCGCAAATTTTTCTTCCCCTTCTTTTCTTTTATTATTTAATCATGTAACACAAATTTTGTAAATATTTAAGTAACAAAGCCATATCTAGTTGTCGAGATATGTGGTGTTCATTGTAAACTAGATAAAAACTTTTCAGTTTCAATTATTTGTTGCTATAGAAGTCCAGATTCAGATTTAAATATTTTTATAAATAATTTATGTAGTACCTTGGACTATGTTTTTCAACCTGGTAGACATTTAATGATAGGAGGAGATTTTAATTTAGACCCTATTAGAGACACTCAAAAATATAAAAAAATCTGTGATATTTTACATAGCTTTAATTTAACTAATATTGTGACTAGACCAACACGTGGAAATTTTATTTTGGATCATATTTATGTAAATTTTAATAGTAATAGTTCAGTGACCGAAAATTTCATTTCAGATCATAGAAGCGTCTTTTGTAGTTTAAGGCAGTGTGTGCAAAGAAACAATATTTTTATATACAAACGTATTTACTCAAACGATAACATTATATTATTTTACAAAAGTTTAGAACAGACTAATTGGGATTCAATACTAAAAGAGTCTGAGATAAATAATGCTTTTAATTTATTCTTTGATATTTTTCTTTACTTGTTTCAAGTTCATTTTCCTCTGAAAAAAATTATAAAATCTAGCGATAAGAGCTGGGTAAATAATGACATAAAACAGTCAAGTAATTCTTTGAAACAATTATACTATCTAAGTAAACATTATCCTCAACTTTCTTCAACTTATGGAAGAGCAAAACGTACTCATTTTCGATTAATTTCTACAGTCAAAAGATCTTTTTACCAAAATAAAATTACATCTTCGGATAACGTAGCCAAGTCTATGTGGAGCATTATCAATGATGCCGACAAAAATTCACGAAAGAACGAGAATATATCCCTAAAATTAGATAACATTGTAATTAAAGAACCAAAATTGGTAGCTAACAGTTTTAATAATTTTTTCAGAGATGCACCTCTTTCAGTGACAGCGAAAAGAAATAAATCCAGTGATGCTGCTTTGCCCAGATCACAGATACAATCTTCTTCTTTCTTTCTGAATCCTTTTACTGAGGAAGAATTATCATATATAATTAACTCTAAAATCAAAAATAAAACATCAGCAGGGCCAGACGATATACCTAGTTTTCTCGTGAAAAAAGTATCATCTGCAATTATCAAACCGGTAACACATTGCATAAACCTTTCGTTTGAAACAGGTAATTTTCCAGAAACATTAAAATCAAGCAAAATTATTCCTCTTTACAAGAAAGGAAATAAACTTGATATAAATAATTATAGACCAGTGGCTATTTCATCAACTTTTTCAAAAATATTTGAATATTGTTACCTTGAAAGATTAAATGTATTTTTACAGCAAACAAATGCTATCGATAAAAATCAGTTTGGTTTTAGAAAGAACTCCTCTACAGCAAAAGCTACACACGTTTTTTATGAAAAAATTATTTCACATTTGGAAGCTGGAGAATGCCCAATAGGTGTCTTCTGTGATCTCAGCAAAGCTTTCGACTGTATAGATCATAACCGTTTATTTGACAAATTAAACAATATTGGTGTAAGAGGTGCACCTCTGAATTGGATAATAAAATTTCTTGAAAATCGTCAACAATATGTTTCTGTTCGTTTTTATTCTAGTTCTCAGTGCCAAATAGTTAATTCGAACAGCACAACTATAAACATCGGAGCACCTCAAGGAAGCATTCTTGCCCCCATACTTTTCATTATTTACATTAATGACCTTAGCCTTATTTTTCAGGATGATATAGATTCAATAATTTACGCTGATGATACATCGTTGATAGTTTCAGCAAAAGATAATAATTCATTAAAGAATAAATGTAAAAACAATTTGGATAACATGCTAAATTGGTGTAATAATAATTTACTTTACTTAAACGAATCTAAGACGAATTATATACGCTTCCATACTCATCAGAATTCAAATAATATGGATATTGATGTTGCTATTGGAAATAATCAAATCAACAGAGTCAGTTCATCCAAAATCTTAGGTTTCACATTTGATGAACACTTAAATTGGAAAAATCACTGTGAACTAATTATTACAAATTTAAACAAACTATGTTACCTAATTAAACATTTAAAACTATATTTATCTGTTTCTCAACTATTAACATTTTATTATGCTAAAACTGAATCTATCCTCAGGTACAGTGTCACTTTTTGGGGTGCCTCTACTCATTCCAAAAACGTTTTCGTAAGTCAGAAGAGAGTACTTCGATGTATTATGAACTTAAAAAGGCAAGAATCGTGCAGAAATATTTTTGTTAAGTACAAAATCTTAACTTTGACCGGTCTTTTTATTTATGAAACTTCTTTACACATATTCCAAAATAAAAACAATTTTATTCAAAATAAAGATGTTCATAATTTTAATACAAGGAGGAAAAATGAACTTAGAGCTCCTACTAATAGATTAAAAATAAGTAGTTTATCTCCAAATACTGTGGGAGTAAAAATTTACAATCATTTGCCACCATTATTTACAGAGTCAAAATCCGTAACAACTTTTAAACAAAAACTAAAAAAAATTCTTATAGAACAGTGTTTCTATGATCTGAATGAATATTTTAATACTTCACCAATGTAATAATTTTATATGTAAATGTATATAGTATTAATCCTGACGCTTCCGATAAAATGTAATCACGTTTTCAAAAGGAATAAACATATTATTATTATTATTATTATTATTATTATTATTACAGTTCAGTTGTGCAACGTATATTAGGATTAAAGTAAGTAATGAAAATCATTGATTGCGGTATATTTTAGTTGTAGGCGAGTATAAAATTGAAATTTTCCCTCGAATTTTACTATCATCTCTAATTCAGACTGGATAGTTATTAGCCAAATACAAGTAATTTTTATTTATTTTAATGTTCAGTTTATTGATACAAAATCTTTTTTTTTTTTAAATGTACGCATCTGAATTTGATTTTGGGTTATTTATCAAATAAAAAATATCTAGTTACCCTGTTGAAAAATTCAATTACTATTTAAATTAGTGATATTATTTTTTGTTTTTTTGCTGTAAACGGTAAACCTGACCTGAATTTTCCCCCTTAGTTTTAAAAAGAACTATAAATAGAAAAGCATTTATAAGAGAACTGAAAGCTATAAAGATAACGTCAAAACAGTAAATGGATTACCTCATTTTACACGTAAGTAATATTTATCTCACTGTGCTGGTCAAGCTCTGGCGCATTGAATGTAATGTGAGTGTAAATGGCGAGAAAAATGGAAATCATTGTGAAACGATCCACTTAATCAGGAAACTACCAAGGATTGCAAAAATGACAGTTTTAACGAATTACAAAACGAGTGTCGTCTTCAGCGAAGATGCCAAGTGTTCATTAATGTTTCCGCTAGAAGATAAGGTCAACAGTGACCTGAAGGCGGATCATGGCCTGAATTCCCAAACGTACATTTAAATTTTACTTGGGGAAAGGTCAGTTAAGAGAACAGTGAAATTGCAATAACCGTTATTATTTATATTGTTATAGTTACCTATGACAATCTTTAAGTTTACATATTATTTCTTCTTTTTAAATAAATGTGTTGTTCATGGTAATAAATCATGGTTATTAATTTTTAAACTTCTTGATGATACACTCATAGTATTAACATAGGGTCTTGAGGCTATGTGCCTGGGTGTCTGGGGAGCAGGGTTCCATCCCGACCGACGCCAAAATTATTTGAAATTTTAAATGGCACTGTGGTACACTTTCCTCGCCAGCAATGAGTGCCTGTGAGGTGACGGCTGGTAAACGCCCGCACGGTATGAATATGTCACCGTCATTACAGGTATCTGTATACACCTTGGTGTATACTGTATAGAGTACTATGGCACACCCAGCAATGGATAATATGCCGTGATGATATATTTATATAAACATTTAAATATTTATAATAATTGCGGATGTTAGTATATTTATAATTAATTGATTAATTATTATATTTATTATAAATTTATCAATGTGATAACAGTCCTAAAGTACATTTACTTAAAATATTAATAATACTTTCGGTTAGTTCACGTTATTAAAAGAATGGTTCATTTTCAAATTTATGCTATAAATTCTAGGTAATTTCCGTATGTCAAAGTTATTTCTAAAATAATAAATCCCGATTTTTCACAGTAATACATACATATTAATCATTCTAGTATAAATGTAAATTGCACATTTTTAATGTTCCATAAATGCTCCATGTATTCAATATTTTGTAGAGCACTGAAGAAGATTAGTAGTAATCGGAACGATGGCATAAGAATAATTTGTTTTAGAAGACTGCCAGTTTGATTTATTTCACCAATCCGCCAATTAGATCAATTTAATTACGCAGCACAGACAAATTAAGTATTGATTCCCGAATATTTATGTGTTGCTAAAATTAAAAAGGTTTTAAAATAAATTTCCAAGCAACACAGAACCCTTTATGTAACTATATTTTGGAGTAAAAGTGTGTATTGTAATTTTACAGCTATGTACATATGTACATTTGTTTCTGATAATAATTTAAGGATATATTTCATAATTTTTATCATGAATATTAAAACTTGATTACAAAAACTCTTTTATCATACGATGAATGAAGTGAAGGATGAAATTTTCGTGATGACAATTTGAAAACATGTAGGTAAAATACATTCAAAATTAGTGCTTATATAATTATGATCAGTTCCGCTATACAAACATGCGTTATTTTCCTTATAAATTATAAAAGTGACATAATGTGCCATACGATATGATATGATACAATGATTAGTATGCACACACAGGTGAAGCATGAATAAACGGCATGATTGTTGCACGAGCGAAGAACCGTGTCACTGAATGTATTTACTTGAAAATATTGTGTCTGTAGGACAAGAAATGTTCAACATCTATTTAGTTTCTCCAATATTGTTAAACAGATTGCACCGTGTAGTAAACATTTCATGCACACTAAAATCTATAAAACATGTAACCAATTAACCTGTTTAAACTAGCACTTCCTAAATAAAATTCAACACCTCTCACATACACAATGTTTACAACAACATAAACATTTCCGCCTTTTCAAGTACGTTCTGAAACGAAACGACTGTACCTTATTAATATTTAAAAACGAATAGAACAGTCGGTCATGATATAAATAAATAAAAGTGCAAGCACCTACCAAGCAGGCACGAACCACAAAATGATTAAACCCGCACTAGCACTAGACTGTGTGGCGTCGACAACAGCATCGCGACGTCGCCTGCTGACTGCGGCTGCGACACAGTCGGGGCCGGGGCGTCGCGGACAAGCCTGCGCACGCGACGCAGGGTTACCACCTTCCTATGTGTTCATTTCCTGGCATAGCATTGAGAATGGGGTCCTCCACTCTATTTTTTTTATTATTATTCTAAATGAAAGTTCGTTTAATTTGGAACTGTTTTTAGTTTCGCTGAATTTTATTTTTAATGGCAATATGTGATCTATCATTCTCTCTCTCCGCACCAGACTCTATAGTAGGCTGCGAGAGAAATATTGGAATAGTATGACGTCACAGTGACACTGACAAGAAATTTCAAATATCTCGTAAAGTAATTATTAACCCTTTGGAGGTTGCGCGCAGTATGACAGACCCGCCTTATTCTATAGCAGATTGAGAATTTTTTTGTTGGTTTATATTTTGAAACTAAAAAAACAGAGCTACATTTTGCTAGGCTACTTGGAGGAATATGTTACTAATTATTAGTGATATTCACCATTCACTCTATGAACTAAGTACAAACAAACGAGTAATGTAATCTTTTAAGTATTTTTCACAATTTGATGATAATTCCTTGAACAATAAATTTAATTTTGCCCCTCTTTACAGATAGGTACATATATAGCTCGTAATACTCTCGTAATTCGTAATACATTTCATTTTTGAGATGTTGTGAATTTTTAAGGAGTGGACACTGAAATATATACTAACTGGAATGCGCGTACGAACCGTGACTGAAGCATATTGAAAGCCTGCTGCTGGAGTAGTCGGCAAACATCGAGACAGTTCGTGAGTAGATGAAAATTATTTCGTGTGGCGCATGTTTAAATAAATGAAGCATAATATGAAAACAAAGCGATCAGCTATGATACGAGTTATTCGGCTAGGTTCGGTTTGGCACGAACGTGCGCGAATAGGACCAGCCATTATTGTTCAATGAGGCTTCAGTTCAGCGTACGCTGATAGGTAGAGTATGCGAGTTCCAGTTAGTATATATTTCAGTGGAGTGGATATATTGTTAACAGTGGTCGATTTGGGCCGATTTTCTTTTGCTCGCGAAACCATTCCAGCAGAAAAAATTAACCATTTCATCCACTAGTTATTGTTCATTTCTCATCCGCCGGATAGACAACATAATATACTTCTTACTATGCTATGTTTATGTAAGTTAGAAAACTCCGGGTGAGATTTGTATATTAAGTTTGATCATGTTATAGTGGGTTTTATGTTCGTGTGCTGCAGTGTCTGGTCGCGATTCCGGGAACTCGGGTTCGATCCTGACCGAAACCAAAATTATTTCGAATTTTAAATGGCACTCTCCACGCCAGGAATGAGTGCCAGTGTACAGCAGATTGGCACTCCCAGCAATATTTTAATTATTTTTGTTGTTATATTTAGAGAAATATACAACCTAAATAAAGTTTTATAAAAATACGGATTTTACAATCTGGCTACGTCATAATATGAATTAATATTTGCGATATTTTGTATTTATAAATGTAGCGTAAGTTATAATTTTGTTATTCTAAATTAATTTTAAATTTTATAAAAATTGTAAATTCTGGACGAATTTTCTTATCCCGGATGATAATTCAGGTGGTAACCCTATGCAGCGGCCATGGCGGCGCACACGCACGCGCACAACCGTCGATCGTTCCGGTACATCTGGAGCAGAGCGTCAAGCGCCAAGTCCAGACCCAGAGCCAGCACATGACTCATCCCCGGTTAAATATTTACGTCTGGGTTGAATTTTTTACACGCGTGTACATTGACTGCTACTCGCAGGGGTGAATATGAGAGGATATGAGTACTAAGAAAGCCGGAAGGTAAAGCTGGATGAATGAAAGTTGTTCCAAAAGAAATGGGTCACGTCTTACAGCCAGGTTTATTGCTCCAATAAAAGAAATTTTTGAACTATAATATGATGCTCTTTGACTGAAGTCATTAAATAAAACAAAAACTTTTTAAAAGCAGTCAAATTTATTTATACTTATACACTCTACACGCTTCGACCATTCTTTCATTTCAAAATAAAATGTTAATAATTTCAATATCATTAAAATATTTTTTGAAGTTGAAACAAACGAGGAAGGATTAAATGAATTTAATTTATTTCTTATAAAAACTAAAATTTAATTGCCCCAGTAAAAAACAAAATATTTTCAGTTCAAAAATTACATTCATAAGAAAATTAAAAATAAATTTCTCTTCTTTATTCTATTTAGATAAAACCGTATTAAAAGGTTTAAGAGAAATGAGGACTACTCAACATGGCCATGCCCGTTATCCCAACAGCCTTTTTCCCAGAGAGTGGTTAAGGTTTCTCAACATGTAAACCATGACAGAGGTCTTAACAACTAAAATTACATTCGCAGTACAAAAAAGATTAGATATTTACATAGTAATAACGTAATTATCCTCTCATTATAAATAGTGAATTCATAATGCACCTACTGAAATGGTTAATCGTAATTTCCATTTTACTTGGAAAAAAAAAACTTTAGCAGCGCAAATAATTTTTTTTACCATGAATGCAAATTTTCTACTGCAAATATTTATACATTTTCTAACGTACTATTTTGTTATTTTTAAGTCTATAAATCCTAGTCGTTTAAATAGCAGTAATGTTACCATTTTAAACATTTTTATCAAATAATTAAAAGAGCATCCATTTATTATATTTTCAATTACTCTGTAAAAAACTGCACTAGCCACTAAATTAATTTGAAAAATAATTGTAACAGTACTGATATTCATCCATCACAAAAATTATCTTCATAAATTAGATGTCACAGAATTTGCTCAATGTAACGAAATGAAAGAGAAATTCGTTTTCTCAGTTCAGTTACAGGTCTGACATATCCGCATGTTAATTAAAACATATGATAAATTAATCCAATTTGTATCAGTTTTGTATAAAATATCTTAAAATGAAATCATTGTTTTGATCTGAAAGTAAAGTAGAAAAATTTCTTAAATTTCACATGTATCATAATTTAAAAACATATTTTTATGCAAACTTGTTTATCAGAGAATCAATTAATCTGAAAATATCGGTGAAAGTAATTATAAACCTTAAGAAGAAACCGTTTTCACGATTTATAAAATAATTTTTGTCATTTTCAGGTTGGTTCGCTTTAAGTGATTACCGCACCATTATGATTATTTCGTTTTCATATTTAGTTTTTTCTACTTTTGCAATATCGTTTATAAAATGTAACATCTGGTTCAACTTTATCCCTTAAGCTCTTAAACCAAAAAGTGTTGGAAATAAAATGGAACTGGAATAGAGTAATAAATCTTTTTGTAAGAAAAGAAAGAATATTATATAGATTTCATTAAAAGGTATTTGTATAATTTATTAATATACATATACACCCATATGGAGAAAGATTGGAAAAAAGTCTCAACAAATGGCCAACTTTTTCAATATTCCAATGAAAAATAAACAAGAAATTCTTTATTCTAATAAATAATACGATTTGAATTTCAACTTTTAATTTTAAAAATACAAAATTCGAAATATGTAATAAGATGTTAGGCATTTATTTTTTACTTTTTGTTATTTATGCAATTTTGAAGTATGATTTATAAAAGATGTTCCAAATAGAAACGGAGAATGTAAAAGTATATTTTCAAAGGATGTAGCCCAAAATTCTGTAATTTTAAAGATATAAAATTCGAAATATGTAATAAGATGTTCAGTATTTATTTTTTACTTTTTGTTATTTATGCACTTTTGGAGTGTGATTTATAAAAAAAGTTCCAAATAGAAACAGAGATTGTAAAAGTATATTTTTTTTTTACAAAATCAGCAACATTATTAGCGATAATAATAATAAACAAATTTTTATTCTCAGATATTTCGAGAACATTCCGAGAATATCGTTGAAACCTGTTTTAACCTAACATTTATGCAGAGTTTATTCGCGAATTAAGTCTTATTCCATGTTCATTATTATAAAATCATGGCTTGAGCTCGTACTGAACTATTCCTGTTTTATAAGGATATGCTGTTCTGAATTTAACCGTTATATATTATTACCGCTGTATGTGTATGAATCGACATCGATGTGTTTGAGTTTTGTGGCGTTATAATAAACGGGTCTTCATTCAAAAAAGTTTTATTTAGTAAAGTTTTAAATGATACTAATTTCACTATAATAGGAATACATGGAACAAAAGAACTTAAATTCTGTGGGCTTAGTAACGAATGAAATACGACTTAGTAAAAGCAGTTTGAGTTTTTATAAAAATTGTAGTGTGTAGGAGACCTTGTTGGAATTTTATACAATGGAGATTAGAAATTTGATTCTCATCCAATTTCAGAGATGTTAGTAATAAATTTTAAAATTGTAAGATAGTATAGCCATTCCGAATTTAATTTAAAGTACTTATAATTATATACCTGGTGTATTACATTTTGTGCATTCGTTATTATCGAATCTATCCTAGTTTCGCATTTGAAAGCAAAATATCTAAGTTTATAGTAGTCCACGTTAAACATAGTTTAATATCCCAAGAGATTTTGCCTGCCAAGTTACCTACAGACACATACTATCTCCGTAGACTGCTAAATCGTAACAGATAAATAAATTCCATTATCTCCTTCCACAAATTGTAGATTCAATGTTCAGTTTCACATTGAAACCGTCCAAAAATTGCAGTTTCTATTTCACGTAGATACGCTTGGTGATGGCAAGTTGTCAAATTTACAAGGCTATAGCACAAGATTCAAGGATTACCTTGATGATCCCCTCACGTAATTATAACTTTGTGAGAGGTTTTTGAGTTCGATAATTCTACTTTCTCCGAATCTTCCACAATTAACTTTTACTCGTTGATCTGTTACTGTTTTTATAATCATGAGATGTTTCTCATTACTATAAATGAAGTTGTATTCTATACAAAATAATAGATGACTTGATGACTAAATAATGAAAGTTTATTAGGTAACTAATTGAACATTTAGTTTTTAAATCATAATAAATGTAACTAATGTGTTAATCTGCGAGCAGTGAAATTATGATTATTAAAACTTAGGATATAAAACCAAACAACAAATTACAGTATTCAGAATTCTTTCAATGATATGTTAATTTGCTTTTATATTCTCATCCTTATTGTTAGTCAGTCAGTAGGTCTAGTAGTGGAAAGTAGTATTAGTATTAATAAATTTTATTCAACGTCTTTTATTCGTATAGTGTAGGGGTAACGATGTCGTTTCGCAATCTAAAAGTTTCTGGTTCGAATTCTGCTTGGGCATAGACTTCGTGTAAAAAAATATAACAATAGTTACAAGGTATTGAATCACGGAAACTGGCAAATTATGGCCTAAACTAATAGGGCTAATCAATAAACACATCCTGAGCAGCAGCAGAGCAGTTGAACGATATCAAAATAAATGACAGCATATTTAATAACACATAATACGGTACAGTCAAAAATTACTAATTTCTGTTGATTGTAAATATGTGAAACTTCAAGCGTTGAAAGTGTGTACTGTGTACTAAAACCAGATTCCCAAACATACCTCATATTTTTTGTTATCGGGGAACAAATTTGCAAATAATCCTAAAATTTCAAAAGGCTTTTAAGAACCTCTCGAAATTTTCATTTTCCTAATCCTTAAAAAACTGTATACCTATATAAATAAATATATCATCACGGCATACACATTTCTGGGGTATGTCAATATGTTTCTACTCACAAATTTCGATAATGACGATATATGAGTATGTTAACCTTTGAGGATGTTTACGAAGCGTCACCTCACGGGCTATCAATGCTGTTGAGGAGAGAGCACTGCAGGGGAACTTTTGTGCTATTTAAAAATTGGAAATATACACATTTCAAGTTTTTAGATTCCGTTTTTTTAGGATTTCTTAAAGAATTTTTTCAACCACAACAATAAA
Source organism: Ophonus ardosiacus (assembly GCA_943142095.1). Taxonomy (NCBI): domain Eukaryota; kingdom Metazoa; phylum Arthropoda; class Insecta; order Coleoptera; family Carabidae; genus Ophonus; species Ophonus ardosiacus. The sequence continues at coordinate 22,846,071 of OW964830.1, read as the reverse complement.
CAAATTTAAAGGTCAATTCTCATTCTCTTTATCTACTTGTAGATGAATTACTTGTATAGCACTTTGCTCTACATAATATATTTTTGTTGATAGCATGGCCCAAACCACATATATATGAGTCCAAATGACGTACCCTACAAAAAAGAAGTAAGTCATGTAAAATAGAAACTCCGCTATTTTAATAGAATAAAAACGGATGAAACCGTTTGCTGCTAATTTTTATAGCTGTATTGAAACGGATAGAAAGAAACGCAAATTTCTTTGTTATTTACTATTTAAATTTATTACTGTTAAAATAAATGTATCATCACCAGTAGTCGAGCTACTAACCGCTCAGTATAATAAAATATATTTTTGATGATCGAGAACGAAATAGATAAAAAATAAAACTACGCAACTAAAACTAATGAAATTACCCCTTAACATTAAAATTAATTTTAACAAAAACTAAATACGTATTTCGACAATTAAGTTCTCGGTAGCTAAGATTACTCAACATGTCAACCATGCCAAAGATCCTCACAACAATTTATATTAAGGTTAAGGAATAATTTCATTAGTTAGTTATAATGTGGTTATAACTCCATCCATTATTCATTATCAAAAAACTACGCGTTTTGAGAATTACAAGGAGGCTTTTATTGTAGAGTGTGCAAAAAGTTATTTTATTCCTCGATACTAATGGAGATGTGAAATATGCAGAATATTATGAAAACATTCTTCCTATGCAAAAAATAATTGTTGTTACGAGTATGACATGCATAAGAGTGAAGTAAGTTCCAAATAGTAATTATAATGAGATATGAAATATATTAAAAAATACTAAATACTCACTAGAGACTAGAAATTAAAATTATGCGTATTGATAATTTGCTTTACATTTCTGTCGCATTCGTGCGTTAAAGGTACTCTCTACCTACCTTATATGCAAGAACTCTTCAAACATTAACATTTGTTTTTCTTTCAGTTTACTCGCGAAATGCAAAACTCAGAGTAAGCAGATTAATTAGAAAACTGTCCTGAGTAAGCGCTTTTCCCTACAGAACCACAAGCCGAGCTCGGTTCATAAATTTTCTCCACAGTAAAAACTACAAAGTAATAAAATACAATTGGAGCAGGTTGTTTGCTAAAACAGTACAGGGTTGTAGCTATGGTTTGTAGTGAAAAATTTCAAACGTTACGTATAATGTTGGAAGCAAACAGTTTTTCCTTGGCAATTATTAACTGTCTGGAAGAATAATCTTGTATTTAACTGCTAAATAACCAAGCAATTCTATTGAATCCAGCAAATAGGCTCTCTAAATGCTTTTTAGGCATATGTGAATAAAACCTACAGAAGAATGTAGCTATGGCTATGTCAGGATATTCAAACATAGGCGTCGTAAATTTTCTGTAATTATTTACATAAATGTCAATGTCACATTAAATGAAAATAATTTGAAAGCACTAAAATGCCTCGACATTTGAATGAAAACGAAAAGCTTTGATAGAAATAGAGCCCCCATAAAATATGAATTCTTTGTTTTTGATTTTTGGTTTATAATTTTGTGTTCACCGTTTTTCATTATATTTTATTTTTCATATATACACGTTTCTTTTTCTCTGTTTTTATTAAAAATTTTGATTAGTAAGATAAAAATTAAGTAAATAAAAACAGTTTTATGGATTTTATAATGATATACCACTTGTGTGACATTATTTTTGATGTCATTTTGGCATGGAAGTCAAATTACAATGTTAAAAATTCATATAAACAGTTAACTAGATAAACGTAGGTGTTTCCATTTTTTTGGCCGCAATTGTACATATATATGTATAAATAATTCGCTATTTGTTTTTCATATACATTATTGCGACTGGCCATTAAGATAGCAACATTTATATTTTTTTTAATTACTTTGAAGAAAAAGGGGATTACATGTAATGCAGAAGGCTCAATTTTACTTTTAACTTAAAAAACGGATTGTTATTCGCGATACTGTGGACTTATATAAATTAAATGTTTTCGAAATACCATTTTGTGAAGAACCATTTTTATACGATTGAATTATTAATTTTCGAATCTCACTTATACAGTCTTATACAGAGTGATTTTTTTCAAAGTATACATAGGAGATTAATATGGGAAATCAGTTTTTTACAAACCGTTGCCCTCCGTTTTAATTTACGATATTGGTTGGGTATCAATATCAATACAAAGATAAAAAAATTCACCACCCGAAAATACCAAATGGAAATTATCCAATATTTTAGGTCCATAAATTAATTTTAAAATATATTCATTTTCCTATTAACAGTAGTAGCCATGACAAATTTGAACAGAAAGATAAACAAATGCTTGACATTTTATCTGTCAGAATAGGTTAATTGACATTGTCAAGAGACATTACTTTTGAATGCTTTTGAGTTATGCCAATTAACCTATCCGATATAGTTAATATGAAAATAAATGACAAATTAATTGTAATAGTGATGGCAATGTTACCTCTTTAAGACAGTGTAACTATTTTATGATTTTACAATTTCGGAAGAAAGTACAATTTGTTCTCAGAATTGTAACGCATGTTAAGTAAGATTCAATTGGATATCAAGAATTTAAAAAGTAAATTAGATATATTTGTACTGTAGAATAAATGGCATTTAGCAGAACCACCTTTCAGATATTCTAAATTTGAAACTGACAGATATGTGTTTTGGAAAAAGCTACGAGTGTTTTCTAAAATAACTATGTACCTACTTAATTACAAAAAAAAAAATAATGGCGAGTGTTTTCTTAATATTTTATTAAATATTGTTTCACCTAGAGTTCGCTATTGTACTATTCTTATAAAAACTAAATTTTATAAACACCCTTGCAAAAAGCCTCTATCTATCTATAATAATATGTTTAAGGAAAATAACTTACATAAAAGCTTTAATCAAAAAGACGTTTGTATTTATACTTTATCCATTTAAACAGGTTGGTATTTGACGAAACTTGCTGGGGATATTATTGTCTGCCTTTGGATACAGTCCTGTCACCGCAATCTCTCGTTATTGTGCGCAGTCGCAAGAGCCTTTGACATTTCGCCCACCGCTCGTTTCAGGCCTGAATACACAATGCCACCTGCGGGCGTCTACAACGTCAGCAGGAATACACCGTCGGGGAGGATTTATCAAACAACCCCAGGGTTAATTGCTCAACTTGAATGCTACACAGTCTACACTGAATGTTTCCAAATGCACATACCATTCTTGCCTTTGTTAATTTTCTCTACGCTTATGTATGAATTTCATAAGTTAACCTTTAAGCGGACGTATATTTTGCATTGTTTGCACTCAGTTATATTTTTATTTTTTTGTATTTGTATCTCTGTCAGCAAAATTTGCCATCTGTAGTCATTTATTGATCTCTTGTTTATCTTCCCAAAGAATGTTATGAAAATAAAAATATTAATATATCATCACGGCATATTACCCATTAGTGGGTTAGCCAACCTGCTCTGTACTCGAGAACACAGGTATCGGTAATGATGAATATATTTGGAGAGTGCACCATACTATTGTCATTTAAAATTCGAAATAAAATAAATAATATGATTAGGTTAGAATCATTTATGGAAAAGAATTATATTTACATTTTAAAGATTAATAGATTAATAGAAAGTGGTTTATTATTTAAACATTTCAAAATGCCAATATTTTACAAAGAAATAAAGGTTTTGTAACAATAGCTAAAGACAAGCTTGCCTTAAGCCCGAAACGTTCGTAATAAAGAATTTTACAACACACCTGGAACATTATGCCTTTTGTTTCACCTTTAATCTAATTTTTTTTTTCCAGGAAATAAAACTGAATTTTCTCAAGTTTGCCAAGATACGATACGATCAACGGAAATTTTTTGTAACTAACGAGTTCATTAATTGGCGATTAATATCTCAAGGATGAAAATGTCTCGATTATTAATCGCCCTTATTAACACACTTTATAGGTAAATAACTAATGTTTTAAGAAAATTAGTATTTGAAAATTTTATGGACGTAATTGTGACAATCATGTGAATATGAAAATTTTTTATTATTAATTTATCATCACATTTGATTCAAACAAGTTTCATTCCTTTAAAATAAATAAGAAAACATATTTACGTTATTCATGACCTATCTAAACTATGTCTGCGAATTGCAAATATTTTTTATTAATCTTTTTTTATTGTTCGTGTACCTTTATCTATGTTTCCTTCTGTTTTCCTTGTTCCATTTTCAAAGTCATAGACGGACATAAACAAAAATAAATGTGCATCAGGCATTAGATGAAATAGATAAATATGTCAACAGCTGTAAATAATCTAAAAATTCAAAACAAGAAATAAATATAAATACAAACAAAATTTTGTAAAAACTATCAGTTCTAAATGAATTTCATAGTAACAGTTATCACAGGGGACTACGTTTGTTAAATAATAGTACATTCTTGTATCTGGGTTGACATATTGGTTGGTTGGTAAATATTAGTTGCACGAACTGTGACTGGCTATCAGTGGAACTGATGCTACAATTGGACAGTGCCACATATGATTCTGATAGCTGCACATTGTGTTGCTGGGTAAGACATTCAATATCAGCCGATTCTCGAAAAAAAAAAAAATCCTCATTCTTGGATTAGTGAATTCTATTCAATTCAGTACTTATAATTTAATCTTCGAAATATCAAATAATCAGATGTGCTCAACACAATACCTCCCGCTTTTTTATTTTTCCATTTCGTTAATGTGTAGTTGGAAACTAATATTATCAAATTTATGTCGAATCATTCTGTACATCTAATATTTATGTATGATTGATGGATAATATATTATTTTTACTCACCTTAATTTAATTAGACTCAATACAATCTTCTTAACACGGTTTCATTATTAATTTTAAAGTAATTGCTTACTGACTGACATTTATTTAAATATTTCAAAATTGTTATTAAAATATTATGTTTTTGTTTGACGCATAGGCAAGATGATGTCCAAAAATAAATTATTTTATAATTTAATATTTAAAGTTATTTCAAGTAATTTACTAAATACTATTATCGTAGAATTGAAGATTGTATCATTATATCCAATTTTTATTAGTAAAAGTTGCTAAAAAATTATATTCAAAGAAAAACAGTTAAAAGCTTGTATAAATGATACTTCCGTTTATCCGATATACACTAAAAACTAATGAGCTCTTCCCATATTAGTATAGAATACAAAATTTCAAATATTTCTGATTGATAGTATTTGAGTAATCGTGTCCACAGGATCCACACACACATACACACACACATACCCACAAACATCATTGTAAAAATGTTAAAATCGGATTCTGGGGTCATCAAAACGTGCTTATTCACTAAAATCTCTATACGCGATTTTTAGTACGATCCCTATACCTCCGTTACCTAGGGTAGCGGGATGTAATAAACGTAGATACTAGGAAAAGTTTAGATTTGATTTCGCTAATCCACAAAAGAGAATTAGCTTAAATTTTTTCGAGTATCGAGCTGTAAATAATCAATGGGGTCACACAAAAACAAATGATTTTTTTCATATATGAAAATTTACCTACAGTAAAAATTTTAAAAGAAGTCCAATCAGATTTTAGCTACGCTCATTCTGCCAAATTCATTTGTGTCGTTTAATTAGTTTTTAGGAGGGTACGTAAGATACAACTGTTATTTTGTTATAAAATTACATATTACAGTAAAAGTATTCAAAATTCAAAAATATGTCAACTGGTAAGTTTATTAGCTAAATATAAGAAAAATAAGATATTGACACAGTATCAGTGACTCTGACAGAAAATAACGTTATTCATACGGCTATGAATTAATGTAATATTTTTGAATTAATAAATAAACTTACGTTACAGCGAAAGTTAATTAAATTTCTTCCTTATAAGTCAATGGTTTACACTTCCCCAGAAATTTGGGGCAAGTGTGAATCCTGTATCTGAATTACTGCAAAAGCATGGAAATTTTATTGGGGTAAATGAAAATGAAAGAGTGAACAAAATGTGATAATAAATTTTTTATAATAAAAGATATTTAATATATTTTGCTCAAATGTGATGTTGAAATGAAATTGTCCTTTTTTATAAATATTTGGAGTAATTGTTGCTATAGGTTTGTGAAGTTTTCTTACGGGTATAGTTGATTTTGAAAATAATTACGTTTTCCCATGTAATGGATGAATTGAAAAACTGGTGGGCTTTGACTGCCTGTTATATAATAATATTCTGTAACAGCTTTTAGTTACACAAAGTTTTCCATAATGCTGAAACCTGCACCCAAAACACTCTATATGTATATTTATCTAATTCCGTTTTAAAAAGTTCAATTTTACCTAATCTTATGACGTTTTAAAATGTCACGTTTTGCATAATTGATACAAAATGAGGTTTGTAAAAATCTTTACATAATATGTTACGTAAAGGATATTACACAACTGACAATTGATATAAAAAGAAACAAGAATATATCAATAATGATTTCTTTAATATCAATTTATGAAACAAACATTACATTAAAAAATTAAATTCATTTTCTTTCATGGTAACGCTTTGGTAAATTGATTTTGTAATATGTTTATTGAGCTGTCATAGAAAAACGTAGAATTTTGTTCATTTTTACATTATTTTAGCGGAATTAGATAAAATTTTGTACATAATACGTTATGAAAACGTGATTTTGTTTGACTCAATTTGCAAAACTCGCTTCGCTCTTTTGGCAAATATTATGTTCGTCAAACAATATCACTCTTTTCATAATTGATTAAGTAAATAACTATTGTTTTATCTTCAGAACACGGGAATCAAATATATGTGTAGAACATTAATCTGATACTTCTTCCGCACTTTTCATGTTTACCTCATTTTTATTTTTACTAGATACCTTACATACATTAGTACAAAAATAAAAAGATATATTTCACTTTTTCCGAGTGATATTTATACTCCAAAATTTGGTCAAATGTGAAATACGGATTTTCTCTATTTTCATAATAAGTACAATTTTAATTATTTTTTCTACTCCCATGCGTGAAGTGAGTACTTCACGTATCAAATTTTATGTGTGAAGTTTGATTTTTTGCACACAGTGCGTGAAGTGTTACTTCACGCACCGTTCATTATTTTAAATATTACAAACTGAATTGTATTTTAATAAAACAAAGCTGTTAAACACCCGTAACGTTGGTAACCATGGTTACATAAGTCTATAATACAGAGGCTTTACGCTAAAAGAATGATAATGTGAAGAAAAATTATATTTTATTGCAAGGTCGTAGAAAAAGTATAGTATGTAACACGTGTGTGAAGCCTATTTTACATTCGGGTGGTCTGCACCCTCATGTAAAAATTTCAACTTCACACACTTGCCACATAATATACTATTATAGCATCGAATGAGAATGCTGAAACCCATCATTTTATTATATTGTATTTAATTTTTAATGAAATTTACTACATTTTTTGTTTAATTTTTGATTTTTAACCTAGTTGACCCTAATTTTGTACAGACTTAATATTGAACAATGTAAATCAAATACAACTACTGTATCCAAATGGGAAGTACTCGTAATTCCGGTTTCGGCGCATTTTCTTAATTCTCGATACACATAAATTTTTCGGGTTTAGAGAAAGCGACATTAGCGAAACCAGGAATTATTTTCTTCTCGTGTTGCATTAGCCAATAAGAGAGATCTGTAAGGTATTATTATTTACTTACTGATTTGTGCCAGTGGAGAAAAAATGCATAAATAACTAAGGTAGACGAAACATCAGAGAAACTTTGAGTCATAAGTTTACAATAAATTTTATGACTTTTAACATTTAATTTCATGCAAGTTTGCTTTATACATTTTTCATAAATATTAATTATTTAATTAAGATATTTATAAATAATTTTTTCTCAGAAAGTCCAAAAATATAACGTTTTTGAACTCAATAGAAACAATTAAAGTTTGACTTTTCTGACAAATACTTTTTCTGATGTGTAAGTCTCGTGTTGTTAACATGATAACAAAACACTACAACAACGAGCTAATAATAGCAGATTATTTAATTAAAATATAGAAATATACATTTTTATTCAATTTTGACGTTTTAAACTGTCATTATTAACTGCATGGCAACAACTATAAGTAACATTTTATTCACAAGTGAATTAAATTTTTTTAAATCACTCTTACAAAATTACTCTGCAACAAATAATACATTTAAAAAAACATCAGGCACGAAATAACACTCACCACAGTATTTAACAGATATTATCAGCCATTTTCATTATTTTTCACGACACAAATGACAGACAATAAAGCATTTATAAGCATAAATAGAAGACTTGACGTCTATCAGCGACAATGGGGTCGTTTCACATTTTCTGATTTATTTTTTTCTTGAAAAAATAGGTCAAATTAAACATGTATGTGTATGTTTTACATCTTACAAGTCTTTAGAATTAGAGATATGATTTTTTAAAAGTTGCGTTTAATTTCAAATTTTCAACGGCTGACGACACATATTCACCGAATACGACATGAGCTCTACCGGTTTAATTTAGAACTATGATTATTTGGTTTGGTATTTATTTAAATAAATGGTTTATTTACATACCTTCTTCTGGACTAGTACTTTTAAAGAAATAGAAAGTAATAATAATCTTCTGTCATGTATATTTTGCTGTCAGCTGTCACACTTTTAGGTTAGGTTACTGTTTCATGTTGTGAAGCGTGTGTGTGTGAGAGAGAGAATTGTCTTTGTGTGAGTATGAATTTGTGTCGTCACAAATTTAGTCCGTGTTTAAAAGCGCGAAAGTTTATTAGCAAATTTATAAATGAAAAGTCGCATATTTCAAATTATTTTCTATTACTATATTTATTAAATGAGATGGATTTCATGATTTTATAAAAAAAATCGACAATTATTTTTTTTGAAATGACCCCATTGTCATGCTCAGCCTACAAACTGATCAGTTTTTTATTTCGTCAAAATTGAATAAAATATTGTATAAACCACGTGAGCTAATAATGTTTATTCACTCGAAGAAATTAACTCACTCGCCCTTACTGGCTCGTAAGCTAAACTTTCTTCCCATGAATAAACATTACCTTAGCTCACTTGATGTATAAATATCTATTATAAGCCTGCCACCTGCCTAGCTTATTGGCTGGCTACTGGCTAGAACCTTTGAACATTCTGGTACTTTTACTTTGGTACATCCGGTCTCGAGTAGAAAACTCAACTTGTCGCCCTAGAGGCAACATGTCTTTTCTTCATATTTTTCTATCAAAGACTTTTTGTTATAATTCTGGACAAGATATGGGCATTCACACAATATGTAACTTAAAATAAAAATTATACAACAATTATTTATAACATTTAACTGCTGAAGATGGACAAATACATATCCTAAACATTCTCTGTCTATTTTTAAATATTTAATTAATAATTCAATAAAAAATATTAAATGTACTTCCCAGAAATAGCTTTCAGTAAGGTCAGTAAACTGTTGATTTTTGACACTGTCACTTACCTGTCAATTACATACATTTGAATTTGGTGTAGTCTCGATTGTGTGATTTATTGCAACAGCTTATTCTATATATTATATTTTCTTTATCTCTATATCTATAGAAGATAAAATATATTTTTTAATGTATCAATATAGAATTTTATGTTCTTCAATATTTGTAATAAATTTTTTCTAAAAATAGTATTTAGAAGATTTTTTTAAGAAACTGATAATTCCGGGTGTCCAATTGTTATTGCAGATAAATATTTTTTAAGTCTTATAGTATTTGAGAAAACGTGGTTCCAGCATCTACACACATACACATACACACACACACATACACATACACACACATACACATACACGCACATACACATACACATACACACATCGTAAACATGTTAAAATCGGAATCTAGGGACTTTAGAACATACTTATTCACTAAAATCTGGATATGAGATTTTTAGTATACATCCAATACCTTTCTTAGTGAGAGGTAAAAATATCTGTTAAAATTTGTATAATACAGTATAATGTTGATTGCAATTTTATAAATTGTACATTTATTTTTAAAAATATTTACTTTCATCTACAATCAAATTCATTAAGTTGAACCTTAAACTGACTAAAACGAATTTTTGTCGTACATTCGATTTACCTACTTCAATTTTAAGCAATGGTACTGGTATATTTGTCATAAATAAATTTATTTATACGAGTAATTTAAAAATGATTTTTGATAAAAATAATTCATTTACATAATAATTGAGGAGTCAAAAATGAGTTATGCATGTGTTCGCCTCAAATCTAGTCATCCGAATCGATTGGCATGCTCGGTTTCAAGAAAACTAACATGTCCCATATAAATTTAACAATAAAAATTGAGTTTCAATCAAAAGTTAATATGTTCACTGGACATGTTAACTATTGGTTGAAACTTTTTATGTTTTGGCCAAATCTTAACATGTCCTTTGAATAAGTAATACAGTTTTATTAATTTCAAACGAAGCTATAAATGTCCACTATATAATATTCATATAAAATTGAATATGAAGATTTATACAGAAGTGTAGGAAGAGTAATGATGAGGTTAGGAAAAGAATGGAAAATATATAATATCAAAGAACTACAAAATATGTATATAAAAAAAATGATTGGCCTAAAGGACACTAAAAGAATTCATATAAAGTAATGTATGGGCGAGAATAGAGAATACGTTCAACTTAAAGGACATGAATACTAGTATTATAGATTAGTGATTTGAAACAATACGTACGTCTCTTGAGAAGAGGAAAGAATGACAGAATTTTGGAAATGGATGTACTAAAAAACATTAATAAAATAAGTACACATAAAAAAGGATGTAGACCATCTGGCAAGAGATAGAAGAGTTTGAATGGTACAAAAAAGTTTTAATAAACACTCCAGAATGTAAACATGAAAATGAAGATAATGAGGAGTGTGATTGTGAAGAATTTGATACAGGAGTTCACCTTTAAACGAAAAGTATTATGTACCTACTGGAATGATATTTTTTAATTTTCATTTTTTTTGTAAAACTTGAATATAAAAGGATGTCAACACTAATTATATTTTTTTTTTAATTCATGAAAGTTTAAATTAATCTAAATTTCTTAATAATTTAACAAAAATATCCAAACAAAATTCAACATTTCCAATTTTTCCATGCAAAAGTTAACATGTCCCAATTTTTCCATGCAAAAGTTAACATGTCCAAATATTTTTGCAAATTTAAGCTAATTGAAAAGATATACAAATATTATATTATCGGATATTTAATAACATTTACTAACTGAATTATATACGAAGTAATCGAATTAAAAAAATATATAGCAGGGACATAGTAAGTTTTTCGCGTTTTTCCCAAAACTGTTATGGACATATTAAATTTTGAATGAACACACCTCAATTATATTATGCTAACTTCCAGAAGTATTTGAAATATGGCAAATAATTTACTTCAATAATTTTGAATACAAATATCAAGGGATATAATCGTTAAACCTTCATAATGATGAAAGCTCTCTTAAAAAGCTCCATCAAGCACAGAATTTCAATCTTGTTACCCTCTTTCATAGTCGCTGAGTCAGAATATTATTCAGCTTTCCCCAAGTACTCGTATAACGTATATAGATTTATATCATAAATGACGTGAAGAAACTAAATAGGTGTGGGTTAAAACTACATCTGTATTTGTTTGTTCCGTTAACATAAAAAAAACAGTAGACTAACGTAAAAATTTTACGTCGTCTAACGGGATCACAGTACCTACGTAACGCTTTGATAATTTCCTGATTACTTTCTGGAAACAGGTCGCACAAAGAAATCAATATCAACATGAAATGAAGACTGGTGTCTAGTGACATTTGCATTGTGCATATCTTTTTCACGTTTTGCAATTTTTATGAAATGCAAAGTGCATTCTACTTTTAAAAAACTGTAAAGTCTGAATTATGTTAGACTTTTTTTTGTATCGATTTATACTAAATTCTTAGTTTAATTTTCTTTAAAAATTTACAAGAATTAAAAAATAATATTGAATTTATTCTTAATAATGTTGACGGAAGAACACTGCGATTAGTGAGAAGTAGTTTATTAAGAAGAATAGAACTTTGTATTCATGGCAATGATGACAATTTTGAACAATTTTTATAAATAATTTGTCTTCATATGTATTGTATTTTTCTTAAATAATAATTATTCACAACTTAAAAAAAAATATTGCAGTTTCTGCAATTATTTCTGCATTTGATTTATTTTCTTCCACAGACATTTTCTTCCACAGAGGACTTGGACTTTGTGTAGTCATATTTAAATAAAAATGATACATATTTAATTTTGCATTTTTCTCAAATATTTTGTAATACAGGGTATTTCATGTGGATATCACTGAATTAAAAAAAAAATACTGAATCGAATAAGCAAATATTTAAAATAAGAAAGGTGCACCCCGTATTTTCAAGACCACTGCTCTAGAAAAATTATTATTTTGCTCATTAAAGTAGTCATAAAATAGAAATTAAAATGAATATATATTACTCATTCATACATTTTCAAATTTTTAAAATTTAAAATTCGTCTTAATAGGATCTATTTAACATTGCATATGGGACAACAATATACCAGGTGTCTATTATTTTTTTATGAACCATAGGAAATACAATGGTACAAAATTTTCGTATTGCTATAATATTTCTTTTTAATTTTAGAACAAAACTGCATCTAATAAGATCAAAATTATTGTTTACATGCGTTTCATTAGCGTGAGAGGCAAAGTAAAAGACATGTAGTATTTACTCATAATTTTAGTCTCACTAATCAACTAATTATCATGGGTACCATTTAAAAATACATTGGGATGATTAAAAAACAATTGAATCGCTTAATCTTAAATACTACCAGTCATAATGTTTAATTATTTTCAGAGTGGAAATTTTTATTTATGGCTTTCTCATGACAGAATGCATGTATAATGTTAACTATTAATACACAATAATATCGAAATTAATTGAAAATTTGTATCATAATGAGTGTCATTCAAGTACTAACTGATGACATGTACTTAATAAGTATGTTACAGCACAGATGTAGAAAAATGTATTATATTAATCAATTTAATGTCCAACCGCGGTATATTACTGGTATATTAATATTATTATTATTATTATCATAATAACCCTGCTTCCAGAGTAATTATAAAACAAATAATGCCCAAGGTAATGCTATGGTAATGTTGTAAATAAATTGATATTGACATTACATAGAATGTAGCCTAAAAAGACAAACAAAAGCATTCAAAGCCTATCTACTTCGTAAATTTTATTAAAAGGTCATTTATTTCAATTTTTAATATTGGATATTTCTGGTATTTCCACTTTTGTTCCAAAATCAACAGGGTAGAAATATTGTCATATAAAATGTTTACCACTGTTTTCTATGGTTCATAAAAAAGTAAACATACCCGGTACGTAGTATAAAACTTTAACAAAAATACAATTTAATACTGAGTTAAAATTATGTTAAAATGTGAATAAATTTTACAATAAAATTTTCAAATTTACACTATACTATAAGCTAGAAATTTCTTACATGAAAATCTAGCTAGTGCGCCTAGAATAAAAAAGTATAATGTAAATCAGATATAAAAGAACTGGCGCCTATCTATGTGTATAATTTGTCATGCTTCTATGGAATTAAAAATAACTAGTTCCTAGATAAGTGGATGGGAGTTGAAATAACCGACAAAGGTCAAGTTAAAAGTCTAACTTTTAAACTGGTAACACTCCTTAAAAAGTTGTTACATATAACAGACGATATGAATGTGCTCTATACACTATACGGCAACCTTTAGCAGTTATCTGCATGTGTCCGAAGGACAAAGTCTACATTTATTTTCTGGTTTATGTTTTATTTGTTTTACTTTTACAGTTTATACAATCTTTATCCTCCATTATATTTACCTTGTATTTTAATGAATTTGTAGTACTGTATCTTATTTACTAATAATTTACTGTTATTATGTTCATAAGAATTAAAAAATATCATTGCCACAGGCTATAAATAGATAGAAAAATATATCTTTTATGTTTTAATGGCTACTTAAATATCAATTTAAAGCCATGTTTTGTAAGAATAAAAAACGACAATTCATTATCTTGGTCACGCATTGTTTTAACATCATATCAAAAATATAAAATATGACAAAAACAGGAAAAGCAGTTTGATAAGAAGATGAGAATTTCATAATAATGGTCTGTCATGTCAACGAAATGTACTCATAAAACATAGAAAATCAAAATAGACGATGTGATGTGCTATAACAACAACAAGAAAAACAAGATTTTATTATCTGCAACCAATAATATATTATTAAAAGTAAAATATATATTATTTCGTCCGAAAGAATACAATAATACAAATGAAAACAGAAAATTTGTTAGTTTTATTGACTCGTTACCCAAAGAAGAAATTAGCAGGACTAATTCGATAAAGTATCATCTCATTTGAAGATTGTATGGAAAATTACTGACTTATAAATTTTAAAAATTATTTTGTTAGTAGTAGTCTTTATTTGTGTAAATATTCAGATATAAAATTATATGAACGTTTTCATTATTGGTCGTTGATGTATTTTGCATATTTTTCGAACTATTCACATAATACGGGTAATTCAAAATTTTAAAGCTTATTTTTTAAATATATTTATTTATTTATAAAGTAATACTGAATAAAGCAGAACTTTTAAATGTATCGAAGTTTTACAAGCTTGAAATGAACCGGATAAACAAATTTATTTCCATTTCAAAAGTTTTATGAGAAAGTTACACACTAACAAATTATAACATTAGATGATTCCTTTGTTTGCTACCAAAGCGTAACTTCAAACTAAATATGAAATAAAGAACGTAGTTGATTTGGATTTCTATTGTGTAACAATATACGAGCTGAAATCCACATGTCAGCCCACTTATAAAAATTCAATTATAGTGGCAAATCAGAGAATTGGTATTAATAATTAAATAATAAATAATGAAGACATTTCAACGTTCACGAAGCTTTTAAATAAATTTTTAGCTAATAATTAAAAATTTAACAATATAACAATAACACATCGATAAATGAATTTCATTATTATTTATCACCATCGGGTAACATTGGTTTTTATTTTGAACAACAGCAACAGTTTTTTTAGGTATGCACATATCGTCGGCTGATTATTGGAATGTACCAAGTCCACTTTTTGAAAAAAAATAGATATAGTCAAATTCGGTTTCCCGATATTATTTTGTACCACGGCCAGTAGAAAGAACATCAAATTCAGTGCTTCTTGTACTTTAAACAGACTTATAGTTTTGTACCATGCCCCTTAAAATGACATACACTAAGAATTGTTTTGAATCAAGCCCAGAGCCAATCAGATTTCATAAATTTGTCACGTCTTTGGACATAGTACAGTAAAAATAATAATAAAAAGTGTGGACATGGTACAAAAAGTCTCTTTATTGGAATTTTTTGTAAATTTGCTGTTATTTTGAACCATGTCCAACAAGGTCTTTTATATTTCGAAAATATTTAAAAATTATTATTTAACAAATTTCATACAAAGTTAAGGAAAATGAAACTATACAAACAAAAAAATTTCAACATGTGTATTCATTATCCATTCTTTGAAATGTTTGAAGCAGTTTTTCTCGAAAATAATATCTGTGGACATAGTACATTCCAATAGTCGGCCGACGATATATGCATTTTATTTACTAAAATTGTGACAAACTTATGACAAATTTGTTTCAAATATTTTTCAATTTTCTTCTATTGTTGGCAATAGTATATTAAAAAACATAAATTACAGAAGGCAATGTATTAAATCACGAATTTGAGATTCGAATATGTGCGCGCAGTAGCAAGTAGAAACGAACGAGTGATGGAATAGCCTTCTGTAATAAATGCTTTATACTATTTTCTCTGTTTAGTTGTTTCATTTACATTATTACTTAATAAAAATATTTGACATTTAAAAAAATATATTAGAGGAAATTTTTGACAGAACAGATTGGTAATATTGATTTGCATTTGTATTCTGTCCTTTGCCAAGATATTTTGTGTATTTTTCTCAAACAACAAAATGTCACCAAAAATCATTTACGAAGGAAGCTTCTTTTATATATTATTTTGTTTTACGTTAAAACAATAAAATATTAAAAAATATATTTTACTATGTATCCCTTGAACGAGAAAATATTTTATTATTTTTACCTCTCACTAAGAGAGGTATTGGAATCATGCTAAAATTCGCATATCCAGATTTTAGTGAATAACCACGATTTAAGGTCCCTAAAATCCGATTATAACATTTTTAAAATGATGTATGTGTGTGTGGGTGTATATGCATGTGTATGTGTGTGTGTGTGTTTGAGTGTGTTTGTGTGTGTGTGTATGTCTGGATATTGTAGGGACGATTCCTCAAAAACTATAAGACTTAAGAACTGTTTAACTATGGATTCCTCAATCTGACATTCCTGGGAAGAGCTGAAAAGAATTTGGTAACAATTGAACAACCGAAAGTAGTAGTTTCTTAGAAAACTTCTTCTAAATATATTTTTAGGAAATTTTTGTTATTAAATATTGAAGAACATAAAATTCTCCATCTAATACATTTTTTATTATATCTTGCATAGATTTAGTGTTAAAGACATTATAATATATACAGTAATCTAATCGCAGAGGCTAAAGCAGTAAGGAAACCAGTTAATAAATTCCCTTTTTATAACATAGTTTGTAAATGACACATTTCAGTGTCAAAAATCAACAGTATTAGTGACATTCTGATAGCTTTTTCTGGGAAGTATATTTAATCTTTCCTATTGTTTTATTAATTAAATATTTGAAATTATAGATAAAATGCATATATCCATCAGAAATACCGCCAATCTGGTTAATGAATTGGAAGAATCTCTCACATTTAGGAACTTCCTCATACAATGAAAAATAGATATAATTAGAATTATATGTGCGCAGAAGACATGTTAAATACAATAAAAAACAATATTTGGGCAAAGTTCTGTAATTTTTTGTTAAAAACGACGGTTCGAAAGCGAAGTGCAATAGAATACTTATATAGCCTAATATGGAAATGGTGAGAGGTCTTGTGCTGGCCACAACAGATTTTTATCATTATATTAACAACTAAATAGAAAGAAATTAAGGTGAATGGGCTAAATTATGTTATGTGGATCCGGATTCGCTTATACTCTCATTCTCATATTTTACTTTAATTTGTAGATTAAAGAAGATAATAATAAAAACAACTATTAAATGAGACATAGAACTACTATTTAATATGTCCTCATAAAAATGCATAATTGTTTTGTTTCAATATTCTAAAATCATACATATGTATATGGTATAATACTCCGCAGTTTAATAATATGCAACTTTGTCTTGGTATTTCTGTGTCTGAGACTAGAAGTAAAAGTGAACCAACGAGAGTGGTCTTTTTTTAATTCCAGTCGTTTATGTTATAGTTGCGCAACCAAACAATCTCCAACACGAGTTCTAGTTGCACTACATTGAATACTGGCCACGATCTGTCTCGCTGTTCAAGAAACGACACGGATACGGCAGTTCAGCTTATTGTTAAGTCACCAAAGAGCTTGTTCCAACAACGGGTTTCCCTTCTCATTCAGCGCTCAAATCTCTCCAAAGAATTTCAATCATTATTTTATTTTGTAATTTATTCTTTATAATATCCTGTCTAACTGTTTTAATTTCAGGATGACAAAACATTAGATCGCTTTTTGCAAAGTTCATTATACTTCTCCGTGTGTATTTTGCAAAATTTGTAGGTATTCAATAATGGTTCGTGAATGTATTAAAGTACTAAATACGTGTTTTAAATTTAGTTCACATCTCTTGCACTGACTTGAATTCGAAATTGATAAAATATATCTTCATAAATATAAATCGTTTATTCATGTAAGCACGTATTTTCAAATTTTTTAGAACCAACATATTTTGCATTTATATTAAAATACTAGCTGTCACTTGAATATATATTTTTATTATATAATTATTTTTTTCTTCATTTCATAAGAAAACTTTCAATACTATTTCAAAAATATTTAAATGAATCATAAAACAGGAAATATAAAATATACTAGTAATAAATCTGCATACCAACAACACTATTAAATCATTATTAGGTATTTTGCCAATAAACGAGAGAAATTTTTATTGTAATGAAACTTGATTTATATCTTGAAATCACAGGAGTGTTACATTGCTTGTTCCGAACTTGAAGTAATAGAAATAATAAGTGCAATTAGAATACTTACTGAAATTACTCTTATTTATTAGGTTAGTACTAATAGAGAAATAACACCGTTATCTTTTTCCTGGTAAGTGAGCGACTTTTTTTAGGTACATAATTGGAATAATTTGTTGCAATTTACTCATAGTTGAAACCGTTAAAAGTAAAACTTGTTGATACTTACAATAAGGACAAATTATCTGCTTCTAAATTATTTTTTTAGCTCCGATTTAAATAATTATGCAACTATTAAATAAATATATCATCACGGCATGTTACCCATTTCTGGGTGAGCAAATATCTATAATTCATGTAGGCATCGGTAATGATGACGATATATTTTATCGTGTGGGCGCTTACCAGGCGTCACCTCACGAGCACTCATAGCTGGTGTGGAGAGTGCACCACAGGCGTCACTTTTGTGCTATTTAAAATTTGAAATATTTGACGTCTGTCGGGATCGAACCCGGTTCCCCCAGGTTCGTGACCAGACACTCAGGCACGCGGCCACGGGACCCCATATGCAACTACTTAGAACATATATTTTATTGTTTCGTTATACTGGTAAATATGTAAAATAAATATTTAAGTATCATTTTAGAATTAAATGTATTATGTATTGTTATTATGATAAAAGAATTTGTAATATTTATCTCCAAATTCCGTTACTTACATAGTATGAAAATAAAAAATTGGACCATAATACTAAATTAAAGTTAATTCTCAATTATAGAACTGTAATAAATATTGAACTAATAACACTATTCTGGACTTCCATTAGTCCAAAGTTCCAAAGTTATAACTTTATTGAAATAAAGACAATGGAAGTCCAGAATAGTGTTATTAATTCAAATGAAACATTGTCTCCTTCATTCAAACGAACATTGTAATAAATATTACGAGACACGACTAAAAGTGTGGTAAGTAAAAAGTAGTCAGTAACATTTTTAATTTCTAAGCATAATAATTACAGCATAATTTTACAATGTTTTCAGGCTCAACGAAACACCTCTTCTTCAAATCACCTCTGAACTTTCGCTTATTCAATCATATCAATGTCTCAAAACTTTCGCTAAAAATTACCTTCAATTATATCCATAGCCTTCTGTTTCATCTTGCACAGCACAAAAAACAAACCACAAACAAATAATAGCACATCAAACTAACAAGCTCCAGAGTTTGAAAGAGTCAGTGACACTTGGCTATCTCTGGTACAGCACACGCATTCTACAGCAACCAGCAACTTCATTACAATCGACGGCCAACGCGAGACTAGCTAGCGAAACCGCGAAGGTGGCTGTGACGAATCAGTGCCGTAGCGGGGACGATAACATTTCTGGGGATATGCAGGGAAACGATACATAGAAATTATGAAAACTACGGGTATTGTTATGATAATCATATAGGAAGTATCCGATTTATATAAAATATCTCTAAAATTTACACTTCATTAGTAATTAGTTAATTAGCTGAATTGAATTATTTCCGGTTTGAATACATTATAAATTCCTTATTGCGTAATTGTCAGAAGAAGAATTTAATTTTAAATACCTATTAAATATAGTAATAAATAACGATAATTTTTTCGAAGTCAGAAATAAATATAATGTGCAATACAATATTTCCCGAGGTATTTCCTATAAAATTCACTTTTATTTTACGTAACGTATCAATCAAATCAAAATAGACATTTTCCGGACAACTTTTTAATGAGAAACTAATACGGGACTAGCAAATTTAATTTACTCCGTTTAAACTAGGATGATTAAATTAAAATAGTATAATAATACACACTTACATTCTTCAATACAACAGAATAATTATTTACAATAAATTAATATAAAGTTTTGTCACGAGCCCGGCCCGGGGGCCCCTCACCCTCTAAATCCACCAATGCATACGTACATAAAATCCCATTTTTCCTACATGAAACGTGAATGATACATGGATGTCAACGTGGCCATAAACCCTTAACTTCACCAACTTATATAGGAAATATGATGTTCCTTATAAAATTGTAAGTGAAACATTTTGCGTTATTTTAATAAATAATTTAATTAACATACATACCTATGTCCGAGTTTAACTTATGTATTTAAATTATGAGGAAAATGGCTCTCCTGTACATTTCAGAACAAAAGTACAAGAATAAATAGTTATTAAAATTTAATTTTTACTTTTAAAAATTCATCATTGAATACATTAGAATATCTGTAGCACTATATATTTAGAAAATAAAATATGACATTTTCGCCAAAAATAGCCATTGGAAAAAAACAAGTAAAACAAAACATCAATTTAGATTATAATACTTGAATATTTAATGCTGAATTATAACAATGTTAACACAATAATTACAACAATTAAGATTAATAATACTGAACTGATAGTTTATATTAAAAATGATAAATTATTCCAAAATTTGTATCAAATACTTAATAATAAAATAAATCATATAAATTCTTCGGTACTGAACAGGTCCATTGTATAATGCACAAACGCACAGTAATAGTAGTTTATATATCGAGGAAGTAAAGTTCGTCATTATTTGTCGAGAGCGAAGATTGAATCCTGAGGCCGCAGACCGAGGGATGCAATCGCTTGAGGCAAATAATGATACTTTACTCCCATGTTATATACAATATTTTTTATACAAACGGAAAAGAAGAAGAATGAAGCACATTTCTATAAACGAAGAAAAACTATTTATTTTGAATTTAATTTTACAAAAATCATTAATTTTTTCCAAAATAAATATAATTAATAATATTTCTTATTTGTTGATCAATATCAATTAACAAAGGACTTGAATCACTTTATTTCCCTAGAGACTACTTTATTTCCCTCGATAAATAATGAAGCACATTAAGTTGTGATTTTGATAAGAATAAAGTTAACATTATTTACCGGTTGTATATAAAGTAATTTACAGACTATAACAATGTAGACTCAATGATTAAAACAATAACTGTCAGAATCAGATTTTGTTTTATTTCCATGGCTATCTGATTTGTGACGAAAATGTCACTTTATTTTCTAAGTATCTAATGCTACAGATACTCTATTGCATTAAATGTCGACTTATTAAAAGTAAAAATTAATTTTAAACAACATTTCATTTTTTTACTATTGCTATAAAATGTACAGGAGAGCCAATTTCCGTACATTTATAAAATTCTATGTTAAAATCCTATAAGTTCCGCGTTTCGTTGCACAGTCTGTATATACATATATACATATCAAATATGGAATGTGCCTGAGTATCTGTGGAAGCGGGTTCTATTCTAATCTGACCGACAACAAATTATTTCCAATTTTAAATGGCACACAAGTGACCTCTGTAGTATAATACTCTTCAAAGTACCCGTGGTGACGCCTTGTAACCGCCCGCAGGTTACAAATACGTCATAATTACCGATATCTGCGTACAAAGCAGATTGGCACACCCAGCAAATGGGTAATATCCCGTGATGATATATTCATTTATTTTATTTTAAATTAAAAATATTTACAATTTGAAGATGTATCTGATTTTGCACTAATGAAGTAGGGAAAAAATGGTTGTTGTTTATTTAGTTCGATTCGTATTTTTGTATTATATGTAATTTGTTAGTAACTCTTTCTTAGCAAAAACTAAGAACGTATTATTTTATTTTGTGATATTAATTAATCGAAAAACCAAAGAATTGTTATTATGGTTAAATTGTATTTACTAGTAGACAAGAAATAAATAAAAAAATCATATACATATGTACAAAAAATTCTTTATATTTACCTACTTTAATTTTTAAATACTTACGAATTTCAGTTTATATAGCTATTAAAATGATTACAAATTTATTTTATACAAATCAAGAGGCCAGAAATAATAATAATAATAATAATAATAATAATAATAACTTTATTGACCAGTCAACGGCGTGGTTCAGCCAAAGGCTGATCTTCCACCCAACCAGCACATGTTAATTACAAAAAATAACAAAGAAAGTCAACATAAATACATAATATGAAAGTATAGCACAATATGTCAAAAGAGGAGATAAGTTTACAGCATAATAATTTACAGAAAATGATTAATTAATTCATTTAAACAGAACAAATTTTTAACACGAGCTTTGAAAGAGTGTAAAGATAGATATTTTAATTCATCTGGAAGATTCTTATCACGTAGTTGATAATGTTATTCTTTTAATTTAAGTTTTTCATGTAGATAAGAAGGGCAACCTGTTTGTATGATCTTATGAATTTGACATAGAATATCTGCACACGTTCGTCAATATAATGAAGATTTGATGAAATACGAAATAAAGAAATATGGTCATATTTACGCACATTGTAAACGAATCGTAGGCATGAGTTTTGAAATAGCGTTATTTTATTTTTGTCGTTTTGTGTCAAGTGTGAAACATATACACAAGCACAGTAGTCTAGTATAGGTAGTATCAAGGTGTTAATTAGTCTTAATTTTATTTCAGCTGATAATAGCTTGCGATACTGGTAGAAATGTCGAAGTCTAAGTCTAGCCGTTATTAATTTTTTTGTCAAATGGTTACGGAAGTTGAGGTCTTTGTCAATATCATACCCAAATTCTAGCCGGAGTACGATTTAAGATTTCTCCTTGCAATTTTATATCATATGTATCACAGTTTCCAACTACTAAGAGTGAAGATTTATCAGTATTTATCTTGAGCCTATTATTAGTACTTAGTCCAAGTCGACAACTTTTCAAGATCCTCATTTATTGCCTCACATTCATCCTAGGCGTTCATCTTATTTACGGATGCTAGCAACTGAGTATCATCAGCATATGAATGTGAGGAACAGTATTGCAGACTGGATGATAGATCGGCCACATACAAAAGGAAAAATAATGGACCGAAGATAGAGCCTTGAGGAACTCCTTGGTGAAGAGGGAATCTCCGGGATTGATGAAAAGCTGAGTCTGGTGACATGACTACATGAAAATTTCTATTAAAAAAATAGCTTCTGCACCAATGAATTGCATCATCACTGAATCCGTAATATCGTAGTTTGGCTAGTAAGAGATTGTGATTCACCATATCAAAAACTTTGGAAAAATCTATTTGTATTAGAAAAGTTGTTTTAGAGTTATCATAATTTTTAATAATTTCATCAGTAATATTCATTAAGCAGATATTAGTGCTGTAACCATTTCTGAATCCAGACTGTGTAGTAGGTAAAATGTTAGTTCCTTTTAGGAAATTTGTTATCTGATTACAGCATATTCGTTCCAAAACCTTCGATAGGGTGGTTGGTATGCTAATATACTAAATATAGCTCAGAGGCCTTAACCTATATTTGAGACCCGACAACTCTAAATCCGGTGCTGACCATAATAAAAAAGATGTTAATAGTTTTCTAGGAGCTTATGTAACAACGAACATTTATTTGTACTTGGTTGTAACCAGAGCTGGGAAAAATATCCATATATCGATAAATATTGAGATTATTTTCCATCAGTATCAGTTTTTTGTGATATTTATATATCAATAAATGGATAATTTTGATGTTATACTTAGAAAAAAATTGTGATATCAAAATACCGATAGATAATATCGATACTTACCGTCAATTACTAGAATTCATAGGTAACCATAAACATTTTATTGATGTTTTTAATCGAAATATCGATATACAGGCTGTATCAAGTTAATGGAACAGTGTATTTCATTCATGTGTGTGCACAGTTACACAAAAATGTTATTAAGATATTTTGTAAGGCATAGAGGGGAATACATTTTGTCATAACCACTATTATTTTAAAACCAGTGGTATTCAACTTATGGATTAATGTTATATTTTTTTTAAATGGCATTATATATTTTTTATTAACTCATTAAATAGAGAATTTTCTTCAGAATGCAACAATTAAATAATATCATACCCTTACATTGCGAAAAGTTTGATAAAAATCAATTCAAAGTTAATATTTCATTTCTACTTCAAAAATTTAGTAGGCTAAGCAAACATTCAACCATTAAAAGAAAAGAAAATTATCTGTCATTTTCGTGTATCATTGTTACAAATTATTAAATTAGTTATTCGGAATGTTCCAAAATTCGTTATTTTTTTATTTCGAGTGATTATTAATTGGTCTTCTTTAGTTAGGATAACTTTTTGCAAATAAATTGCATGCTTGGAACAATTGATAGGTTTCATATCAATTAATAAAATAATCTACGTATTTGTTAAATCTGCTGCCATTATTAAATTAATTATTTGTCTGCTCCGATGACTCGATGGTTAGAGCAACATCTCTTAGTCATGAGTGTGCTCGGGGTTCTGGGTTTGAATCCCACAAACTAAGGCATGGATGTTTGTGTATGTGAACCTACTCAGTCATTGGGATTTAATCCTGTTGAGAGACTATAAAAGAAAAAACAGGTAATGAAAATTACCTTAATTTAATAATGGGTGACAGTTAATATTCTATTGTTTTAATGATCGAATGTTTGCTTAGCCTACTTAAAAGAATAAAATAGAAATAAAATTCTAATTTTGAATTAATTTTTATCAAATTTTTAGCAATAAAAGAGTATGATATTATTACATCGTTGAATTCAGAAGAAAATCATCTATTTAACGAGTTAATAAAAAGTATATAATGCCATTTAAAAAAATATAACATTGTTCTATAACTTGAGTACCACTGGTTTTAAAATAATAGTGGTTATGCCAAAATCTGTCCCACTCTATGCCTTACAAAATATCTTAATCACTTTTTTGTGTAAATTGTCATATACACGAATAAAATACACTGTTCCATTATCTTGATACACCCTGTATACACACATAATGCAGATAATATCGATATTTAACGATAAACGAATTTTTATCGATATCAATATGATAATGAATACCTTAATAAATATTTTATTTTCTCAGCCCTACTTACGGATTATAATTATTTTGTAAAGTCCCATTTCAGTTAGGTGGTAGTACACGTAGACTAAATAGCATATCCATCACGTACGGATAATCATTTCAATAGACTCCTCGACTTTCAGAATTCGCCTATAATTTTTCGTTACCTCTACTACTTTTTAATAACGAAAAACTAATTAATATATACCTGCAGTAAATTTAGGGGGAGTTCACTTATATTAAATTTGTAGATAAGATTTATTTATAACTGTTTCTAATCGTATTAGTGTATTATTAAATATAAAAAAATATAATTTTATTGTAACACTTTTTTTTAATTACGTAAAAGTGTAGCATACATTTAAATCGTCCGCCAATGACGTCACGGGATTCAAACAATGACGTCACGGGATTCAAAGGTGCTATTTCCTTTTATGCAGATGGCGCTGTTGTCTTAATAAATGACATTTGAACAAACATAAACACAAACATACTGCAAGAAAGTAAGAAAGAATAATAATGTAACAACATATAAACACAAGAGCATAATCTCTGATAACGTATGACAGTATTGACAGTAGCGCGTATACAGAAACAGAACAAGTAAGTTAAGACATACGGACATATATTTGTCTTTACGTCGATGATATCACTGGCACCGGAAGTGAGGTCGGTGACGTCACAATTGCGGGAACGTAAAATATTCGCCGCTATTTATCTCGGGTTTGAAGCTGAATTTTCAGGAAAAAAAAAAAATCGGGAATTTCTAAATTTAAAAATACTATAACATAATATAAAAATAAAAAAATCATGAACCCCCCCATATCCACACTTGCAAATAAAATAAGTAATATTGAATTCTGGGAAAGGCTCCTGTCCTGAACCAACTTATGAAAATGAACCCTCGTATAATGGTTAATGGATTTTTTTATGAAAGACAATAATCCGTTTAGCTATAGGTTGGTAGGAAGTATATAATCAAATATGATTACAATTCATAACAAATGAGACTGTTCATTTCAAAATTTCCCCTGTGATACTTTGTAGTTTGTAAATTATTTTAATATTGTAGAGTGCACTGGAAATCGTCCCACGCATAAATATATTATTCACTATACGGAGAAAAAATTCTCAGGAAGGAATTGAAAATTTACTGCTCTTAAGACTACTATATAATGCATAAAACGAATTTAACTCCTTAAATGTCTGTCTTAAATGGTAGAATTTGTATGTATGTATGTGAAGCGGAAACACGATTTCTGTGTTAAAAAAATTATAATTTGGTATTAAGATTAATAAAATCATTACTGTACTTTAATTTAAATATTATTTTTAGAGTATTTGCAGTACTAACAAATAGTATTTAAATAGAAAAATAATGAAATACTTAATCGAAAAATGAAAAAAATTATGTACTGAGTTTCATTTTATTTTATTTACAGCACAAATTCATAGCTAAATAATGTAAATTGTTTATTCAAAAAGGTACCTATACAGGATGTTTCATAATATGTGCGCAGGACTTCAGGATGTGATAGCACGTCCAAAAATATGAAAAAAGTACTCTTGGTCATAAGCTCTAAAGTTGACCGTTTTCGAGAAAAATCAACTTTTATGTTGAAAAACATGGTAAATTTTTTGAAATATTTTTTTTTTTTACTAATTAAACAAAATTTATTCAAACGTTAGAACAAGTAACAAAAGCCAACGTTAACTTCATAATTGCAAAATAAAAAAAAAAAAAACAATAACAAATCATACTCAGTTAAATAAATTGTTGGGAATGTCCGCCGTTAGTTTTCTTTTTATCAAGTAGGCTTTAAATTTTAAAACAAAAGCTATCTCGTGTCAAAATAACAATTTCTTTGTACCTACAATAAGTAAATTTGTGTTACAAAATTAAAAATGAATTACACAAACGCTGAAATGTGCGAAATGCATTACCTTTATGGAATGGCAAGCGGTAATTCGGCAGAAGCAAGGCGGTTGTATCAAAAAAGACATCCTGATCGCCGAATACCACACCATAACTTGTTTCAACGCATTCAAATTTTGCAATTATGAAGTTAACGTTTGGTTTTGTTACTTGTTCTAACGTTTGAATAAATTTTGTTTAATTAGTAAAAAAAAATTATTTCAAAAAATTGACCATGATTTCAACATAAAAGTTGATTTTTCTCGAAAACGGTCAACTTTAGAGCTTATGACCAAGAGTACTTTTTTCATATTTTTGGACGAGCTATCACATCCTGAAGTCCTGCGCATTCAAGTTTAAAATTGTTTGTCGATATAAGCAAACAGAAAAATCAATGGTCGCGTTCAGCACCTCTCAGCGCTGGCATCGCTGACCTCCGAAGTTTGACGAACACAGTGAATGGACGAATATAATTGGTCCAGCAATTGTATTCGGCAATCATCGGCACGCAGCGGTATTCATCGCTGCCAGCGCTGCCGGGGTGCTGAACGCGCCCAATGGTTATTACATTAACATTTTTATTAAATTTCAACAAAAGATTAGTTGCCGCGTCAATTAAACTGCCAAACTAATTTAAGAACTTAGTGAAGGAAAAGAAAAAATTTAAAGGCATAAATTTTACCACACAAAATAACTACAAACATTCGATATGAAAATGAATTGCCCAACTCTTGTCCAACATATCAGTAAAACAGCAACCAACAATACTTAACAGTAATACGGGTTTCAATAAATGAAAGGCTTTTGAATTGCAGTCTGAGTGTCTGGTCGCGAACCTGAGGGTACCGGGTTCGATCCCGACCGACGCAAAATATTTCGAATTATAAATGGTACAAAAGTGACCCCTGTGGCGCACTCTCCACGCCAGCAATGAGTGCCCGTGAGGTGACGCCTGGTAAGCGCCCGCACGGTACAAATATGTCATCATCATTACCGATATCTGCAATAAAGCAGATTGGCACACCCAGAAATGGGTAATATGCCGTGATGATATATTTATTTATTTATTTGAATTGCAGTGTTTAGCTATCAATCTAAAATCAAATAAATGGAATTTATTTCCTTCGTTGCATTTTTCAATATTTTTTTTGTATTCTTTCTAACAATATCTCGAATATTCAATCTAACAAAAACTTTTCAAGGGCATTACAAAGCAGTTAATTTTTTATTTATATTCTTCCAAATTTATACAGCGACATAAAAAAGTGTCCGTGCGACAATAGTTCCAGTCTATTTTTAGGAAAAATAGCAGTCTAAAAACCGATTATTTATTTTTTTAATTCAAAAAGAAAAGCTATAGGTTACATAGTACAGATGAAAAAAAGATCAATAAATAAAGTTCTTTTATTTATTTAATGGGGTAAATATTGAAAGTATTCATAATTTCATCACAAAAAAGTCCCCGTACCCAGAGGCGTAACCTTTCAATTTTGGCTGTTGGTACACTATTTTAATTTTAAATATGGGTACCTATATGTTTTATAAATGCAAATAACATAGTAAAAATTGACATACCTATTTTATTATTTGTAATTATATTAAATTATGTGTACATGTAACATAAATAAAATTAATATCTATTATTACAAAAATAAATATACAGGGTGAACACTATACTTTTTCAACTTCAATTTCAGAAAAAGTAGATTCAATTTCAGAAAAAATATCTTCAATTTTAGAAAAAGTAACTTTAATTTAGGAAAAATTAACTTCAATTTCAGAAAAAGTAACTTCACCCGAATGTCAACAATTGTGTTTACGGTATATCAACTGATCTATCCAAAGCTTTCGACAATGTAAACGACAATGTATTACCACAAAAGCTTGAACATTAGCTGTATTCTTTTTGGAATATTTTTGCTTAGCTCAGTTGATAAGTGAGTTGAGATGCGCTGAGCTGAGAGGCAGCTGAAAAGAACATTTCGCAAAGAGTGAGCGACAAAGCGCGCGCGATACAAAACAAAGTAATTTGTTGTCAACTGTCGGGCTATAATTTTGAATTAGGTTCAGGTTAGGCGGTTATGCTGTAGGATCGATTACAACAAACAACAAATACGTATTTGAAGATGGAAAACATTGAAAATATTGTACTAATAAGTATGCTTGCTTATTTATTTTATATTAATTTAAATGAAATATATTTATTTCTTATCTCCATCATAAAGTTCTGTATACGACATTTTTATTTACTTTAACAACTTAACTTTCGCAACACAACTGACATTTCTCCTCACAACATTACCCCCTCCACTGATCTGCATGGCTCAGATCATTTGAGTTTGTTTCGCGGGCGATGCAGCCTTGGTAAGATGGGAACTGAGTACACTCAGTACAACTCAACTCACTTCGTACAAAAAGAACAATTTATTGAGTTCATCTGAAGTGAGCTGAGATAAACTGAGATTTTAACTAAAAACAATACAGCTATTATGGAATTCGTGGTATCCCTCTTCAGTTGCTTCAGTCGTAACTCAATGGAAGAACACAAACAGTTAAAATGTCATTATTATCTAATAATAGTGAAAATATAAATATTTATTCCGGTTGGGGTAACATAACCTCTGAAGTTCCACAAGGTTCTGTTTTAGGTCCGCTATTGTTTATAATATACAGTAATGACCTTCTTGAACATGTTGATTGTAAAGACACTATAATGTATGCTGATGATGCATATTTCCTTATTAGCTATCCTAAAACAGAATCTTCTAGTCTACCCAGCTCAATTGACAGTGCTCAAGTGAATATTGATCTAATATTATTCAATTGTTCTTAAATACGCTGAGTCAAATTAAAATTAATATTAATTTTGTTGTTTCACTACCTCGTAGTAACATATATTTCAATTTATATATTCTGTGTACCGCCTTCTCGAGGTGGGGAAAAGAAAACATAAAGTTTTATAAAATCATTGTATTAGTGGTACGTTTCGGAATTTAAAGGACTTTTACATATTAAAATTTCGTTATTGTATTAAAAAAATATGGGTAGACAGGTCAACTATTTGTTTGTTCTCATAATCTTAATAATATTTTAACAAGCTATGGCTGATGATGGAAGCATTACATCATTACAATGCTTCCGAAACGTCCCACCAATACAGTGATTTTATAAAACTTTATGTTTTCTTTTCTCCACCTCGAGAAGACGGTACACGTACAATTATTGGAATAAAATTAATATTAATAATGCTGAAGTTAACAAATGCATATCAATTAAATGCCTGGACATCCATCTTGACCACAAAGGGCATTAGTCAAGTTGAAAGTTTGTTACCTAAATTAAACAAAGCTTGTTACTGCTTAAGAATGTTGTGCCAAAAGATAAATTGCTCAGCCTTATTAATGGTATATCATAGTTATTTTTATTCTTTAATGAATTATGATATTATTGATTGAGGTGTCATTAAAAAGTAATGAAATCTTTTTATTACAAAAACGTGCCATCAGAATTATATGTAAAATTGGATCTAGAGAGTCATGTCGTGGTAAATTCAAAGAATTCAATTTAATAACTTTTCCATCATATGAATTATTAAAATATGTTTTCAATAACTTAAATAAGTTCAGTATTGTTTGTTCTGCTAATGACACTAGACAAATAAATATTATGTTACAAATGCCACGGTATAAAACTACTTCTTTTGAGCACAGTGCATACTATATGGGAGTTAAAACATATAATTGCTCGCCACAGGGAATAAAGGCTCTACCGAAAAAGTGAGCGCTTTTTACCATCAAGAACCTTTTAACCTTTTCTGTCACTGTATATCGAAATTTATTATTATATTGTGTACAGTTTGTATTAGCAAAGTGGAAGAACAGCGAAGCTGAACTCTTGCTTTTGGTCTACATTTTGATCAGTAAATGTAATAATTATAGACCTTAGAAATAGAAATAATATATTGAAATATACTCGTACAGGAACACTATACCTTTTCAAATTCAATTTCAGAAAAAGTAACTTCAATTTCAGAAAAAGTAAATTCAATTTCAGAGAATGTATCTCCAATTTCAGAGAAAGTAACTTTAATTTCAGAAAACGTAACTTCAATAATAGACTTCAAAAATAGAAAAAATAAATTGCAAGAAAAATGGCAGAATATAACGCCATCGGTGACAAAAATTTGATATATTCATTGTCTCGTCGCTTAGTTGCTGTTGTAAGAACAAACCAACAAACTATTATTTATTTATTTATTTATTTATTTATATATATATATATAATTTTAATGTTCTGGTTATCGTACGGGCAGGGCCGTAAACTACGTAGGTGCAAGGGCGCGCACGTGCACCTACAGAAAGTAATAGTTCGAATAGGTAATAATAATTCTTCTTGCGAAAGATTCATATCAATAAATTATTATTACCTAATTACACTAATATTAAAAATAAACAGTTTTATTTATTGGCTAATGCTAACTACAGTTATTATTGTTATTGCCATTGTTTCTTATTAAAAACACAATGTTCATGGTATACTAGATTTAATTTTTAATTGAACAAATAAATTTAAGGAATAATAGTGAAAATCTCCGAAATTAGTGGTAACAATAATAATAATAATAATAATAATAATAATAATAATAATAATAAAAAACAAGTGAATAATAAAATATAGAAAATTTGAAAATGACGAGTCATTTGATTCGCTTTATTTAATACCCTGTATAATAACATTTATAAAGCAATGCGTGTATTAGGTCTTTTTTTTAGAGAAAAACTGAATAACTTGACAATGACGCGGAAAACTAAAAAAAAAACAACTTTACATATGTGCATATAGGTGAATTCCATAAAAAAAAAAAAAAACAGTTCTCGTCGAGCCATAATATATGTGACAATGGGGTCATTTCAAAAAAAATAATTATCGATTTCTTTTATAAAATCATGAAATCCATCTCATTTAATAAATATAACAATAGAAAATAATTTGAAATATGCGACTTTTCATTCATAAATTTGCTAATAAACTTTCGCGCTTTTAAACACGAACTAAATTTGTGACGACACAAATTCATACTCACACGAAGACAATTCTCTCTCACACACACACGCTTCACAACATGAAACAGTAACCTAACCTAAAAGTGTGACAGCTGACAGCAAAATATACAAGAGAGAAGATTATTATTACTTTCTACTTCTTTAAAAGAACTAGTGCAGTATAAGGTTTGTAAATAAACCATTTATTTAAATAAATACCAAACCAAATAATCATAGTTCTAAATTAAACCGGTAGAGCTCGACTGTCGTATCCGTGAATATGTGTCGTCAGCCGTTGAAATATTTGAAATTAAACGCAATTTTTTAAAAATCATATCTCCGATTCTAAAGACTTGTAAGATATAAAACATACACATACATATTTAATTTGACCTATTTTTTCAAGAAAAAAATAAATCACAAAATGTGAAATGACCCCATTTTACGTATGCTCCTGAAATAGACGAATAAATT
Source organism: Ophonus ardosiacus (assembly GCA_943142095.1). Classification (NCBI taxonomy): domain Eukaryota; kingdom Metazoa; phylum Arthropoda; class Insecta; order Coleoptera; family Carabidae; genus Ophonus; species Ophonus ardosiacus. The sequence goes on along the minus strand of OW964830.1, from coordinate 22,813,400 downwards.
TAGTGAATACATTTTTACAATACCTAAATGGGTAACACGATAGTTTCATATTTAATTTTAATTTATACAATATTTTTGGAAAATCATAACTAAAACCCACAGTACCTATTATCGAGTTACAGAAGTTATAAATAATAGAACATTAAGAAAACTCTATCAAATTAATATTACTCGGTCAGTGGTTTGTGAATTGGTAAACGAAAGTAAGTTATTTTTGTATTACAGTTATGACATCATTGGCTGGTCGATATTTCGGCTTAGGTTATATGTCACCATTGACGTCATGATTTTATTACGTCAGCATCCCCCACACGCGTGCTAGCTACTTTTTATAGATTTCTACTTTGATTAATATTGTGGCGTAAATTTCAATTAGATGTTTATAGAGAGATAATATTCCAAATAAATGGAATGATAAAATTACCATATACAAACGTAATGATAGAGTATTTATATTAATTACAGTCATAGTTCTATATATGTACATTTGTTAATACATACACACATATGTATACGCATACATCATTGATGTTACTGAAAATATTCTATACTGTACTCCAGAGAAGAATGGAGCCAGCCTGTTTTACACACATAAAATTTATGAATTAGTTTTGTTTCGTACAAAACATATTTGACAGCTCGAAACCTCAAAATTTGATAATTTTTAAAAGTTAGATAGATTATAAAGTCCAAATGGAATAAATAATATACCTGCTTACATATTTTGCTATTGTAATATTATAACTGGAATGCAGTATAGGTACATGTACAGAATGGAACAAATTCGAGTTCTTTATATAAAAAACTTTCTTATTATGCACGTTACCGAAAATCGATGTAGGTCTTTATAGGTTAACTTTTGGGGACAAGATTAATAGAAACCACGGGAATTTTCTGTAGTCTTGTTTTTGGTGCTACATGCTAAATCTTAATTTTTATTTTGAAAATTCGTCGTATCTCGCTTATTACAAAAGATAAGAAAAAGATATTTAAATAATTTTATACGGTTTTTTACGTAGAATTACCTGGTGTAATTAGATTTCACTTAAAGGTAATAATTCTCGAAATATAACACAAACATATCATTTATCATATGGAAACATACATACAGGGTGTTGAAAATACAATGGCAACAAATATTGAGGACATACAGTACTGACCAAAATAAGTTAAAAAAGCTTAATCAACATGGGTCCGATCTTCAATAATTTCCGAGATATAAGGCAGTGAAAAATGAGATTTTACGGGGTTTACCTTTGCTGTCTCGAAAACTATTAAGAGTTACGACTTGGATTAAATGACACTTTTTGATTACCTTTGAGAGGTCATCTCAGATGTGCTTTTGTTTTTCAAAAGAATCAATTAATTGTACTAAAATGAATGTGTTGGCGACATTGGCCAATACTTAATTTTCAAATAACTTCGTAACTATTAGAAATTTAAAAAAATTCATATAAAATTTTAATTTTTACCTCCCGCTATCCTAGGTAAGGGAGGTATAGGGATCGTGCTAAAAATCACATATAGAGATTTTAGTGAATAAGCATGTTTTGATGTCCCCAGAACCTGATTTTAAAATTGTTATAATGATATATATATATATATATATATATATATATATATATATATATATATATATATATATGTGTGTGTGTGTGTGTGTGTATGTGTGTGTGTATGTATGTTATGTGTGCCGAATATAAATCTCTCCTGTCAGACAAAGACAACATATTGTGACGACCTAATAAACTGTCATTATCGGTGCCAACATTCGGATAAATATTATCGAGTTTAAATGATAAGTATTTCAAAAATCTACGCTGAATTCGTTCAATAGCTATAATATGGTGAGCATAGATAGGATACCAAACTAGTAAAGCATATTCTAGTTTACTAACAACAAAAGCATAATACAGAGTTTTAAGAAGAGAAATATCAGTGAAAGGTCTAATTATAAAACCAAGTGTTCTACCCCATGGGGTCCCGTGGCCGCGTGCCTGAGTATCTGATCGCGAACCTGGGGGAACCGGGTTCGATCCCGACAGACGCCAAATATTTCCAATTTTAAATGGCACAAAAGTGACCCCTGTGGTGCACTCTCCACACCAGCTATGAGTGCCCGTGAGGTGACGCCTGGTAAGCGCCCATACGGTAAAATATATCGTCATCACTACCGATGTCTACTTGTGTTGTAGATACTGGCACACCCAGAAATGGGTAATATGCCGTGATGATATATTTATTTATTTATTTTATTTAAGTGTTCTACTGGCAGATGCACAATTTATACTAATATGTTCAGAAAAACTTAAATTATGAGCAAAGGTAACACCCAAATCTATGCAAGACATCTTACGGGAGAGAATGTTACCATACAGAGTATAAGAATGATTAATAGATGTATGGCAACGTGTGTAAATAATTGTAAAACACTTATCAACATTTAAATGCAGTGGCGGCTGGTGATATCTTTGTATGGTAGGGCACAAAAATTTAAAAAAGTAAAAAGTGTATATTAAATTATTTAATCTTTAAGATACAGAAGCCATCTTCGTAATTAAATGAGTACTAGACGATTACAATTCAACAATAACAGATTACCTCGGAAAATGCTGGACATACTCGGACATCTTCGTTTAAATTGGGCTGTGCCCGGAACAGGCTTAATGCAGTCATATGCAGCTTCGCGCGCTTCGCTGCTATTGGTCAAAATTCGAGTAAAAATAGTGGGAGACCGGGGCAGAAACATTTGTGCCCTAGCTTCTAGCAGCATATCGGTATGTGCACACGTCAGTATATAGGCTATATCTAGCTATCGGCGGTGTAGTAAGAATTGCATAATAATGAAAGTAAATAAATAATAATTAATGTATTTTTAAAATGTATATGTACTCGCTTATTTATTTTTTTCTTGTCTTTTTATTTGGTAGGGCTGCGCCCTTGTGCCCTATAGCACGAGCCGCCACTGTTTAAATGTAGTTTATTAAGTATACACCACGCGGCCATGTTATCCAGGTTTTGTTGAAGAAATAAAGCATCGTTATACGAATCAATACGTTTAAAAATTTTGATATCATCTGCATAAGCCAGGACAGGGCATGTAAAAGATTGTAGAAGATCATCAATGAAAAGTAGAAATAAGAGCGGACCCAGGTTTGAGCCTTGAGGCACACCAGACGTAGCAATGAACTCAGAAGAATAAAAGCCATTATATTGTACACAACAAATTCTATTAGTAAGATACGAACGAATCAAGTTAATCAAACTGGGAGTAGCACCAAAATTGCAGATTACAGTGTCAAATGCACGAGAAAAGTCAGTATAAATGACATCAACAATAGCATTTAGTAAATAACTCTAAATAACTGTAAATATAAATTTAAAATATAATTTATTTTCATATATCATTTTGCGTACGCCTCAAACAAAAACAATTTTTTAATAATAATTTTGTCATATTTAAACAATGTCACTGTCAGGAAGAAATTACATTAAAATTAATAATGAGACCGTGTTAAGGAGAATGTAGTAATAATAATAGAATACGAATTTGAAAAGATGTCAAGATGCGAGTACTATTTTGATTTTTGTTAAGTGTTTCTATTAGTTTTGTCAATATTCGTGAAATTTATTTTATGTATGATATATTTGTTAAATGTAAAATAAAAATTGTTATGAGTGAATGTAAAAATATTTGAACATAATGATTGCTTTATTTGCACTGCATGGTAAAATATCCAGCGGGAGGTTATGGGCTGGCCACATCAGATTTTTTATATTTTATTTACTGACAGTCAAAATTTTGTTCGATCACTATCTTTGTCAGTTTTTCTAGGTAGTATTTATCTCTATTTTCTGTGGCCAGTACTATGTCGTCAAAATTTGTTACCTTTGTTTTTTAACAGCCAGTATATTGAAAAGGAAGTGGATAGAATCCCGAACGCGGGACTGTGAATTAAAATCCCGAAAAGGCGTGGCGGACCAATTAAATAACGATGAGGTGTGGTTTAGAACTAAAAACGTTCGGGACTTGTGCAAAAAAAATGAAAACCCGAACGCGGGACCGTTGTTGCACACCTGGGCGTGCAACTTTTATAAAAATAACTTTAAACAATCGATACCTACACGAACACTCCAATTTAGGTGTACAATGATTAGTAATCACAACACGTAACCTGCCCATGCAAAAAGTAGTATCACTAATATCCATTATTAACTAAATTACTTCACAGGTCACATCGCCTAAGTAATCTCTAACGAGCCCGTCAACTACGCCTATTCGAGATTTTAATATTCTCTAAACGATCCCGCGTTCGGGACTGTAGGTGCAGGTAGTATAGTAGTGTTTTGTAAGATTTCATTGATATATAAGTCTACACTCATATTTTAAACACTAAAACAACATGAATTATTAATTATTTGGGCAAAAAAAAGAAATTTGTTGAGAACCAAATGAAAAAATCAATCATCATTTGTTTATTTTTAATGTTATTTTCTTTATGTTTCTCATTTCTCTAATGTATATACTACAGAAAGCACATTAAACACATTTTTTGAATAGGCTCTTCAACCAATTTTTTTTAAATTTATTTTTCGAAAATATACGTTAATATATGAATATTTTTCATATTTTCATCTGTGTTGTGATATTATTAAGCCTGTAATTAATTGGAAAATATTCTATACAAAATTGAAATTTACGGTGTGACGTCATACCGCCTGATGACAGAACAACGCCGCCCGTGTAGAATTGTGGAACTATTCAATCAAACTTTTAAACATTTAAACAAGTTGACACATGAAAGCTGATGTTTTTACGTTGTGAATTGTTTGTTATTTGTATTTATGTGTAAAGTTGTATTTAAATATTCTAATATAATATTAAGAAATAGTGACAGAACAGATGACTAAATGCAAACGCCAATATTATGCGCACGCAATCTCTCTGTCACAAGTCGGTATGACGTCACAGTCGAATTGGAGGTAAAAAAAATCTTCTTTTGATAATTAATTACAGGCGTAATACATATTTTTTAAATAAAATGTTATATTTTTCGACATTGTTTTTAAGCGTATTATTGAAAATTAGTACCAAATATGCTAAATTTTAATATGGTTGAAGAGCCAATTGTGTTAAAGCCAACTATAACGCCAATAAAAAAATAATTAACTAATCCGAAAATCATGAACTAAAAATAATTTTGAGAATTTGATTAATACATGTAGAATCAAAATAAACAAATCTTATCTGTATTTGATTTTTTTAATTTGATTCAATATTTTTTTTTTCGCCCCAAAAATATTATAATTCATGTTTTATTCATGTTTAAAATAAAAGAATGTAGATTTGTTATAAATCAATGAAAAGCTTACAACTTACAACATAAGGAAAAATATGAGATTATTTTCAACAAATGTTCTCATTTGAGAAATATTATGTTTGTGTTATATCTCGAGAATTATTAGGTTTAAGAAAAATCTAATTAGACCACGTATACGTAGAACACCATATAAAAATTTTCTAAACAATTTTTTCTTTATCTTTTGTAATAAGCGAGGACTTATTTTCAATATAAACAAAAATCAAGTTTTAGCATGTAGTTCAAAAACAAAAGACGATAGAAAATTCCGTTGTCTCAAAAAGTTGGCCCATAACAATGTACATCAATTTTCTGTAGATTCGAATTTGTACTAAGTACCCACCCTGTATATATATAAACATTCAAATATATTGATTTTGATAAAAAATATTGTGAAACGTTAATTTAAAATGAAGTCCATATATTTATGAATATAACCATTACTCTATTAAATATTTTGCAGATTGGACTACTTCTGTAAATTTGTATTATATCATTGATACTTAATCCCAGTGTAAATTTGCGCTATAACAGCGAGCTTTTATTTTTCATTTTTATTACAAAAGCGCAGTAGTAATACGGTTCATTGTCATCAAAAAGTGTATTGTAAAAACTTTAAAACATGTAGATCTATTTTAAATAAAACAGACTAATAATCACTATGATATTCATCAATCTTCAATGAAATCTTAAAATCTATGATGAAACCATTTAGCGGAAAGCAACAGCTATCATTTCACGACCCAAAGATTAAGAAACGCTGATCTAAATTATTACACTTGTCTATTATATTATCTGTTAATTATTAACAATTAAATAAATAACGTATTATAAATATTACAAAAGTTGAAAACTATTTTATATGGCTGAATAATTACATGTTTTATTTATTTCCTAAATTAACTTATTATCTTGAATATAAACATACTATTACATACATATTCTCTATAATATCATCTTTTAACTGTCTACATTTTATTTATTATTGTTTTAAAATTTTATTTTCTCGGTAAATAAAATAGAAATTTATATACCACGTGAGTACGAGTAATAATTTATGTGTTTTGTATTCTGTGAAATATAGTAGTATATAGTTTGTCGAAATAAATGTTCGCCAATGTCAACTAGCATCACGTTGAATAATAGACTACCAATAGATATATTTTTCAGGTACTTTGTTACTAACCCGCAGCACAATTTTACGAGCAGTTTAAACAATAAAATTCTAAATGTGAAAAATGCATCACGAAAGAACTTCAACATAAAAAGACGTTTCAATTCCTAAATTCAATTCAAGAAAATTTCAAAGTCTTTTTTTGCAGCAATCTCTTTGAGGCGGAAAGTAACCAGCGCTTCAATGCATTCTTTTTACTTGCCAACCATGGAGCTCTTGAACAGATATTGGTGTTTTATTTTCAAGCTAATAAAACACGAGGAATATCAAATAAATAACGAAAAGGTTTTTCTCGTTTTTATTTAATACATTCAGTAATACACAGTAATTTAATTTTTGAAAATGAATAATCCAATTTCGTATGTAAATGAAAACTTAAAACAAAAAATGCATAAAACAAAGTAGTAAACTGTTTTAATGTTTAAAGTACTGCTAGGCTAATATGGCTAAAATATTAAAATGATGCGTGTACGCTTTTTTTGTTTAAGCTGCCTAAACCGTTAAAAATATATGTGAACAATGTATGGAATTTTATATTACAGTTTGTAATAATAATTAAAAAAACAATGTTAAACCTTCATTAGTATATTAGTATCACTTAACCTTATCAAAATAAATTGTTTATTCGGCTAAAGTACGAGTATATAATAAACATGTCATTTACAATATGTAATTTGTATTTATAGTTTAAGAGATATACTTGTTTTATTGACAAAACATGCATTACACATCCTGCCGCAAACTAATGTCGTGTGTATAATCTTTGTTAAATAAAACTTTTAGTAAATTCAAGCCAGGGTGGGTCGTCAGTTTTGAGCATAAAATAGTTAAAATTTACTTTTTAAAGAGTACCTTTAAAATATGCTTTAGTTTTGAATAGCATTATAAAATATTATGAATATACACTTACATAACTCATTAGATTTGACATAAGATACCTTAGATGCAACAGTACATCCAAATTCAAGCCTGTAATGCATATTGGGTTATTTTTTAACGTAAAACATTGGATTTGACATGTCTATGGGTACAACTTGACATTTGATTGGCAGCAATGTATTTGCGTGTCTCATTTAAAATGACACATAGGGAACGAATTTAACAAGCTGTCAATAGAGGTTAATTTTGTTTAAATAATTATACCTGTTTTCTAAAAATTAAATTTAGTTGTAGAAAAAACATTTTGTGCACCTTGTGCTCGAAATATGTTTATGGCTCTCGAGTAATTTTTCGACTCGGCAAAATTTCTTACAATATTTAATTGTAACACTTCTGTCAAATTCATTCACTATGTGGCAATGGGCTACTTGCATGGTACTGAAAATCCGATTTCTATCACTATATACGTAATGTTATGATTCGTATAAATGACTCCATTTTCAGACTTTAATTATATATAATGTAAAATAAGATTTAGTAAAAAAATCTGATGGTTTTATGAAATAAGGATTAGTTTATTTTCATAAAAAAAGTTTTATAATTGGCAATCGATTTCGTCGCAACGGACATCATCAGGCCACAGCTGTAATACAATATATTTCTAATTATAAATTGAAGAAAAAACATATAAAATTTTATACATATGAAAAGTAATGTTATTCGCGATGCAAGTTTAGACGTCAGCGCCGCTAGTGAACTTGCTTGGAGGGTATTGACATCTGTCAATCTCTTGTTTACTTTGTAATATTTTTGCGTAATCTCTCTTATATTTGTGTTATTGTTATTAATTTAAGTGTATTGCGATAAGAATATACAATACTTTTGTATATAAGCATCGTTTTCATCTATCTAGTATTGATATTGGAACTTTTATGGTAGGTATTTACTTACAAGGTTATGTAATAATTTCATTTTGATATTTTTATATCATTTCAGTTTCATTGGATATTCAATAATATCGTAGTTGTTATTATATTATTATTATTATTATTGTAGACCTATGTTTATATAAAAATTAAAAAATAAAGCAAAATTACACAAAAATATGACAAAGCAAACATGAGATTGACAGATCTCAACACCCACCAAAGAAGTTCACTATTTAGTCACTAGCAGCGCTGACGTCTAAACTGGCATCGCGAATACAGAATTATTTAAAGGGTTAAGATAAATTTAGAAAAATAACATATTTTAGTTTGTTTTACAAAAATATATATGTAGATAAATATATGATTATTAATAATAATGAATAATAAAATGTTAGAAATTAGAAGACAGGTTTATGAGATGATTAAAATGGATTTCAAAAAAGTTTTCGTAAGGTTAGGTGAATGAAACAATCATAAACTTTAAAATGGATTTAAAATGTGGATTTATATACATGTTTCAACACTTTTCATATTTTAAAATTTTCAAAAATGAAAATACTATATACTTCTGTTTAAATACTTAATTGACGGTAAGTTTATTCAATTTTATATAAATCCACATTTTAAATCCATTTTAAAGTTTATGATTGTTTCATTCACCTAACCTTACAAAAACTTTTTTGAAATCCATTTTAATCATCTCATAAACCTGTCTTCTAATTTCTAACATTTTATTATTCATTATTATTAATAATCATATATTTATCTACATATATATTTTTGTAAAACAAACTAAAATATGTTATTTTTCTAAATTTATCTTAACCCTTTAAATAATTCTGTATAACATTACTTTTCATATGTATAAAATTTTATGTTTTTTCTTCAATTTATAATTAGAAATATATTGTATTACAGCTGTGGCCTGATGATGTCCGTTGCGACGAAATCGATTGCCAATAATAAAACTTTTTTTAAGAAAATAAACTAATCCTTATTTCATAAAACCATCAGATTTTTTTTTACTAAATCTTATTTTACATTATACGTAATGTTATGTTGAAAACATTTATAAAAATATAAATTTTATTTTAAAAAAGTTATTTGTTTTTTAGTAAATGAGAGCTGTCAGTGAGATTTTGATGAACTAATGGCGCCACTCCAGCAATAGCTCTCTGCGATTCAGCAATGAAATGTGCATGTGAGCAAGTAAGCGCTAGTACAAAATTTGTCTACAATTGCACATTCTGGTATCAAATCTGACAACCAACAGCGCTCATAAGAAGTATAACCTTAATTCCTCTTTTAAATTATTACTGGGCCATAAATTATAATTATTTTCCATAATGTGTATTTACCCACGGAAAATGCAAACTGAAAATACTATCGGAAGACTCACTACTCTCACTGTCAAATTTTGACAATTTGATTTTATTAAGGATTTACGATTGCAATAAAAGTGTTGCAAAATTATTGTTAAATTGTGTACAATGTTTCTTATGTATTTTTATCTAATTATTTTTGCATCAAAATATTCGTAATAACCGCCATTATTTTCCCCGCTTTAAATCATTCAAATCGCTTTTACTGGAGTGCTGCCATCTGCGATAGCTTTGCCTGACAGCCCCCATAAAGAAAATTTTCTGTGACGTCATTATATTGAACCGAGGAAAAGAACCATGTTTAAGAATGTAACTTATAGATGGCATTGCGTGCGAGAAAGTTTAAATTTGAATTTGACATTTTGCTCTCTCTGGGCTCTCAAATATATTAATTATTTTACAAATAAACACATTGGTAGTTACATGTAATTTAAAATATCGATACGAAAAAAAACAAACTAAAATACTAACCTTCAAACTATTGTTGAAACGTCAAATAGGAAACCTACATTACCCGTACATACCACGGTACATACAAACGCTATGGCTTTACGATCACTCATTGGTGCGGCGTAATTCAACATCATACATGGCGGTAATTCAAATAATCAAATTTCATTATTTATTTTCTGGCTAATTAATAAAAATTATGTCAAAAGAAAAAATAGGGGTAGCAAGTTTTTACCTGCTCTTCAAAAATATGAAATAAAAAAAAGGTACGCAAGTAGCCCATTTAAATGAGAGGCAAATACATTGCTGTCATTCAAATGTCAGGTCGTAACCATGGTTATGACAAACCCAATGTTTTACGTTAAAAATACGGTACCTATTATACCTTATTTATTATTATTATTATTTATATTTTTATAAGTTTTTATTATACTAAATTGTTGAAGGTTGCTAGGTATTTCATACATGAATGTTAAGAACGAACCTGAATACAGAATTCAATTATTATCAAGCAAGGAAGCAAGTTTCGATCGAAGCGACCTACTTCACCTACAACCAGCGTAACAGCTTGTAAATTGTGTTGCGGACCCAATGTAATGGTAAGGGGCTAACGCTTTCCACTCGCACGCTAGAAATAACTTCAAATGCAATTTTATCTCGTCTCTACTAAATATCTGGTATTACTTTCTGATTTATGAACTTCCACCTACTGAATTCTTAAACAACGAATTTGTACATACCTCAAAATAAATAAAACACAAATCTTCTTTGTTAACTGTAACAACAATATTATTTGCAAGTTATTTGAATAAAAATATTTTTATATTCTTAAAATATCATTTTTATCTTTACAATTGGATATACCTTTATATAGTTACGCATAACCTGGCAATGCAAGTATGTGTAAAGTATTGAGCTATAAAGGTAGCATGAACACATTAGTGTCGATGTTTTGTAATAATGGCTGGTAGTGCTAATATGAAAATTTCTTATGAAATTCTGCCAAATGACGCAAAACTAACGTTTTTCACTCTGCAGACGTTTTCATATCGATTTTTACATTAAGGAAGTTAATTTTGCGGAAAAATTTTCAGCATTAGATCCGCAAGTGTTAAGTAGTAAATGCGGGCTGTTAATTAAAACCAGGCGTCTGAGCTAATGAATATTCCCATCCCCGCGTGCTGTGTTTAAGTGCGGGGTGGCAAGTTGATGCTATTGTTCGCATTGCTAGAAGTATAACAGAATTATTTGTGATTTATAATCATAGATTCATAAGTATTAAAAAATATGTAGATGCATATTTTTTTTTTATTTGGACAATGACACACCTAGATACGACACGAGTAAATGTTCAAAATTTAAGATTTTTTTCACTAAAATCTTATTAATTTTTGCAAACTGCAAATGAGGAGCAACATTTCAAAAGGAATAATATCCACTTTAAAATTTTTTTAGAAAAATAACATTTTTTATTACATAAAAACAGATAAAAGAATAGATGTTTGGGATAGGTTTTCTTCAACAGTAACTTTAGGTAATAGAATATTCAAAATGTTCTTTATCTGTTTTTATGTAATAAAAAATGTTATTTTACTCAATTTTTTTTAAAGTGGATATTATTCCTTTTGAAATGTTGCTCCTCAAATGTTCTACCACTTTTGTTGGTAATATAAATTATGATAAAAGAAAAGAATACTCTCATAATAATTCTTATGCAGTACTAGTGGAATTGTGTATCTAAATTATAAATATGAAATGTGTAGGAAAAAAGGTGTAACTTTGTTTTTGTTTTGTTGATAAAGAAGACAAGATCACTTTTTTTGAGTTCAAATACTATTTGGGGTCCAGTGGCCGCGTGCCTGAATGTCTGGTCGAGAACCTGGGGGAACCGGGTTCGATCCCGACCGGCGCCAAATATTTCCAATTTTAAACGCCACAAAAGTAACCCCTGTGGTGCACTCTCCACACCAGCTATGAGTGCCCGTGAGGTGACGCCTGGTAAGCGCCCACACGGTAAAATATATCATCATTACCGATGTCTACAAATGTGTAGATAATGGCACACCCAGAAATGGGTAATATGCCGTGATATATTTATTTATTTATTTTAAATACAATTTTATGTTTTCGACACACTAATACAGTGTGTTACTCGGAGTAAGGCTATGAACAAAGAATCTTATGTCTTAATTAAAAAGAATTTAATTAAATGTCAATTTGACAAGAGGTATTGTCAAAATGTTATTTAAACAAATCAAAGTTCTTTTTCTGGACTCTTATTTGAGAAATGGAAATAAATTGGAAAACGGCAAATGGCAATATATTTTGCAGCCTAGTACAATGAATTCCAGGAAAATTACATTTCTACAAATATATTTGCAACTTGACCTTTGAATTGAATAATAATCAGACATACGTTTCTTTGTACATAGCCTACTATGAATTAGGTTTTTTTTTAACACAGTGTAATAATCTCAAAATGATACTAAAGTATAATAGACTAATTTTGAGATTAATGCAATTGGTGGCAGCAGTGGATTGTTATATTTGGTGGCAGCGGTAGGATTGTAATATTTATCAGTGAGATTTATTAAACATTTTGGAATTACAATTGGCGAAAGAGTTGGAATTGTTATAACAGTACTTATTCTATTTATAATAACTGCTAACACAACAACAAATCATAAATAGAGACACGAGTTACTCAAAAACCGTAAAGAAAGCTTTTCTGCAATCATTGGACTTTAAGATGCACGCATGCGTCAGTGGAAAACGATGTCGCTGGGTCTTAATTACGCTGATTACCGGCGAAAGTTACTAAGTTACGCCACAGAAGGCGAATTTCATAAAAAAAAGATCTCTGATAAAAACAGTAGAAGGATGGAAGCTGATGGACTTAATTGATGATAGCTAATGCAAGTGCTGGGCGCCTTGAAAATGCTCTCTACGTTTTATTACATCGTTTCAACGGTGAACTGTTACATTTTATGTTTTTATCTCGGGTACTTGATTGTAGGTAATTGACTAAGTTCTAAGCAAAAGAAACAACTTATTTCTTAAGAATGAAATGTAAAAGCTTAACATATTACATTTTGAAATAGTTCTTTACATCCGTAACCACTTAAAGGCTTAAAGCAGTAAGAAACTGCAATGCATATCAATATATGTACTTTTCATTTTTGTCATTTTATATATTTTTAAAATAAGTTACACAACGAATTAATATAATTCATTATTAACATTCTTTCTTTCATAAATTTATCCATCATATAAAAAAATACTAAGATTGAAGCATTTAAATGCATATAAGTTACAAAAAACCTAATCATCATTTTTATGTTTTGAAGTTCTGGAAAACAAATGTCCAGCAGTACAATACAAAATACAATAACGTTACCGTACTGCCTTTTTTCATATAGGAAGAAAAAAATTACTGATTCTTGTATCCGTGTGACCTACACTAGCCTTCTCCATAAAAATAAGTCTATCTTGTAAATTTGTTTCGTAATATTTACAAATTAAGACTAATAATAGTAATGGATCATTATACATCTTATGTAGAAACCACATCTTTCAATCTGAAAATAAATAAGCGTGTTTCATAAACACTTTATATAAAACAAAATTTTACAATTGATGGAATTTGTCACTAAAGTATTAATAGATTATGACAGTTATATTACAATTTTAAAAACTCCAACTAAAAATCCAAAGAACTGTAGGATGTCGCATTTAAAACCCTTCACCCTTGGGATCTTGAAAACTAAGATACGATTTTGGTTAAACATGATTTTCTGTACGCCTTTGGAAGGTCATGTCAGATGTTGATCCAAAATTTTCATAGACTACTAAACTGCCGTCCTAAGCAAGGAGGGCGTATATGGATATTTATAGTTTTGAGATATTTACATTTTTCTAAAAATATGCGTGCCATGCCATGCATTTAATTATTGTTTCATGCAAATTTGCATACTTGTATAACTTTCCTATTACAATGCAACGAACTTAACAATTTTTAAATATTTAAATAATTATAAATAAAAGATAGATACGACTTAATCTAAAAATGACTACACTGATACTAAACAAAAAATCTGTTGTGGCCAGCACAAGACCTCTCGCCATTTCCATATTAGGCTATATAAGTATTGTATTGCACTTCGCTTTCGAACAGTCGTTTTATAACAAAATATTACAGAACTTAACCCAAATATTGTTTTTTCATTGTATTTAACATGTCTTCTGCACACATATAATTCTAATTATATCTATTTTTCATTGTATGAGGAAGTTTTTAAATGTCAGAGATTCTTCCAATTCATTAACCAGATTGGCGGTATTTCTGATGGATATATGCATTTTACCACATTTTTACCTATAATTTCAAATATTTAATTAATAAAACAATAAGAAAGATTAAATATACTTCCCAGAAAAAGCTATCAGAATGTCACTAAAACTGTTGATATTTGACAATGACATGTGTCATGTTATAAACTTTGGAATTTGTCAACTGGTTTCTTTAGTGCCTTGGCCTCTGCGATTAGTTTACTCTATAAATTATAGTGTCTTTATCTCTAAAACTATACAAGATATAATAAAATTTTTAAATGTATTAGATGGAGAATTTTATGTTCTTCAATATTTAATAAAAAAAACTCCCAAAAAATTATATTTAGAAGAATTTTTTTAAGAAACTACTACTTCCGGTTGTTCAATTGTTACCAAAACCTTTTCAGCTCTTCCCAGGAATGTCAGATTGAGGAAACTGCAGTTAAATAATTTTTAAGTCTTATAGTTTTTGAGGAATCGTCCCTCCAACATCCAGACATATATACACACACACACACACACACACACACACACACACACACACATCCACACACACACACACACACACACAGACATCATTTTAAAAATGTTATAATCGGATTGTAGGGACCTTAAATCGTGCTTATTCAATAAAATCTGGATATTCGAATTTTAGCATGAATCCAATACCTCTCTTAGCGAGAGGTAAAAAGACGTGTAAATAGTTATTAAATGAAGTACAATTCAAAAATGAACTTATTTAATATATGAAAAAAATCATTGTATCTTCTTCTTCGCATATTTATTTTCCGTACTAATCGGAAGAGTTTCCTAAAATATTATTCTGTTTGTTAAAATCGTATGTGATGAGAATGTGATTAAATTATACCAAATTTCTTAAGTAAAAAAGTCGTATCTACAAATAAATGTAAGATACGACTTTTTTACTTAGTAACTGTCACATACGTCTTTATTGCTTAGTATTATGCATTATCTGTGTACATACGCCTATTTTCATAGCAGATTTATTTATGTTAGGAGTGCACTTTCGCCCTGACACTGTGGCCAAAAGATGGAAAGTTACAACTTTTATATATTCGCACAGTAAACTCATTTTGACAAATTTTAAAGATGACCTTCTTGCTTAGGGCGGCAGTAGATAATGATAAAAAACTGATTACAGTCGCTTTATTTCCTTTTCCTAATAACTTCTACATAATTAATAATCAAGAAAAATGTTGCAATTAACAGAGTTTGATATTTATGCAACAAGTGTGTAAAGTGTACTTTTTTGGTCGAGTGCGGAAATTAGCACGAGATAAAAAATGCTATTTTACACGCGAGTTGCATACAATATTTTTCCTACAACCGAAATGTTAGTAGTGCTATTTCTCATAATACTCTCCAAAATTCAACTTAAAACATTCGATAGAATCTCAGAGACATGTGGATTTGTCTTCTAGAATTGAACAAAATGTACATTTAATATTAATATTAATAATTAGGTTAGGTTAGAACTCATTATGTCAAAAAATATTACTGTTCTTAAGAATTCAATCTATTAATAAAAGTGATTACACTTGTTTCATTTGCAGTGTACATTAATATTTCTTATTAAATTTTATTACTTTCTTAATTATTTAGTACCCAATTATCTATTTGACAGGTAAATTAATCGAATGAGTACGTTGCCTAGCAACGCCTATTTACACTAGTGCTTGAAAAGTGACACTGTAAAGAGTGCGTAAAGTATGTATAATTTGATTTCTTTCTTGAAATATTTACAATAATTTTCTTTAATAACAGTTATTTTGTTTAAATATATGGGGTCCCGTGGCCGCGTGCCTGAGTGTCTGGTCGCGAACCTGGGGGAACCGAGTTCGATCCCGACTGACGCCAAATATTTCCAATTTTAAATGGCACAAAAGTGACCCCTGTGGTGCACTCTCCACGCCAGCTATGAGTGCCCGTGAGGTGACGCCTGGTAAGCGCCCACACGGTAAAATATATCGTCATCATTACCGATGTCTACATGTGTTGTAGATACTGGCACACCCAAAAATAGGTATTATGCCGTGATGATATACTTATTTTATTTATTTATATTTGTTTAAATATTTTATTATGAATTACAATATTTTTCAATGAAATTATGTACGCTATGAGAATTTTTGGAAAAAAATAAACGCATATCTGTGATGGCATCCCAAAGGTACATAAATCTGTATAGTACTGTTCATGCCGGGTGTCTACTTGAAATCCGTAATATAGGGAATACAACGTTATTTTTTTTTTCATTTTGCTATAGTCGGACCTATTAAATTTAAAGAAAAGTTGTAAATAAAAAAGTTGTTCAGAATTAAAAACTACACAATATGAGACCAAATTAATCACAACTTCATTTTATTTAAAAAAAAAAAGCAAATTAAAATTCGCAATTTACAGCTAATTTCAGATTGCCATTGAATTAGTGATGTTTAATTTTTTATATGACAGATCTCATAATTCTACTCTTGCCAATAAATAATTTTATATAATTATTAAAAGTATAATTAAACACAAAAAGAAAGTTCAAAATTAATTATAATATGTCAAAAGTTAAATGTCAAATAAATCAGTAATTCAATGGCACTCTGAAATATGCTGTAAATTGTGAATTTGCGTTTTTTTTTTTTCATAAAATAAAAAGAATTTGTGATTAATTTTAGTCCGATACTGCGTAGTTTTTAATTCTGAACAACTTTTTATTTACAACTTTTCTCTAAAGTTAATAGGCCAGGAACTACAGTAAAATGAAAAAATAACCATATCAGCCTTTCACAAAAAAGTTTAAGCTAATCCTCATTTTTGGATTAGTGAATTCTATTCTATTCCGGTATTTAAAATTTAATTTTCATGATATTATCAATAAAGATAGATAGTAGGAATAGATTAGACTATATTTTAAGATATAAACTGTCAAAATTAGAGTAGAATTCGCTAATCCAAAAATGTTTTTTTTTGTGAATCGGGCTGCAAATTATGGATTTCAAGTAGACACCCGGTATATTTTTTTTTATTTCGAATTCAAATGAGTACTCCTTCCTAAATTTATACATTATAACTCAACGTAACTACCAGTATACCATATACCTATATTATAAAAATTAAGTTAAATGTTCTATTTAAAAATATAATAAAATATTAAACATCTTTAAAAACCTGCAAGTTAGGGATGCTTTAGAGTTAACCTAATTAATTATCAAGTTCATTAAAAAGAAAAAATAAAACAATCGTTCACAAAACGGATACGTTCTACTTGATTTAATCTAAAGTCGATGATCAGGTACTAGACCAACACGTTTCTAGCTACAAAGAATGAAAAAGCACTTACGTCTGTTTTTGAGCCTGCTGATGGGTCGCAACGTTTGACCTCGCTTGATGGAGTCCAGCAGCTGCTCCCGTGGAGTGGGCGCCCTCTTCAGCGGCGCCAGCTTTCTGTCCGACACCTGCATCAATCATCACAACTCTTTATATCATCATATTTCTATTCAACAACCAAAATATAGGCCTGAATCAATAGGCGTATTCACCAAGCATTTAGTATACAACCTCATTAATTTTACTGAATGCACTAGACTAGTCTCCACACATTATTCATGTATCTGTCGCGAACCATGTGTGAACATGATAACTGTTCTATCAGGGTTTGATATGATTAACTATAATGTAAAAAAAAAATATAATAAGTACAGGATTCACTATCGAAGTGGTAACTAAAATAGTGAATAAACGGTGCATCAGTATGTTTTGTTTTATCATAAATACATATGTATATGTTTCAGTTTCATATAAAGAAATGATGTTTTAACTCTTGTTCAAATTCGACTGTCAGAAATTAGTTCTACATATACTCTCAAAACAGAAGATTAAAATATGTGCCATATAGATTTAATATTAAATCGATATTAATCTTTCAAGATTAAATCAAAATTTATAGTAATATTTGATTAAAAAGTACATAGGTGCAAGATTACAATTTCACACTGAAAGTTTATTAATTTACTCTATTAAGAATAAAAATTACCTTTTGAGATTAATATCAACTCTTAAATAATTACAAATTTAATGCATTTTTATTAAAATTTAAACAAAAATGAAATATTTCCTAAATTACTAATAAATAATCTTTCAATATATTAAATCATAATCGTCATAAGATTTAATTATAATATATAAGAATATAGGTATACTATTATTTTATTAATATCCAATCTTAAATGATCACAAAGTTAATGTATATTTATTGAAATTTAAACTAGTAAAATTGAAATATATCCTAAATTACCAATAAATAATTTTTCAATATATTACATCATAATCATCATAAGATTTAATTTTAATCTATAAGAATGTAGGTAGGAAAACACGGTTTGTTATAAATTGAATTTATTAATAAATAAAAGAAAAACAAGTATTCATACATGTATAGTCTATAGGTATATAAAAGAAAATGTTTTTATTTTAAAGGAAGATAGTCTGAAGAAAGCGAACTGGTTGCAACAGGCAATGAAGCACAATCCCTAAAGATTACTTTTTAATCCATAAAGAATAATATTTAATCCATAAAGATTAATATTTAATTTTATAAGTTACTTATTCATCTCCAGATGTTAGTTTAATTGTAAAAAGAAACAAAACTGTCATAAAAAATTAAATTTTAATATATAGGTATACATTAATCTAAACTTTGGCGATTACAAAATTCATCCGTAAAAAGAAAGACTTTGTTGTCTAAGACATTAATTTATAAATCTTTAAAAGAACTATTTCTGTTCATTGTGATCATTTAAAAAAATATGTTTTAAAATGAAGATTTTAAATCTTATAAATTGATACAATTTTTTTTTTTTTTTGATTAATTTTGTTAATTCAATCTAGAATGAAAAATATTTGTCAACCAAAGATTAAATATATTTAATATTTCAATAGATTGAAAATAAAAGTTATAATTATAGATTAATTTCAATCCCAACTTGATTACAAATTTCAATCTTCTGTTTTGAGAGTGTAGGTATGGTGCGCATTAAACAGTAATTTTTGTCAGATCATACGATAACAACACATTAATTTTTAACTGTTTATATTTTTTTTTATTCTAATGAATAAAATTTCATAAATAAATAATAATAATAACATTCTGAAAGCACTAGTTAACAAAATGAACTTTTAATTTAATTTCCGTAAAATTTCAATCATTTTCCGGGAATTTATTTGAGATTAAAACTTATTAATGTTCCATTAAATTATTTTTATTTGCCAACCGTGGAGCACTTATTCCCTTATCATACACAAAATATAAAATTTACCAATAATAACAAATTACGCATCGCAATTTGAAAAAAAGTACCTCCCCTGAGAAAAAAAAACTAAAAACTGTTTAAAATTCGGAAGGTTTAATTTATCTTTTCGACATTCTCATATTGAATAAATGATATACAGGAACAGAAATAAGTACATTAAATTTAACCAGTGATAGAACTCGGCAAGAGCAACAATATTTTTTAGTACCTTTTTTGTTTGAAATCACAATTTATTTTTTGGAAAAAGTTAGAATTTGATGTCAAAATTTGACGGGCCGTTATACTAGTTTTTGTGTAAGTTTTCCAAAAATACCTTGCACTAAACTTGCGTTCGCAAAACTCGGGCCCTTATTCTAGAATAAAAAACGAATCCATCGCCCGCCAAATTTGGACATCAGATTCGCTAAGGAAATAATGGCAGGTTTAGCAATTACTATTTCTTTTATAAATGCAACAAAAAAACCGTTTCAGTACCAATCCATATTAAACCAATATAAGTATACTGATAGTTTAAATGTAAACAAATACACTACCTTCCGTAATGGCGGCCTTGAGCGTATAAATTCTAGGATAAGTGCATGCGCGTCCTTTTTGACGCGTTGCGGTATGTCTCCATCTATCATAATTTTCTTGAGTTTGTAGCGGCGCGAACGAATGTCGTCCATAAGGATTTCATAAGGTGTGAGCTCGTACTCGATGGGCGTACGGCTGTAGTCCACTTTCTTCAGCTTCACACCCATGCGTAACTCGCCGATTACTTGTACCCAGAACCGAGCCTACGGAACAATGCTGGGGTTAAGGACAACATCTTTCCCCATAACGGAAATTACAACATGCAAGGGAAGAGAGAAAGCTATGTACATATTCTATTCATACGTCTTGTATTTAGATAACATTTAGGTTATTTTGAAGCTCAAATATTAATAGAAATGCATGTTCAAATATTTCTGATGTATTAATACTTTCAACAAGTTAAAACTAAAATTTTTAAATCTACTATAAAACAAAAATTGATACATCTTACTTATTTTTCATTACCTTCCATCACCTATTAGGTAAGGAAGGTATTGTCCTCGGTATTGTCTTCGCTCAAAAAATTTGGTGTCAAGTTTTCAATGAATAAGCATGTTTTAGGGTCTCTAAAATACGATTTTACTAATTTTATGATGTGTGTGTGTGTGTGTGTGATGTGTGTGTGTGTGTGTGATGTGTGTGTGTGTGTGTATGTGTGTGTGTGTCTGTATGTATGACAAAAATTTCTCCGACGATAACTCCAATACTACACAATTCTAAAAATTATAATTTTTTCGTATTCCTCTTCTTTATATCCATGTGAAGAGCTAATTAGATTTTGGTTATAATTGGTCAACTGGAAATTCCCTTATTTGAAGTTCTTAACAGTTTTTCTTGTAAAAACGCACCTAAATATTATTATTTCTTGGCATTTTATGTGATTATCCAGACGGTTTGATTATACATTTTCCTTAATATTCAGTAGATATAGAGTTAAAGAATTATAAAGATATTATAACTTTCGTAAATCTGCCAGCACGCAATAATCATGAAAACAGCTGATATATTCAAATAATTCTAATTGACAGATGTCAGTGTCAAGTGCAATTTACATAGTGTATATTCGTGTTATAATTTTATTGGGTTTATAGAATCTTTTCCAATGAACTTTCGGTATGGAATTTGTAGAAAATAGTATATGTTCGTGTTACAATTTTACTGGACATATAAAATCTTTTTCAAGGAACTTTTGTTATGGGATTTGTACAAAATACATAGAATTGAGGGAAGATAATGTGCTGGCCACATCAGATTTTTTATTTATTTTTATATGAGTTTATTTTACTATTTCTAAGGGGTATAATATACAACAATTCTGAGTACAATTCATCCTATAAACATACTTGATAGTAAACAAGTTTGCATATATATTTATATATTAATTTTGCTTATTGATCCAGATGTAGAATTTTATGCTCTACAACTTATATTTGAAGTTTTTTTTTACCTAAATTAATTAGGGTAGCAAGAAATTACGAAAGTATGCGTATGATTCTTCTACACATTGAATTCCTATGTTCAGCTGTAATACGAATAAAAGGTTAGTTGAGTTGAGATATTTATCTGCCTATTTTATGATTCAACTTCAAGCAGTATTATGCCACAAACTGTTAAGTGCAAGATTTAAGTTGAAGCAAGTTGAAGCATAAAAATAATAACATCCAATAATTTGAAAGAAATGCATAAAAATTCGCATAACCTTGAAAACGGCAAAAAGCTGAATTGGATAAAACATTTTGCACCTTATTCATTTTCACATCCAATCAATAGGAAAAATAGTACAAAGTGGCACTCGCTCATCCTTTTCTAAACATACCTTACAATTTAACCTAAAGCAAAAAGTTTTGTGCGTTATGTTAGGGTATAGTTCAAAAAAGTGAAAATGCTAGTTTTAAACTATTTTTTGCGTTAATTATACGTCAAAATATGAATATTGTAAAAGGTTCCTTTTGAAAGATAATCAGAGCGCCACGTTCGACTAGTTTTGCTGATTGGATGTGAAAAGGAATAGGATGCAAAGGTCTCATTCAATTTTGAGGTGAGGAGAGCTTCCTGTATGTTCACCAAAAATACAATAATTTTATTGATTGTTGCAATATTCAAATAATCAAAGATCATTTAAAAGAAGTGGAATCGAATACAGGATGTCATATGATGAACATAGGTCCTATTCCTTTTGGTTACGGAATTACAAGGGATCAAAGTGTCATAAATAGCAGCATTTTTACCTTCCGTCACCTTTAGGTAAGGAAGGTATTGTCTTTAGTCAAAAAATTCGGTGGTGAGTTTTTAATGAATAAGTACGTTTTAGGGTCCCTACAATACGAATTTACTATTTTTAAGATGATGTCTGTATATGTGTATGTGTGTGTGTGTGTGTGTGTGTGTGTGTGTGTGTGTGTGTGTGCGTGTGTGCGTGTGTGCGTGTGTGCGTGTGTCCGCGTGTGCGTATGTATGTCCGTGTGTGACAAATTTTTCTCTGACGATAACTCCAATACTACAATTCTAAAAATTATAATTCTTTCGTATTCCTCTTCTGTACATCCATATGAAGAGTTGATTAGATTTTGGTTATAATTGATCCACTGGAAGTACCCTTATTTGGAGTTTCAACAGTTTTTCTTAAAAAAAAAGTTAAATATTGTTTTTTGATATTTTGTTATTATACATATTAAAGAAAATATTCTTCTCTATACAGTTTGATTATACATTTTCCATCATATTCAATAGATGTAGATTTAAAGCATTATAAAGAAATTAATTTTCAAAAATTAGTCAGCTTTGCTATTTATCACGGAAACAGCTGATGCTGATATATTAAAAAAATTCTAATTGACAGCTCAAACAAAAATTGGAAATTTCAGATTAATTTTACATTGTTCTTTTATTTTAAAAGTAGCTACCTTGATTAAATTATTTTTTCAAATAGTTGATATTTAAGAAAATTTTATACCTTTTAATTTCGTAATCAAAAGGAACAGGACCTACTTTCATGATATTTTTTACTCAAAATGATCTCAGGAATATCCTATTAATTTTTTTACACTTGTTTTGGTACATCCTGTATATTAAATGACAGACCTGTTGTAAGTTCAAATTTTTAAAATTTTATTGTAAAGAATGGACAATGAATACACATGTTGAATTTTTTTTGTTTGTATAGTTTCATTTTTCTTATCTTTGTATGAAATTTGTTAAATTATAATTTTTAAATATTTTCGAAATATAAAAGGACCTAGTTGGACATGGTTCAAAATAGCATAGTAAATTTATAAAAAAAATGCAATACAGGGACTTTTTGTACAATGTCCACACTTTTTTTTGACTGTACTATGTCCAGAAGCACGTGACAGAATTATGAAATCTGATTGGCTCTGGACTTGATTCAAAACAATTCTTAGTGTATGTCATTTTAAGGGACATGGTACAAAATTATAAGTCTGTTTAAAGTACAAGAAGCACTGAATTTGATGTTCTTTCTACTGGACATGGTACAAAAAAATACCGGGAAACAGAATTTGACTATATCTACTTTTTTTCAAAAAGTAGGCTTGGTACATTCCAATAATCAGACGATATGTTCACAAAACAAATTTATTAATAGAAGCTTCAAAATATTTCTGTCTTATTCTTTTATTTAATATGCTAATTAGAATTTTAATCTATTTCTAATGGAAATAAAAATTACGGGTATGTGTCTATGTCTATCTAAATCTATTGTAGCTTTTGATGAAATACTATTAATATTTTGTTAGTTCGTTCCTGTACTAGGAAGTAAGTATAAATATAATCATTCATCCTTTAAACAAACAACTAGATAGTTCATGCCGACCACTTACATAGCTTATTAGGAGTCAAAGTTCCAAAGAGTAGATCGACAAACATAGCAACCGTTCAGAGAGAAGATACACGTACATAGAGCATGAGCATGAGGATCTCATCATTCCACTTACACAATAACAAAGCAAACATTGCAGAAATTGTAAATCATATTTGCACATGCGCTTTTTGCTAAAGTCACGGTTATTGACAAATCAAACAAGGCAGAACAGTATTTAAATTACCATGTTCAACGTTTGTTTTATATTGTAAGTTTTTAGTTTGTCCCATCCGGGATTGCTTTTCTAACTATTTGTTCTACTTTCTTTATTTGCTTTAAAGAATTATAATAGAATTACTATTATTAAAGTTAAAACAGTATAGTTTTTATCTAACGGCAAATTAGTTTATAAGAAATAAATTCAGCACAAGAAACTATCTAAATTAAAGAACTAATATAAATGATAAATTAATTTCATCTAATAGCTGTTAGAAACTACCAATTAAGCTAAAAATGACATGCTAAAACGGTTGAGTCCAGACAATAAGAATCACTTAAAAATGATAAAATTCATTTATCCTGCCGAAATAATAGTAATTTACAAGACCTGAAAGTGATACTTTACTGGATGAGCAAGCATATTTCAGAGCCGAAGGTGAGTTTTGGAAGCTTGTGAGCCCAGAAAAGACACTTTGAGGTCATGTTGGGTACAATCTTTTTTCGCGGTCCTGAGAGTAGAATAAATAAAAATATATTGGTTATGTATTATTTTATTTTTTACTGCGAGGAAATAAGAAATAAATAAATAAACAACTGATCGCCATGGAAACATTCAGCTTTACCGATGCCGGAATGAGTAAAGTTTCTTTCTGATCCCTTATAGACAATTTTCCGAGATAGCTTAGTAAAGAAGAAATTTCCGGTCTAAAAAGTGATAAGAAAAAGTTCATTTTCTGGTCGATCGCAAAAAAAGTTTCTAGTATTAGTTCTGAATTTTATACAAAGTGATTCTTAAAATCTGCTTAATATCAATGGTTGGTAGCACAAGCCTTGTTTTAACTAAAACACTGTTTTAAGAAATGTCAAATTCAAATTTCAATATTTATTTTCACCCTTATGTTTAAGAAACGACTTTTTTAAAAATATTTGTTTGAATACAAACTATGTTCTGCTTTAAAGTCATATTTTGATAAATTTGTTATTTTTATTATTAAATAATAAAATTTAACATTTCTTAAAACATCGTTTTAGTTAAAACAAGGCTTGTGCTACCAGCCAATTTGTTTAGTGTCTGGAATTCTGAACAATTTGGGGAAGCTTCAGTAGCATAATTGGTATATTTGAAATGCAATATGACAAAATAATCAGTGCA
Organism: Ophonus ardosiacus; assembly: GCA_943142095.1. Taxonomy (NCBI): domain Eukaryota; kingdom Metazoa; phylum Arthropoda; class Insecta; order Coleoptera; family Carabidae; genus Ophonus; species Ophonus ardosiacus. The sequence goes on along the minus strand of OW964830.1, from coordinate 22,787,808 downwards.
AAATAATGTACGCATGTTTGTACATACTTGTAGGGCACGCCAAATCCTACGGTTCGACTGAAAACGGAAAATAAATTTCATTTGTGATTCATCACTCATTCAACTCAACCTGGCAGTCACACCACTTTTTCTGTAAGGCACAAAAGCGAAAAACACTGTAATTACTTTCAAACTAATCCCGTGTTTCATAAGGTCAAATTTATTTTTAAAATACTTACAATTTTGAAATTTACTTAAACAATAGAGTAATTTAAGCATTTGTCGCGTTACAACATTAAAACGACACTTTAGTTTTTGCTGGATCTGAAACCCATTGTGTCTCAAGCGTAGAGATAATGTTTTCTATGGCCATTTTCTTCTTATAAGCTTATAAGGTTTTTTCGTTGTTTGATAATGAAAGTCTTTCATATTCTGTGCCTTTCAGACAACTCACGAATTTTGTTCAGCATTCTTTTTGCTTAACATGTAATATTCTTTTTTAACCCGTAAAAATAAAATGAAAAAATAAACAGATAAAAAACTTGACAAACAATAATTATGTTGCGTATATATTAGTATGTGAATTATATGGATATTTATATTGTATAAGCTTAAAATGGGTATTTTGTTATGTACACATAAAGAAATGAAAAATATTTACATGCAAAATATGTGAAATTAGTAACATTTTCTTTTTCTCTTGTTATAATAATATAGAAAAAAACCATTTTATGTTACGTTAGATGGCCCTCATTGACTTGAATTTAATTTAAAACTTCTTGAAAAGTTTGTTCTAGATTACTACAGTTTGTGCTTTATTTAGTGCACCCATTACTATTAACAAAATTGGGAGTATTATTTACCTAACTTAATCTAAACTCATGTAGAATGGCTCCATTTCTAAAATCAATGTTCAATCGTGTTCAATTTATTTTAAAAAAGCCTTCCCACTAGAGTAGATACATCAGTATGTAAATTTATTCAATTTAACTGAAAATGCTGAAACACATAAGGAATCTGAACCTTCTTTAAATATAAATTAGCACTATACATGTCAATATGAGCAGCAATGCAAAAATCGAAAATGTTGTGAATAAATTTAAATTTCGCATTTGCATTTATGACTAAAAAACCGTGTACCGTGTATAGATTTTCTTGTTAAATAAAGTGGTATTATTTAACAAATTTGTTTGTTTCTTATCATCCCAAATGTATTTTTAAATGGCAGCTATCGTAATTAGTTACAGTGACTAAAATTTTGACTGAGAAAATACTATGTCATAATTGGGAAAAATGTTGTATTATAAGAATTTGTTCAGTATTTAATAAAATATAAATGTCTATTGACCGGTTTTATAAATGATAGAAACTTACTTCCCAAGTAATTAAAATGTATTCCTTCAAATTTCAGTCGAATTTTTTATAGTAAAATTATTCATACTATAAAATGAACAAAAATTATTTGAATTTGAGAATTTAAATAAATTTATTATGGAGCTATTCGAGCTTTTCTGGCCGGCTCGAAAAATCTTATAGTTCAATCAAATGCACAGTTTCCTTAATATTATAATGAAAATGGATCGAGTTAGACAGGACTAAAATGATTTAATAACAACATACTTCACATCTTAATAAACAAAAATGTTATTTTACTTCAAGAATTCAAGGTTATTCATTTAAGCATAATAATGCTATTGTGATATTATTATTGTTACTACTCGCATACTTAAATAATAGCTATTTTTAGTACAAGTGAGCAAAGTATGTCTTTTCCTCACGCGGCCGGAAATTGGCCGCACGAGTGAGAGCGAAGCGCCAACTGGACAAGTGAGAAAAAGACATGATCATGTGTGCTAAACATGATTTTTTCCACAATCTTGGAATATAATTATATAAAAAACGAAACATTGTACTTTTTTTATTAATGAAAAACTCAACAGTACATAAGTTTATAACTGAATTTAATGTAAAGTCTATAAAACTGAGGGTAAGTATACAATTTTTTAAATTAGAGTAAACACGAAAGTGATTTTAGTTTAAATATTCTATTGGAATTACGAAGCATAAATAATATAAATATACGATTACATGATTGTATGTACACAAATTTATTTACACAATTCAGGAAAAACGAATTCAAGAATGGATGAACCTGCAATTAGCTTCCATTAAATGCACGCATAGTTTATAACAACCAAGTATAAATACAAACACCAACTTCTCAAGAAGTTTTAGCCAGATTTCAGGAATAGGGACATCTGTCGTGAAGAAAGGAAAGAGCGCAAGAGAAAAAGAAAATGGAGTGTATGCAGTGGATGCTTACCCAGTCCTGGAAGTTGAGCTGGTCTAGGTCGCGGCAAGTCTCGGCATCGGTTGTGAGGCGCAAGTCTCGCGTGCCCGTGGACACCTTCTCCAGGAAGGTGGCGAGTTCCAGCGCCTCGGCCACGAGCGCACGGCATACGGCCCGGTAGTGTGAGTCTGCTTCCTCCCACGTGGAAACATCCACGTGCCGAGCACATATCTGTAATAAACAACAATCCACTCTTCAATCATTACAAAAATATCTTTCTAATTTACGTGGAAGCCTACAAAGAGCTATGGTTTCCATTATTGAAAATTGAGACCAGTTACATACAAATTATATCGAAATTTATTCCTCAATGTTTCTATTCGTTATCAAGATATCCATACGTCACATATCTAACTTTTTTATTTATAAAACAAGTGTTAAAAGTGATTTTTTAATAAAAATTACTTTTAACATGAATTTCGTAGACTATTTTGTCTATGGCCGATCCACTGACGTTGTCGTTAATGCCGAAACACCAAAACTCAAGTCAAGAGTTTTCATATACAGGGTGTATCAGAGCTCGTGTAACAAAAACTAATAGCGTGTTCCTGAGCTTATTTTGTGCAAAAAATGTTATATGAAGGTATGTCCGGAATCTTTTCATTACAGAGTTACAGGCCTTTAAAAGTGTACATCATCAAGCACATTTTTATTAATAACTCTTACACTGGTTGCATTAAAATTTTGAAACTTGGTATGAGAATACTACATATTTAGATGCATATGTATACTACTTTCTTTTATTTCTATATCTCAACCAGAGGCGTCTCATATGGGGGAGACATGAAGATTTTTTATCGTTATTTTTTGACCTTTTAACATTTTTTTTATTTTTAGCTATAAAATATATCTCAAAAACTACTGCGTTTATAAAGTTTTAACAAGAGATTTTTTTGTGTATTTTTGTATTGTATGTAATATTTTATAGGTAAAAATAAAAAAATGTTAATAGGTCAAAAAATAACGATAAAGAATCTTCATGATTCCCCCACATGAGACACCTCTGGAAAGGTAAAGAAAGTAAAATTTTGAATCTAAATAAGTAGTATTCTCATACCATGTTTCAAAATTTTTAGAGGTCTATAATTCTGAAACGAAAAATTTCAGGACATACCTTCATATAATATTTTTTGCTCCAAATGAGCTCAGGAATACACAATTCTTTTTTGTTACACGAGGTCTGATACATTCTGTATACATAAATATAATAAAAATTATGGAATTACGAATAAATAACCCTAGTTTTTATAAATTGTAGTTTAGAGTTACAAGATTATTTAATATTAAGGAATTTCATATTGTTAAATAGTTATTTATGCAACGAGAGTAAAAAGTATAGTCTTATTTCACGAATAGGAAAGTATGACCGAACTGCCCGTAGGCGAGTTCGTCAAATCCTATGAGTGAAATAAGATACATTTTACCCGAGTTGCATACAATTTTTTTTTACGTCTGTAATAAAAGTGTGAAAAGAGTGCCAAAATGTTTCATTATTTCACTCTGAGTTAAAAGAGTGTACTTTTTCACACTTTGTTTTATTGTGTTAAAAAGACGTATTTTAAAAACCCATTTTAATGAAAAAGTGTACTTTTTTAACAGACATAAATTTTTTTTCAAAACTCATTTTGTATCAATTAAGGGCGCGTGTGAAAGCGTTGAAATCGCTTGAAAAATAGCTTAAATATTAGGTACTTTCTGAAGCAGTTTTCTCAAATGTATCACAAGCAAATGACTTCAAAATTTAAAGACGCGTAAATTAGTATTCTTTCTAGTGCGCGACGGAATTTCATGATTCTTACTTATATGGTTTAATTATAATTAATAAAAGAGTAAGTGCTTGTTTTAGCAAAGATTTTAAAGCTGATTTTTTTGACTTTCTGGAAAACTTATGAAAACGAAATTTTGTCCCGCCTTAATACTTGACGTATATTTTAAAAATATGAAAAAATAAAAAACTTACTTATAACAGTTTTTGAGAAAACTGCTTTGAAAAATATTGCCATATGCGCAATGTTAACAGTTTCACGATTTTGCCGCTAGGGGCAACGAGACAGTTTACATTATCAAAACTGATTTCCTTGTCAATGTACCGGCAACTTTTCTTTTGGAGTGTGAGATTTCCCCAAAAGAAAAAGGCCCAGGTAGAAAATAAATAAATTATATTTGAATTATATTTGGATTGAAAGGACAGTACAAATTTACACATTTACATTAGTATCCACAACCCAAAGAAACAGCTTTGAAATTATTATCAAGATTTGATTAATTCTTATAAAATAATTTTTAGTAATACCTATAATAGTTCGTTCATTTTATTTTACATTATTTCAAATAAAAATCACAAGGAATGATTGGGAAAAGTATGAATGAAGTTATGGTTCATAAATCAGCATTTATTAAATTGTCGTAATACATTTTTTTGTATGGTAACCCATACTATTTCTGGCAACTAATATTGCTTATACAAAAGGCTTAATTTTGGTAGCATTTTCGATTTCCAAAATTTTAAATGGCACAAATGTGACCCCTGTGGTATAGGTACTCTCCAAGCCATCAATGAGTGCCCGTGAGGTGAATGCCCGTACGGCACAAATATATCATTACCGAAATCTGTGTACAGAGCAGATTGGCACACCTAGTAATGGGCAGTGATGATATAATTATTTATTTGTTATATATTATTCTCATATACAATATGACTGCATTTTTAAATTTTTAATCAACTTATTTGGAGATAAAAGTATAAAAAGAAATTAATTTTTCCAAATCTTGCAACCTTTACTGCTATAAACTCACTATGCAAACAGTAAATACTGTTAAATGACAAATGTCAGTGTCAAGTATAATTTGCAAAGTACGTGAAACAATTTTTCTGGAGATATAGAATTTTTTGTAAGAAACTTTCCGGATGGAATTTGTACAAAATACATTGACGGAAAATGGCGTTGATCAAATCAGATTTTTTAAATTATGATTTTGGAAATATGCGTGAAATATACGTTGTTATGGTTACTAAACAGTGAAAAATTAGTTTTTGATAATAAATAGTTAGAAATCCATACTAACATAATAAATGCGAAAGTAACACTGTCTGTCTGTTACGTTTTCACGCCTGAACCGTTGAACCAATTTTGATGAATTTTGGTATAAAGATAGATTGGACCTAGGAGAAGGACATAGGCTACCTTTTGTCGCGAAAATAAAACTTGAAGGGGTGAAATAGGGAATGAAAAATTGTATGTTCGAACCCATCATTTCTCCCGCTGAACCAATTTTGATGAATTTTGGTATAGAGATAGATTGGACCTAGGAGAAGGACATAGGCTACCTTTTGTCGCGAAAATAAAACTTGAAGGGGGTGAAATAGGGGACGAAAGTTTGTATGGAGAACCCATCATTTCTCAAGTTAGGGATATAAAATTTTTTATTTATGCTTTTGGCAAGAAATAAAGTGTTTTAGCGTTTTTAAAAAATCATCCATCAAGGCGGTACGATAGGGGATGATTTCAATTATATAGCTTGCATCATATGTACATAAGTAAAAGCACCCGAGCCATGTTTAGAAAAGGCGCTTTGGGGTGCGGTGCGGGGATCGGGCGGAGCCTGTTACATGTATGATGCGAGGCAGGTTGCCGGCTCCCTACGCAGCGCATGTCTCCGGAGTAAATGTGAAAATTTACTGGTACACGCGTAGCTAATCGTTATTTTAGCTTTACCCGTGCGAAGCCGGGGCGGGTCAGCTAGTATTATATAACTGTTTATTTGAAATTTTTCATATTTATTTTACTAGCAAAAGTCGTTATTTGGATAAGAATATGATACTGTTAGCACAATTTACAATTCTTCTTTTTTATTTACCCTTATCGAACAAATATAACACAAAAAATTAATAGATAAGAAATAACTGGCACGTAATTCGCGCCATTGTGTCGTGAAATAATGCATACTATTTTTTATAGATATTATTTTCGCTATAATACTATCAGAAAATATGAAGACATAGAACAGGTATGGTTTATATACAACAATTACAGTTAGAATATGCAACCAAAAATTAATCCGATTACAAGAATTTGAAGTATCATTATTCTCTAAAGATAAATCCTATTCCCTAATTGCATATTCATCACGAATCAAGAAAAATGTTGTTACTATAATCTAGTTAAAAACTAACCAGACTCCAGATTACAAGAGATTTGAAATACCGCACGCTATCCAGAAATAAGATGTTTCCACAAATTTTAAGTAAATAATGTGTTTTATAGTCAAAATAACAGGATACAGCGGTAAGCATTATAATTCTTAGTTGGGGGTTAAATATACCGCTGAGTGACATAGAACTTGAAATATACCTTTCAGTTCAGAAATATAGTGGGGGAGGGGGTCAGATGAGAAGTAAAGTTTGGCAAAGGATTTCGGATTCTAACACTTGCGTAAAAGTACAAGTGGCGCCTACAGAAAGCGTCCAACGGATGTTATGACTACTAACGCTTTCACACGCGCCCTTAAGTTTCAAAACGCCATGAAGTTCATCTTTTAAAAAAGGAATTAGATAAAAAACTTAATTATGTTGATTAAAATATAAATATAATTAAAAATTGTTTTTAATATCAAGAGATTTACATTACGACAGATAATACATACCGAGTGTTAATTAAAAAACGTACCCCATAGGCGTTTAACACGTGAAATCAGTTTGCCTTCGGAATTATAATTTTAAAATTTGATAGCTATTATGAGCAATATTTAAAACTTCAAATTCGATTTTGCAAGTTACAAAACATGTAAAATATGATTTGTGATTTATATGTAAATTTTATTAATCTGCAACTGTTATTTGAAACATAAATGTCTAAATTTAAATGGGAAGTTTTGCGCAAGGAATAACTGATTTCCCATGTTAAACACATATGGCTCGCTTTTTAATAATCACATTAGACGTTAAAAAATTAGAAGGTAAAGTGCATATAAAATAAAATAAATGCATCTGATAATTTTAATTAAAAATTTATAATTATTAAATATAAAAGATAAACTCATAAAGTTATAAATGAAATAAGCATAAAAAGTAATAGAATTCATAAGCTCCGCTTCACAGCTATCAGCTGCAGCCGACTTTATTTTATGTAAATAGTTGTAAAAATATTGCAAGAACATTAAATTAAATCATAATATCGGTGATATCTAAGCATTGGAACTAAATGATATATAATTATAACAGTATATCAATTGCCTGCAATTATTTATTGACTTGAAAAATTTAAACTGTAATAGTCTTTTAATATTAAAAATTTGATAACCAGTTTACGATATAATCTTACGATAACGTTATAAAATAGAAATATTTTAAGTGCGCTGTTCCTTACCCGGTTATTGGTCATACGACAAATTTGGTCTATTATCTGCAAGATATGACTAATTTTATATTGAAGCATTATTATTAATTAGACATCAGTCAATAGAATGCAAGTATATTAGTATATTATTCAATGAGTAATGTAAGGCGAGTGAAGTAAATCATTCGAATGAGTAATAGCCATTACATGCGAATAGAATACTATACTTTATCCACAACTATCAAATAATAATAATAATAATAATAATAATAATAATAATATTTTGTCGGCTTTTCAACTCTTTGAGTTTATAGCCCCAAATACTTTATTTTTTTTATAATTTTTTTTACAATTTACAATTTCTTATTATTATAATTATTATAAAGTATTAAAGACGAACACAAACATCCAAGCCCACGGCGGGAATCGAACCCACGACCTCAGGGTCCGAGCGGTGAATGTCGCTGGAGATACACTGCCTCAACACGCTCGGCCACCGAGGCGACAACTATCAAATAATAACGTATTAGTGACATATTTGTACTGAAAAATAAGTAGACATAGACAAATCTAGTTATCGTTGTTGCAGCAACCTTTTGTTGGAACAAAATTATGAAGTGATTTCACATTTACCAGAATATTTTAAAACCGACTATTCAGTTACATTTTAAGCGAAAACAAAGAATGAAAAATACAAAACTAGTGTAACTTTGGCTTTTTATGTGGAAAATATCTGATGTGGCCAACACAAAACTCCCGCTATTTAATTTTTATTAATTTAAATACATACCTACGTATTTAGTAATTCCATGTTCCATTGCATACCGTGAGTATTTTTTAACGTGAAACATTGGGTATGTCATATCCATGGTTACGACTTGATATTTGATTGACAGCAATGTATTCGCCCGTTCCATTTAAAATGAAACATAGGGAACGAATCTGACAGAAGTATTATATTTAAATATTGTAAGAAATTTAGCGGAGTCAGAAAACCACTCGAGAACATATTTCGGGCACAAGGTGCATACAGTATTTTTTCTACATTTAAATTAAATTTTTAGAAAACAGGTATAATTATTTAAACAAAATTAAACTCTAATGACATCTTGTCAATATGACAGATAACCGTTGTATTTTCCTATAAGTTATGATTTGACATTTGATTGACAGCAATGTATTTGTAAAATGACACATGGGGAATGAATTTGACAGAAGAAATTTAGCCGAGTCAAAAAACCACTCGGGCACAAGGTGCACACTATATTTTTTCTACAACTAATTTTAATTTAGAATGCAGGTATAATTATTTAAACAAAATTAACCTCTATTGACGTCTTATCAAATGTTAAATTCGTTCATTATGTTTCATTTTAAATGGAACGGGCAAATACATTGCTATCAATCAAATGTCAAGTCGTAACCATGGATTTGTCAAACCCAATGTTTCACGTTAAAAAATACTCACGGTATAACTATTGCTTTATTTACGATTTTCTTTTCTATTTAATGTCACTATTATTAATTTGAAGTGTTTAGATTTTTGACAATGAAGTTTATCTGTCAGTTACATTCATTTGAAAAATGAACTGTGTAACAAAGGAATTGTGTTTATTTTAGGCTACGGGATTAAAAATAAAAATGATTTTTAAATTTATCTGTAATATATATACATAGAAAAAGTATTAATGTATGCCTGTAGAAATTTCAATATTCCTTAATTATCATAATGACATAAAATGCGAAATGGCATTTAATGGTATTTTTTGAAGAAAAACTATTATGAGCTTCAAGTAAAGTGCCATTTCCGTTCGTCCGAATTATACCAAAATCTAATGGCTTCTTTTCATATTAGAATAGGGTAGAAATACAAGATTTCAGAATTTTCTGTATGATAGTATTTGAGTTAGAGCGAAGACAAAATCCATACACATACACAGACACATACATACACACATTCACACACACACACACACACACACACACACACACACACACACACACACACATACATACATACACACATACAGACATCGTGAAAATGTTAAAATTGGATTCTAGGGACCTTAAAACGTGGTCATTTACTAAAACCTCGATATGTGATTTTTAGCACGATCCCTATACCTCCCTTAGCGGGAGGTAAAAAGCAATTTTGTTTGTAATCTTAGAAAGATAGGTAATATTTACCTTTGACATAACAATTGTATAATATTATTTCATCGAATATTATTCAATTAGCAACAGTACGGTGTAAAACGACATTTTTGAGTAAAATCTTTTGGACACATGTTTTCCCTTATGTATTGTATATACGAAGGTCTATTTAACAGTTAAAATATAAGTTCTTAAAATTTGTTCATTTTAACTAATGGGGTGTCGTTACGTCGTTGCCAAAATTATTTCGAATTTTAAATGACACGAAAGGTTCCCTTGTGATGCACTTCCCACGCCATCAATAAGTCCAGTGAGATGACTCCTGGTAATCGCCCTCGCCCACACGGTACGAATATGTCATTATCATTACCGATATCTGTGTATCAAGCATGCAGATTGATACACCCAGAAATGGGTATGTCGTGTTGACATATTTATTTATAACTATTGTATCTTCTCAATATGAGTTCATTTAACACAAATAATTTATTTGTAGGGTGCGTATTATTGAAGGAAATTATGAATTATGTTACAAACTATTGTCTTCTATCAATAATTGGTTTTATTTTGTATTTATGAAAAACTATTTTCAAATTTAATTATAATATTTTTATTATGTTAGAGATGCTCTTGTCTTCAAGGATATGAATTTGTTTTTTATACTTATTTAAGAAAAAAAAGTAAAACTTTTTTAAAAACATTTTTCTTAAGATAGAAATTTAATTAAAACTTCACTGTACACTTCATCTCTCTCCTTTATCCTCCCACACTACATCGTAACAAGTAGCGTTGGCGTTCCTCGTCTCAAGTAACCCAATTTTACACCAGCTGATGGATGTACGCGGTACACACAAACAGCAGACTGATGGAATTAATATTTAAAAGCTATTTTCATTAAAAGTAAAATAACATCGACACATTTTTATGAAATTATTTTTCTCATATTGCAAATTATGTAAACATGTTTGTTTATTTTTGAAATTATTAAATTTTACCTAAATCAGTAAAGGAAAAAGGACTTAATATAATGAGGTTTTACTTTTATGTTGTTCATTAAAGGTGGATTTATGCAGCCTACTTTTTATTTTACCTTTTCTTTTTCTTTTACTTTACAAAAGTTAAAGGTGTGTTAATAAATGTACTACTTTATGTGCATACTTTTCATTTTACTTTAAGAACTAAAGTTGACCAACTTTCAACTTAAAACTGTTAAAGTAAAAGAATTTCACAACTACGCAAGTGCACCACTTCACGTGACAAACGTCAGCGAGTCCTGTATTTTTTTTTTTGTGTAGGTAAGATTGCAAAAATTAGAAAATGGGTAAAGCTACAAGTAATATAGCGGATGCACAAATTATTACATTTGTGTCCATTTTTATAGGTCATAACAACATTTATGACAACTGATATGCCAGAAAAATCACATCTGCGCATGTGTACCGAAGGCTTTAAAGTAGCTGCATAAAGTACCAAACTTAAAGTAAAAGTAAAAGCGAAAAATAAAAGAAAAAGTAAAATAAAAAATAAGCTGCATAAATCCACCTTAAGTCAGGTATAGCATTAAGAAATGTGACATTGCAAAACTTTGATTAAGTTCTTCAGAAGTCTTTTACTGATATTCAAATTCTTTAAATAACTTTTAATTAGGAATGTTTTTGCAGTTTTATCAAATTGAAATGTCATTTTTTATCATTTAAACCTTTCTTGTTTTCGTTTTTGATCAAACTTCTTATTACAGACCGCTAAAAAGTATTGTGATAGCACCGCATATTACTTTTTTAAGTTTTGAAGATATACGATGATGTCTTTGAATGTTTGTCTATTGATCTAGATAAAGGGTGGGGAACCTTTTTTTCTCTCACGGGCCATTTGAATATTCACATCATTCGCGGGCCGTACAGCCGCACCATGCACTCTTTCACAAACTCTCCCTCTACATGAGGCTTCAGTTTCTTTGCGCTCAGCTCGCTCAGTACATAACTTGTCTGAATAACATTGTCTCTACCACAAATAGGCCTTGTGAATGCCGCTTGTTGATTCTAAATTCCGCTGAAGAGCATTGATTTTATTTTGCCTCTTAAATAATTGAGTTTAGGATGTTTTGAGCTGTAATGACGCTCCAAATTAGCTGCACAATTATTGAATTTCAAGTGTCGCCCGCGGGCCGGACTAAACTACTATTCGGGGCGTACGTTCCCCACCCCTAGCCAAGGTCTAGAGATAATTCGAAAACCGCGAGTTCAATTTCAACCGACACCAATCTTGAAAATTATTTCGTATTTTCAGCATTATAACAACAGTAACCCTTGTGGAAAATGCCCTCAACGGTACTGATGCATCGTCATTACCGAAATTTGCGAATAGAAGCAGATATTGTTACACCCAGAAATGGGCAATACGCCGTGATGATGTACTTGTTTGTTTATTGAATTTTATATGGTAGATCCCCTGGATACGACAGCATCGGGCCCTGTCCGGTTACAGCTAAACAAACGATGGTCCGTATAACCCAGACCTTACTGATAATGTAATTAAACGAAAAAAAATCTGTTGTGACCAGCACAATACCTTTCGCCATTTCCATTTTATGTTAAATAAGTATTGTATTGTACTTCGCTATCAAACCGTCGTTCTATAACAATACAGAACTTTACCCAAATATTTAACATACAATTCTAATTATATCTATTTTTCATTGTATGAGGACGTTCCTAAATGTCAGATTCTTCCAATTCATTAACAAGATTGGCGATATTTCTGATATTTTTCTGACAATTTTAAATATTTAATTAATAAAACAGTAAGAAAGATTAAATACAGTGTGTCCCATTTAGAGGTGCCACCATTGGGGTCTCGAGAACTATAAGAGATACGATGTCGGTTAAATGGAACTATTTATGCGCCTTTGGGAGGCCATCTCAGATGTGCTCTTATTTTTCCAAAAATTCTCATAGGGCACTAGATAATGACGAAAAACTGAATATTGTTGATTTTTTCTTTTTCAAATATCTTCTAAACTATTAATAATTGAGAAAAAAGTTTCAAATATAAAAGATAGATATTTTTGTTTACTAACCAGTGGCGTAAGGAATAAATTTTTATATTCGTAAATTTTCGAGATATAACACAAACTTCTATTTTTTTAAATGGAACCCATATCTGATTTTAGTCTCAAAAAATTAAATATTTTTTTCTCTTTTCAACGATGTAAGGGTTATTATGTTTTATATTTGTTTTGCCTTCAAAATTATTATTTTTTCCTTATTTTGTATTAAATTTACAATTTTTTTGAAAATATTGGTAGATTTCTATTTGGAAATACTCCTTTGTATTTAAATAATTTATTACGTTAGAAAATTTTGCTCAAAATTCGTATCAAATTAATTTTTATAATATTTTGTATCAGGTCGCCCTTGGCTCATCATAGTGTAATTTGTAATTATGAGTCTAGAATGAAAATATTAAGTAATAAAGGCATAAAACAAATTATTTTGATCAAATACAATATAATTAATAAAAATAATAATATTTTTTTGGGAAATAATAAGAAAATTCAGGAAAATAAAGAGAAAAATTAAATTTTAGGAGCAAAACAAATATAAAACATAATAACCCTTACATGATTGAAAAGAGAAAAAAATATTGATTTTTTTTTGAGACTAAAATCAGATATGGGTTCCATTTAAAAAAATATAAGTTTGTGTTATATCTCGAAAATTTACGGATATAAAAATTTATTTCGTACGTCACTGGTTAGCTAATAAAAATATCTATCTTTTATATTTGAAATGTTTTTCTCAATTACTAATAGTTTACAAGTTATTTGAAAAAGAAAATATCTGATGTGGACAACACATGACTTCCTTGTACGCTTGTTACACTATACATATTTTGTTAAAAAATTAAAATATGTAAGTATTATAAGAGACCCAATCTTAAAATTGCACGTATTTGACATAATTTGATATTGACATTAAATTCTTTATTTTTTTGTTATTTCTTGCCCTAATTCATAGCAAATTTAATTACAGAAACCAAAAAGTACATAATGTTTAAATTTACATATCTCGCTTATACAAAGAACTAATTTAATCATACTTGAAGTTTTCGACGCAAAATTCAATTCTCTAAAACTTTTATTTGTAGCATTTATTGTTAAATTCAAAATAACACCATTTTTTTCAAGAAAAACAGATAATAGCTACAAGTAAAGTATCACTTCCGGTTAGTCTATTTTAACCAAAGTCTATTATGTTATATCCATTGATATAAAAGTATTATATACCAAATTTGAAAAGTTTTGGATTATATTTTAATATAGTTTTCCATTAAAATCTATTATAGGTTTCAAGTAAAGTACCACTTCCTGGTATACCATTTTAACTAAAATCTATTATGTTATTTTCATTGATATAAAAGTATTATATACCAAATTTGAAAAGTTTTGGATTATATTTTAATATAGTTTTTTATTAAAATTTACTATAGGCTTCAAGTAAAGTACCACTTCCGGGTGGACCATTTTTACTAAAATCTATTATGTTATTCCCATTGATATAGAAGTCTTATATACTAAATTTGAAAAGTTTTGGATTCTATTTTAATATAGTTTTCCATTAAAATCAAATATGGGCTTCAAGTAAAGTACCACTTCTGAAAGTTATGCAATGACCAAAAAGGGAGGTGCACAACTAGATGTTATAACAGTCCTATATACAAAATTTTAACTTTCTACGGCTTCCCGTTTTTCAGTTATGCGAGATACGTACGTACGTACGTACGTACAGACGTCACGACGAAATTAGTCAAAATGGATTCAGGGATGCTCAAAATGGATATTTCCGTTGAAATCTGGAAACCGAATTTTTTCGCGAATACAATACTTCCTTTACTTCGTACAAGGAAGTAAAAATCAACAATATTCAGTTTTTCGTCATTATCTAGTGCCCTATGAGAATTTTTGGAAAAACAAAAGCACATCTGAGATGGCCTCCCAAAGGCGCACAAAAAGTTCCATTTAACCGACATCGTATCTCTTATAGTTCTCGAGATCCCAATGGTGGCACCTCTAAATGGGACACACTGTATACTTCCCAGAAAAAGCTTTCAGAATGTCACTAAAACTGTTGATTTTTGACACTGACTTCTGTCATTTACAAACTATGTTATAAACATTTGAATTTCTCAACTGGTTTCCTTAGAGATGTTATTGGAAGAAGATTAAATTATTCTATATATTATGGTGTCTTTATCTCTAAATCTATATAAGATATAATAAATTTTTTAAGATATAATAAAAATTTTAAGTTTATTAGATGGAGAATTTTTTGTTCTTCAATATTTTTAATAACAAAAATTTCCAAAAAATCATATTTAGAAGATTTTTTTTAAGAAACTATTACTTCCGGTTGTCCAATTATTACCAAAATATAATCAGCTCTTCCCAGGAATGTCAGATTGAGGAAACTGCAGTTAAATATTTTTTAAGTCTTATAGTATTTGAGAAACCGTGGCTCCAACATCCACACACACACACACACACGCACATACATACATAGATACATACATACATACAGACATACACACATACATACATACATACAGACATACACACACACATACATACATACATACAGACATACACACATACATACATACAGACATACACACACACATACATACATACATACATACATACAAACATACATACATACATACATACATACATACATACATACATACATACATACATACATACGGATATCATCGTAAAAATGTTATAATCAGATTCTAGGCACCTTAAAACGTGCTTATCCACTAAAATCTGGGTATGCGATTTTTAGCATGATTCCAATACCTCTCTTAGCGAGAGGTAAAAATTGAACTTTTACGCCCACTCTCACCAACAAGACTTAAATTTCAAGTAACCCTTAAACAAAAAAAAAGAATGCAAATCGAAATTTTGACAGCAATGCATAATAAATTATTTGACACTTCATTTCGAATACTTATTTCGATGCAATATTGTAAATTTAATGAATATGTAAGATTTAAATTACGTTGGTGCAACCAGCCATTAATATTTTGTATGTAATTATGTATGTACATTTGTTTGTATGTATAAGAAGATAAGAAATCAACAATCAATACGTAAGAACAATATTTACTCTTTCAAACATATGCACATAATGTAAACAAAATATTCCATCAAATGGAATTTTGGAAAATGTCAGGTCAAGTTCCCTAATTTGTAAACATTGAATTTTCAATAAAACTGGCAAACACAAAAAAAGCTGTTTACATGTGGGATGTAAGACGCTGAATTTAAAATTATACTGCTTATATGAGAAGTATTTTATTAATAGTAATTTGCGTAACAAAACCTGAAAGTGATACTTTTTTTTATTTTTTATTAGGAGAAAATGAGAAATAAATAAACAAACAACTTATCACCCTGGAAACATTCATGATTTTGATCCCTTGTAGAAAATTTTCCGAGGTAGCTCAGTAAAAAAATTCCGGTCAGAAAAGTGATTAGAAACAGCTTATGTTTTGGAAGATCGCGAAAAAATGAAATTTTTGATAGTATCACTGCTATGAAGAAATTTGTATTTTTAAAGAAAAAGCATCAGAAACAGTGGAAAACATCCAAAAATCATAAAAAATGCACAAAAGTGAACATCAACCTTTGATGAAATTCATATATAAGCTGGCTTTCAATAATATATACTGTAAATTAGTAACAGTCTATTATCTATTCGATAATTAGCGACTACCACAGCTAAGTAGACATGGTATAGCCAACGCAAAGATATAAGAGCTACCTCATGTTGTGAGCCAGAACCGAAAAGTTTACTAACCAATTTGGAAAGGAATAAACAAGCAAAATACAGGTAAAAAACAAGGATGTATTTAGTTTCATATTTACAGAAAATTCATACTTACACAAATTCTTATTTATTTACAATTTGATAACAATAAACAAGTAAAGCAATGTAACAGCACAAATATTATACAGGTATAAATTAAAGATGAAAGAATATAAAATATAAATTTGATAATTTGAATATTTATTATTTACGAAGAATAATGTCATACATATATATTAAAATATTCTGAATAACAAACATTTCAACAAATTATTGGATGATTAATTTCTTGTGTTAGATCACTTGTTCTTTTTATTACATTCATTTCTCCTTCTTCTTTCAACTTATTCAACATGTTTAAAACAATTTGATGACTTTGTTCCACTAAATGTAGAACGCATTTAGAAGATTCAATTTCTTCATCACTACTACCGGTAATACTTTCTTCGCATGCAGACCACGCTCTCCACAAATAAAAATCTGATGTGGCCAGCACATAACCTCCCGCCAATTTCATGTTTAAAATAGCAGTGAGCTATAAGTAAAGTATCACTTCCGGTTGAACGTTTGTAAGTAAAATCTTAATTTCTTATCCAATAAATAGAAAAGTTTGTAATATGAAATTTTGGATTATGTTTTATTGTTTTTCGTCAAAAATCTGTTAGAACTCCAAATTAAGTACTACATCCGATTTATCATATATGGTTAAAATCTAATATGTTGTTTCACATTATACCTATATGAGTTTTTAATACCAAATTTGAGAAGTTTTGGATGATATTTTAATAGACTTTAAGGAAAAATCGTCACATACACATTCTTATAAAAATCAGCATCAACTTCTAGGTGCTCTAAAATGCAATCTTTGTAAATTCTTCGCCGTATGATCTATTTCGTAAATATTAATTTATAGTGCTGCAAAAATAGAAAAAAAAATCAAATCAGATCATCCTGTACATCTAATATTTATGTATGATGGAAAATGTATTATTTTTACAAACCTTAATTTCATTAGAATTAAATATTATTATTATATACTCCTTAACACGGTTTCATTATTAATTTTAATGTAATCGCTTCCTGACACTGACATTTGTTTAAATATATCAAAATTGTTATTAAAATTATGTTTTTGTTTAACGCATAGGCAAGACGATATATGAAAATAAATTATATTATATATTCATATTTAAAGTTATTTAGAGTTATTTACTAAATATTATTATCGTAGAATTGAAGATTGTACCATTAGATTCAATTTTAATTAGTAAAAGTTGCAAAAAAATTATATTCAATGCATTTTTACAAGAAAAAACTGTTAAAAGTTTGTATAAATTATACTTCTGGTTATCCGATATGCACTAAAAACTAATGAGCTCTTCCCCCCCCCCCCCCCCCCACACACACACACGCGCACGCACGTGCTTATTCACTAAAATCTCTATATCCGATTTTTAGCATGATCCCTATACCTCCCTTACCTAGGGTAGCGGGAGGTAAAAAGATTCGGGAATACTAACGCAATTGTAAAAATATGTCATAGTTATATTTAAATTAAGTATCCTAAATACAAATTATTAAAGGTAGTATTATTCCAATCCTAAATACAAATTAGTCATTTGCAACAGCCAATCACAGTTTAGAATTTAATATAATGCGTATTCCTAAGTAATCAGTATGTAATTATTATGTCGATTTTCCTTTGATATTAATATTTAGTATATACAAGATAATAAGATTAAAGTCAAATTTAATTTTGCACAATCATAACCAGCAGAAATTCCTACTGAGATTATTATTAAATTCGGGCCTATACGCTAGGTGTGAAGAGCCCCTACAGATCTACACTTCACCGCTATTAGTAGTTTCCACGCCCCTAGCTCTTATATCTTTGAGTCTACTATAGGTACTTTACTTGTGGCAAAGCAGTCGGTTATTTTCAAGCTCATATTTTATGGGTTTTGTTTAGTGTCCGACTTACCTGTAGTACGTTTGTGAGCGTGAAGGGTTGGTGGTGATGTGTGTGTGAGTGGTGAGGCGAACCGTGGGACGGACCCGGGAGATACTCGTCAGCGTCACCCGAGTCTCGCTCGATGCCTTCGTCGTCCGTCTCTTGGTGGGGTTCTACGTCTGCGCTTACGTCATCGTCTGCAAACAAAAACATATAATTAAAATCCGAAATAATGCATACAAAAGAAGAATAAAATATGTCATATGCATTTACAAGATAAAATAAAAAAAACTTTAACTTGATATTATAAAATAAACAGAAACTTCACAATCTTTACTGCTAAAGCCGTGAGTGCAAAATAAACACATACATATATCTTGTGACTTTTCAGTAACTAGTAAATCAAACGAACATTATAAGTATGACGCGACGATAACATGTAAACGAAAAGTAGCAAAAGAAACAAATCTGTTGACCTTTTTACCTCCCGTTACCCTTGATAAGGGAGGTATAGGGATTGTGCTAAAAATCGTATATCAAGAGTTTAGTAAATGACCACATTTTAAAGTCCCTAGAATCCAATTTTAACACTTTCACGATGATGTGTGTCCACCACGTTTTAAGGTCCCTAGAGTCTAATTTTAACATTTTCACGATGATGTATGTATGTGTATATATATATATATATATATATATATATATATATATATATATATATATATATATATATATATACAGGGTGTCTCTTAAATAGGGGGACATGGCTTAACCACAGATTCCTGAGGCTAAAATAAGACGATTTAACCAAACTTGCTTCTACCGGAAAGTGTACCGTTTAGCCAGAAATCTGCTTCAAAGTTCTTCGAAAAAAAAAATATTTTGCTTATAATAATCGGACGCTTTATTCGATTTGGATGAAATTTGGTATGACAGTTTATATGGTTATAGGTCATCTTTTAAGGTGATACTTGTTATTATTAGTGAACCACTAGTGTATCGAACATTAATTAGACCGTAACTTTTTAATGGCAATGCCGAAAACGTGAATTTATTTTTCTTCAGAAAGATACATTCAATAGTAAACTTTTCTCTCTCTGTGTAATTTGTGATATCTGTTACGGTTCACACAGAAAAAAATAAAATCTACAGCCGTATTCATAGTAAAAATATGCTGGTTTAAACCTGATCAATACGCATAGTAGTATAGATTCGGCTTTTCTCTTATTCATAGAACTGGACTAACGGTAGTGCTGGTTTAAATACGGTCTGATATTTAGACCTGGCAGACCCCTTAGTTTTACGCTGGTTTAAATGCAGATGTTCAATTGTCAACAAGAAGAAAGCCAGTGAGGTTATATTTGAAAATATTATTATAGAAGTAAATGTAAGTAGATATTTATTTTATTGATTAATATATATCTACCTATATAACTAATATATTTATATTAATGATTTTTCAATTATTTTTCAGATTATGTGATTAGAATTCAGGATGTAATTGAAAGCAGAAGGAAGCAAAAGATATGTCTTCAACACATTAATCCCATCGAAAAATATGACGAAACTGAATTTAGAAAAATATATTCATGGGTAATTGTCTAATTTTATCACGAAAATATATTACATTACGTAAAAAGAAAATAATAAGTTTCCCATGTTAGACGCCTATGGCCCGCTTTTTAATTAATACCCTGTGTAACAGTTATTACTTGGTTGTAGGTTGTTTGTGACTCAAATGCCAAGATCAGGGATATTGTTGCACGATGGAGGGGCAGTGCATAAGATTCAAGAATATGGAATCATTGCAACTTGAAGCCACGATTTTAGGTACATTATACAACAGGCAGACATTTATGTAAACGAAATTCTAATATTAATAATATTAAATTATGTTAATCTAGTGAAATCAATGGAATCCTCATAGGAGACAATGGATATCCATCATCGGAGTTTTATGCT
Organism: Ophonus ardosiacus; assembly: GCA_943142095.1. Classification (NCBI taxonomy): domain Eukaryota; kingdom Metazoa; phylum Arthropoda; class Insecta; order Coleoptera; family Carabidae; genus Ophonus; species Ophonus ardosiacus. The sequence continues at coordinate 22,767,210 of OW964830.1, read as the reverse complement.
TATTCCAGATCTTCGCTTTATTACAGATGCTCTGGTTTCTGGATACAACGAAGCACACATCAGAACCAGAAACGTTGTAGAACGATAATTCGGCCAATGGAAAAATAAATTTAGATGTTTTTTAATTAGAATGCAGATGTCTTTAGAAACAGCTAAAGTTAGCATTATTGCATTGGCAGTTCTTCACAATATAGCTGTGAAACATTGGATGATAGAGACGGTATATTTATTATTGGGAAGTAAAATAACTTTATTAATATTATATTATTTCTTTATAGATGATATAAGTAGCGGAGATTCCTATGAACCGGATAATGAAGAACAAAACGACGAAAGACAGGATAATGACACAAGAAATATATTTAGACGGAACTATATAGAAACATTTTAATGAACAAAGTTTATTAAAATAGCAGGCAAACATGATTCATAAATAAAATACATGCTGTATGAAAGATTATAACTAATAAAATTGAATTATTTGGGGTTGATGTTACTGCTTTTGTAGTTACTTTGCTGTCATCGTCATTATTTTTCATTGTTCCTTTATTTCCTTTTTGTTCCTTGCAAAACCGTAAGCCGCAAATATATATATGAAATATACTTTCCCAAGCTTCTTTTTTTGGAATTGGCTGCACTATTTACAGTTTTATTTTTCATAACCTTTGCATGAATTTTCACTTGCTCCAAAAGCAGATTCTTTTCATTTTATGTCCAATTAGATTCTCGCTTACTCATTGTAAGTGTGAATATATCACACTAAAAAGAAATATTACGCATTTTTCTGTATTTCTCTTATGGATCTTCAAATTATAACAATTATTTAAATTTAAATGCCAACTGCATACAAGTTTAATTTTGTAGATTGGTTTAAAAACAAATAATTATCTTCTGACAACTGTCACAAACTGTGCTACTGCGCATGGCAGATATCGAAAAAGACCAAGTCCTAGTAGATCGATGAGTTTAATCTAGATCTTTTTAACCCAGATTTAAACTTGGCACAAATTTTACTATGAATAGGGCATTTTAGTCTTAGACTAAACCTGAACTATTAAACTCGTGTTTAGACCTGGTTTTTCTATTTTACTATGAATATGGCTGTTAGTGTCTGCACTGCTAAATTTTTAAAATAAATTTAATCTAGCAGTCTATCCAAATGTCAAACAAGTAATTTTTAATGACAGTAATAATTGTTTTACGGGTTGTCAAAAATTTTCTTCGCAATATTCTAAAATTAGTAACATCCGTGTGTTCGGCCTAATAATATTTTACTACCATTATTATAAATAAGACGATTACATATCTTAGCTTACTCCTAAACAAGTTGTAAAGATTGACAACTCGTTACTGTCATTAAAAATTACTTGTTTGACATTTGGATAGACTGCTAGATTAAATTTATTTTAAAAATTTAGCAGTGCAGACACTCAGATTTTATTTTTTTCTGTGTGAACCGTAACAGATATCACAAATTACACAGAGAGAGAAAAGTTTACTATTGAATGTATCTTTCTGAAGAAAAATAATTTCACGTTTTCGGCATTGCCATTAAAAAGTTACGGTCTAATTAATGTTGGGAGACTTAAGTTTCATACACTAGTGGTTCACTAATAATGACAAGTATCACCTTAAAAGATGACCTATAACCATATAAACTGTCATACCAAATTTCATCCAAATCGAATAAAGCGTCCGATTATTATAAGCAAAATAATTTTTTTTTCGAAGAACTTTGAAGCAGATTTCTGGCTAAACGGTACACTTTCCGGTAGAAGCAAGTTTGGTTAAATCGTCTTATTTTAGCCTCAGGAATCTGTGGTTAAGCCATGTCCCCCTATTTAAGAGACACCCTGTATATATATATATATGTTTGTGTGTGTGTGTGTGTGTGTGTGTGTGTGTGTGTGTGTGTGTGTGTGTATGTGTATGAATTTTGTCTTCGCTCTAACTCAAATACTAGTAGTACAATATTAGTGTTTTTAACTTTATGTTTCCAAAAAAATTTCACTTTCAAATTTAAATTCAAACCTGTCACCATGTGGTCGAGGTAACAAAAGGGTCGGTCACTTTCATTTTTTAAATAACATTCAAGCCTTATTCCCTCAAAAAACAAAAACAAAAATCAAGTTTAACTTTATACGCTTTTTTGACAATTACTATGTAGGATGGAGGTGAAGACCCACCCTCTTATCAAATTTTACGGGGTTTTGTAAGAGAACACATCTTACCACACAACATTAAATGTAAAACTTAGGTAAGTTTTTGTAAAAAATTTTATTGAAAAAAATAATAACATGATACAGAAAAATAAATATTTATAGAACACAATAATGTAAAATGCTAAAGATGCTTGTATTTCTACCCTATTCTAATATGAAAAGAAACCATTAGATTTTGGTGTAAATCTGATAAACAGAAATGGCACTTTACTTGAAGCTCATAATAATTTTTCTTCAAAAAATACCATTAAATGCCATTTTTCGCATTTTCTGTCATTATAAAAGTTAAAGATTATTGAATTTTTTACAAGTATATATTAATACTTTTTCTATATATTTTACAGATAAATTAAAAAAAAAAATTATATAAATCCTGAAGTCTAAGGTAAACACGGGTAAACACAATTCCTTTGTTACACAGTTCATATTTCAAATGAATGTAACTGACAGGTAAACGTCACTGTCAAAAAACTAATCACTTCAAATTAATAGTAGTGATATTTTAAAAAGAAAAGAGTCAATAAAGCAATAGTTATATGCAATGGAACATAAAATAGTTTAGAGCATTAGTAAATACGTAGGTACCTTTGTATTTAAATTAATAAAAATTAAATAGCGGGAGGTTTTGTGTTGGCCACATCAGATTTTTTTGCCTTGTAATAGGGATCAAAATTGAAAAAACAGTAACTGATTTTGCCTCATAAAATTGCATCAAAATCACTTTTACTGCTCTTTTCCTCTGTAAAGATCGCAAATTTCTAAGCACAACAGTATAGAAATAGATGTATGTATATAGTTCAGCCCTGCACGCCTAAAGACCCTTGGCTTTATTCACAATTTTTCTCCACTAGTCCCGATCGCTAAGTTATTCCAGTTTCTTATATTAAACTCGCCAATGTCTATCGTCACCGCATCAAACCATCTCTCCTTTGCATTTCCACGATTTCTTCTCATTTCTACACCTCCTTTATACACGCACTTTGTCACTCTGTCCTCTGGTAATCTTATTACGGTCCCAAGCATGTAACTTTTGCGCTTTTACCACACTAACTATTCCCGGTTCTCCATATGGTTCCTCTAACTCACTTTTTGTCCTTTTTAATCACAGATTACCCACTTTTTACACCCAAATATCTTAAGATTTGTTTTCCCCAAATTTCCAACTTTTTACCTCCTGCTACCCTAGGTGAGGGAGGTATAGGGATGGTGCTAAAAATTGCATATAGAGATTTTAGTGAATAAGCACGTTTTGATGTACGATTTTTAAAACATTTTTACAATGACGTGTGTGTGTGTGTGTGTGTGTGTGTGTGTGTGTGTGTGTGTGTGTGTGTGTGTGTGTGTGTGCGTGCGTGCGTGCGTGTGTCAATAAGCAAAGTGTCACATATTAGTTTACAATTACACGTTTACGAAGCAGAATATATACAATTTAGACAGATTGCCAAGAAGTTGATGCTGATTTTTACAATAATGTGTGTGTAACTATTTTTCCTTAAAATCTATTAAAATAGTATCCAAACCTTCTTAAATTTGGTATTTAAAACTCGTATATAATTTGAAACAACATATTAGATTTTGACTATATATGATGAACCGGATGTGGTACTTAATTTGGAGCTCTAACAGATTTTTGAGGAAAAACAATAAAATATAATCCAAAATTTCGTATTACTGACTTTTTTATTTATTGAAACAACAAATTAGATTTTTTTTTACAAACGATTAACCGGAAGTGATACTTAAAGCTCATAGCTATTTTAAACATAGAATTGGCGAGATGTGATAATATAAAACACAAGGGGTGGGATTCTATAACTCGTCCGTTATCAAAATGTACCGTTATCACTATAGAAACGTATTTTTTGCAAGATGATGGTATGTTTACGTCATACTTGTCAAATGAAATGTGATCTTTTTTATAACCATAGTGATAACGGTGCCGTTTGATAACGGACGAGTTATAGAATCCCACACAAGGTCTGATTATTGTTTTATATATCTTCATTTTTGTTTTTATTAATGCCCGGTTGCAGAAACGTTAATTAACGTCTTGTTCAATCAATGGTTCATCAAAACGAACAAATTCGAATCAGTTTCCTTGTTCTTATAATATTTAAATCATTGCTATCAAAAAATCGAGTTGCATTTGTTCTTTTTGATGAACCGTTGATTTAACAAGGCGATGATTAACGTTAACCCCTTAACTGCCGCGAGTATTTGGTTCACCTGCTATGAATAACCAATAATTAATCAGATCCGATCCGAATAAAATTTCAGGAAATAGAATTGTGAAAGAGTACATGAATAAAACAGTATTGACCTTTCAACGTGATAATGTAATTAAAATTTCAATTATCCACATCGGCAATAGATGTCCTCCTCCCATTCGGATGCTGTAATGTTATTCAAACCGAGAAAATGGCAAGGTTCAAATTCCAAAGCAGCATATTGCTCATTTATACGGCAATGAAATTCCGTAATTAATCACAATTACATGTGGGTGATGCAGGTTCCGTCTTCGAAATAATCGCGCGTTTTACTAGTAATTAGTGGTCTAATTACCGAGCCATGAGGCACCTGAGCCGTGAACCATTGTCTTTAGTGAGACCGGGCAAACAATGCAGAGCAGAGCCATCAATGTCACTACCAAGGATCAACATACACATGTTTGTCCCAAGAGATACGAAGCTATTACTGTAAATGATGAAGACACCAAATGGGGTCCTCCGATATTTTTATAAAACTTCATCGAAACAAAGTGATTAATTGTTATTCATTAAGGCCTTAATGCCGTATTTTTTTAATATTCTATCATGTATGTGTTCTGTCGAAATGTACAGGGGTCTGATTGAACTTTATAACGTTATTCTCAGAAAAAATGTTTTCACTGGTTAGTTTTCCTTTATGGTTTCAAAACGAGGTTAAAATTTGGATCCTGAACTTGTAAAATTGAGGAAAGAAGTTTGGCATTCGGAATTCATTAAATAAATTATTTTTACATTAAAATGTCATTTTTTTATTGGACGTTTCGGAGCTAAAAATTTTGCTCCATAATTAGTAAATAAAATAAAATGTTCTATACATAACAAAAATTGTGTTTTACGCTAGCCAGGTCACAACCATATTAAAACAAAACCTCATTCTGCAAAATGAGGTTTTGTAGCAGCCTGGACATATGAGGGAGATAAGCGCGGATAATACATATGTATATTCAGCGGCATATTGCTAAATTCAAGTGCAACAATTCTCATATACCTATTTAAAAATAATAATAACAATAATTGGAGAAGTATGTACTTGTACTCCAACGCAAAAATACAATAAAATAAATAGAAAAATGAACTAATTAAATTAATTGTAAGTAAGAACAAGGGCAGAATAAAAAGATATTCATGGATTTAAATTCTTAAGCATGTAAGTATGTAATTTAAATATAAATATCAATTCTTACGGATGTGAAGTAATCTGAATATGTGGTATGTGTTTACAAACACGTAGAATGAAATTTCTCTTACGGCAAAATTATTCTACAAAAAAAATAAAGAGGTAACATAACGGCATTCCTCGGATTTTATATATGCCGGTTGTCATAATCCTATGCAATAATTTGTCAGTGATAAATTTATTAACACTGGAGAAACTGCTGAAGAATGTAATAGAATATATCCGTAATTCCGGTCATAATTTAAACTGCGCCTTAAATCCTAATCTTTGCAGTAGTCTACTACATAAAAAAAGAAAGCTCGCCTATTGCTTAATATCAGCTCTTAAAATAAATTCGTATTTTCAAATTATTGAGAAAATAAACATAAATATTATTTTTATGTAAAAAGAAGTCGGATATGATTTTGACATCAAAACGTGTATATTGACTAAAATCTCTATATGTGATTTTTAGCACGATCCCTATACCTCCCTTACCTAGGGTAGCAGGGGGTCATAATGTAATCCAATACTCGCACCAATAGTTTGAACTGAGATGTAAATTTTGATATTTTTATTTCATATATTTTAGTCACATTACTAAAAGTATAATTATTAATTACCTATTACTAGTAAGGATGTTTATATATTATAAAATAAATTCATTGCACACATTTTACTGTTTTTTTTTTTTATCATTGTAAACCGGCCGCCGAATGCAGCGCTCTCTCCTCCATTCTTAAGATGGATCAAGGGTATAGAGTATTTGAAACTATAAATTGAAAAATATAGTATGCTCAGAAAAACACCAAATTCAGAGTAGGCTATTAATTGAGAAACGTATGTATAATCATTATTCAATTCAATTCAAAAGTCAAGTTGTCAAAATTGATTGTGAAATATAATTTTAAGTAGGCGAAGATAATAATCCTTATAAAGAATAATCCTTATAAAGAATATTGCCATTCACCGTTTTCTAATTAATTTCTATTTTTAAAATAAGGATTCAAAAAGAAAAGCTTTGGTTTCTGTATATAACATTTTTGACAATATCTCGGGTGAAATTGACATTTAATTAAATACTTTAAAATTAACATAAGTTTCTTTGGTCATAGCTTACTCCGAGATAGAATTTTTTGATCACACTATATTAAAAAATATGTAATATATATATATATATATATATATATATATATATATATATATATATATATCTATCGGGTATCTACTTGGTATCCGTTATATAGGGAAACAATGTTTTCTTTTTTTTCATTTTGCTGTAGTTATTGATCTATTAATTTTAGAGAAAGTTGTTTAGAATGGGGAAGTTTAGCATGGTAAAAATTCTGCATAACATACTATTTTCTCACAAATATAACACAAATGACTGCTTAAATTGAAATTAAAAATTAAAATTATTGCTCCATTTATTTATAATTAATATTTTTTGGGTAAACTCTAAGTACGTCACAAGTCAGTTATGCGCAAACTCAAACAGAACGGTGAAAGCGAACGACTTGAACGTAGGTCGAACAACACCTCAGTCTCAAGTGACTGGTAACCGCATCCGCGTGCGTCAGTGTATAAGCGACATACGTTGTACCAAGCCTCTACCGACGTCATTACAGCTTAAAATCGGCTTTTCCGGAAAATCTGGGCATTTTTGAAAAAAATAAAACATGTTACATCATTTTTCAAGTCATTTCCCATGTAATAAACGAATAAAAAAAAAATCGCTAAACTTCCCCATTAAAAACTACACAATATGAGACTAAAATTAATCACAATTCGTTTTATTTTACGAAAAAAAGCAAATTAAAATTCGCAATTTACAGCATATTTCAAAGTGGCATTGAATTACTGATGTTTTATTTGTTTTTATTTGACATTTGAAACATTTTTATTATTTTTATTTTTATTATTATTATTATTATTATTATTATTATTATTTTGAATGTTATAATAATATACCAATCTTAAAATTTTATACTTTCTTTGTGTTTAATTACACTTTTAATAATTATGTAAAATTATTCTCTGACAATGACAACAGTAAAATTATGAGATATGTCAAATAAAACATCAGTAATTCTATGGCACTTTGAAATATGCTGCAAACTGCAAATTTTAATTTGCGTTTTAAAAGAAATTATTATTAATTTTAGTCTCATATTGTGTAGTTTTAATTCTAAACTATTTTTTTATTTACAACTTTTCTCTAAAATTAATAGGTCAGTAACTACAGAAAAATGAAAAAAATAACATTGTATTCCCTATACAACGGATTCCAAGTAGACACCAGGTATATTTGCTTATATCGTATCTTCCATTTTAAGAACGTTAGCGTTTAAATATTTCAAAACAAGGATATTTAAATAAAGTATTTATTTTAATATTTTCTATTTTTACATAACAATATCACACTTTTAATAAAGGATAAAAAATACTATTTATTATTTTATTGGTACATTTAAAAGCATATATTTTTATAAAATCGTTTTTCACATTTATTGCATCCCTATCTTGTAACAGAATAACGAAATATACATTTACCTTAAGAACATCCTACACAGCATAATGATGACCGCCTTATCGGATTTTAGAAAGAACTGGTGTAGTCAGCCCATCCAATATACCTCTCATTATTACACTAAGTTTTAGTAAAGTTACGGCAACATTTCTAACTTAAAGATGAGTAATATTTTCTTCAGGATGAATTTGCTATCAACGAAATGCAGCAATATCAGCTAAAAATTATCATTCTATTTGGCATATACATATAACTTTATCATTAGATCTATAGTCATAAAAACTACGTTCTTTCTTTTTTCATTGCTGAAGTATTAAAGCATATTTTCCCGTTTGGTTTTCTCTAATAGTATTTCATACTCAACCAACAACCGTTAGATGTAACTATTATCTCTCGAAATGCAGAATTGTGGCTTAGATTACTCATTTAGTATTTGGTTAAAACTATGTATTGAAGAGAATTAATTTTAAATAAATTAATATAAAATACTATGATAGATATTTAAAAAAAAAACACGTAGCAAGAATTTATGTATATATATATATATATATATATATATATATATATATATATATATATATATATATATATATATATATATATATTTACATCTTACCATCAATGTGGCGTCCATACATTATGTATTTACCATCATTATAGCGTCCAGTTGCATTAGGGCGTCCGTATACGCTCTAATGTATCACCGTTGGGATGCTCCACAACATCATATCTAATCATCTAGTATCGAAAAACGAAAGTTGAGGGGGACGCTCTAATGATACCACCATGAAAGATTTTGTATATTTTTAGTTCACCATATACCCCACCAGTTTCGCTAGTGTCGCCAGCCGTACATACGCCCCGTATATCTAACTTTCATTGAGACTTCATTAGAGCGTCCGGTGTCGTCAGCCGTATATACGGCTCCGTATATCTAACTTTCATTGTGACTACATTAGAGCGTCCGTATGTCCTTTCTTTCATTGTGAAAACAGTAGAGCGTCCGTAAGTGACTGCCTTCGTTTGCTCAATTCTGGGGAGCAATTTAAATTATTATTTGAATTTAATTTTCTAATTTGGTATAATATGGAGTAGAACAATGTTTTTCCATATTAGATATTTTATTTTCAATAATTTTGGCATTCTATAAATCATTCAGTAATTAATGAATAAATATTATTCACTCAATAAATATTAGTGAGATTCACCATTTATTTTATTTGTTTATTTACTGTTCAAAAACGTATTCATTAAATAACCATTTTTCAAAATATTTTTTAGTATGCTATTATCAAAATTGTTACCTGTCCGTGTCAAAGAACAATATAAATAAATATTTTGGTGCTCCTTGATAATTATTAAAGTTGGTAAATTTATTCAGCGCATAATTCAAATAAACTAAATCTGTTGTGTCCAGCACAGTACCTCCTTCCATTTTCAATGAAGGTTATATGTATAAGGATTTGTTATATTTTACATTTTTGATATACACAAAATTCCAATTACTCTATTCTTAATATTTAGATATTTTTGTATACTTTTAAATTCTTTATATGTCGTACAATTATAAATGTTCGAGATTCTTCAAATTCACTGGGCGATTAGTGATATTTCTAAAGAGTGTATATAATATACCTACAATACTAAATTTTTAATTAATATAATACCAAAGTGATATTAAAAATCCTTCCTGGAGAAAGCCGCCAGTAATGTATTTTGATTTTTGACACTAACATTTATCTGTCACAAATATTTTATAATTTTTCAATTGGTTACCTTGGGGTTGTTTGGGTTGTGAGATTTATTACAACAGATTATTTAATATATATTTTTTTTTATCTGTAAATCTATAGAAGATATAATGAAAATTTGAAACGTATTGGAAAGAGAATTTTGTACTGTTTAATATTTGTAATAACATAAATTTTCCACTTCACACTCACAAACGCACTCACGGTTCCACAATCAAATACTTACACTACACACACACACACACACACACACACACACACACACACTTTTACGCGCGCGTACACACACACACAAATCAGATACCACTCACATACCACACAGACTAGTGATGCTGCGAGATCTCGTCTCGAATTTCACTAGAAATTCGAGATCTACATTGTACTATTTCTTTTATATTACGTAAATATTTCTAATTAAAATATACAAAATAACAAAATATTTGTCGGTATAAATAAACATTTTAATCACCTCTTCATTCACATTCATACTTATTGACTAATTTTAGATTTATTGTTTTAGTAAAAAAATAAATTCACAAAACTGACCTCTATGGTATACTGTTGCCTCAAGTACCTGCATTATACGAATTATAATCATAATTACCAATATTAGCGTACAAAGCAGATTTCTACACCCAACAACGGGTGATAAAGGCTTGATATTAAAGAGTACATATTTTTTACCTACCATTCAAACACCAGACTCAGTAAAATAATATTTTATTCGGTGGTATCCTTTCATTAAATTCATGTTGCTTGTAATGTTCATTTATTTACTATTTCTGATTATAAATTTGAGAAAAGTAAGAAAAAAGATGCAGAGATATCTCGTCTCGAAAATTCGAGACGAGAGTTAATTGTTTCTCGCCATATCTCGTCTGGCGGCATCACTAACACAGACACACTCACACACAATCATACACTCACATAAACACATTTTCACAGACTGATATCACTCACGCTCAAGACACATACACTTTCACACACTCAAACGCTACATACACTCTCACACATCCTCACACACAAACACACACACAAACACACACACACACACACACACATGCACAGTCTCGCAAGATTCACACACACACTTTCACCCTCAAACGCTATGCATACTAACAAACATGCTGACACTTCTTACACACTCACAAACATGTGCTCACACACACATACTTACACACATACACTTGCACACTGACAAACACATATACACATTTTAAAATACTAAGACACCTGACACGTACTTACATACACGCTCACACTCATACAAATTCACACCCACACACACACATTCATACACACTCGCTCACACACATATAAAATATACATACAAACTCAAATACACCACACGCACTCTTACACACTCACAATCAGGCATGAGCACGCATGCACACGTGCTCACGTACACACACAAGCACACACACAAGCACACACACAAGCACACAGCACAGAGCACACACACACACAAGCACACATCACACACACACGCGCGAATGCAAGCACGCACGTATACATTTACTCACACACTTTTACACAGTCACACACATCCTCAAGCTCACACACATACACGCACTACTAAAATACGAACAAACACACACACACACACACACCACACACACACACACACACACACACACACACACACACACACACAAACATACACACAGAGACATCACACACACCCAAATACACACTCATACACATACCCACACACTCACTTAAACACTCACACCACATATACTCACACATCTAGTCTAATATATACATAATAAATATATCTAAAATAATGTTTAATGAAAGTTGGCAATGTAAGCAATTTGTGGGAAATGTTATATAAAAACAGCAAGAAACCAGCTAATTGCTGGACGCTATAAAGCCGGAGATATAAAAGAAAATATATATACGGACTCCATAAACACGTTGTATGAAAGGACGCTGCATTGATAGTCATATAAAAAAAATAAATTATATACGGACTCCATAAACACGTTGTATGAAAGGACGCTGCAATGATATTCATATGAAAATTTCGGCGTATAAGGACGCCGTAATTCACAGCCATGAAAGGAAGCCATAATGATAGCGGGATGTATATATATATATATATATATATATATATATATATATATATGTATATGCTTGCTAAAAGACTAAGTTTTATAAATTATTAAAACCTTTTAGTTTATGTACTGTTTTATTTTAATTTTAGCCCTTAAACTGAAAGGTTGCTTTAATTTTATACTTAGTTTTACATTCGAAGCAATCCTCTCATTTAAAGTCTCAGGTAAAAATCTACCATTTTTGACGGATAAATAGTTAACTTAATTTTTGATTAAAAAATCTATAAATAATAGAATATTATATAAACTAAAGCATAGGAGTTAAACAAAATAAAACATAATAACATCTCATTACTGACCCAATTTTTTCGTGTTATCGACCAGAGCAATGTTTCCAAAATGAAAACCTTGTCGAAGGTAAGTAGTTGGTTGTATTGGCAGATTAGTTGCAGTTTCGCGTGCCACGACAGCGGCACTGCGGCACCACGACCACACATCTGCAGTGCGCCTATCACACACACCAAATTCTCCTTTTCCTCGCAACAATGGTTTTCATTTTATTACTTTGTGCTCTTACCGCCTTATGAAATTTTAATGCTCATGGATGAGGTAACTTTGTTATTGTTTTATAGCGTTTATGTGCAATACGTAAACAATTTTAGCTTTTTTATGGTTCCCTCCAAATAAAGATATATTTAAAAATTATTTAGTTTTAACTTAAAATTACCAATATTCATTCTAGCAATTGAAGACCTTGGGAGAAAAAGGTAATAAGCCACAATTTGTCAGAAATTGATTTAAGCATGTAATATTATTTACAACAACGATATATGCCACCAAAATTTTTATTTCACAAATATCTCAATAGATATCAGAATTGTGTTGAGGTGACATTTTTATCCCAACGAAATAAATCGTCATATAGAGCAATAAAGTTATAAGCCACAACAAATTCAAAATGCAGACGTGACAGCTAAGACAAAACTTAATTTTTCTAGTAATCAAAGTGACTGTGAAAGTGATATTTGCGATTCAGGTGATAGTATCAAAGATAAAGGTTACAGGGTAAGTAATAATTCGAGTAATTTATCAAAATTAACAAATTTGTTGGTGTACCTAAGTTTAATTTTTTTGTGGCATATATCGTTTTTGACTTAAAAATGTGTTTTCATCAATAACTGTAAATTTGCTTCGATATATTCTTTTATTTCAAATTAAAATTGTATAATGTAATGTTAAAACTATTTATTTGTTTACAATAGTACTTTGCTAACTTTCGAAAAAGTTAATTGTTATAATTTTCAATTTATGGCTTATATCATTATTCTTTCAAATTTTTTGTTGCAAAATTTTGAAGAAACTGTTTCAAACAACAAAGCCGTCTCTGATTTGCCAATAAAGTAAATAAAATGTCTAGCAACTTGAGTAGGTATTATAATTATTAGTTTTATGTTATAACATAACAATTTTTATTGTTATTTTGTTTTAAATATATCTTAAGGATGACACTTATTTTGTAAAATAAATATAAGAATTTTTTCAATAAAAACAATATAAGCCACAAATTATGTATTACTTTTTCATGATAAATGGTATAAGCCTCACTTTTTTAAAGAAAATGTTAATTATATTATAATTAAAATTGTATTTAAAAGATTCTTGCTCCAAAATTATTCAATTATACTTACTAGAAACTATTATAATTATTGGATTAAAGAAATAATGGTCACAGCTATTTATGGAAGTTTTTGAAACTTTTAAACAGCAATAACTCGAAAGTAACAATTTGTGGCATATGACCATTTTCTCCCAAGGTCTTCAATTTTAATGAAAATATATCCAGTGTGTTCAAGCTAACATCGAATTTTGTTAGAATGGTAAAACTCATTTGAAGTTCACTAACTAACCCGCAGAACAGTATTAAAGTCAGTGAATCTTATTATACTCGTAAATACGTAGTTGGCAAAATCTCTTGAATAAGTCTGAATAGTAACAATTTGATTTTTTTTAAAAAGGTAATTACTATAAATTGTCGATTTGGACTTATAATAATAGATATTTGTATGAGGGCCCATGATATATTGATTCTATACTAACCAGGTACATTCACTATCTATATTGGAATTCATCAAGACGATCGGGGAAATTTTGCTCGCCTGTTCAGACTAAACGGTATGACCAATTTTAATGAAAATTGTTGCAGGCTGTAGAGAATAATTCAACTTGATTTCCTGGTAATAGGTCATTTTTCTGTACGGTGCGTAGTTTTTGTGTAAAAAATTTTTAAAGGTGGAAATTTGGCTTTTTAAAACAAAATATCTGAGACCTCCATGAAAATTTTAAAACGAAGAACGTTTCTTGACGTGTCAATCAGAACATTTAAATGGAAGTATTCATAAAATTAGGACAATTTGAAAGAAATTAAATTCATAAACATAAATTATGCCAATGGGCGGTTATTCCACAGTGCTGAAAAAGGCCTAAAACATTATATTTAAAATATTAATTTTTCAAAGGTTCATGCCCGTGATTTATGTGCATTTCGAAAGTGTTGCCACACATTCCATAAGTAACTAAGTAAAAAACAAATATCCCAATGTCAAGAATTTGACAGCTAGATCGGCTTTTTTTGCATAAAGTTGTCAGAATCACGTCGTGTTTGGTATCAAATGAAAGGTAACGTCAAGGGATGCCATGCAGAAATGTCAAAATTTTGACAGCTCGATCGGCTTTTGTTTTTTGGTTAAAGTTTTCAGAACCATGTCGTGTTTGGTATGAAATGAGAGGGTTCGTCAAGGGCTGTCATGCAGAAATGTCAAAAATTTGACAGCTTGATTGGCTTTTGTTTTTTGCTTAAAGTTGTTAGAACGATGTCGTGCTTGGTATCAAATGAGAGGTATCGTCGGGGGCTGCCATGCAGAAATGTCAAAATTTTGACAGCTCGATCGGCTTTTGTTTTCTTCTTAAAGTTGTCAGAACTATGTCGTGTTTGGTATCAAATGAGAGGTATCGTCGAGGGCTGTCTTGCAGAAATGTTAAAAATTTGACAGCTCGATCGGTTTTTGTTTTTTGCTTAAAGTTGTTAGAACCATGTCGTGTTTGAGCATTTTGGGTGGGCAGGTTGGGTGGGCAGTTTGGGTGGGCAGGTTGCGTGAGCATTTTGGGTGGGCAAGTTGCGTGGGCATTTTGAGTGGGCAGGTTGCGTAGGCATTTTGGATGGGCAGATTGCGTGGGCAGTTTGAGTGGGCATTTTGGGTGGGCAGGTTGCGTGGGCAGTTTGGGTGGGCATGTTGGGTGGTCATATTGCGTGAGCAGGTTGCGTGAGCAGTTTGGGTGGGCAGGTTGCGTGGGCTGTGTGGGTGGGCGGGAAAAAATATTTTGAAAGACTCTTAGCATTTAAATTGTTCCTAGACGGATTGGACGTACGTAAAACTATTATAAAACACTATCGGCGGAGGCCTAGGGTATACTCGGCGTAGCCGAGTTTACGCTAGTATTGATTCTATAAGCAATATATTATTGCACACAAAAACATTCTTAGGGGAGTCCGGGACACATAAACCAGGTTTTATTTCATCACTCATAAAATTTTATTTATGACGTGTAATAATTTTTGTGTTTACATTAATATCAAGCCCAGTTATCTATCTTTAACTACAAATTAGTATAATTTCTTAAAATTAATAAATGTAAAATCTAAAATACATTTTATAAATATTGAAATTTGGCTCATCTCGCCCCACCTAGCGAGAGATTCATCCTGTAGGGAGATTTGGCCATATCCTTATAAATCGAAACATAACTGAACTTATTTTGCGAACAAATTTTTATTTTAAACTCACATATTTAGCATACAATAAGTACCTAACATAAAATTGAAAAGTTTAATCAAGTAAGATTTATTTGTTCTGTCAATTAATTGCACATTTAGTACAAGCACATTTTTGTGTTCTTTATTCAAGCAACGCTGAAACATGGTGGTATGACATTACCAACTCCAACTACAAATCAAAAAAATCAGCAATTTTTTATTGGAGCATTGAAGCCGGTAGCTCTAGAAAGACTTACGGCTTCCAGAGTTCGTAAACTAATCTCACAATTTCTTGCAAGAAATCTGTGAAATCAATCTTTTTCTTCTGATTTGTTTTCCGTCCAGCTCTTAGGTAACTTTTTGGAAATAGCAAGGCAGTCCTTTTGGTTAAGACATAAATAATTTTACTGCAGGTAAGTATGTAAAAGACTAGAAGTTTAGACTAAGAAATTTAAGTGACATATTTAAAACGGTTCAATTCTCCCATATGGTCAAATCTCCCAGACTCCCGCTACATAAATTTTAACCTTACGAGTAAAATTTAAATAGCAAATAGATATTTCTCAATTTTTATTAATTTAGTTTTTTAATATTTCGTTTCAAATAAGTATGCATCATAGATTTAGATAGGGAAATGATTTCAGTTTTTTGGTTAGTTAAAAAGTACATACACCCAGTTCACAATAGCGAAAAAATTGTCGCTTATCTCTCTTGCCACCTGATAAATATTAAATAAACACGATAGTATTAATCGCGTTTTCGCGTTTGATTTTGTCTGTAATTTTTAATATTTAAGTTAAATACATTTCTACTGACAAAAAAATATGTAGTAATAATAAACAAAGTTTGGTTTAAAAAAAATTTAATGCGCAAAAAACTGGTCCACTGTCAAGCGTCAACTACTCCATTCTTAACGGAAATGAAGTATAGTATCGTCAATGACGATTCAAAATTTTGAAGCTTCTTTCTCTCGGATATAGTTAACACGTTAAGTAATCCACAAGCTAGATCCACACTGAAGCAATAACTAAAAACTTTTGGTTGATGTATCCTGTTTCATAAAAAAAGTTCCTGGTTGTTACCGAATATTTCTTTAAGTTTCTGTTGTCAGTGAGAATTATCGAATGTTCCATGTTTCGAAGCGGTAAACATAAAAGAGAAGTAGGAAACGATCAATCATAACAAAAACAAATGTTTCGGCAGTAAGTACAGATTGCTGTACAGTCTGCAAAGTGTTTTGGGCGTTGTAACATTGTTTTGAAAATGCCTAAAAAAGTAAAGTAAGAACGAAAACACTGATCTCCAAAGAAAGATAGAAATTGGAGATGTATTTATTTCCACATGGCTCTCCTACAATTCCATATGTTTTTCGTGATAATAACAAGATTTGTAAATAAATATAAAAACAAACAAGTTTTGGACAACTTGTTGAGATAAATAAATGTAGTCTTAGAACATAAACAAAATTCAAATGTTCCTCTAATTACGTTGCTTCAATGCAGAAAAAACGTTTGTACGAGTTGGAATTTATTGTTCAATATTTGGAAAATTCGGCACCCGTAAACAACAAAAACTTCCTCGTTATTGCTTCAGTAAGACCCCAGCTTTACATTCCCTTTTCTTCTGGTATTAGCATGCAAAACGTCTAATTTAAATAACAAGGGAGTAGTAAAGTGAGTATTAAAATCTATAAAGTGTCGTGTATTTAACAGAGATCCCGTATTAAGTGCAAAAATTACCCAATATATTAAATGTACATTACTACAATAAAAACATTTTTTGAGCACTCAAATAATTTGAATTCTCAAAATTTCAAATGAAGTTAATAATTTTGACTTCGAAAACATAAACTTCGAGAAGAATAGTAGTAAACAAAATCATCATAGTAAGTAACTGTCTGTGAGATACAATGTATGTATTTTCCATTTTAAATTTAATTTTAAATATAAAACTATGTACTTCCTCAAAATCTGGCCATAGGCGTTTAACATGGGAAAACAATTTTTCTTTGCGCAAAAATCTCCAATTAATTGTAGACAAAAATGTTTCAAATAAAAGTTGTAGATAATTATATTCACTAACACTAAACAGATTTAATTTTGCACGTTTGGTAACTCGTAAAATCAAATTTGATAATGCATAAATATTCCTCATAGCCATGGAATTAAAACAAAATTACAAAGAAATGCATATCGTTTGAACTGTCAGAAATTCGGTTTTCAAATAAAAGTTATAAATAATTCAATTCTTCACCTAAATCACTACGCAGGTATTATTTTTAAAATCTAACAATTAAATATCTATTACATTATTTTTTACATTTTTCATTAAATTTCTGACAGTTCAATCACTAATTTGTCTGTTTTTAATCACACTCACTGCTGCAGAACGGTTAAAGTTATCTAACAACCTAACCTATAACTCTTTTAGTTTTGCTTTTACTTGTCTTTATTAGTGAACGTTAATTTTGCTAGGAACTGTTAGAATTCACTAGTAAATGTTAAGGTTTGTTTTGAATTTACTACTGCAATTAGTAATTACCAACATGTACTAGTGAACAAGTGAACTAGTGCATGCTAACAGTCACTAAATATTGTGCTTTCACTGTAATATATACAGAGTGTTCAAAAAGAAACTAACTGGGAAGAGGCTATGAACAGAGAATCGTGTCTGATCATTATTCAATTCGAAAGACAACTGATCTTCAAATATCATTAAAATTAAGGTGTACTGAAATTCATTGTAACGGGCAACAAAAGAATATTGCCATTCACCGTTTTCTAATTTATTTTCATTTCTAAAATAAGATACAAGAAGAAAAGATTTGCTTTCTTTAGATAACATTTTTGACAATATATCGTATGAAACTGACATAATTAAATACTTTTAAATTAAGACATGCGTTTCTTTGTTCATAGCCTACTCCGTGTTAGTTCTTCTTTTTTATTTTTTTTAACACACTCTATAAGAATGTTTAATAGACCACATGAAATTTATTATTCACAAAGTAAATAAAAAAATGTACATCAATAGGCTATTCCACGATATTTTGTTTAATTTTTTTTTTCTTGAAGTACATAAAAACATAAGGCCTCATGTGAAAGTCCGAGTTGAAAATTCCTCCAAACAAGCGAGATATTAAGGTACGAATTTTAAATTTGCTTTGTGACGTAGGTAATGTGGATATACCAGAAGTAAACAAACAGTGGTTCACAAGCCACAAAAAAATGTTATACAAATTACAAAATAATGTATATTTAAATTGCAATATTAATAATTCATTATTAGAGATATAAAATAAATTATTATACTTTATTTATTTCACTTTTTTTTCTCATTTTATATAAATCAAAGAAATTAGAACGTCACCCGAACAACAACCGAACAGATCCGACACACCCGAAGAAGTATATTCTTAATTAAGGCGGGGCTTCTCAAAGTCATACTTGGATCCTATTCGCTCAAACACTCGTGCACATGCCCTGCATCATAAAAAGCAAAACTCCCCGTATTTTCTAGAAGGAATAATTTATAATAAAAGAAATATAATTTTTCTTATCCTTTAACTATTATCATTCATATCTTCAATAAACTTTTACTATTTTTGATTACGGTAGAATAGCCTATTATGATAGTACTCTTATTAACCAGTTTTATTTTCTAATGAAAACTTTTTTTTATTTTCAGCTTAATCCTTCGAAATTTAAAATTGTATTTAATCCCTTAGTAAAACAACACAATTTAATCTCGAAAAAAACAATTAACTAATATAATAATAAACTTACGTGAGTGCAAGCAAACCATTTTGAGACAGTATATCCGCAGAAATCGTTTTACAAACTAATAAATTGTTGTTTAAAAACAAAAAAAAAAACAAAAAAAAAACATCAAATAACCATTATTCTTTTACCGGACTTATTTTTTGACACAATAAACTATTTAGTTTACTTTTTTAAGTGATAAAGTATAAAATAGAAATTATTTACATTTACATTTATTTACTCTTAGTATGATTTAAGCAGCTTAGTAAAATTGTTAAAGCGTATATTTCCGCTACGTTTATAATGCATTTCGACGTTAATCTCGCAAAATTCAAACGCGCAGTTGCCGTTTTGTTTGCGGTACAAAATAAACAGGAGAATAGATTATAATGAATCTGCTACCAGCATGATTTATTTAAATATCAACAATAAAATAAAACAAGTGTGAAATATGAGCTCGTTACCTACTAAATATGAGATATTGATGATTATTACATTATTATTTCGAACAAAAGAAAAGTTGATAATGTAATAATGACTTTATATCAAATTTATCGACTGCAGGGAGTCTTTCTATTATCTAAATTGTTCAGAAATAAATGATAATATATGTTATATAAATATTAAAGTGCTGTTATAGTGTGACTAGATTTATTTTTAAGATAGTGGAGTAGAAATTCCACTTGTTTCATGCACAACATTGACTGCAGATTGTCAACCAACGGATTTTAAGTATGTAATAAATTCTGTTGAGTAAAATTACACAGTATTATATTTCATTTAACAGTTATAATAGCAACCATTCCTAACTTAGTCAATTAATTAAACTTCATATCAAAAATATATTTATTATGTTACATTTTCTCATTTTTTATAATTGCTAATAAATCTAATTACAATGTATTATGCACAGAGTTATAATAATAATAAAGGCTATTATTAATATTAAAAATAATGTCATTCGCACCACTAATTACTGCACCAGCAAAAGAACAAAAAAGTTTCGCAATTTAACACCACTCTTATTAAATCTGATAATTTCTAATGACAAAATTTTACCGAATATTATTTAATTCTAAAAGAATAAAGAATTAATTGCATGATTAAAATGTAAAATAATTATTAATTTATTCAAAACTTTTAATAATAACGCTATGAAGATTTTATAAAACTAAAGAAGTTTATAAGCCACTAGTGAGTGAAGCAAAATACATATGTTGAAATAAATTATTTTTGATCCTACCTGAAGTTTTTAATGAAAGAAATGGGCCTTAAGGATCATGGGGAAATTAAATAAACGACGAAAGAAATTATGAAAAATTCAATGACTCTGCAGGGATTTGAACCCCGCTAGATACGAGAAACTCCGGGGTTCAAATCCCTGCAGAGTCATTGAATTTTACATAATTTCTTTCGTCGTTCAAAATACATATGGATAATTTGTCACCATACGTCGAGAGATCATCATAAACAGCTTAAACGCCCCTCAAATATTAAAGTACAAAAGAGCCTTTAAATGGTGATACAGCAAATTGCTCTATGTTTATCAAAATACTTCCAATGCCCAGGATCGGATTCAATAAATATTTATTTTTGTTTTTACAAATAGGTACATGTTTTTACCTCCCGCTAAAAATCGTGCTAAAAATCACTTATCGAAATTTTAGTGAATGACACGCTTTAGGGTCCCTAGAATCCAATTTTAACATTTTCACGATGATGTCTGTATGTGTGTGTGTATGTGCGTATATACATATATATATATATATATATATATATATATATATATATGTGTGTGTGTATGTGTGTGTATGTGTGTGTGTGTATGTATGTGTGTGTGTATGTGTGTGTGTATGTGTGTGTATGTGTGTGTATGTATGTGTATGTGTGTATGTATGTATGTATAATAATAATAATAATAATAATAATTTATTCCAAAAAAGTTGTACAGAAACAACGTATGGAATCCAACAATATTTTTTTTCAATAATTGACTACAGTTGTTAATAACTAATTTAAA
The DNA here is from genome assembly GCA_943142095.1 of Ophonus ardosiacus. Classification (NCBI taxonomy): domain Eukaryota; kingdom Metazoa; phylum Arthropoda; class Insecta; order Coleoptera; family Carabidae; genus Ophonus; species Ophonus ardosiacus. The sequence continues at coordinate 22,745,632 of OW964830.1, read as the reverse complement.
TATTTACAAAGAGCTAATTTATAAACTTATCTAATTTATGAATTATAATATTATTAATTAATTAATATTACAATAATAATAACAAAACCAGATTTTAACATTAATTACAATTAACAGAAGGTATTATTTTTACAATCATTAAAATAATCGGTACAGTTATAGTATTCCTTTTGTATGAGAATTTGTTTAATTTGAGACAGTGATCTTTTTACCTTTATTTTTTTGTAGCATTGCGGTAACGCATTGTAACATATTATACTGGAATAGTAGAAACCTTTTTCATAGGCAGTTGTATTGTGAGATGGGATTTCTAAAATATTATTTGAATTTCGTGTAGAATAAGTAGAGTGGGACACCGAATTATACTTATGTATATTAGTAAAAACGTGTTTTAATAGAAGATAAATATAACAGCTGTGAATAGTAAAAATATTTAATGCAACAAAATTGCCTCTACAAGATTCGTTAGGTCGTAGATTGCATAATATACGAATAGCTTTTTTTTGAATAATAAAAACATCATCTATAAGCTGAGAGTTGCCCCATATCAATAAACTGTAAGTTGCAATGGAATAAAAATAGCTATAATAGACACCTTTTAGCGAGTTTTTGTCAATACATTTATTTAAAATTCTCATACAAAAGATAGATTTATTCAGTTTAGGAATAAGGTTAGACGCTTGAGTGTGCCATTTAAAATTGAAATCAACATTTATTCCTAACAGACTAATTGATGTAGTGTAATGTATCTGTTTGTATTGAATACTCATTCTATTTGAATCAATGCTAGTTAGACTGAAATCTATAAAGTTAGTTTTACAAAAATTAAGTGTTAAAAAGTTTGTGTTACACCATTGTTCTAATTTTTTTACAAGAGATACCATATTATTTAGCAGAGTAGGTAAGTGTTTATTGCACAAAATAAAATATGTATCATCAGCATAAATAGTACATTTGAAATTATCATTATCTTCGACAATATTAGCAATATCATTAATGTATAACACAAATAATAAAGGGCCTAACACTGAACCTTGAGGAATACCGCGTGTTACATTTTTGGTATCTGAGAAATACACATTTGAATAGCCTTTTACATTTTTGTGAATTATTTTAGTCATTTGACGTCTATTTTGAAGATAGGATTGTAACAGGTTATGGGCAGTCCCTCTAATACCGTACCATTGAAGTTTCGATAATAAAATTGAGTGATTTACGGTGTCAAAAGCCTTTGACAGGTCACATGACAGTCCCATAACAAACTGACGAGAGTCTAAACATTTTAATACATAGTGAGTTAGATCACAAGCGGCACTAATTGTTGATTTATTCTTTATGAACCCATGCTGACACTCAGTTATTATATTATTATTGTTTATAAAAGAAATTAGGCGAACATATATTATTTTTTCAAACACCTTAGAAATTACCGATAAGAGCGAAATTGGTCTATAGTTATTAGTGCATTGAGGGTCACCTTTTTTGAAAATTGGTGTCACTATAGATTGTTTATAAATATCTGGAAATAAGCCTTCTTCTAATGAAAGATTAAATAAATAACATAAGGTTGGCGTTAAATTCACAGAACATTGTTTTAGAATTTTTATTGATATATTATCAAAACCCGAAGAACTCGTATTTTTGAAAGAGATTATTATAGAAAGAACTTCTTCTTCTGTTGTAGGATTTAGAAAGATTGTATTATTGATATTATTACGTAATGTGTGTGATGTGTTATTTGTATATGTTGTATTAGGTGCTGGAAGCTGCAAAAACTGATTGTTTAATAAGTTCGCGACATCATTTGGATCTGAAACAATGTTGTTATTAAGCGATAACTTTATATTATCTGCACTTTGCTGTTTTTTATCAAAATTTATTTCTCTGTTTATTATTGACCAGGCGGTTTTTATTTTATTAGATGACGTATTAATTTGGTGTGAATAATGTAGTATTTTTGCTAATGTTATCACTTTTTTTAATACCGCACAGTATAGCTTAACAAAAGACAAAAAGTTTGCGTTACGATTTAATTTCACTTTCAGTAGTAATGTTCGTTTTGTTTTACAAGATTTTTTTATGCCTGGTGTTATCCAATCATTAAATTTAAGTTTGTTTTTCTTTTGCGTTACCACTGGAAAAGCAGATTCAAATTGTTCTTGTAATGCGTTATTGAAAAATATATATTTTTCATTTAAAGGTAGGGCACTATCATAAATTGAATCCCAGTCAGTATTTTGAATTAAATTATTAAATTTTATTATATTTTTTTTAGAAAAAACCCGTTTTTTAATAAGATTATCTTCTGACGAGATATCGGGCAGTAATAATTCACATGTAAGTGCAAAATGATCCGAGAATCCTGTATTTAGTACCTTCGAAGTTGAAATAACTCCTTGATTGCAAAAGATGTTATCAATGCATGTCGAAGATGACGCAGTTACTCTGGTGGGTTCAGCAAAGATGGGAAACAAATTAAAAGAGCTCAGTATGGACTCTAGGCAATCCTTTAATCGAGAATTTTCCAAAAAATCTATATTAATATCTGCCATGATACAAATTTTAGTAAAGTTGTTTTCATATAATTTTGTAAGAAGATGTTCTAATTTATCAAAGTAAATATTCACATCACTTTTAGGTGTTCTGTAAAGCGAGACAAAAATCAGAGATTCAGACAAATGTTTTAGCTTAATAACTTAATACTTAATAACTTAATAACTCGAGCAGTGCAGATACACTCGCGATCACTTGATGCAATATGAAGACAAATCACTTATACGTCAACTAGCACAAAAATCAAATTTTTGTAATGTATAATACTTTGTAAATATTTATATAGATAGAGCACTGAAAAATTCGACTTATCATTAGGCTATAGGTATATATGGTATGTATGTATGTATGTGTGTATGTGTGTGTGTGTGTATGTGTATGGATTTTGTCTTCGCTCTAACTCAAATACTATCATTCAAAAAATTCTGAAACCTTGTATTTATACCCTATTCTAATATGAAAAGAAGTCATTAAATTTTGGTGTAAATCGAATGACCGGAAATGGCACTTTACCTGAAACTTGCAATGGTTTTTCTTCAAAAAATACTATTAAATGCCATTTTTTCGCATTTTGTCATTATAAAAATTAAAGACTATTGAATTTTCTACAGAAATACATTAATACTTTTTCTGTACATTTTACAGATAAATTTTAAAATCATTTTTTTTTATGTTTTATGTGAGTGACATTTTAAAAAGAAAATAGTAAATAAAACAATAGTTTTATGCAATGGAACAGTTTGCAGCGTTAGTAAATACGTAGGTATGTATTTAAATTAATAAAAATTAAATAACGGGAGGTTTTGTGTTGGCCACATCAGATTTTTTTGTTATAAAACGACGGTTCGATAGCGAAATGCAATACAATACTTATATAGCCTAATATGGAAATGGCGAGAGGTCTTGTGCTGGCCACAATAGATTTTTTTCATTTTATAATAAATGTAGGTAACGATAGTTGTTCAAATACTGAATCAGAAGAGTAATTTTTTTATGTAAATTATGTATACCGGGTGTCCCATCCATTCTTGACATAGGCGTTTAACATGGGAAAACAGTTGTTTGTAAAAAATCTGTTGTGGCCAGTACATAGGGTTGCCAACTTTATAAAATTATAGGAAAGGACATTTTTCGGCAATATTATTCTGAATTATGTATAGGGTTAAAATTTATGAGCAATAATGCGCCGCAGGCGATTTTTAGAAAATTGTCAAGGTCAAACGTGTTTTAATGCAGTTATAATATATAGTTTTTTACAATGAAGCAAATATAACAAAATCTTAAAAAATTAAAATCAATATTTTATGACAAAAACAAGTAAAACGCAATAAGATAGCTAACCTTAAAATGTTAACTGCCAATATCTAATACATCAATAAGTCAAAAATTCTGTCTTTATTTCATTCCATTATATAAAATGTGAAATTATTATTTCATTTTCCTACTTATAATAAGAAGAAAAATATTATTAATATCAAAATTTACTATAAAAGGACAAATCGCGTCCTTTCCTGAGTTAGAAAAGGACAAGGACAAAATATGCTCAAAAAAGGACAGTCCTTTCCAAAAAAGGTCAGTTGGCAACCCTACCAGTACAAGAACTCCCGCCATTTCCATATTAGGCTATAATAATAATAATAATAATAATAATAATAATAATAATAATAATAATAATAATAATAATATTGTTTTTATTCTGTGGACTTGTTATACAAGTATAGAATCGTCAGTGAAAAAAAATAAATTATATATACATACATTATACATAAAGAAGCATAAAATATATTAGATTACAAAGTACTAGATTTATACATGAAGAAACTCAGCAACTGTGTAATATGCTTTAGTGCAGAGGAGTTGGTTGAGTTTCCTTTTAAACGTAGATAGGTTTTCACATTCTCTAATTGTGGTCGGTAGATTATTTCTTGTGTTTGTAGTATGGATGTCATTGTTAGTCTTGAATTTATTTTTATAGCTATATAAGCTATATATATATATACAGGGTGTTCATACTAAGTCGTTACACCCGAAAATGGTAGGTAGAACTCATTAAAACAAACAACTTTTCTTAGTTTCAATTTTTGATTTGTTGCCCCGGTTCGTAGTTATTGGAGTTCTTTTGTTTTTCGAAAAATCGTCATAACTCCCTTATTTTAAAGACTATTGAAAAAAATTTTTCTTCCAAATTTACCTTTAGGCACTCTAAAACATTTGGTATTTACAATTATTTTTTAATTTTTTAAATGACAAAATGGCGATTGATTAAAAAATTCAGAACATGATTTTTTGATAACCACTCCATCGATTTTTGAAAGTAAAACATTTATAAAATCCTTAAACTATCTACTAAAATATTTGTCCTAAACATTTTTTTCAATCTATCCAAAAAAAAGTCTTTTTTCACTTATTTAACTTACATAAATGGTGCGTGCAGAAAAAATCTAATTCGGAATAGGCTATGAAAAAAAAGTGTATCAATTTGAAAGTAATTAATTAAATGTCAATTTGACACAAGATATTGTCAAATATGTTATCTGAAGAAATATTCTTGAATCCTTATATTAAAACAGAAATAAATTAGAAAACGGTCATTCATTTCTCCTTAAAATTACATTTCACGATCAATTGTGACAATGACAACTTGATTATTGATCAGACATATGTTTCTGTTTTCATAGCCTACTCTGAATTAGATTTTTCTGAACACAGTGCACTTATGTAAGTCAAGAAAATGACTAAATACTTTTTTTTTTGATAGATTAAAAAAAATGTTCATGACAAATATTGTAGTAGATAGTTTAAGGATTTTATAAAAGTTTTACTTTCGAAAATCGATAGAGTGGTTATCAAAAAATCATGTTTTGAAATTTTTGATCGATCGCCATTTTATTATTTGAAAAAATAAAAAATAATTGTAAATGCCAAATATTTTAGAGAGCCTAAAGGTAAATTTGAAAGAAAAAAATTTTTCAATAGTCCTTAAAATAAGGGAATTATGACGATTTTTCGAAAAACAAAAGAACTCCAATAACTACGAACTGGGGCACCAAATCAAAAATTGGAACTAAGAAAAGTTGTTTGTTTTAATGAGTTTTAACTACCATTTTCGGGTGTAACGACTTAGTATTAACACCCTGTATATATAGGCTATATAAGTATTGTATTGCACTTCGCTTTCGGACCGTCGTTTTATAACAAAAAATCTGTTGTGGCCAGCACAAGGCCTTCCGTCAATTCGATGTATTTTGTACAAATCCCATACCAAAAGGTCCTTGGAACAGATTCTATATAATATCATGTAAAATCGAACACGAACACATACTATTTTTTTACAAATTCTATACCAAAAGTTCATTCGAAAAGGATCTATAAATCCAATAAAATTATAACATAAATATACACTAAATAAAATGCACTAGACACTTCCTTCATTTCTTCTTCAGTTATCCCCTATTTTATTAGGGGTCGCTGTTTCCTCTTCTTTTCCACTCATTCCTGTCCAACGCATCTTCTTCACAAAGTCCTTCCTTTCTCAAGTCTTTTGCGATATAGTTCTTCCATCTTCTCTTTGGCCTTTCTCTGCGTGTCACTTGCGAGGAACCTTATGACATATCAATTTTAGATCCTATACCTCCCATATTTGGTTTTGCACTTCCAACTGACATCTGTCAATTAGAATTTTTGGAATATATCATCTGTTTCCATGATAAATAGCAAAGCTGACCAATTTTTGAAAATTAATTTCTTTATAATTCTTTAACTCTACATCTATTGAATATGAAGGAAAGTGTATAATCAAACTGTATAGAGAAGAATACTTTCTTTAATATGAATAATAACAAAATGTCAAAAAACAATATTTAACTGCGTTTTTTTAAGAAAAACTGTTAAAAACTTCAAATAAGGGTACTTCCGGTGGATCAATTATAACCAAAATCTAATCAACTCTTCATAGGGATGTACAGAAGAGGAATACGAAAGAATTATAATTTTTAGAATTGTAGTATTGAAGTTATCGTCGGAGAAAAATTTGTCACACACGGACACACATACACACACACACACGGACACACACACACGGACACACACACACGGACACACACACACACACGGACACACACACACATACATACATACATACATACATACATACATACATACATACATACATACATTCATACAGACATCATCTTAAAAATAGTAAATTCGTATTGTAGGGATCCTAAAACGTGCTTATTCATTAAAAACTCACCACCGAATTTTTTGACTAAAGACAATACCTTCCTTACCTAAAGGTGACGGAAGGTAAAAATTACAGATCTTTACCCAAATATTGTTTTTTATTGTATTTATTGCACACATATAATTCTAATTATATCTATTTTTCATTGTATGAGGCAGTTCCTAAATGTGATAGATTCTTCCAATTCATTAACCAGATTGGCGGTGTTTCTGATGGATATATGCATTTTACCTATAATTTCAAATATTTAATTAATAAAACAATAAGAAAGATTAAATATACAAAAAACGCTATCAGAATGTCACTAAAACTATTGATTTTTGACATTGACATGTGTCATTTACAAACTATGTTATAAACATTAGAATTTGTCAACTGGTTTCCTTAGTGCCTTAGCCTCTGCGATTAGATTAGTCTATATATTATAGTGTCTTTTATCCTAAATCTATACAAGATATAATAAAAATTTCAAGTGTATTAGATGTAGAATTTTATCTTCTTCAATATTTAATAAAAAAAAAAGTCCCAAAAAATTATATTTAGAAAAAAATTTCTAAGAAACTACTACTTCCGGTTGTTCAATTGTTACCAAAACCTTTTCAGCTCTTCCCAGAAATTTCAGATTGAGCAATCCATAGTTAAAAAGTTCTTAAGTTTTTATATATTTTGAGGAATCGTGTCTACAATATCCAGCCATACACACACACACACACACATACACACACACATCCACACCCACACATAATTTTAAAAATATTATAATCGGGTTCTAGGGACCTTAAATCGTGCTTATTGAGTAAAATCTGGATATGCGAATTTTAGCATGAATCCAATACCTCTCTTAGCGAGAGGTAAAAAGTGTTCGGCAGAAAAGTAAGCCATGATATTGTACATGATAATAGTACATCAACTCCTGTACGTTATTTAATATTATTTCTATTATTATTCCATAATTTGGAATGTAGGAAACCTGTAAGATACAGATAAATATCCAATAACTTGTTATTTTGTGGTTCAGTAATCAATGATGTGAAGGTCAAATTTTGGACCATATTAAGTATCAATGCAAACAGAAAATTAAGTTCATATAAATGTACAGGGTAATTGAATAAAAAATTGACTCAAAAATATACCTATATTAAAATTAATCCTGATATTAGTAATATCATATTACAATAATAATCATAATAATAATAACTTGTTTTGAAATACACTGCTATGCGATTCCTCGAAATATTATTCTTAGGGAACAACCGTAACAAATCTACATAATTTAATCTCCATATTCCCGAATTGAATGGCATGCGTGCTAAATTTCTAATTAAATCCCGACAGCACCACTGACTGCGTTATACGATTATACATTCAAATTACCGTCATCATGTTCCATTTTCCCAGGACCATAGTTTTAGAGATTTTTGAGGCGAAATGGATGTCTATTAAATTCGTATCAAGAATATTACCCCAGTTTTTAATTTTCGGCAAGTCATTTCACACAACCTAAATGTTTTGTTGCTTTTTGTAAGTATGTAATTTAATTTTACTTACATAGGTATATACATAGATACTTATATAGAAACCATAATGATTTCTATAATGAAATGCCATTCGAAGATAAAGATAATTAACAAATGAATAAAATAATAATGTCATCACAGCTTATTAACCATTTCTGAACCGTGCATGCTAATCTACTCTTTTATTAGCAGGTTTTGGTAATAACTAATAACGATACATCTACAATTCTATACCGTCACCTAATGTGTTATTTAAAAATCCGTCTGATCAAAAATTTTATATTCGACTTTTCTTTAATCGATTAAATCACAATGCAGACATTATTCACATATAATTGATACATCTACATATTTATTGGGTCCGTAATTTTATTCATTAATGGTTAGCATTTTTTTAAAAAAAATGGTTAGTATTAGGGCTGGAAAAATAAAATATTTGACATCGATATACGATATTATATTGTCATAGATAAAAATTTGTTTATCGACAAATTCATCTTATAGATATACATTTTCGATAAATACCGACATTTACTGATATACTGACAATATCGACATTATATATTATTCGATATTTTGATAACGCAAAGTATATCGATATAATCTACTTATCTATAACAAGAGAGTTATACCGATGGTAATATTATCAGGCCCGGCAAGTTTTAATTTTAATGTGTGGTGCTTAAGTGATAACTCGTGCACCAAAAATTTGGTGATACTTAACCCAGAAAATTCAAGGTCAAATGCCTTATAATTGAAAGCTACATTTTTTTAAGGGATGTGCAAATGCATGTTTTCCCCTTTCATGTTCAAAAATAAATTGCCAGTTCACAGAACATTTTTTCGAAGTTCCTTTCTTTTATGCTGGGTTTATGCAGCATGTAAATTATGAAATTAAATTAAGCCACTAAATTAAGAAACTAAACTAAAATAAAGTCGTATATGCAGTAAATTAAAGTTCAGAATTTTATGTTTGACATTTCGTATAATCTTACTTTTATAGGTGAAATTGCGATACATTACATTTATATAAGATTAAAAAATAAAGGTAAACAATTTATTGAATAAGTCCAATCAGTATTTCGTCGCTCTTTTCTGCAGAAACTTTGTTATCATCGTACATTTTCATAGGTAAGGTGCAAAAATTTGTCATAAGTGCGCGAATGGCACAAACACAAAACTAAGAAATTATAAAATTAAACTAAAAGTTGAAAATAGTCCACTTCTTAATTTTGTTTCATTAGTTTAATTTTTCAGTTCAGTTGCATAGACGTTGTCATAGATAACAATGGTTTCTACTTGTTTAGTTTTCAATTTAATTTTTTAATTTAGCTCCCTGCATAAGCCCAGCATTAAAGTCCCAGTCGAAGCCATTACATATGTTTTTGCTTACAACTAAAATTCAAAATACAAAAACACTATATAGGTAAACTATAAAAACAACGAAAAAAATAAAAGAATTAAATACTTACTGCCATGCTCTGTACGTATCAAAATCGCAAACCAGAGCGTATTATAATAAAAATGCTAGACAGACAGGTTATGTTATGTTTATGTCGAAATTATCGAATGCACTATGCAGTTATGCTGGGTTTACTGAAACTAAATTAATAAGTTGTCTATTTTCAACATTTAGTTTAATTTTATAATTTCTTATGACAGATTTTCGCACCTAACCTATGAAAATGTACGATGATAACAAAGTTTCTACAGAAAAGGGCGACTAATTACTAATTAGACTTATTCTACAAATTGTTTACCTTTATTTTTCTATCCTATATAAATATAATTCACCTATAAAAGTTACATTATACGAAATGTCAAACATAAAATTCTGAATTTTAATTTATTGCATAAACGACGTTATTTTAGTTTAGTTTCTTATTTTAGTGGCTCAATTTAATTTCTTAATTTACATGTTGCATAAACCCAGCATATTATTAAAAAAATTGTAATAACTTATGTCTTAAACGTGTGGTGCGGAGCACCACCATTTAATTTTACGTGTGGTGCTCGAGACCGCGAGCACCACTGTTGTTGCCGGCCCTGAATATTATTATTTATCGATACAGATATTTTTCTCAGCTTGCCCAGAATATATCAATATTTATTCAGATTAGGTTAGTTATAATTAGGCTATTTTAGAGTAGATTAAGTTATATTTTTTTATTGTCAATACTGACCATTTACATATTTTAAGTACTGATCCAATAAATAGCAGTCTATTTAATGTTTAGTATAGGTACCTATTATTATTAGTTTATATAATACAAAATAATAAACTTTTTGTATAATTATCCTATTCTTACTCACGTTAAAAACAAGAAAACTAATTGCAACTGATGAGTATTTAATTTTTTGATTTATAAAATATAATAATTAATAAGTTATAACAAATGGAGAAACTAGGTACTCAAAAATGAAAGCATGACTCCCACACTGTAAAATTCATTTTGTACTCGAAAGCAAGGCGAAGTGAAATTTTAAATGTTACTTTCTGCAAGCACTCAGTAGTAAATATAAACAATAAACAAATGCATCTTACCGTCTGACGTCATCAGATCTATAAGTTCTTCTAAGTCTCTACTGATTTGTCGTTCTTCGCCATAGTCGTACCCTGCATCTAATGCGTTGAAGATGACAACTCCTAAGCCCACGATTAGCTGCAACAAAATAATCAATTATTATTTAATCATATAGTCATTATAAATAATTATTTCTATTGAAAAAACGAATGAAAACTAAAAGTATACAACTCCATTTGAATCTCAATATTACTTGTAATTAAGAAAAACATATCATAATTTGATTTACGTAAATTATGCAAAATTGAAAATAAATGAAGGGAATGGTATACGAGTATTACATTACGAGGAGGGAAAGGTTCCATTAAAGCCAAGGGTTTCTGTATTTTACTGAGAGGCGAAGTATGTATATCATTTTACTAACAATCATCCTATTAATTATCAAAATAAATAATTGAAGTAAAATATTTAACTTAATTTTATTAATATTTTTTTGACTGTTTTATTAAAATTAGTTTTTTGCAGATTGACATTAAAAGTGCGATTTTTTTGACAGACAACAGTCTGCTATAAATGTCACTTTTACTGCCTCTTAGATAGCAACCACTATACAAACACATAGCAATTATTTAACAAACGCATAGCAACATAACTCGATGGCAATAACTTTCAAAATAGGTATAAAAATAATAACAAAATTAATTTAAATTCTAAAATCGGTAAAAAATAATGTATTCAACGCGGCATTAAACAGCTCCCACAGTCTTCATTGAAACGGCAGCCTCTGCTGTAAATCTGGTATTTTAGTGCCTAGTTAAACAAATACCTATTAGCCTACTTAATTATGACCCATGACATCGCCATTACATTGACATATTTATCAACCTCTGGAAGATTAAGAATCGACATATTACTATAATAATTATAAATCATTTTTTTTGCATCATACTTAAATTCAAAATGTTATGTTTTCTTTTGAAAAACATATATCCAGCACTAATAACATTAGGGTGAATCGGAGAATTTTACGTGGAAACAATTAGGTTTCAACAATTAATTACTGATCTTCAGTTATACTGGTATTAATTTTACTAAAATATTACAAATATTTAAACACCCAGTATTTATAAATTTCATTAGTCTTTAATAGTTGCATAGAATTAAATCTTTGCAGGTTAACAAATAGTGCATATCAAAATTTTAACTGTAATAATTAATAACCCATAAGAAATTTTGTTTCGATACTTATTGTCAATTATGTCAATAGTTAAAATTTAACTATAAGCGACGCAACTGGGAACAAGTCATGTCAATGTACATATTTTGAAAAAATAGGTATTTATTTATAAATTCTTTACTATAACTAACAGTTTACAGCCAATTTTAAAAATCAGCAAAAATATTAATTAATACTGTTAATAACAAATATTTATTTGAAATCGTCACTAAAGTGCACAAAAATCGCCATTAAAAGCTCAGAAATCGGCACTAAAGTAATCCATTAAACCGGGTTAGTTAAAAGTATGGAGACGGCAATTTATTGTCGTTAATATTCATTTTTGGAAATTATATTCAATACAAAAGTTTTTTAAGAAATTTTGATCTACATTTGAGAATACTTGAATTTTTTTTTTCTTCAATTGTTTTTGAGTTACGCTTGTCCGCGTAATTTTTTAAATGGAAACCTGTTAATTTTACTCTACCATTCGATGGAGCGTTTTTTCTCTTTACAACAGTATTTTTTTAAATTTATTTTAATAATATATTTACAAGGAAAAACACAGGTTCAAGTATTTACGAATAGTAGGTACATCTAAGATAGAAGCGATAAACAAACTCGAGCGATGTAACATTATCAGTGGTTATTGTTTACGTCAACCACATTTGTGCAATTTACTAACGACAATAAATCGCCGTCTCCATACTTTTAACTAACCATGAATGACGATTTCATGCAATTGGAGTTTTGCCAACCTTATAATAATTGTTATTCATGTAAGATAATTTGGGCCGGTGTACGATGTACAATAGTAAATTTGTACGTAAAATAACAAAAATATGTGCAAGAAGAACAAATTAAATAATTCTGATTAATAAGTTTGAAATAAAACACATAATTTTGAGTGTTCTTTACGATAACTTCATTGTCCGAGGTTACCAACAATGAATGTCAGATTGACAGATGATAGTAATAAACATAACCTATAAAATAAATATTCCTTTCATTTACACATATACACATCTATGAAAATATGGTTACTAATCAGACATCTACATTTGACTTCGACAGTTGTTTTTGACAGTGCAACCAAAATATTTACTGATTTTGTATACGAATAAAATGCAAGTTAAGTAAACGTTATTGACGTTTCTTAAAAAAATTTATTTATAAGTGATTACAACAAAAAATTATTATTCAAGATACAATTAATTAATTCAAAGTGACACAACAGTCTCTCAACTATAACTGAACTCGACATAAGGTCAAGACAAGAGTTTTATACTACATAAGTTCTTATCCTATGAGAAAGTAAAGATAAAAGTAATATGAGGTTTGGAAACGTGGCGAGATCAGCGGTTCCTGTGGGAATGGGTGATCTAACTCCTCCCCCCTAAGAATTGGGCACCCTCGGTGAGAATCAGCTGGGGTTGCTGGTGGTCCGGGGTTGAGGCCCTTGGTTGAAGTACCGGTTCCTGGTTCCGGGATGGACAGAATTTTCCTTGGAGGAACCTTTTTCTTGCGAAGACTGTGAAAATAATAATACTAATAACTATTATTATGACATATAGGATTATTATTGCGTAGTTTGTATTTTCCTCGTTGTAATTTTCGTCAATGTCGTCAAATTTGTTAATGGGTATCTTCAAATCTTGGATATTGTTGATGTCGATGCTCATTTTTGGAATTTGGCTTGTATTGAGTTGTATTTGAAAATCTTCTAGAATGATTGGTTTTCCGAATGTAGTGTCTTTGAATTTTAAGCTCTGATTTCTAAACTTTAATTTACACTGATCTTCTTTTATAAGAAATATTCCTTGTAGAGTTTTAATTTGGTTAATTTGTTGGCAAGATGCATGGATCGTCTCTGGATATGGTAGAACAGCCAAGAATTGATTAATTTCTTCTATAATTTCAATATGATTCTTCTTTAGGTTTAGTTTCGTATATTCACAATCTTTATTATTGTTGTGTAATATGATGTTTTTCTCGCAGGCCTCCTCGTGTACGTCTTCGATTTTGTTTGGACACTGGTAGGTGATCCCTTTTGTGCATACATCATTCAGCGATTTAATATGGCCATCAGGAGTTTTTAAGAAATAGTTTTTATTTGGTATAATAGTAACAAATTCAGTCTGGTACCTTGAGGGTATGGATATAAGGTGGTATAATTGGAAATCTATATTGTAATTAATTGGTATATCCAGGAAGTAAATAATTTTGTTTGAATTTAGTTTACAATTTACTTTAATTAAATTTTCAAATTTTAACATATTATCAAAGATGGGTTCCAAGGGAAATTCGTTGTCGTAAAATTTATAAATGTTGTTTAGTTCCAAATAAAGGTCTTTAATTTTTATGATACTAGGATGCATTACATGTAATTTGCAAAAAGTTAGAGAATTTTCTACATCTTGTAAGATACTAAAAATCATACTAAATAAGGTATTTAGTTGATTATAGATATCGTGAATAGCCAGTTTATTTAAATGCTGAGTTCCATCAATAACTATGTGTAGTAACTGCTCAATTTTTGATTTTAGCTCTTGTTCATTTCGTTTTATGGTGTCAATAGTTTTGTTAAATTGTTCTATCAACTGATGGTTAACAGAGTATTGATTTTTAACTTGATCATTTAATTTATGTTGGTTTTCCTCTAAATGTTTTAAAATTTTGTTATATCGTTTCTCGTCTTCGGCGTCTAAATTTCCAGTTATTGCTTTTACTACAGAACCTAGTCCATCTATTATACCTCTCTTGTGTCGAGGTTTTTCGTAATTAATAATTAAATGGCTAAACTTATCGTCTATCATGTTTTGAATATATGTAATAATTTTATCATGATTCAAAGAATCTTCTAGGCTATTATTGTTTATGTGAATAGTTTCTTTCAGAAGGTTATGTTGCGATTTTAATTTATTGTATTGGTTAAGGATTGGCTGTAGGTCGTAGAAGTGTAAAAAAGTATGTGTTGTTTTTTGTACTTTGGCTGGTCCTAAGTCGAGTGTTAAAAGTCCAGTATTTTGCGTAATGTTTTTAATTTCTAGTCCGTAGGCGTATATGAGCAAGAGGGACCTGGAAGAGTGAGATCTTTGTTAGTGATTTTATTTATTTTTCTAGGTCTTTTTATATTTGCTAAATGAATTTTTGATTGTTTCCTATTATCTTTGGGGTCTGTACGAATTTTAGCAGTTTTTAATTTTTGATTAATGCTTTTTATGTTTTCTTTTTTGAACTTTATATTCTTTGTTTTATTAACTTTTTGCTTATTGTGCACATATACTGTTTCTGGAATCTGTGGCAAATTTTCGCGTGTTTCATTTAGTTTTTCCATCAAGTTAGTTTTATTGTTTTGTAATTTGGCATTAATGTTTTTATAAGCTGCTTTAGTTTTTTCGCGATGATTTTGAACATAGTCTTGTGTGATTTGTTTTTCAAGCTCAACATCTAACGGTGAGTTTGTTTCAAAATGTCCATTTATTACTTCGATTGGTTTGAGACCGGTAGAACTATGATTTGTATTATTATATGCTAGTATTGCATAATTTACTTTATTTTCTATTGTTTCATTTTTGAAGTTTTCTTGTAAATTAAAGAGCCGAATATGTTCAATAAGTGTTGAATGAAAGCGTTCCACGAGTCCATTTGAATTTGGGTGCTGTGAGCTAGTAAAATGAATTTCAATCTTGTGTAATATGAGTAATTCTTTTAAAACATTGTTTTTAAATTCTAGACCGTTATCTGATATGACTAGTTTAGGAATGCCATGATGTGAGAAAAATCTAGTTAATTTGTTACATATTTCGATTGCATTTGTCGACTCGACTAGATAAGCTTGAGCGTATTTAGAGAATGCATCGATAATTGTTAGGAATTTGCAATTTTCTAAGCTTAATGTGTCTACATGGATTGTTTCAAAAGGTTTACTAGGGGTTGGAGTAATATTATATTTTGTTTTTATTGGATTTCGTTCATATTTTGATTTTAAACAAATTTCGCACTGATTTATGTAATCACTAACATCCTTAATTTGATTGGGCCAATAGTATATTCTCTTAATTTGGTTAAGGGTTTCTTGTATACCCCTGTGGTTGGTTTTACCCTCATGGTAATTTTTTATAGTTTCAGATATGTCAAATTTATCTTCTAAATCTATTAATTTACTAGTACATTTGACAAAATTAATCTCAGAATTTTTGAAATATTTTTGCAAGGTTACACTAAATTTCTCATAAATTGGATGCTCGAAATACAGGTGATATTTTACTTTGGGTGTTACATATTCTTTGATGAAATTAATTATATCGTTTTCGAAATTGTTTTTAGAAATTTGAATTTGAAGTCTCATTTTATCATTGTGCAATGTAGAAATTATAGGTTTAATGGGAGAATGTAGGACTTCCGAAAATATAAGTTGATTTCTACCTATATTTACGGGACTTTCAATAATAGGTATGCCTGATATGGGATTCTCAGGGTTTGAATGTATTGTTACGTTAGAGTCGTCGTCCTGCTCTTTATTATCGTTTCGTGCCTTATCGTCGTCAAGTTCAACGACAAGAGATTCGCTGTCATTTTGATTGTTGTGTTCGAATTCTTTGAGAAATTCGTCCATATATTTAAAAAACTCATCAGTATTTGTATCGTTATTTTTTGTTTCGTTAGTGTTAATTTCAAGATGGGGTGTGTTGTCAGTAGGCAATTTAAAAACAGTGATAATAATATTTGTTTTTTGAAAAATAAATTTTAGCATTGATTTTACATCTTTCCATTGTAATAAATCTTTCCCACATCCAATCTTAGGGATGTTTAATTTTTCTATATTATTTTTTAAACAGAATGATTTTAATTTTAGCAATGTAATGAACATATCTTCGTGCGTGGGCTTATCTGCAAAATTTTCCTTTGTTATCAAATAAATAATAAATCTATGTCTATCTTTCAGATATACCAAATTGTGTAATTTAGGATTTTGTTGTCGTAAGAGATCTAAATTTTGAAATTTTTCTTTGAAGTCTTTTGCTATGCCGGCTGACATTTTTAGGTCTTTGCTGACACAGTGTGCCAGGCTCTCTGTAGGGGATGCATCGAATAGGTTGCCTTCTACCTCGAGGATTTTATATTTATTATTGATAGTGTCTTTGTTTTCTAAATAATTTTGATATTCGGTCAATGTTGGTTTATTTACAAATTTCGAGGGGTTTTGGACAGGGTTCTCTATGCGTGGTGGATTACGACTTAATGCGTCGGCGTTTGTGTTCAGTTTACCTTTTTTATAAATGATTTCATAATCATACTCTTCCAATTTTAAGCGCCAGCGCACTAATTTAGAATTTGGTTCTTTAAGAGAAAATAACCATTGTAATGGTTTGTGATCCGTAATAATTTTGAATTTTCTACCAAATAAGTAATGCCTGAAGTATTTAGTTGCCCAAACGATAGCAAGTAGCTCTTTTTCTATGGTTGAATAATTTTGTTCTGAATCGTTAAGCGTTCTACTTGCGTATGCAATAGGTAAATCTGAGCCAATTGGCCCTTGAGATAGTATTGCACCGACAGCAAAATTACTCGCATCGGTCGTAAGGTTAAATGATTTGGTGTAATCGGGATATTGGAGGATTGGTTCGTTAATAAGGAGATTTTTACATGTATTGAAACATGCAACGTATTCCGGATCTTTAATATTTATTTTGGCTCTTTTTTTGAGACATTTAGTAAAAGGTTTAGTAATTGCAGCAAGATTTTGAATAAATTTTCTATAGTAGCCTAATAAACCTAGGAAGCCTTTTATTTCTGTAGTTGTCTTGGGAATAGGATAGTTTTTGATTGCCAAAATTTTGTCGGGATTAGGCTTTACGCCTTCAGGAGTAACCACATGACCTAAATATGCTACTTCTCTTTGTAAAAATTCCGATTTGTTAATTTGGATTTTTAAATTTGCTGACTTCAATCTGTCAAATACAGCGCGTAAACTTTCAAGGTGTTCCTGCAAGCTAGTACTGAAGATAATCACGTCGTCTAGATAGACTAAACAGATGTTATTTACTAAATTTTTTAATACATTATCCATGACGCGTTGGAAGGTGGCAGGTGCGTTTTTTAAACCAAATGGCATTCGTAAAAATTCGTAATGCCCATTTTCTGTTGAAAAGGCAGTTTTTTGTATGTCCTCTTTATTCATCTCAATTTGGTGAAACCCGGAAGCCAAATCTAAAGTGGTAAAATACTGACATTTGCCGAGTTTATCTAACAGTGTATTTATATTCGGGATGGGGTATTTATCGTCAATGGTTTTCTCATTGAGCTTGCGGTAGTCAATGACCATCCGCCATTTTTTCTTCCCGGACGCATCTAGTTTCTTAGGAACGATCCACACGGGTGAAGACCACGGTGAATACGAATGCCTAATAATATTTTGTTCTAACATTTTGTCAATTTGTTCTTTAACTTCCTCTCTATGAACTTCAGGGTATCTGTACGTCTTTGTGTAAATGGGTAATTCGTCATTAGTCCGTATATGGTGTTTGATTTCGTTTGTGAATGATAGGGGTTTGTCCTCTGTATGAAAAATATCTTCATATTCTTTAATTAATTTTGTGATTGCCAATTTTTCTTCGGAATTCATATGATCTGTTCTAATTTGTGATATATCAAAGGGGGTTTTTGAATTTCTTTCGTCAAAATTTATGTTATTAATTTCGAATTGTTCTAATGGTTCAACTATTATATCATTATTTAAAATGTTTATAATTTCTTCTGATTTATTAGGATTAATTACGGGGTAATGAAAAGAATAATTATTAATTTTTGCAATTCCCTCCGGTATTATGAGGTTGTTTAATTTTATTTCCGGAATGAATACTTCACCGTTTTCAACACGGTTTGTGTAAAACTTTATAAATTGTTCAGAGTTTGGCTCTACCTTTACATAATAGTGTGGACGCGGCTTTAGCTGATGATAATGAATTCTTATCTCGCATGCCGGTGTTATAATTTTGTCTCTTGTTAAGTCAATGATTGCTTCTAAATTTTTCAAATTATCAAGTCCTAACAATATGTCAAATTGATTGTGAAAATCGAAAAGATGATATTTAAGCATGATATCAGATTTTTTAAATAATTTTGAACAAGGTAAAATTAAACTAAAATTTTCCGTGGACGTGCCATGTGCTGTAGTGATTTTAAAAGGATCTTGTTGAATTTTATCATTGTAATATTTTTGAGCGATTCCCGGATTTATAAATGAACGTGTACTACCAGTATCGATAAGGACTTTTAAATTGTTTTCAGGATAAATTATGAATGGTAGCTCACTATGATTGTGTGTTAAGGACATTAATTCAAATTGGTTTCCGAGGCTGGTAGTTCTAAAAAATTATTTGTTGCTTGTTCTGTTTCGTAATTAAGAGTGTCTTCATCGGGTTCGTTTTCGTATGTAATTATTACATTGTTCCCGTCATAGTATGTTTCGTCGTCATTAACTTCTGTGTTATGAAGTTCTTCAAACACGAAGTTGGGTGGCTGGGTGTTAGAGTATTGTCTGGGTGTGAATTGTTGTGGGCGATTGTTGTAGCCTGACGGGCCTGGTCTGAATTGACTAGTAGATTGTCGAGTGCTAACACTCATAGGCACAGGTTTAGGGAAATTTTGGTTGCCATTGGGCCTAAAAACGTTTTGTTTTGTAATTTGAGACTGGTTAATTGGTTTATGATGTTGTCTAGGTTGTAATTGTAAATCAGGTCTATATGTTGGTGGAACATATGTTTGTCTTATTTGTGGTTGTGTTTGTATTGGTGGATATCTATTCTGTGTGTTTTGATGAGTGTAATGTTTTGGTTTCTGAGAAGTGTTAGTATGTGTTTTATGTGCGCGCGTACAACTCTCTATTTGAAAATCGTTTGTTAACATTCCTAGCGCAGAATTCATATCTTCGGGATTTTTCGTACGCATGAGCGTACCTAGCGGTTCCTTCAAACCACGCAATAATACACGGAGTGCGTATTGCCGAAAATATTTGGATAATACAACGGCTTCAGCTGCCGTGTTTTTAAGAGTTACATAAGATATTTGTAAATTTAAAAGTTCTTGAACTTTATTATAATATTCAAACGGGGATTCATTACCTTGTTTGAGTTCTGCTAATTCTATAGCTAACGTATAGCAATCTCTTTTGTCGGAATAAGAATTTATAAGAGCTGTTTTTATGCAGTCCCATGAAGTTAATATGGAACCAGCTAACTGAATGGCTGCTTCACCTTTAATTTTAGCTAATATAGTTGACATCAGATATTCATTCTGAAAGTCATTTGTTTCTTTTTTATTATAAAATACGGTCAGTAACTTTTCACAAATTTCAATAAATCTAGGAAGTAATTTTGGATCTCCATAAAAATCTGGGATCATATCAAGGTATGCTTTTTCCACTCTTGGGGTAGTAGCCATTGTATCGTTAAGATTTAAATTTGTTATTTCTGTTAAAATATTATTTATATGAGGATTGTTAGGTGAATTATAGGAAGCAACTGAATTTGTGTCTGAATCTGTATCTGAATTTGGTTGACTGATATCACTGAAAGACATATAAGCACTTACAGGATTATCGTCCGGATGTCCATGGGCTCGTCTTTGACGTCTTCGTGGACTGGTGTCGACTTCTGCAGCTCTGTATTCAGCAGGGCAGGGCAGGAGACCTCTTCTTCACGATGTGCGCTCGTGGAGTCTCGGCGACGATTGTTGTTGTAGTTCGGGATTCCCAATTAATCGTAGAAACGAAACACGATTTTTTACCGATATTAGGATTTATTAATCTGTTTGGGAATCCTACCGACTGCGCCAGTTAAGTAAACGTTATTGACGTTTCTTAAAAAAATTTATTTATAAGTGATTACAACAAAAAATTATTATTCAAGATACAATTAATTAATTCAAAGTGACACAACAGTCTCTCAACTATAACTGAACTCGACATAAGGTCAAGACAAGAGTTTTATACTACATAAGTTCTTATCCTATGAGAAAGTAAAGATAAAAGTAATATGAGGTTTGGAAACGTGGCGAGATCAGCGGTTCCTGTGGGAATGGGTGATCTAACTTGCATATTACCGGACGCTAACAGAAATTTCTTTTAGTTCACTTTTCGTTCATGTAGAACTCGATAATGTCTCATGTCGAAACTTACGCGTGCATTAAACATAATTATTTTTATTTTATTTATTTTACGAATAATAATTTTGAGTGGAAATTAAATAAGCCCAAAATCGACATCATTGGTATACACGTCTTGTTTCAAAATAAAAATACTGACTACGATTCATGATATATTCAGGCATTGGAATTTTACAAATTGACAATTAAGTAAATAAAAAAATAAATATCTTCGAGCCAAGTAGTATAGAAGACATCGGAATAAAAACTGCTTACTGTGTATTTTTCTAAATGAATTTTTATATTTTTGATTTTACATATGAAGCGCCAGCGGGGGAAAAAGATGAATGTCAAAAAAGTGTGTTTTTCAGTTCGCCAATTTTAAAGTTTTAAACCTCAAGGAATGTTACTGAAATTTTTGGCCAAAACAGTTTCGTTTCTTTTTCACATTATTATACCCATACCTTCAGATGAGTTGAGTTTGCAATCATGTTGGACCTAATAGAATTTTACCAGTCTGACTATCGAAACTACTATACCTACTCCGTTTTTTAACTAGGAGGAGTAAAGGTGAAGTCTTTTAACTCTGTCAATCGTTTATGGATTATTTTAGAGATAAATACTTCAAATAAAAATTGAGTACAATTAATTTTTCTATAACTGTTATTTGAATTTTTTTCTCTAAAATAATCTATAAACGATTGTCATCGCTGAAACACTGCACATTTACTCCTTCTAGTTAAAAAACAGAGTATAGGCAAAGGTACATGAACGCACATATTTTTGAAATTCAATGATATGCTACATATAGTAAGAAAAAACATTTAGCTGCAAAAACCTAATTTTTTACTTATATATTTATTTCGGTTCTGAAGAATACAGATTACTATATTATTAAAATGTACAAAATGGTTATTTATGCAACAAGAGTAAAAAGTATAGTCTTATTTCAGGGACAGGTAAGTTTGACCCAACGAGCCGTAGGCGACTTCGTCAAATCCTGTGAGTGAAGTAAGACACTTTTTGCTCGAGTAGTATACAATTTTTTCTACGTCTACAATAAAAGTGTAAAAAAAATAGTGATGCCGCGAGACGAAATATGGCGAGAAACAATCCACTCTCGTCTCGAATTTTCGAGACGAGATTTCTCTGCATCTCGTTTCCTTACTTTCTCTCGATTTCGACTCTAAAGTCTCGAATTTCTCGAATATATAATTAGAAGTGTAAATAAATCAATATTACAAATAACAGAATATAATAAACGAGCACCATTGATTAAAACATTATTTTACCAAGTCTGGTGTTTGAATACTATGTGAAAAATAGGTCCTCTATAATATGAAGGCTTTATTACCCCTTGTTGGGTGTAGCAATCTGCTTTGTATTATTGGTAATAATTATATATTCCTATAGTGCGAGCATTTGAAGCTGGCGTGACGAGTGTACCTAGGTATTTTGTACATTTACTTTTTACAAAACCCAATAAATCTAAAATTAATAAATAAATATGAATGTTAATAAAGAGACAATTAAAATATTTATTTATGAAGACAAATATTTTGTTATTTTGTATATTTTAATTAGAATAATTTCTACTCTCGTCTCGAGAAAATCTCGAGGGTATTACTCTCATCTCGAAAACTCGAGAAATTCGAGACGAGATCTCAAAAACGCGAGATCGCGCGGCATCACTAGAAAAAAGTGCCATAACGTTTCATTATTTCACTCGTTTGCGTTAAAAAAATGCGCTTTTTTCACACTATTGTGTTAAAAAGACATATTTTATAAACCCATTTTAATGAAAAAAGTGTACACACTTTTTTTTAACAGACATAAAAAAAAACAAATTTCTTTGGCACATAGTGTCAAGTAGTTCCTCTTTAGTTGCAAATAGTCCTTAAATCTTTATTGACATAAATATTATTGTCAGATTGGGTTTAAGAAATACCGCTCATCCATCTCTCGTATGCTCCTGTAGTGGAAATTTAAGAATATTATAGTAAACAATAGTGACTTTTTAAAAATTAAATAGGGTAAGAATGCAAGGTATAAGCTTCAGCTTTCTCATTGCAGAATTTGGAATGTTTTTGAATCGCCTTGTAAGTTATTTTCGAATTGGTTCTGAAACATTGATAGAACATTTCAAATTCTTACAGAAACAATCTTCACCAGTTTCATAGCTTTGAAGGCTGAGGTTTTCCGCTACCGCTACATTAATCACTGGTCCAAACTTTTGCGTCGTTTGGTATTTTATTAATGCTAAGCATATCTTATCATCAGATAACTAGAGGTACCGCTCTTAACAAATTGCGTACTGAACAGAAATCAGCTGACCAAGCTATTGCTTGCGTTATGTACGAATGGACATTCATCTTTTATTACCCTTACGCTTCGACCGACATCTTTATTAACCCTTCCACTGAAATTTCTAAAGCTTTGCTTGTGGTTGAAGACTGTTACCGTTTTTGTCTTTTTTAAATATACCATTTGAAAGTTCCACTTTTAATTTGAAAGTAGGATCAATAATCTCATTTTGCTAGAAAATGAATATTTATCCTTTTCCCTTTGGGTCTTCATATATTAAATGGGAATCAGTAAAATTTAATAAAATATACTTAAAACATAAAACACATTATATTTGCATTTCACAAATTATCAGATTAGATTAATAATGATAACTGATAATGCACACTTTGTTTAGTTAATTAAAATAGCAGAAAAAAAGAAACGCCGTGCTGATAGCGAAGTTATTATTATAAGCACAACTCAAATGAAATACACAAGGAAAATTACGAGAATTATACCTTATTTGTTGAGCAAAAATACCAGAACTTACACAAGCTAATATTTATTTAATACGATATTATAGAGATAAATTTCTTTTCAAGGAAATGTATTTAAAATTAACTGAAAAATCCCTGATAATCTCTAATTCGTTAATTTGAAATATTATCTTTTTCATTCTACATAATTTACCTGTTAACACTTTTATTACCGTATTAACAGGCTCAGTATAATTAGCATCCCATCAAGCAGTCAACAGGTAAAGAAAACAGGTGTTAAAAGGGTAATGGTAAAGAAAAGTGCACCTTTATTTTACAAAAGAAAATTTTCTGCCTGCAGTGTTCACATTAAAACGTCTACATCAATCCTATTGTAGTCGCAGGATAACGATCCACCCATACTAACGCGACAGTTAGATTCCGAATACTGCAATCACTTGAAGGTGTGATGTGTTTCACTTGAAGAATAAAAGGTGGAACAATAGTAGAGTAGCATGCTATGACAAGAACGGATTAATAAGAACAATCAAATTCACACTTTATCCTATTTATACTTTATTGTACTGAGCAGTTTACGGTTAGTGTTAAAGCAAACATGTTTCTTGTTACTATTTTTAATGATGCAAATAAAAGTTTTCTATTAGAATCAATTAAACTTTCTTCTGTTGTATTTATGTTGCTCTTAATGAAACTACAACCCAATAATAATAAATGTCACTAATAAGATACGGAGAGCGTTTGATTTATAATATTTTTCACAATAAAACACGTATGTAGTAGCAAAGCAGGAAGTACACTTAAAATATTCCGTTAATTTAATTTTTACGTACTATACCTGCTATATGTACATTTTTGTATAGTATTCTTTATTCATGAAAAACTGTTTAATGCTTAGAAACAATGGCTGGATTAATAATAAATTTATACTTCGTACATTTATCATCTTTTAGTACAGAGGCCAGAACGCTGGAATGATGGAAAAGTTTTGTCTTTTAATCAATCAAATAGTAAGTAATATAGAAAAAAAAATATAAAAAAAATAATCTACATGTTCGACGACAACTTCAAAATAACTTTTAAGACAAGTAAAGCAATCATAAGGCCAGTATTTTCAGCTCCTATTAATGTTTCAGTTACTCCTTAGACCTGGTGAAAATACGAGAAAAAAGAAAAAAAGAAGAGTAGAAAAAAGCTATAAAGAAGAAAATAAATAAAAACAGTAAAGAAAACTCTTATAAGAAAGGTACTCGTTTTTATAGATAATGGAGCTTTCATTCAAGGTATGTAATAATTTCTTTCAGTAACAGATTCATCAGGAAAAGAAATATGAATACGCATATAAAAAATACTTTTAGCCAATTATGTAACTAAATATTAATTTTATGAATGCATAAAAAATTACTTGTACCTTTAAAAGACATTTATAAATCAATGTTTGTTAGTTCGTTCATTAACTCATTATAGTTACAAATTTAATAAACGAAAAGCTCCAAATATCCATTAATTATAAAAATAAATTATTCTAATGCTTGGAATATGGAAACTGATAAATACAACTAAAAGGAAGTACGCACGATATTCACTAATTAGATAAACACAGGATGTGATTTTTGTTCATATATACCAAGAATGTGATAAATACAATAAATAGGTACATACATACAGGGTGTATCAAGATAATGGAACAGTGCCGTTTATTCGTGTATGTGAAAAGATACAGAAAAAAGTGATTAGGATATTTTGTAAGGCATAGAGGGGGACACATTTTAGCATAAACTTTATTATCATAAATCCAGTGGTACTCAAACTATAGGGCAATATTATATTTTTTTAAATGGCATTATATGTATTTTATTAACTCATTAAATAGAGAATTTTGTTCTGAATTCAACGATATAATAATATCATACCCTTACATTGCGAAAAATTTGATAAAAATTAATTAAAAGTTAGTATTTCATTTCTACTGTATCTAAGTAATCTGAGCAAACATTCAATCAATAAAACAAAAAAATTATTTTAAAAGTTGAATTTATTGCCAAAATCGTAGCTTACTTGCATGTAATAAAACTAAAATAAATTTTATTTTGTTTTATTGATTGAATGTTTGCTCAGATTACTTAGATAAAGTAGAAATGAAATATTAAATTTGAATTAATTTTTATCAAATTTTTCGCAATGTAAGGGTATGATATTATTATATCGTTGAATTCAGAACAAAATTCTCTATTTAATGAGTTAATAAAAAATATATAATGCCATTTAAAAAAATATAATATTGCGCTATAGTTTGAGTACCACTGGATTTAAGATAATAAAATTTATGCTAAAATGTGTCCCCCTCTATGCCTTACAAAATATCTTAATCACTTTTTTCTGTATCTTTTCACATACACGAATAAACGGCACTGTTCCATTATCTTGATACACCCTGTATATTATCATGGTTTATTATCTAATGCCAGTACGATAGTTTGTTTTTTATTCTCAGATTTCGGTAATGACTTTAATTTGCGATGCTCATAACCTATTGTAAGCATTAATTAAGCGAATTCAATTAAATGATTCTATAATATACAATAGAACTGAAAAAAGAAATAATTCGTAAAAACTAAATTTAAAAACAAGAAAGACCGGATACATAGATTATTTTTTCCAGAAAGAAGGAATTTTACCTTCAGAATATCTAAATTCAAAGAATCTTGGATTATAAGTCACACACAGTAAATGTACATAACGGAATACAATATAATAAATACAGAGTTTTTAATCAAAAGTAATTATTGAAACAAGTGATGAGAAGAAATCAAATTATGTATACTTTCGCTATATTGGTTAGTTTGTAGGAATTGTATTAATTGCCTATTCGTCTTAACAGACATACGGTGAGGTGAGATATTTGTCGTTCTACAAAGAAACACGTAGAATTATAAAGTATATAGGATAATATTTGCCACTTGTACAGGATATCTCATTTTCGGTTTTTTTTTTTTTTTTAAATTTAGGATATCTCGGGATATATTAATGAAAGAGGAAAATCGTCACCACAGCAATTTTCGATTTTCTATTGTTTCTGAGCTACTGGTAAAAACTCGTTTTTCGCTCATTTCGAAAATATTGTGTATCTTATTTATTGTTTTTTAAATGGCAACATATGTTAAAAATAGTATTATCTTTTTCCATATTTTGTAAACAGATCTAGTATTTTAGTGCCTAGTTAAACAAATAACTATTTCCTTAATAAGACTGACAATCAATACATATTGGAAATCAAGCATCCAACCAGTTCACCCAGAATTCCTCGAGCTACAATAACCCATTTCCTTGACAAAACACGACCTACAACAAAAATTGACGAGAAACTTGGTTGGCTGGTTGGCACCGAGAAGGTGAAGGCAAAGACGAAGACGAAGGCGGTCAGATGAAAAATGAGACAGATCGGAAAACATCCGCAGGGAACGTGGAGCTCGGAACAGAGCGCGAGTTGCCTACTTACACCACCGTGCGCGCAGTGCGATTGTGTTGTGCACGGAACAGGTGGCTCAGGTCGCGAGATTACTCAGTGATTCTCAAACTTATCGATACATATATACCCATACCCATGAAAAAAATATTTGTCATATTCTAATCATTCAAAACAATGATGATGGTAAGATTCAATAAAATGCATAGGTATGACATTTTCTGTTTTCATTCGTGTTCGTGCTTGTCTCATATGTAATTAATAAATAAAATTAATAAAATCTGCAATTTTTATTTTACATTTAACAAATCATACACAAAATAAATTTCACAAATATTAACAAAACTAATGAAACACTTAACAAAAATCAAAATAGTACTCGCATCGTGACACAAAGTCTTTTCAAACCCGTATTCTGGAAGACAATGAAGCAAATCTATAGTACCTACTTCTAATATTTATGTATGATTGAAAATATATTATTTTTACAAACCTTAATTTTATTAGATTTAAATACTATTACTACATTCTCCTTAACACGGTTTCATTTTCATTATTCATTTTAATGTAATTGCTTCCTGACAGTGACATTTGTTTAAATATGTCAAAATTGTTATTAAAATATTGTTTTTGTTTGAGGCATATGTAAGATGATATATGAAAATAAATTATATTATAAATTTATATTTAAAGTTATTTAGAGTTATTTACTAAATGCTATTATCATAGAATTGAAGAATGTACTATTATATTTAATTTTTATTAGTAAAAGTTGCTGATAAATTATATTTAATATATATTTTTCAAGAAAAACTGTTAAAAACATGTAGAAGGGATACTTGCGGTTATCCGATATACACTAAAAACTAAAGAGCTCTTCCCACATTAGTGTAGAATGGGTATACAAAATTTCAAAATTTTCTGATTAATAGTATTTGAGGAATCGTGTCCACAGGATCCACACACGTACCCACAGACATCATTGTAAAAATGTTAAAATCGGGTCCTGGGGACATCCAAACGTGCTTATTCACTAAAATCTCTATATGTAATTTTTAGCCCGATCCCTATACCTCCCTTACCTAGGGTAGCGGGAGGTAAAAAAACAAATTTATTAAAATTTTAAATAAATTTTTCTTAATACATATTTCTGTTATGTAAGTTATTACATGACTGAATACAGAAAAATATTCTACTGAAGCGGCCTAAAAAAATTATACTATCACATTTAAAAAAATATGATGTGGCCAACACATAACCTCCCGCCAATTCCATGTTTAAAATAGCAGGGAGCTTTAAGTAAAGTATCATTTCCGGTTAATCGTTTGTAAATAAAATCTAATTTGTTATCCAATAAATAGAAAAGTCTGTAATACGAAATTTTGGATTGTTTTATCGTTTTTCCTCAAAAATCTGTTAGAGCTCCAAATTAAGTACCTACTACATCCGATTTATCATATATGGTTAAAATCTAATATGTTGTTTCAAATTATATATTCTTATAAAAATCAGCATCATCTTCTAGGTGCTCTAAAACGCAATCTTTGTAAATTCTTCGCCGTACATGATCCATTTCGTAAATGTGTAGTTGTAAATTAATATTAATTTATAGTGCTGCAAAAATAGCAATTAGCAAATTTTATTCAGTACATCTAACATTTATGTATGATGGAAAATATATTATTTTTACAAACCTTAATTAAATATTTTACTATTATATTCTCCTTAACACGGTTTCATTATTAATTTTAATATAATTGCTTCCTGTCAGTGACATTTGTTTAAATATGTCAAAACTGTCATTAAAATTATGTTTTTGTTTGACGTATAGGCTAGGTGATACATGAAAATAAATTATATTATATATTCATATTTAAAGTTATTTAGAGATATTTACTAAATGTTATTATCATAGAATTGAAGATTGTACCATTAATCAATTTTAATTAGTAAAAGTTGCTAAAAAATAATATTCAATGAATTTTTTACAAGAAAAACTTTTAAAAGCTTGTATAAATGATACTTCCGGTTATCCGATATATACTAAAAACTAATGAGCACTTCCCATATTAGTATAGAATGGGTATATAAAATTTCAAATTTTTCTGATTGATAGTATTTGAGTAATCGTGTCCACAAGATCCACATACACGGACACACACCCAGACACACACACAGACACACATACACACATACATACCTACAGACATCATTTTAAAAATGTTAAAATCGGATTCTGGGGACATCAAAACGTGCTTATTCAATAAAATCTATATATGCGATTTTTAGCACGATCCCTATACCTCCCTTACCTAGGGTAGCGGGAGGTAAAAACAAAAAATCTGATGTGGCCAACACATGACCTCCCGCCAATTCCATGTTTAAAATAGCAGTGAGCTTTAAGTAAAGTATCATTTCCGGTTAATCGTTTGTAAATAAAATCTAATTTGTTGTCCAATAAATAGAAAAGTCTGTAATACGAAATTTTGGATTATTTTATTATTTTTCCTCAAAAATTTGTTAGAGCTCCAAATTAAGTACTACATCGATCCGATTTATCATATATGGTTAAAATCTAATATGTTGTTTCAAATTATATATGAGTTTTAAATACCAAATTTCAGAAGTTTTGGATCATATTTTAATAGGCTTTAAGGAAAAATCGTCACACACGTACATTCTTATAAAAATCAGCATCATCTTCTAGGTGCTCTAAAACGCAATCTTTGTAAATTCTTCGCCGAACATAATCCATTTCGTAAATGTGTAGTTGTAAATTTATTTTATTTTATAATGCTGCAAAAATACCAATTAGCAAATTTAAATCAGATCATCCCGTACTTCTAACATTTATGTATGATGGAAATTATATTATTTTTACAAACCTTAATAAAATATTTTACTATTATATTCTCATTAACACGGTTCCATTATTAATTTTAATATAATTGCTGCCTGTCAGTGAAATTTGTTTAAATATGTCAAACATGTCATTAAAATTTTGTTTTTGTTTGACGCATAGGCTAGGTGATACATGGAAATAAATTATATTATATATTCATATTTAAAGTTATTTAGAGTTATTTACTACATGTTATTATCGTAGAATTGAAGATTAAACCATTATATTCCATTTTAGTTGCTAAAAAATTATATTCAATGAATTTTTTACAAGAAAAAACTGTTTAAAGCTTGTATAAATGATACTTCCGGTTATCCGATATACACTAAAAACTAATGAGCATTTCCCATATTAGTATAGAATGGGTATACAAAATTTCAAATTTTTCTGATTGATAGTATTTGAGTAATCGTGTCCACAAGATCTACACACACACACACACACACACACACACACACACACACACACACACACACACACACAAACACACACACACACACACACACACACACACACACACACACACACACACACACACACACACACACACACACACACACACACACACACACACACACACACACACACACACACACACACACACACACACACACACACACACACACACACACACACACACACACACACACACACACACACACACACACACACACACACACACACACACACACACACACACACACACACACACACACACACACACACACACACACACACACACACACACACACACACACACACACACACACACACACACACACACACACACACACACACACACACACACACACACACACACACACACACACACACACACACACACACACACACACACACACACACACACACACACACACACACACACACACACACACACACACACACACACACACACACACACACACACACACACACACACACACACACACACACACACACACACACACACACACACACACACACACACACACACACACACACACACACACACACACACACACACACACACACACACACACACACACACACACACACACACACACACACACACACACACACACACACACACACACACACACACACACACACACACACACACACACACACACACACACACACACACACACACACACACACACACACACACACACACACACACACACACACACACACACACACACACACACACACACACACACACACACACACACACACACACACACACACACACACACACACACACACACACACACACACACACACACACACACACACACACACACACACACACAC
This sequence comes from Ophonus ardosiacus, assembly GCA_943142095.1. NCBI lineage: Eukaryota > Metazoa > Arthropoda > Insecta > Coleoptera > Carabidae > Ophonus > Ophonus ardosiacus. Next base: position 22,713,969 of record OW964830.1, on the reverse strand, counting down.
ACACACACACACACACACACACACACATACCTAGAGACATCATTGTAAAAATGTTAAAATCGGATTCTGGGGACATCAAAACGTGCTTATTATATAAAATCTCTATATGCTATTTTTAGCACGATCCCTATACCTCCCTTACCTAGGGTAGCGGGAGGTAAAAATATAATTTTATGTTATAGTTTGAGAACTACTGGTTTAAAAATATATTTTTTCTACTCCCGGGTGCTTTGCAACACTCGCCTTCGGCTCGTGTCGCAATCTCCATTTCAGCTTCACACACTTGCCACATTATATACTATTATTCTCTATTTGGATGTCCCCCTTGGTCCCCTCGATTGTCGTATATATATATATATTTTATTGTATCTTTAATAATAAATATAGAAATTAATTGAGGTATGTAGCGCGTTTAGCTGTTATACTCTGTGTCTGTGTGCAAGAGTTTGTCACTCGCCAGCATTTTATGATAATTAATTTCGGAGGTAATCATCCTAAATTTAAATATTATATGCGAAAATACCTCATTGGACACTGCCTAAATAATAGCTACATATTTTTATAGAAGTTGCTTCCATATTTTAGAAATGAAGTACCAGGCAGTAGCAGCAAGGTTTCCACATTTGAAAGTGAAAAGCGTACTACGAAAATTATGAAAAATATTAATAAGATTTCTTTTAGATTTACAAATATGGAAGTGAGGAAAGTAGTATCCAAGAATTTTTCCAATTGTTATTAATTTATTTTTCTTAGAGAAATTTTTCTTGATTTCTAATTTTTATTTTTAGTCTTACAAGTGCATATTGTCAGTATGAAATAACTGGATTAAAGGTGAAGTTTCCATAAATATTTTTCCATGTATAGCACTAATTAGTGGTGAGTCACATCTAAAATATAAGGTACGAGTCATATGACGAATTATTAACAAACTGTTAACACTTATCTAACAAAAAATAAATAAATACGTTCTTACAACGAACAGTCCTTATAAATGATATTCTTTAGAACGATATAAAATACTGACGTTTAAATGTTGGCTGAAAATAGGCCTCTAAATTTTACTAATTGCCTGAAGAGCAAAATCGCTAAATTCAAATTTTGATTAGTTGCTTATACGAAATACATACATATATCGATAATTTTTATTATCAAACAGCGTTTATTTATGGTATGTGAAAATTATATATATAAATATGGTTCTAATGTCATCCACAATGTATATTTAGGTGTTTTACATTGAAAATTTTCAATTTTAGTTTTTTTTTGTTTCCTCACTTTAAAATTGATACTGACCAACTCAGTAAATTTCAAAAGTATAATAGGGTTCATATAAATTTTATATCCCACTTCCACAAGTAAATGTCATCCTAAGCGACATACTGCACAGGTGTCTCATTTTTGATATTTTTTTAGGGTATCTCGGGAAATATTACTGATAGAGCAAAATCGTTTGCACATTCCAGGGTCAAGTTTTTGAGAAAAGTTTAATAATCGCCACAGGAATTTTCGATCTTCTTTTGTTTTTGAGCTACTGCAAAAACTTGTTTTTCGCTCATTTAGAAAATATCTCATAACTTATTTATTATAGCAGTTTGAGAAAAAATATTCAAAGTTTTTTTAGGTAAATGACAACGTATGTTGAAAATAGTCTCATCTTTTTCTTTATTTTATACCCTTTTCAATGATATATAACATGTCCACATTCTTTTGTTTTACACATGAATGAAAGATGAATTATTAATTTTTTCAGGCGAAAAAAATGAAAATTATTAAAAAAAAACAAATGAAAAAATATTATAGTTCATCATCAGAGGTATTGGAATCATGCTAAAAATCGCAAATCCAGATTTTAGTGGATAAGCTCTTTTAAAGGGCCCTATAATCCGATTATAACATTTTTACGATGATGTGTGTACGTGTGTATGTGTGTGCATGTGTATGTGCATGTATGTGTGTATGTGTGAGTGGACATGTGTGTGTATGTGTGAGTGGACGTGTGTGTATGTGTGTGTGTGGATTGTGGATGTGTGTGTGGATGTGTGTGTGGATGTGTGTGTGGATGTGTTTGTATGGATGTGTGTGTGGAAGTGTGTGTGTGTGGATGTGTAGATGTTGAAACCACGGTTTCTCAAATACTATGAGACTTAAAAAATATTTAACTGAATTTTCCTCAATCTGACATTCCTGGAAAGAGCAGATTAGATTTTGGTAACAATTATACGACCGGAAGTAATAATTTCTTTAAAAAAAATTTGAAAATTTTTCTTATTACAAATATTGAAGAAAATAAAATTCTCCATCTAATACACTTAAAAAGTAGAGATAAGGACACTGTAACATATAGAATAATCTAATGTTATACATCGCAGAGGCTAAGGCACTAAGAAAACCAGTTGACAAATTCAAATGTGTATAACATAGTAATGTTTATAACACAGTTTGTACATGACAGATGTCAGTGTCAAAAATCAACAGTTTTAGTGACATTCTGAAAGCTTTTTCTGGGAAGTACATTTAATCTTCCTTATTGTTTTATTAATTAAATATTTAAAATTGTAGATAAAATGCATATATCCATTAGAAATACAGCCAATCTTGTTAATGAATTTGAAGAATCTCTGACTTCCTCATACAATGAAAAATAGATATAATTAGAATTATATGTGTGCAGAAGACATGATAACTACAATAAAAAAAAACAATATTTGCGTAAAGTTCTGTAAGTTTTTTGTTATGATTTTTTTCGATAGCGAATTGCAATGCAATACTTATATAAATATAACATAATATAGAAATGGCGAGAGGTCTTGTGCTGGCCACCTCAGATTTTTATTCAACATATATGGGAGTATGTCACGCTAGGCAACAATACCATATCTCTTGTATACGTTCTCTTTTATAATATTTTGCTTCACATGTCCGAGGGAAAAATCTGGAATATACATGTCATGTGTGTATTACATTATGTACAAACGATTTGAGTCAACATTTGAGTAACCTAGTATCAAATATGTTTATACAGAAAAGGCAAAAGATACTTGTGCAAAATTTCATTAAATTTTTATGAAGGAAAATACCTTACAGTGGAACAAACGGGCAGACGTTTCAGCTTTAAGCCAAAAATATGTTTATTCATTGATAATTAAATATCTAAATATTACCATGCTAATGGTCAACGGTTAAAGATAATGTAAAATGTGTCAATAAATAGTATAATGTTCGTATATTAGTTCACATGATTTTCACTTTTGAGTGTAATGAACGGAAATTAAATGTTCATAATAACTTTGTGAACTATTAGAGAAAACACAAAAATTGTAAATTTTATAATTCATTTCCATTTGCAATACCAAATTATTCGTATTATATATGGGAGTAAACTTGCGCTTTTCATCATCCAGTGGAAAATAGAGCACAGAGTGCAAGCCGAGCATTATGTTACAAGATTCTACAATTCATAAATACTACATAATTATAATTCAAATGGTTCAAAAGTGACTCAAAAGTAATCGCCCGCACAGTACGAAAATGTCATCATCATTACTGATATCTGTAAAAGCAGATTGGCACACATCCAGAAATGGGTAATATACCGTGATGATAATTTGTTTATTTAGTTACATTAGAGATGTACTCGTTTACAAAATTTTATTTTGCAAATACAACTTAATTTGATAAATTTTGATTTGATATTGTAAATGTACAGTCCCACTGGCGTGTTCAATATGTACTAGTTTCGTATTATTTTAAAAGTTAAAAATGAAATAATCATATAAACTAAATAAAAACAAAATTTCTAAAAGTTTTGAGAATGAAAGAACTTCTTGGCTTCATTTCATAGAGATCCCTCAACTTCATGTGAAGTTACAAAGTTGTTATTGATTGAATTGAAACTTTTTTACTATCGGCAGAAAACCACAAATCTTATTTTCATTGATCCTATATCGGGTTACTCAAGAACACTACCATTTCATACAAAAAAGAGATGATACTTGAAGAAAGTTTCCGAGTCACTGCTCGGCGCCACTGGTACAAGTAAAGAGAGGTAAAGAGCAGGCTTGTCACCTTACGGACGTATAAACACATTCCTTATGCTTCCCGTGCACTGATATATGTATGAGAGGCTCGTTTCCGAGAGAACTGGGCCAATCTTGATGAAGTGGAAGCCGAAGCCGAACCGAAGCCATTCTACAACGCTACGGTGCAGCTTGTGCCCTCCATCCAACGATTCAATGCCATTCAGCTTTATGTTTTTATATCGATTCACAGGAACTCGCTTTAAATTTATACGCATCTAATTGAGTAAACAGGTGTGGATTATTTATGTGTTTATATTAATTGATGATAATAATAATACCAATTTACGAGTAGGTATTTGCAACCGGAATTAATAATCAGGGCCGGATCTAGGGTGTGGTGAGCGAAACACTAGCCTCGGATGAAAATTTTTAAAACAATTTGCTCAAATGTAACATTTTTAAAAATATATATACATGCGCTACAATAGCTAGATCCGGCTCTGTAAATAATTATCATTATTTTTCAATTTTCTCTATAAATGATCGTATTTATATCACATATACCTCCGAGTATCCCAAGCAAAGCAATACTTGACGAAGAAATGGGGGTCCCCCATTGTAGTAACAAATTAGAACATTTATATTCAAACTAGACCTTAAAGCTCTATATTAAGCAATATCAAAGTTTAAAAAATCTGATGTGGCTAGCACATGACCTCCCGCCAATTCCATGTTTAAAATAGCAATGAGCTTTAAGTAAAGTTTCACTTCCGATTGATCGTTTGTATACAAAATCTACTTTGTTGTTACAACTTCAAATTAAGTACTACATCCGATTTATCATATATAGTCAAAATCGTTGTTTCAAATTATATAAGAGTATTAAATATCAACTTTGCGAAGTTTTGGATCATTAATATATTTTAAGGAAAAATTGTCACACACATTATTGTCAAAATCATCACCAACTTCCTTATACTCTAAAACGCAATCTGTGTAAATTCTTCGCCGTACATTATCCATTTCGTAAATGTGTAGTTGTAAACTATTATTTGACACTTTGAAATCACGTTCTTATTGAGAGCTGTTTAATATATAATGCTGCAAACATCAAACTTCAATCGAATTATCTTGTATATCTAATATTTATGTATGATATAAAATATATTATTTTTACAAACCTTAATTTCATTAGAATATCATATTTAAAATACTAAATTCTTCTTAACACGGTTTCATTATTAATTTTAATGAAAATTGCTTCGTGACAGTGACATTTGTTTAAATGTGTCAAATTTGTTAATAAAGTATTATTTTTGTTTGACGCAGAGGCAAAGTGATGTACAAAAATAAATTATTTTATAATATAATATAAAGTTATTTCAACTTATTTACTAAATGCTATTATCGTAGAATTGAAGATTGTGCCATTATATTCAATTTGTATTGGTAAAAGTTGCTAAAAAATTATATTCAATGAATATTTTACAACAAAAACTGTTAAAAACTTGTATAAATGATACTTCCGGTTATCCGATATACACTAAAAACTAATGAGCTCTTCCCACATTAGTATAGAATGGATATACAATATTTCAAATTTTTCTAATTGATAGTATTTGAGTAATCGTGTCCACAAGATCCACACACACACACACACACACACACACACACACACACACACACACACACACACAGACACACACACACATACATACCTACAGACATCATTGTAAAAATGTTAAAATCTGATTCTGGGGACATCAAAACGTGCTTATTAACTAAAATCTCTATATCCGATTTTTAGCACGATCCCTATACCTCCCTTACCTAGGGTAGCGGGAGGTAAAAAAGTGATTAGTTTTTAAAGTAATCGAGTTTTTAATATCATTTCCTCATCTCTATATCTACGTCAAACATTTATTCTATTCCAAATTTTCACTACTTTTAAATTTTCTACTATCGCCTTTTTGAAATATGGAATACTTTTTCAAGTATATAAATGCAGAAAATAACAACAATAAGACAAGAGAAGTAAACTAAATTAGTGATGGCCACGAGTTCGACCTTTATTCGACTCGACTCGTCTCGAAGCTTGACTCGAAAAGATGTCTATTTTCGAGTCAAGCTTTTTCGGGTTATTATTCATGTTTCAATTTACAATTTGAATTTCTACTTTACATGTGCCTGACTAAACACATTTACAACAACATAAGGCATTTATGAAAATTCTACCGGTGGACTGTTACCGGTATATACCTGTAAACAGCTGTTCATCAGGTTACAGCTACCGGGATAGATACTTTAAGAACGCAAGTGATAAACAGGGTAGATTTATAACATATGAAAAGCAGTTGAAAGATGAAACATATGAAATTTGACGTAGATAAACGTTATCTCGTCTCGTCTTCTGTATTAACATAATAAACTTCTGATTCCAACTTCGCTTGGCATTCTACCTTTTTTGAGGTTAGATTCTTCATTTACCGCATTTACCGGCTGAATTACTCGATCCACAATTCACGGATCCGGTAGATGAATCTGGTAGATATGGTACAATTTTCGAACCCGGTAACTATTAACCACTTATGTTTTCGAACGCATTCGGTAGGTGCGGTATCTACCGGTAGAATTTTCTTAAATGCCTATAATTTAACTTTCCAATTCCAAGTTCCAAATTTTTCAATTCCAATTTAAGGTAACGCATGCGCATAGTGTTGCTGAACTTCAATTGTCAAGCTCAGCTGACATTCCTTTGTTATTATTTGTCTTGGAGTTTATGAATTAACTTTATAAATGAATCGCAAAAAAATTCTTCAGCTTCAGTCATCTTCTGTCAAAAGTCTCGATGTAAACAAATGTGCGCAGAAATATGGACAAGAAGCGCAACATACGCTCGCGGAATCTGATATTTTGCTTATGCTTGGTTCTATGAACGCAGCTTTTATAAAATTAAATTTAAAAGTTAATTTACGAATTTAAAAATACATGTTAAACAAGTAATAATTAAATTTATTTTTATTTCGTTGTTTTTCATTGTTACATTTTTTTATTTTCAAATATAGCCACGCCACCTTTTTTTTAATAATATCTAATAGCGTACAATTAACTTTATTTCTCGAATTCTTTCATACATTTGATATACAAATTTTTTTTTTTTTTGAAAAAAGAAAAAAAAATAGTGATTTATATTTTAGTAACATAATTATAGGTTGCTATTTCAAAATTCTATTTATATGAGCCATTTTTTTCTATTACCTATAATAAAAAAAATCTGTTATGTCCAGTACAAGACCTGTCGCTATTTCCATATTAAGCTATTTAAGTATTGTACATATTTGACATTTCTGATACACACAAAAACATATATCTTCTTTATATATTTTTATATTTTTTTAATTCATTCTATTCAGTCTTATTTCTTATTCTTCTAATGTTCGAGATTCTTCCAATTCATTGATGAGATTGGCGGTATTTCTGAAGGGTATATGTAATATGTATCTATAATTATAAATATTTAATTAATAATAAAATAAGAAATATTCGGCCCGATTCTGTAAGAAGAGTTACTAGAATAAAGTTACTAAAATAGTCTTTAAAATGAAGGTCAGTTACTACTACAGTAACTTGTTATTCTTTGTATTCTCTAAGCACAGAGTCATTACAGTTTTAGATACTTAGTTGCTAAACAAGTTATTACGCTACAGACTAGCCAAACGTAGTATTTAAGGTGTAGTAACCTTTCAGAACGATTGGAATTTGGATGAATTTTGAATTTCATAGAGTATTGGCAGATTTGGAAAATCGGTATGTATAAATAAGTAACTGCAAATAATTTTCGGTAACGTTTATTTATGAAATTCGAAAATTTATTTCATAAATTTATATCATTATTTCACAGAAGAAGAAATAGGTTAGAAAATAGAAGGGTAAGAGCAAGGACGTTGGGTAAGAGACGAGAGTAACCCTTTCTTAATTTCGGATGTACAAGATCTAATTGAAGAAGTAACTCCGTTAGCGGAACCTTTAATAGGATCATCAGGCGTAGCTATTCATTTAAAAGTAAGCTGTACATTTTTCTTGTCTCCTTTCTTTGTATTATTCAAAATATTTGTAAGTTCTTCCCATGATAATTTAACCACATTAGTTTTCAGAGGATGTGTTTTCATTTCGAGCATTATTTTGTGGTTTTCAGAAGAAGAAATACGCATGCGCACCACAATTCGTGTTCCTCATTTCACTGTTATCTTAGTAACTAAGTTTGCTTAGTTACTCTGGTAGTAACGTTCCTAAACATGTAATTACAAAATACGAAATATGTGTTCAGTTACAAGGATAGTTGCTATCAGAGTAACTTCATAGTAACGTTGCTAACAAGTAACAATATTAGATACTTTTTACAGAATCGGGCTGATTATATGTACTTCTCAGGAAAAGTCTTCAGTAATGTGTCTGGCTTTTTGACACTCACATTTATCTGTCAATTACAAACATTTGAATTTTTCCACTTGTTTTCCATGGGCTGCGAGATAAATTTACACCTTATTATTTTATGTATTTATATGTCTCTACCTTTAACTCCATAGAAGATATAATACAAATTTTAAATGTATCGGATAGAGATTTTTATATTCTTTAATATTAGTAATAATATAAATTTTCGAAAAATAATATTTAGATTTTTTTTAAGAAACTAGTACTTCCGGTTGTCCAATTGTTACCAAAATCTAATCAGCTCTTCCCAGGAATGTCAGATTGAGAAAATTGCAGTTAAATATTTTTAAAGTCTTATAGTATTTGAGAAACCGTGGTTCCAACATCCACACAAACACACGGACATTATTGTAAAAATGTTATAATCTGATTACAGGGACCTTAAAACGTGCTTATCCACTAAAATCTGGATATGCGATTTTTAGCATGATTCCAATACCTACCTCTCTTAGCGAGAGGTAAAAAGATAAAGGGAGGGTGAATCTTTCTAAAATTTATAAGTACACTTTATGCAAACATTTCACAAAACGGTCAATACCTTTAAATAAAAGTTTAATTTGTTATACCTCCATACGTGGATATAAATATCAAGTTCCTAATTTCCTTAAAGAGTTCTTGACGGAAACAATACAAATATGTTTATAATTGAAAACATTTATTTCAGAATTTTTTGCTCATATTGTAATTAAAACAGAGAAACTCCCACGAACGAAAACAAGCCCCGTATATCACTTGTAAATTCATTTCACAGTACATTTATTCTGATCCCATAAATAAAAATTTATCAAAAACAATTAAAATCAATTTTCCGGTTGTTCAGGCTTATATATCAGTGGTTTGTTTAACGTTAAAGATCATTTGTATTCTACAATAGAATATATTACTGAGGAAATGAAGTCAAACACCGCAGCATTTAAATCAGGAACAACGCGTAGGTGTGGGAATGTAAATTCAATTCGTATAGACAACTCCAGACCTTAACAATCTCCATTATTTAAAAATAATCAGAGAAATAACATCATTTAAAACTAACTAATTTTACCCTCTTCTTTGCTACAGTAATGAAGCAACCGCTGAGAAAAATGACAAAATAATAACCGTAACATAACATTTCTCTTCGCTTCGTTGCATAAAAAGTAATTATTATGAAGTTCAAATTTAGAAACTTTACAATGTTATTGTGAGAATACTGCAGTCATAATTTACTTTTATGACGAATATTTTGCGGTTGTCGGAATATGTTCATATCTACTGATGTCCCAGATTTAAACGGCTTAACTTAAACCATGGATTAAAGACGTAAAAATAAGGTGACAAGTTCATTTGAGCAAATGTCCGTAAGCTTTGTTTCAGAGATATTCATGTTTTTCTTTTTGGAGCAGCGCTACTTTAAAAAATCAACTTCATAACAAGATATCAAATAATATCTTACAAGTTGTGATATAATAGTCAAATTAATTATAATTGATAAAGTAGAGCTGCTCAAATAAGAAAAACATGAATAGAGAGTTCTCACATAACGTCATAATAAATAGCGTGAACGCAGGGCCGGATTAAAACAACTGAACGCCCTAGGCTGGAAATAATTTGGCGCCTACATTAGGCTATAATGTGTAATTGAAATGAAAAATGTCTTGACAATTTGTTTACATAAATTTATTAAAACACCTACATAATGTTGATATATATATTTTAATTATTTACAAGTGTCTTTTTCTACATATAATGCTTGAAAATTTGGAATAATTTCTTCAAAATTAAATTTTTGTACAAACCTCTGGTTCTGTAGATAATAGAGTTATTGCAGCTTCAACGCAAAAATAACGTGCACTTTAAAGTCACGTGACAGCCCGAGTGCGCATGCGTACTAATAAGGTTCACGTTAAATGATTAAGGAGACACGTTATGTGCAATGAAATAGCGAGCGTTTAACGTCACACGTTCTGTATCTTTTGAGGTTATGTTTCGGTGAAAAGTGTGGATGTAACTTCGTTTGTGTTGCTTTTAGCGTTAACGTTAGCGTGAATATACTAATTAAATGCGGTAATCATTGAAAATGAAAGTCCTTTATTTCTAAAATAAAGTGTTTTCTACATAAGGTTAACGTTTACGTTCTTTCATCTTAGAACTTGCAATAACTCACTAATATAGAGAGAGCAGTAGTTTCGCTTTCTGTCACCGATCTTTGTAAATATGATTTTATACGTTTTAGTGTAGAAAAGAAAAGGATTATTCTGCCGTACAGTTTGTAACAGACAGGCACAAATAAATTCTAAAAACAATAACCATATTTGGAAATGTACAAATTAAATTGTTGTTTTTCATTGTTTTTAACCACGTTACTTTAGATGATATTTTTTTACTGAGTGTAAAATATAATGAGTGAAATAATTTTTAATAAAAAAAAAATAATTTAATAGTTCGGGTCCGGCGCCTATTTCCTTTACGGCGCCCTAGGCTTTAGCCTAGTCAGCCTATTGGAAAAGAGTTATTGCAGCTTCAACGCAAAAATAACGTGCACTTTAAAGTCAAGTGACAGCCCGAGTGCGCATGCGTACTAATAAGGTTCACGTTATATGAATAAAGAGACAAGTTATGTGCAATGGAATAGCGAGCGTTTAACATCACACGTTCTGTATCTTTTGAGGTTATGTTTCGGTGAAAAGTGTGGATGTAACCTCGTTTGTGTTGCTTTTAGCGTTAACGTTAGCGTGAATACATTAATTAAATGCGGTAAACATTGAAATTGAAAGTCCTTTATTTCTAAAATAAAGTATTTTCTACATAAGGTTAACGTTTACGTTCTTTCATCTTAGAACTTGCAATAACTCCCTATTATGGCCCTACGTGACCGTTAAAGTTTAATTTGGCTTCAATGCGCATGCGTACGTAAATTTTTTACGGTATTTATATTAGCGTTCATCTTTAACCTTATTTGCTCCAAAATAGCGTTGAAAACCACTTTATATTTGACTTGAAACAGACATAACCTTACTTTTAGAGAAATATAGCTGCAATGTTTTAGTTAGACAGATAGAATAATTTTAACGTTCACGCTATCTATTTTAACGTTATGTGATAACTCACTAATATCTCTGAAAAAAAAGCATTTACGCACATTTTCTTACATGAACTTGTCACGTTATTATTACGTGTTTAATACATGATTTAGTTCGGCCGTTTAAATCTGGGACATTCTGTTTATGAAATAATTTATGCAAACTACCTCAACACAGAAGATGCACCAGTTTCTAAAATAATTTCTGTGAGATATGCACAATAATGAGCTATCATACGTAATTAAATAATTATATCAGCATATGTATGTACGTATTTAAAATTGTAGATTTTACTGTTTGTGTTTTTTCATAATCATACAATTGCACGTAATTTTCAAATTTACTATTTAACTGTTTACATATGCAAGTAAAAGTGTACAATTTGTTCGTACATAAAATGGTTATCACCTTAAAATTCCGGCTGCCTTCTCGCACGTTTCACAGTACCTGTTGGTTCTAATTTATATATATATATATATATATATATATATATATATATATATATATATATATATATATATATATATATATATATATACTCTTCATGGAAAGACAGTTACTTCATGAAATGAAATAGGGTATTTTACTACAATGGAAATTTAATCTAATGAATTTTGCAGATTATACTAAAAATATAACATTAATGAAAAAAAAAGAAAATACTCAAAATTGTATTAACATGTTATTTGTTAAATACAATTGAATTTTGGACATGATTATGCGATAATCCGAAAGTTGAACTCACAGCTAGCATAGTAAGCACTTGTCATCATGGAAATATGTCACAAATTAAAAAAAATATCACTTAAATGAAATAAAAAATATCTTAAAATTTAATATTTGTGATTTAAGCAGGAGGCAGTTTCAGATAAAAATATATAAATGTTTAGTAGAATATCCCATATCCCACTGCCAATTTCATAACCAAAATCTAGTAACTAAAAAAACAAACGAAAGCATGTGAGTGAATCATTGGGAGCAGGTAGAATTATTAATGAAAGTTGTGTGTTCGTGTCCCATCGACCGAATGACTGAGTAACGGTGCTGGGGTTCTCCGGGTAGCCCAGCAGCTCAGCCAAAGCCGATACCCAATCAATTCCGCATGTCAGCTAACTTGGATTGGATCCGGAACTGGTCCGGGCGGATACTGGTTCACACAGGCAAACTGAGCAAGTGAATATTTATAATATATTTATTATCATAAATCACTGTTCCCAGAGTGCTAACGAATTATTACTTTATAGTAATAATTTTATATCATTTAAAATTTCCTGTTGGACACGTAAAGCGAAACAAATATTTACATATTAAACGAGCATTTCAATACTAACGCCCGCACTTTTGTTCACCCAAGATACAATATTTATTTTTTCCTTTTAATTGCATTTTAATAAAAGCTTGTTTTGAAATTTTTTATTTATTTTATTCTCTTTAGTTTTTCGGAAGTATGTAATCTTTGTATATAACTTTTTAAACAAAGAAAATTAATCTTTATAATTTAGGAGCACAATCACTATGGCCCTCTAGTGTTAAAAAGTTTAAATATCAATTTCATTTCCAATGCGCATATCCAGATTTTAGTTAACGTCCCTAGAATCCTATTTTAACATTTTTTACAATGATGTCTGTTTGTGTGTGCGTGTGTGTATGTGTGTGTGTGTGTGTTGTGTGTGTGTGTGTGTGTGTGTGTATGTGTGTATGTGTGTATGTGTGTGTGTATGTGTGTGTGTATGTGTGTGTGTATGTGTGTGTGTATGTGTGTGTGTATGTGTGTGTATGTGTATGTGTATGTGTGTGTGTGTATGTGTGTATGTGTGTATGTGTGTGTGTGTGTGTGTGTGTGTGTGTGTGTGTGTGTGTGTGTGTGTGTGTGTGTGTGTGTGTGTGTGTAGATGCTGGAGTGACGGTTTCTTAAATTCTAGAACACTAAAGACCAATTTAACATATTCCTTAATCTGACACTAATGGGAAGTGCTAAAAAGGTTTTGGTGACAATTGGACAACCGGAAATAGTATTTTCTTTAAAAAAATCTTCTAAATATTATTTTTTGAAAAATTTTGTTATTACAAATATTGAAGAACATAAACAATAAGCTGTTGCAATAAATCGCACAGTCCAGACTACACCAAGGAAACCAGTTGTCAAATTCAAATGTTTCTAATTAACAGAAAAATGTCAGTTTTACAAATCAATAGTTTTACCGACAGTACTGAAAGCTTTTTCTGGGAAGTTCATTTAATATTTCTTATTGAATTATTCATTAAATATTTAAAATTGTAGGTAGGTAATGTATATTAATAGTAATAGTACATATATATACCACCAATCCTGTCAATGAATTGAAACCATCTTGAACATTTTAGAAGAGTAGGACAAGTTTCCTTATAGAATGAAAAAATAGAAATAATTAGAATTCTTTGTGTGTACAAGAAATGTTACGATACTTATGTAACAAAACGGAAATGGCGAGAGGTATTGTGCTGGCAACAACTAATGTAATAAACAGCGTAAAAGTTATTTAATTAAAAAAATGTTTTTAAAAACAAACTTTTCATGAAAATATATTTTTATTCGGATTACATAATATGTGTGCAAAGTCGATTAGGTTAGTGCACATTTCTTAACTCGCTGTAAAGTCACCCGAACCATTTTCCGTGTGTTCGAATTGCGCCAACTGAGAATGATTGATTTTTTGTTAAAACATAAATACAGCTACATGTATTTATCACACTTGGGTGCTACAATAAGCTTGCCATTATACATTTTAAATAAAATGTAGCACTGGCTGAAATCTAACCAGCAGTTAGGCAGTGATAAAAAACTGCGGGCGCGGGCGGGTAGGTAAGTGAATCCAGTTAGGATAAGTAAGGAAGGACAGCTATTCACATATTCACAATCATTTAAACGAAAATATTGTATTGACTTAAAATCTACGTACAAGAGTGCAATTTTCAAGTCGATCGGATATGTTGAAGTAGCTCAAAATTGAATTACAACTAACTAATAAATAAGTAAAGTTAAATAAAAGCTTATAAGTACAGTATTAGTATAGTTAAACAAATATTGTAACTAAGTTTAAAAAGCGCAAATACACTGGCATAAAAGGGTTGCCAAATTAACAATGAAATTAGAGTTAACAATGCATTTGTAACTCGATTTTTTTGTTTGATAACAGTAAAAACTAATGATGATAATTGTGTAAAAATATTCTTACAGCTTCATTATTGATTGCGTATTATCTAAAAGGAATTATGTGCAAAAAACAATCAAGAGTATATATGGAACAATAAAATACTTACATATGTTGTAGTACTTTATGGTTACTATTTGAATGGAAATGTTAAGAGCATTTCAATGTACTGCAAGTATCTACATGTAATCTCTAAAGTCGATAATAAGCGGCTTGGTGAAATTCTTGCTCTGGTTGATAAGCCTACAATGCAAACCCTTCCAATTCATATGTTATTACGGAATAGTAATTACATTTACGTCTATATTTGAAAGCTGGCGTCTTTCCGATAACTGACATATGTATTCCTGAAAACAAACGTTTTGAATTATATAAGAGGATTACTAGTTTTAATGAGTTTGAATACCAATTAACTATTTGTTCTCTTCATTATAAATAAAATAAATATAAATATATCATCACGGCATATTAGCCATTGTTGCTGTGTATGTACATAGATTTCGGTAGTGATGATGACATATTTGTAACGTGTGGGAGTTTATCAGGCGTCACCCCACGGGCACTTATTGGTAGCGTAGAGAGTGCACCATAGGGGTCAATTTTGTGCCATTTAAAATTCAAAATATTTAAATTATTAAAAAAAATTCAGATCATATACCTAATACACTAAGAATAATACCTTTTTAGTTTTCGTTCTGTAATATTTTATTAGTTTCGGCACAATTAACTGATGCCTTCTTCAGGGAAAATAACTAATAAATTACAACGAGACAATAGCAAAAACAAGTAACCAAACTAACATAAAAAGTACATAAATGTTAATGTTACCTATTTGGTAAGTATACAATTTACTAGACATTATGCATGCCCGGCAACTAGGACAGCGAACATGCATCTTCTCTGGAAAACTCTCCTTACGCCAAAGGAAAAACCGTCCGCAAAAACCAGCAGGAAAGTGATCTGTATAACTCAGAGACGCCTTCTCGTTAGCGAAATACCGCAGCCGTACTCTTTCTTTTTTGTGTCGGTCAGTATCGAACCCGGTTTCCCAAATTCGCGACCAAACACTTGCACACGGCCACGGGATCCCATATACCGTATGTCCACGGATCGAGTTCCAAAGAGGAAAAACTTTTTTATTTTTTATTTTACAAAAAAATGTATTCTTGATAAAATAATTTGGATGTCCCGAAACGGCCAATTCAGTTTTAACATTTTCAAATTTTCTTTTAGTTTAAAAATCGAAAAATTGGTCGTTTCAGTTGAAAATTATTCCCAAAATCCCAAAAAATAAGTTTGCGCTGTCATGGTAATTGCCGTTATTTATTTATTTTCATTAACTGTCAGTTATAAAAATCACTTCTATTTGATATGTAAATATCGGGAAACCTTTGTTTAAATACTTTGACAACTCGACTGATCGCTTTATTACCTTTGCCCTAGCATTGAATTAGGTAAATTCGTTCGTCTTTTGACATTTTCAACGATTATGGTTGATTTTTATAACTGACAGATAATGAAAATAAATAAATAACGGCAATTACCATGGCAACGCAAACTTATTTTTTGGGATTTAGAATAATTTTCAACTAAAACGACCAATTTTTCGATTTTTATCTGAAACTAAAAGAAAATTTGAAAATGTTAAAACTGAATTGGCCGTTTCGGGACATCCAAAAACTTTTATCAAGAATATATTTTTTTTTTTGTAAAATAAAAAAGTTTTTCCTCTTTGAAACTCGATCCGTGGACATACTGTATAGTAATTTGAATTGTACTCTGCTATTTACAATTATAATAAATTTAAAACATTGTAGGTTCATGTAGACATGTTTTTATATAAATTACATGTTGGACACTATCAAACTGTAGTAAAATTCGCCTAAAAAGATATCATTCATTCAAATGTATGGAGCTAAGTACAGGCATTGTAACAAGTAGTGCACACAATTTCTCCATATTCAGTGCCAGTTTGAAGGACGAGAAATCGTGGCGGTGGCAGACGTCAGTCATTAGGTATGTATGTACAATACTTTTCCGTTAACAGGATCTTATTAAATTGGAGGGCCAGCCATGGATACGTATCAAAAATACATTGGAAAATACACCTCGTCAAAGTTAAAATGATTAAAGTTAGCAATATTTTATACAACTGGGCCTTAGTATTTTGATATTAATTGTTTAGCAGTTCTATCTACGGTTACTTAAAGTAAAATCGTTTATTAATGACAATTTTAAACGATCAACGGAAAATTATAGTAAGTGCTATTTCAAAAGATGAGCGTCGGTTTAACTATCAAATATTATTTACCTATCAAAAGTACGAATGTTTATCTCCATTTTATGAAATAATCACATACCACATCTATTTTACCACATCTTTAGTAAATTCATACTCTAAAATTTTATACCTACGTATATAAAGCACTCCATAAGACATTAGTTATTACGGATAAGACAATATTTGAGAAAAATTATTTTCCCATGATAAATAAATGGCCAGTTGCACTAAGGACCGATGCCGATGGTGCAACTGGGCATTATCATGGTTTCTCGGACTCAACTATATACGCATGTCTTTTCTTCATCCATAGAGTATATATTTGCTTTTTTTTACGTTTATGTTCCATGTTTTAAAAATTTTAACAATAATAATTCCAGTATTATAAAACAGTAATAACAAATTAATGTACTAGTTAGTCTAATATTAGTAGGTAGCATATTTCATAAGACTATTCGTAATATTTTACATTTTTAAATGTCAGTATAATCTTGACAAACTTTGTAAATGACATCATCAAAATGGGGATTTGCTTTTTCAGATAAGTTAAACTATACTTCTTGCTTCAATCTCTTAGTTACAAGAAAAAACATTACGTTTTTTATTGTTTCATAGGTTCAGATATAAGAGAAATTCTTTCAAAAATATTGTTTTTGTACGAGCTTCATCAATAATTCCGAAGATAGGTATCATATCCCTCGACATTTTTATCACAAAAATAAAAAAGAATCGATGTTAAACAAAAAGCACGTCACTATGTCAAATTGGGATAAAACAATGGTTTCATTAATAGCCTTCGCACTATCATGTGTCGAGAATATAAAAGTATGAATATTTTGCTCTCTCTTTAATTGTGGTAGCAGAATGTATTATTTTGCGTTCCAAGATATTTTAATTACTATGATGAATTCAGTTCTAATTGGAGTGTTCGTAAATTTTATACTCCGAAGTTTATATTATACAAATGTAGTAATAATGAATACCTGTATGATGAATTAACTCTCTCGGGTAATACTAAGTAAGATTGAAAACGTAAAACGTAATGCAGAACTGGAATAACATACACGTACAGGCTGTTTCTAAACCTGTCACATATTTTAAGGGTATACAGAACTAACCAAGATGAGTAAAAAAGCTTAATCAATATGGGTCCGATCTTCAACTGTTTCCGAGGAAGAGGTCATTTTGTATTAGAAAGAAAAAAAAAACTAACAAAGAAAGTGATCGAACAAGACTCTGTCTATGCCAGTAAACAGACTATACAAAAATACAATTAAATTTAATATGAAACATTTTTCTCAGTTTCAAATAATTACAATGTTATTCGAATCTATTTTATTCATTTTATGACATTTTAATGTCAAAAATTCGACTGTTATTTGAATAATTAAATTTTATTTACTTTGGAAATAAAATTTATCTGCTGTTTATAAAATCGGCCATTAGAATAATTTATAGTTTTTTTTCTTGAAAACAAAAACATATCTATGATGAGACTTCAAAGGTAAACAAAACGTCTCATTTAATCGAAGTCGTAACGCTAAGAGATAGCATAGGTAAATCCCATAAAAACTCATTTTTCCCTGCATTATATCTCGGAAACTATTGAAGATTGTTGAACATGTTTTTTTACACATTTTTGGTAGTAATATATATCCTATAAAATTTGTGACCTAGGTTTAGAAACATCCTGTGTAAGTACAACTTAGAAACCACTGCTACTTCTAGGTATATTACAGCATTTTCCAATTTGCAGAAACTTTTCAATTACTTAGACATACCCATTTCCAATTTTCATAAAAAGAAAAAAGAGATTTCAAACTTTGAAGGAGAAGATTTCTATAAAGGCAGAGAATAGAAAGGGATAAAAAGCATTGAAATCGAAAATAAGATAGAAAATGAGAGGTATAAGTTTCACGACTATAGTATAGGTATCATTGAAGTTTGGAACGCGCGCGAAGTTCATTAAAAAATTAAACAAGTACAATGGCAATTGGTTTAGACAAAAAATATAAACTGTGATGTACAATGTCCTGTTAGACCATAAATTTAATAGCGTCAATAACCTTTTTTCGCAATGGAATATCGTCAATGTTTTTAGATGTTTAAATTGCACGTAAAATTCTGAATACAACGATGACACAAAATTTCAACAAAAATAAGACTAGACGATTACATGACTATCTGCACTTCTGTAGTATCAGTAAATCATGGTATGTACACAGGTCCACATCCACATTATTTTTAATGTTAAAAGTAACACTACAATTTATTCCAGTGTTAATTAGTGAAATAGTGAAACTGTTAAGTGTGTTAATGAGGATGATTAATGATTAAGAATTGTTGACATCATTAATCGCCAATTAACATACGTGTTAGTTACAATATTTTTCCGTTGACCGTAGCTTACTAAAATGAAAAAAACTAATTTTATTCCATAACAAAATTTTTTAGGTTAGTAACGTTTGACACATAAATTTTGACAATTGTTCAGCATTATTATGCGATGTCTATGGTTACCCGCAAAAATAGTTTATTAATAAAAAATAATACATTAATTGGGGTCATCAATGAATGATTTTCTATACATTAACATAACCTATTAATAAACGCTCAACGGAAAATATCATTTTCACTATCTGTAAAATTAAAAATTTGCAGAAAAAAATAAGCATCAGATCTAGAACCTAGAGTTTTAGAATATCTTGTAATTTGGAATAAACTTCGTAGATACCCGCTGATGCTCTTACTGGGTGTTGCAAAATAATAATCAGCGAGTTTCTTCATATATAGTTGAATATTGTGACAATAAAGTATTTCATAAAACAAATTTTAGAATTATTATCTGAAACTTATATACACTACACTCGCCGTCAAATTAGTATGGAATGTTGCACATTTTCTTCCCTTCTCCGCACCCATGCGATGCTGCCGCTTCAACATAACTTATTGATTACTGATCACTCTATAATTAATATGCATTATATAAATCAATATAAATTTAAATTCCACGTGACAGATTCAATTTTGACAATGATTTATTATTTACATGTGTACTTGAGTAACCTAGAGCAAACAATACTGGGCACTAATTATGTAAAAGTTTATGGATAGTATAACATATCTTAAACTTAAATCGTTACAACTCGGCAACGCGGGAATGTACTTGACTAACGTCCAACGTAGGTCCAGAATAGATCACCGAAATTATGAGAGATTCGAGGTCGGTTAATTAAAAAAAACTTGCCCTATTAGAAGGTTATTTAGCAATACAATATATATTTTTTTTTTTTGAAAATTTCGAAGATTACCTACCCTATATGTAGTCAAAAAACTACTAAAATTTACCGATTTTTATTTTTAGAAATATATTTTACATATGAAAAGTATTAATGGTTTATGTTGTTACGGAACTTTTTATTGAACGATGTTAATACGTTTTAATTATTTTCAAATTTAGAGTTAAAATGTAAAGATTATAGATTGGAACAATTTACTCAAAATTTTAATCATCCTAACTAATTACAATGGCTACCATTAAATAATACATTGGAACGATTAGAAAACAACTGATTTTGTTATTTTAGTCTTATCTTAATCTCCATTGATTAAGAGTAAATACTACTAACCATTAATTTTACATGGACGTCATAGAGAGAGATGGTATCACTGGAAATATATACAGGTGTAACAGAAAACTTTTTTTGTAAACCTTCTAGATATTATGTTAAAAATCTTCAAAGTTTTGTAAAAAAAATCATTACCTGCCTAAAAATACTAAAAAAATGAGAATTCAAAAAAAATGTTACTGAATTAAAAAAATGTTACTAAGAAATATTGTTGCTCTCGACGAGTTCTGTCAATATCACTTACATTTTTCTGTTTCACCAGTATGTCTCGAACTTGGAAATATTTTTTTCCAAAAAATAAATTGGGATTTCGAAAAAGTTACTAAGACATATTGTTGCTCTTGCCGAGTTCTATCACTGGTTAAATTTAATGTACTTTTTTCTGTATACCCTGTATTTTTGATCTTCATCAGTCTATATTTGTAATCTCTTATTTTAACAAGTATTATTTCAACTCTTTTACATAAAAAATCAGGGACCTATATGCATTATTTCAGGAATAATGACTTCGTATCTCTTATATTCCACGTTATCCGAAACTTCCTTTGTATACTTAAGTTTACCATGAAAATATGAAAACCAATTTTAAGAGACTTTTAAGACCTTACCATGTAATTTTTAGTGCAATTACAAAATCTTCTTTCCCTGAAGGCAGACAAGAGGAAATACATATTTACGTAGGAATAATTTAAATTTTCTTGGTTATTGAAAGCATAAAATCAATAATAGTGAATGCAGTGCCTATTACTTAAAGAAGCATACCGGCACACGATTCTGAATTCAATGTTAGGTACCTACACATAAACTTGAATGAGATGTAAAGTTTTGTGTGCAATTGAACACATAACAATGATCTTATAAGCGCATGCAATAGATGGAATTGTGGCGCGCCTTCGCCTTCGTGGGAACTTGGTCCGTCAACACCTCGCGGCCGGAGTCAAGAGTTCACGGCGCCGCCTCGGATCCGTCACGCCGCCACGGTACATTGTCGTAGCTGTAACTGTCCGGTTCAGCGAGAGATGTGGGTCGCCCAGAACCCGAGAGCCGAGACCTGCACCAGCCTGTCCATGTGTGAGTTATGTGAAGACGCTCGAACGGTTCTCGGCTATTGTCTGGTGAGAGATTACACATGAGAGAGGAAGTGTTTTAACTACTACTTCATTTCATACCTTTAAATAAATACCTACATTACATTTTTATAATAACATTAATCACTAAGTTTTTTTAAATGTATTTTTAATGTCAATCAAAATTTAAAAATAGAAACTTCTTAATATCATTAACAAATGACAAACAACGCAAAAAAAATTGAGAGGTGTCCCACAAAAAATTATTGTCCAATTATTTAAGTTTCCGGTTTATTGCGCAATATCGTTCGATTCCGTTCGCGTCGCATACCAAGCAACAAGATATTGTCAAAAACCAAGTAAAGCACAAAAAATATAACGGTGCATATTTGTAATTCTACTCGAACCAATTTAATCCCCCCTCTATATTCGAAAATATTTTCGTACAGGATTTAAGTTTTTTTTTTTTTTTAGCAAAATAAAAAGTTTAATATATATATATATATATATATATATATATATATATATATATATATATATATATATATATATATATATACCTAAACATAATTACTTTCTTAATTTTCAGCGAATAAATGCAAAATTACTACAAAAACCAATCAAATCCAACTGTTTTTATTTTTTAATAAATTATAGATCCATAAAATAAAATTTCATACTGAACACGTTTATGCTTATACGTAAGTACGGTAAAAAATGCCCCAATTATAAAATAAATGGTTTTGATGTTTTCTGAAATTATAAATTTTTATTCATTTTTGACGTTTTAAACTGTCATTATTAACTCCATAGCAACAACTATAAGTAACACTTTTACACATGTGAATTATTTTTTTTTTTTTAAATCACTCTCACAAAATTTTAACTCACTCTGCAACAAATAATGCATTTAAAATAACATCACCAGACATTATCAGCCATTTTCATTATTTTTCACGGCACAAATGACAGACAATAAAACATTTTAAATACATGACTTGACGACTATTAGCGACGATTGTCATGCTCAGCCTGCTAACTGATCAGTTTATTATTTTGTCAAAATTAAATATTACAATGGTATTTATTAGTATTTCGTCAAAATTGAATAAAATTATTTTTATTATACATGCATCATAATCGCTCTTTAAAATACGCAAAAGCGTGCGTAAATCGACCATTAAAACACGCTAAATTTTTGAGTTACTTAGGTAACGAAAAATGACAATTAATATGAACAACAACTAAAACAATGAAAAAAAATGACTTGTTGACTTAACGTAAACAATATCAATAATTGCTAACTGTCTCCTTGGAAACGCTCAAACTCACTGGATCAAAAATCAAAACCGTATGATTTGCAACAATTTTCAGTTTTAAATGGTTATGATGCATTTATAATAAAAAATAGCGTATGATACACGTGTATAAGCTAGTCTTTAAAGCACTACGACATTAAAGACACTCCGCTACGCGTCGTGGCTTTAAACTTGTCGTGCGTGTTTTAAAGGCAAGCTTATACACTTGTATCATAATATACTAGTACAAACCACGTGAGTTAAGGTAATGTTTATTCACTCGAAGAAATTAACTCACTCGCCCTTAAGAAATTAACTCACTCGCCCTTTTTCTTCTCATGAATAAACATTACCTTAGCTCACTTGGTTTGTAAATATCAATTATTCGGTTTTTGTAAAAACTACTATTACTATAAACATGTTTGAAATCAAAAATAGCAGTTTTTAATATTTGCCGATAATGATATCATGTCATCAATGCGTATTTCTGATTTAAAAAAAAAATCAATTTGCTCCGTTACACTGGCATAAACAAAAACGTCATCGCACACTGTTCTGAACCGACTGGCAGCGATCGGCAGCTGTTGCTATCGCACACTAATCGGCAGTGATCGACCACATAGTAGACGGTTCACAGATCACAGTCAGCGAAAAAAAGATATGTATTGAGAAAAATGGACGTTTTAAATGAAGAAACAATAATTGTTGTGAAGAAGCTAAAAGAGAAGAAAGGAATAAATATGATGGTGGCCAGCACATTACCTTCCGTCAATTCTATGTATTTTGTACAAATCCCATACCAAAAGTGACGTGGAAAAGATTTTATATATACAGTAAAATTGTAACACGAACATATACTATTTTCTACAAATTCCATACCGAAAATTCTTTCGAAAAAATTCTATAAATGCAACAAAATTATAATACGAACATACACTATGTAAATTGCACTTGATACTGACATCTGTCAATTAGAATTATTTGAATATAGCAGCTATTTTCAAGCTGGCTGATTTATGATATGATATGACACACACATACACACACATATGATCATCATCATCATCATCATCATCATCATAAAACTAGTAAAATCGTATTCTAGGGATCCTAAAACGTGCTTATTCATTAATAACTCACCACTGAATTCTTTGACCAAAGACAATATCTTTCTTAACTAAAGGTGACAGAAGGTAAAAAGAAGGAAACGATATGATACATGACATTGGCAAAAGAAGACCAACGAAAGGCGAAAATCAATCATTATTTACGGATATAAATGACCCCGTTAAATTTCATCATATCATATAGTACCAGATATTTATTAACTAAATCGATTAGTTTTTCTTCCTCAGCAGTCATGGTTCTAAACATATAACTTTTTAAAACACAATACAAATGTGAGTTGACTGATTACCCACATAGTCAATCGTTTTGTGGGTATTTTAGGCTAGACCGAGTAGAAATATACAGCAGATGTAGTCGTTTCCTATCACACGCTTGTCGGATGTGGCGCGACCGCCTCGACACAGCGCGGAAAAATATTCTCTTCGGCGTATTCCAAAAGCTTTCCGTTGCCAGCGTATCGCCACCGTGCCGACTAGTTTCCATAATTTCTTATGCAGGTACTCACAATAAAGTCTACTACAATATTATTATAATTTGTAAATTTATATTGGTACTTCAAATTTTTAAAAATATCATTCAGTACAATCCTGTAACTCGTGTACATTTACATTTTGGCATTACAAGGTGCTCAGTTCAGTAATGACCATTGTTAAAGCATGCTTAACATCTTGGATAAGAATTTTACTGTGCAACTACTGTCCTTCGGAACCCCAATAACACTTATGCTTATTTAAAAAGTTTCAAGCAATTTTCAACTTCGATAGACATATAATGTATGTACACTGAAAAGAAACTTATATTTGCGTGAAATACTTAGTATAAAAGATACGGAGGATTTAAAAGTCATTTGTTCAAATGATTACTGGACGAGCCACACTTATCTACATTTTTTCAGGAAAAACAGTTAATAGAGCTTCAAGTGAAGAAAGAGGTATAGTTCATCTAGGGATCATTTTCCGAAGACTCGTTATCGTTTTATTATGGGTGCACAATAGCTAAAACCGCAATGCCAAAATATTTCGGTCCGTACAGTCGACCAGTTCAGTATTTGCAATGCTGGTATATATTTTACGCCCAGTATTCGACTGTAGACCAAGACTGCACTTTCCAGATTTTCTAAACCGATTACCAGGGATGTTGTAGAGTCTTGGAAAATAATTACATATATTTATATATTTAAATGAAGAAAATCTAATAAATAAATAAAAATTTTAATTTTAAGTGCTATTTGGAATTTATTGATATTCCTAATATTTGAAATATTTAAATTAAAATGCAGTGCGTTTATTTCATTTTTCAGGAAATATATTTGGATTTTGATACGCATTTTATGTATTTTATATTCTGAAAACATTATACATATATACAAACGTAGGTACGAGTAATATTTAGTTTCTTTCATTTTAATGTTTTTGGATTATTTATTGATGTATACATACTGAATATCAAAGAACAGTTATTATTACTAAAATATGTCGTTACTTAATTTATGTAATCATTCAGTATTGTTTAACATTACTGGCAATATATATTGCTTTTGTTATGTTTTACAAAAGTAATAAACCTATTTATGTTCATACAAATACTAAAGCCAGCGTATTGTTTTACAATTTTATTTGTCACGTTTCTATTCATAATAACGACAATTACCCAATAAAACTATATAATAGTAAACGTACATGGTGCAATAAAAGTAGAATATTACTATTTTATATTGTAATATAGTTTATTTTAATAAAATTGATAAAGGCAATAAATTTATTATGATAAATAAAAGTTCAAATATCATTCACAGTAGAAATGCTCCCATGCACAAATATCGTGAATTTCATGCCTCATAGAAATATCTAAATTTATCTCGGTCGACTGAAATATCTACTTCATTACTTATAAATTACAATACCACAATAAAATAATTAAAAAATATCCATTGTACTCTGAACGTACGGTTTGTAATCTTATAATCCTGCATTCTTAGCGAATAAATCAATTCATTCATAATCAGTCAATATATGACATGGATTAATCTATAGATAAGTGGAAAATAAGAAGCGTGTAAGAATTTGGTACAGTACGTAATCATGAACTTAAGTTGGCGTCACATCGGTGCGTTAATTATTATCACTAGCTCATGCGCAACAAGGCCATTTTACGGCTGTTACTCGGGTATTAAGTGTGTATGTTTTTTGAATTGATAAATAGATACATTTCCTTCCAGTGCACTAATGGTAATCCGAGCAGTTTTTGTTCAGAGATAAGATTATAATTATTACGGTTAGCGAGTGTGAGACCCGGTCGGTTAGACTAAGAATTGTAGTTTTATGCTTGTTTCTTGTTTCAAAAGCGATTTATAATGTTGTAGTTATATTTATCTTCCTTGTGATTAAATAATGATAAAATTTTATGAGACAACTAGACGCGAGGAGATTTATATTTATTTCTTTTTCATGCGTTTTTGAAATCATTAAATATGGCACGGGAGATGTTTTAATGTGTTTATAGACCTATGTAATTGTGAATGTTTAAATTTTACAGTTTATTAGTATTGTATCATACACCTACTTTATAACTGTCTTTATTACACCAGAAAATAAATCATACAAATCTAAAATTAATAAGAGGAAACAAATTACTCAAATAAATATAGGTATAAATATTATTACATTTACTAAAACCATAAAAGATTATGATTTATTTGTGTTGTACTTATTTCTGTTCATTAATAATACGGTAAATATCTTTATAAGCAATAAAACGAAATACGCACTGAATATGAAAATTTAATGCACTTTAGAAGACGAATAACGGTATTGACATAACAGGTGAATAACATATATAAAAAAATCTATTTCTATTATACAAAATAAATTTAATTAAACGATAGATTTGATTTTAGTAGGCCAATAATTAATACAAATATGTACCTATATTCTAAATCTAAATCATATACTAAAAATAATTATCTGTTCTAAAGTATCTTCTGTGAAACACTTTCCACTCCACGTCTGTAGTAGTACTGCCCGTTATAAGCTGATTAGTAACGGTCTTATAGCTAAATTTATCTTTTAATATCTACTTCGAGATACTCATCAAGAGAAGAAATATTATACTCGTGGTGCTCAATTAATAATTCATAACAATAGATCAAATTAATTATATAAATACATAGAGAAAAAATTTGATGTAGCCAACGTATTACCTTCCGTCAATTCTATACTTTTACATATTTTATATAAATTCCATACAGAAAGTTTCTTGCAAAAGATGATGTATTTCCAGTCAAATTATTTAAGGAACATAAGCATGTTATGTAAATGAAATACGACATAGACAATAATCATTTAGTAATATTTGAACATCTTAACTGTTTCAGTGATTGATAATAAAATTAAAAATTACCCCTACACCTAAAATTAAATGAAAATAAAAACTAAATATGTATTTCGAAAACAATGTTTTCATCCTCCTCAGCAGTAAATTTTACGCGAAACTGTAAAAGGATTAGAATTGTTTGTTTAAACGTCTGACATGATTTACATGTTGAGTTATCCTAGCTAAGGTCTGTTAGGATCTCTGGTATGGTTGACATATTCAGTAATTCTAATGTCTCTTTACCATCTTAATACGGTGTCGCATGGAATTTACTACTGAAGATGAGAACATTGTTCTTGAAATACGTAATTAGTTATTATTTTCATTTAATTTTAGGGTTAGGTAGGGGTAATTTTTAATTTTATTATCAATTACTTATATTAGCCTTAGTCTCCACAATATTCATTCAAAGTTTTCATGGGGTTGGATTAGCAGCATAGGTTGCAAGATTTATAAATTATAAAGCTTAATTATTTTATAATTTTAAGCCTGAAATCCACTGAATATTAAGTGAAGACATATAAAACATGCACTCAAACCATAAAGGGAATAATATTTTTTATAAATTAATAACATATATTTGTCAAAAAATAATACGTGCTTTTTTCCAAGATACAAAGTTAAAAACTTCAAATTGAAAAAACACGCCTAGTTGTTACAGCTACAATATATTAAGCTTTTCAAATGGATGTAAAAATTTAAGTAAAATTGTAATTTTGGAATTGCAATATTGGACTTAATAAAGATGAAAAAATCATCACACAAACACACATATTCGCACTCACACTCACATACACGCACACACGTACATATATTCTTCCATACAGACATCATCGTCTAATTAGTAAAATCATATTCTACGGACGCTAAAACGTGCTATTCATTAAATACTCATCATTATTTGTTACCAACAATGACACAATTTTTCCAAAAAAAATCACAAATGTATGGCGCTAATGTACAAGAGGTACGGAATTTCAACTATATTTTTTCATACATTTCTCTTCCATCTATGCACCTTGGTGATCTTGCATTTAAATAATGTATTTTATAGGATACCTATTGTACCTTCTAAGAAAGATTCGATGGATACATTTCGCAGTGAGTAAACACAAACTTTACTTTCTTTACTATAATATCAAATTAAAGGTAAGAAATAATTTTCGACATTAAAATAAATTTAAAACTTTTAAGATTAGTAACAGGGTTGCCAAAAATCATAATTTTATGATTTTTTTTTTTATTTTTAAAGATCTGTTGGTGTTATTGCACTTTTTAAATTGTTTTAAAAGCAATATACATAAATATTTTATTTCATAAACGAAAACGGAATATATAATAAACCCCAAAGGATGCATTTGAAGTTTTGCTAATATACGTAGAATACAAAGCGGAAAAATTGGTGTTCTTATTCAAATATTGTAATCAAAAAGATTCCACTGAATAAAACTAAAAAAAGTAGGTAACAAAGAATTTTTACTTTTTGTTATATGTATTTAAAGACTTATTTCTTTTCTTATACGACAATTAGTATATACAGCATATATTTTTGTCGTTATTTACACTTTTGTAGAAAATAATAGTATATTACAGCAATGTACTTTATTTACTCTTCGACCAAAATTTTACTGAAATTTATGAATTTGCAATTCATTTTATTTTTGTAGAAAGAGGTTATGTCACCGTTATGACTGTAAATTGAAGGTTAATTGTCTGTGAAACGTCAATTTAATTGTTGCCAACATGGTTCTAGGGATAAACGTAAATTCCCCGATAACTGTTATGTAATATATACATACTCTGCGTAAGAATGCATTTACCTACTTGTTTGACAGCAGATAGTGTGTTTTTTATCTTTGATAAAATTCAGGGATTTTTATTTCAGAAAACAGATGATTTAAATTATGGCAACCCTGATTAGTAATAAAAGAAAACACTTACTGAGCCAAGGCCTTAGACAAACTACATAATCAATTTTTGACTGCAGTCCTGATGCTTAGTACTTTATTCCATCTTAAAGAAAAAAACGAATGTTCCTATAGCTCTTATAAAGGCAGTGATTCAAAAGAGCACTGGTGGGAGAATCATTTAATTAAATTATTTGTATGTACAGTCATACAAAAAGTCTCCGTACGACAGTAGTTTTAATGTATTTTGGGGAAAAAGGCAGTCTAAAACCCAATATATTTAATTTCCTTTTAATCCAAAATGAAACGCAGTCTATTAAGTTATTATAAATATAAAAAAAACAAATAATTTATTTATATTATGGGGTAAACATTGAAAGTATTCATAATTTCATGGCAAAAAAGTATCCGTACGATAACCAAAACATTTAAATAATAAACCATTTATTTATGTTTTATAAACAAATATAATATTTGGAGGGGTTTCCTTCGGTTTTTCCACCAGTAACTAAGCGATGAGTCATTGAATCTACCAAATTTTTGGTCGCCGATGGCATTATATTCTGCCATTTTACTGGTAATTAATTTGAAATTCTTTTTTGCTTTATATTCTTATTTATTTTAAGAATTTTCCGCACTTTCTCAATCTGGTTAAAGTCCGGAGACTGTGAGGGATGATTAAGCATATTTTTAATATTATACAGTACGCATTTTCTTATAGACGCGAATTACTTATTTGTCGAATTTTTCTGATGTATGAAATTAAAATTGTCTATTAATGTCCTATTTTTCGGCACTTGTTTTAAATTTGCTTTTAAAATATCGAGGTAACCTTTGCTATCTAATGTTGAAATAATTACTAATTTTCATACTCCCGCTAAGAAAATATAGCCCCAAACATAATGCTATCACCGGCGTATTTAACTATTAGTATTAAATGTCTTAAATTTAAGATTTTCTCCAATTTTTTTGCCTTCTTTCCAATCTGTATGTCTTATACTTACTTACTTACGTTACCAGTAAACCTAATAAAGAATTAAAACTTTTAATTTAAGCTAGTGAGTTTTTTTTTTGTTTTTTTTTCTCGCAATAAGAACATAGGTAAGGTAAGAAAGGTAAAAAAGCAGATAAATAACAAACTTGCTTTATATTGTGAAGAGTTATCAACTCGAAACATTAAATGCAAAATAAAAGATTGTAAAACTTTATGTATATTACATTGTTGACAATAAACTTTTATATATATAAAACTTTTAATTTAAAAGTAGAAAATCTAAAACATTTAAATGTAAGCACAGAGCACAAATTATTAATTTACTAATCTGTGATGTAAGTTAAATACGTCGGTGATAGCATTATGTTTGGGGCTATATTTTCTCAGCGGGAGTACGAAAATTAGTAATTATTGCAAAAATGGATGGCAAAGGTTAGCTCGATATTTTAAAAGCAAATTTAAAACAAAGTGCCGAAAGATAGGGTTTTAACAGACAATTTTAATTTCATGCATCAGAAAAATTCCATTATTGCAATAATTATTAATTACTAATTTTCGTACTCCCGCTGAAAAAATATAGCCCCTAGATATAATGCTGTCACCGCCGTATTTAACTTACATTTAAATGTTTTAGATTTTCTACTTTTAAATTAAAAGTTTTAATTCTTTATTAGGTTTACTGGTAACGTAAGTAAGTAAATATAATACATACAGATTAGATAGAAGGCAAAAAAAAAAATGGAGAAAACCTAAAATTTAAGGCATTTAATAGTAACAGTTAATTAAAAACATCTAAAACATTTAAATGTAAGTTAAAAACGGAGGTGACAGCATTATGTCTAGGGGCTATATTTTCTCAGCGGGAGTACGAAAATTAGTAATTATTGCAACAATGGATAGCAAAGGTTACCTCGACATTTTAAAAGCAAATTTAAAACAATGTGCTGAAAAATAGAGAGAGAATATAAAGCAAAAAAGAAAAAGAATTTCAATTTAATTACAAGTAAAATATAATGCCATCGGTGACCAATAATTTGGTAGATTCAATGACTCATCGCTTAGTTACTGGTGGAAGAACCAAAGGAAACCCTCCAAATATTATATTTCTTTGTGAAACATAAATAAATGGTTTATTATTTAAATATTTTTGTTATCGTACGGAGACTTTTTTATCATGAAATTATGAATACTCTCAATGTTTACCCCATAATATAAATAAATTAAATAAATTATTTGCTTATTTTATATTTATAATAACGTAATATATTGCTCATCTGTAAGAGCGAAACACGTGTCTACAGCTGCTTTTGAGTAATATATTGCGTTTCATTTTGGATTAAAAGGAAATTAAATATATTTGATTTTAGACTGCTATTTTTCCTAAAATACATTAAAACTACTGTCGTACGGAGACTTTTTTGTATGACTGTACATTTAAACATTACCGTTTTTGATAAAACAAAATTCAGTAAAAATTAAGCAAATTATTTTGAAATAAATTTGAAACATCTCTCTGTATGAAAAGATTGACTTGATACGCATTTATTATCTTGTGAAGCAAAAAAACACTGTACCAAATATCTGGCGTATCTCTCAAACAATAAATTTTGCATACGTCCCAGTTTGCCGTTGAACGGCTACAGGTGCAGGTGCACATTGCGCAAGGTTTCCAAGCTGCGTCGGTGTTCGGTGATCGCTCGCTAACCATTTGACCGATATTCAGCCGGCAACCACAATCTCTCTTCCGCAAGCGCGAGAGAACCAAACCGACCCGGCCCGCGCCGAACAGCCATCAGCCACAGCAGCTACTGAATCTAATGACCCGACCCGAATCAAAACAAAAACATAAATACCTGTGTGCTGGCCTACCTAGCCGCAAAACGATCGTGAAGGTGATGGCGATGAGAAAGATCGTCGACATCGCGAAATCTTTTCAAAGCTGAGTGTTTGGCTTGCGTACTTGTGGTCAGTAATGCGCGCTCCACGCTCTGCATCATGTTTGTTTTTGTGTTTTTTCTGAATGTTTTTGTAAGAGAGTAAAAGGTCGTATGTGGACTGTAATACTTTTGTTGCTTTATTATCGCGTTACTACATTGAAATAGTTTCTTGCATCTCGCAGTTCTCAAACTCCGGGTGTAGTTCCGACCGCTATTCGTTAAGAGAAACGTACTTATTTATGAACGAGGAGCTTTACCATATTACATGATGTAACATAAAAATGCAATCTTCCATAGAATGAAATTTTTGTTTCAATATTCTTCTCCATTGAGGAAATTTTATTTATTGATAAAAATATGTATGGACTGCCAACTATGAGCATTTGTGTACTACAATTTAAGCGCTATCTTGTAATTATTATTACTAAGAATAATTTTAAATTACTTTGTTTTAAAGACAAACCATATATTCAATCCAGTTCTATATTTTCTGATATTTCATATTTCACAGTTCAGGCAAATTCATAACTTGTTTTTGCCAAATTTTTATCTCATCTTTAGTAAACATGAACAGTGACAAATATGATACAAATTTAATATTACAACTGTAGTATTACACCACTTGTATTTATCTATTACTGGTTCTTCCAAATTACTTTCTGTAGATACCAAGAAATGACATTTCTCTTACTTTTAAATAGATGATAAATGCTCTACAAGAATTTTATTTATTAATATTTGGAAATATTAATCGGTTTCGGAAGCTGTAACACGTGCTTTATATTTAATATAAAATATGTTGTGGATATGAGTTTGCAATATAGGTCTTTACTTTAAATACGAGTAGCATACTAAAATCACAAACACCTATACTTAAATTTTGTGTATGTTCTACAAGATTCCATATTTAGTTTATTTTTCTTACATAATTATACAGGATGTTATGTAAGTAAGCGTACAACGCTTAACCGGTGGTAGATCTAACCCTATAGATAGTAAATCTGGCAATAATTTTTGTTTTACATACTTTCTATAATAACTGGAGCCCCTTAAAAATGACCAATTCAACATTTTATAATAAACTAAAAATCAATGGGTTCTCTGCAAAAACGTTGTTCGTCAAAACTGACTTAAACGTTTTTTTGAAATAGTGTACAATTTAAAGTCGTTTTATTACTTACCTATAGGCAAGTATATTTTTCTGTAAATCAGTGTTCATAAACACGTAATTTTTCATTCTGAAAATCTTAAATATCTATTATCTACCGCGATAACAATGATCTTATATGTCAATTGTGACAGGTGTGACATTTTTTTCCAAAGAACTCATTGATTTCTTTTAACAAAATATAGAACTACTACGTAATTGGTCAGTTTTAAGGGGCTCCAGTTCTTATAGAAAGTATGTGAAACAAATTATTGCCAGATTTACTATCTATAGGGTTGGCTCTACCATCGGATAAGCGCTGTACGCTTACTTCATAACATCATGTACAAAAAAATTTAAAGAAACTACAGCATTTATTCACAAAAAATGTTGTCTTATATATTAACAAGAAAAAAATATAATCAATAGTAGTTTGCAGTGATAATTATACATGTTTTTTTAAAAAATATTTTCTTAGCTAGTCTACTTTATATTAAATTGTATTTATCTCATTTGAATTAGCACCGATACCGGTATACACTAATAAAAGCATTTATAAATATATCAGAGATTCATCTATAATAATAGGGATATTTGTATTTAAACAATTCTAACTGAAATCAATTGTTAATGATCTAGTCTAGTATGACTATAACTCCTACTCGTGATAGCCAGGATAAACCTTGGTAGTAAGTGGACAGGTAATGGAAAATGGAATAGGAACAGGGGCGGATTGTCTTATCGGGCGATCGGGCAAATCCCGAAGGGCCGAATGGACCAAAGGGCCGGTGGGCCGCCTTCAATTAAATAATGTAGTCATAGAATATATTTTTTAATAATTTAAAAAATGTAAATTTTGAACAATTACTAATACTAACATTTTAAAAACATGTTATTTTTTTAGTGGAACTTCGATAACTCGAAATTAAACATGCCATAAAAAAGTTCGAGTTATCAAAACTTAACGAAGTTTTATTTCTGGTGGATTCCAGTTTTCACATCGAGATATCAAGGAATTCGATTAACTTTAACTTCGAGTTCTCAAATAAAAATTATAAGTATGCATTTTTTATATCTGGCGGTATTGCCAATGCATTTTGTTCGAAATATATTTTTATAGACCTAGGCCGGTAACAAAATAAAGTGTTTGGTGTTTCTGGACAATTTTGAAATACATTATATACAATTACTTATATCGGATGGAGACAAAAATTGTAAACAGCAGGATCATTTTTATAAATAAAATTTAGTATACATATACGAGTATGTATTTTTTTCACTCTGAAAAGGGCCGGATTAAGGATAATCGCCCGGGCCGATTTACTTCTCCAATCCGTCCCTGAATAGGAACACACTGTGCCATTAAAATAACTTTCCTATGGTTAATTACCTTAGTGGATAAAAAAATGAGTAAAAATAAAATGTATAATTTCAACAGTTGCATAATTCAAATGACATTAAAATGATGTTTGAGAAACTCTGAAAGATGTGTACTAACGTAGGTACTTAGTTGACTTTTAAAGCGAATACAATTTCTGGTTTGCAATCAAATAACTATTCTTTGTAATGGTTGCGGTTTTGTAAATGCTGTGAGATAACGACATAATAGACGCAATAAAATATGATTGATCTGAATTCGAAAACATAATTGATTTTCCTCGTCGATCATTATAGTATAATGCTACAATGTATCCTGTATTTTTTACTTCCTTATTATTTTATATTTACAAATAAACGTATCTAATGATAATTGTAATGTCGCAGTTACGTATAACGAGTATAATCCATAAAATTATAGTTTCAATAGTAAAGCTTCTAAAAATATTCTCATCATCTAATGTTAATAGACTATTATTAGACAAAAATGTTTGTATAGAAAGTTTTATAATAAGAGCGGTCCATCAAGCCACATATTTAATATCCAATGCAAAACAATAATTAATATTTACATTTCATTACCGCTTTGCCTAATCTTTACACCATTGGACTTATTTTATAAGGTTTCTATATTTTTTTAAATAAAATATAGAAATAAAGCTAAACTTTTATTGGAACTCCTACATATGCACAAATAATACATACATATATTATGGACCGTGCTCTTACACATTTTCGTATCAGAGTCAAGTACATAAACAACAATAAAACAAATAGCCGTAATGCGTTACGTATGTTTGTATATATGCGTTATTCTTTAGTAGATCTAGGAACACAAAACAAATTATACGCTAATTTCATAAACAAGCCACCTTCAATAATGATAATTATCACAAACAAATAAATGCATATTATATCATCACTATTTCTATACCTTTTCAATTTGAGTTTCAGAAAATGTAATTTCAATTTCAACTTCTATTTTTTTAACAAAAAATCTGATGTGGTCAACACAATACCTCCTGCTTTTTAATTTTTATTAATTTAAATACATACCTACATATTTACTTAATCCTTTATTTTTATTTTTTTTTTTTTATTTGAAAATAACGCTTTAACTTCTAGGTCATTAGCGCTTTACTTAATGCTGCCAACTATATTAAGTTCTTTTGCATACATCTATTGCTTTACATGATCCATTTCGTTAATGTGTATAGTCTGGACGATATTACTTGGCGAGCTGAAGTAATAAAAAATTTCCCTGTGGTTACGGTAAAGGTATAAAAACCATAGGTGCGCAGGAAAAAAAATCAATTTAATAAATGTACAAACAGTACAGAAAATAATTATTTATTTATTACATTTAAAAAAAAATAATACAACAATGTCAAGTACGAAATGCAAATAAAAAAAAATAAATAAAATAAAATACATAAAATGTAGGTACATTACACTATACAGGGTGTTTCTATACCTCTGCACGAAACTTCAATGACATATAATTTGATATTCTGATTATAGAACAAAAAGATTTTTTTTTAAATTCGCAAAAATAAGGGCAGTGTATTCGTTGCGAACATTTTTAGTGCCACTGGTTTGATACTACATTTAAATATTTATAATTATGTTCGCAATGAACCAA
This sequence comes from Ophonus ardosiacus, assembly GCA_943142095.1. Lineage (NCBI taxonomy): Eukaryota > Metazoa > Arthropoda > Insecta > Coleoptera > Carabidae > Ophonus > Ophonus ardosiacus. Next base: position 22,677,427 of record OW964830.1, on the reverse strand, counting down.
ACTAATCAAATTAAAGGTAATACGAAATTTTCAGGAATAAGTGAATGTTTTGATTGTTTTGGTAGGTCAAGGAAAAAATAAAATTGAGGATATCAATTTTTTAATTTCACATCAGAATAAACTGCAACAAGTCCTTGTTACTAAAATTGTTCAAAATTATTTCCTTCTGCAGCCATACAAAATGCAGCATATTGTGTATATATATATTCGTATGAAATAATACAGTACAATATAAAATTCAAAAATTACAAAAATATACACGTAAATAAATATAAAAATAAGTATAAGTATGACAGTTATAAAATTCTCATTTCCTGTAACCAATTCAAAGCAGCTGGAGTAATATTAAAACCCTGTTTAAATTTACTAATTGGGCAATCTTCCACAATATGTGATATTGTTTCTTTTTCGGCACCGCAATCACAGGCCGGACTGTCACGTAAGTTCCAGAGATGAAGCCTATCATTACTTCTTCCATGACCCGTTCGGATACGATTCAGTTTACACCAAATTTTCCTTGGTAGATCAAACCCTGGGACTAGCATATTGTATCAAACTCACACACACGCCCGATGCAATGAATTTTGTTGTGCCGCTTCTTCATACACTAATAACATCCACTAATTCACTGTTGCTATACATTTTTCTCAAATTTCTCCCACAACACCTTACCTTTTTAATACCTTATACGAAATCAAACTAGGTACTCAAATAAAAAAATATTTGTTTCAAAATCATTACGCAATAAGGTATTAGACATAATACTTAATTAATAAATGATTTTTTGGAGGCAGTGTTTATACTTCCATTTCATTAGAAACAAAATTATAAATAATTAAATACAGTATTTCCCCGGATTGAGTTTACAAGAGGAAAAAAATTTTTATTTTTGATTTTGCGAAAAAATACCAAGGGAAGAAAAATTATTGCTTCAATTAAAACGCATGTTTCAGTTATTAAAACTTTTAATTAATGTAAGGTTGTTTTATTATAACGTTTTTTCCTATTTTGTCCTCCTAATAACACAGTTATTACATTGAATCTAACATGATTTTAGTTAGTTTTGAAATATTGACAAATGATTATTAATTAAAAAGTTTTTCTTATAATGTATTTATTTAATAAGGGGTAAGTATGCAATAGTAGGTAAAAATTTAATCAGATTTAGTTACTGATTTAGTTTGGAAATTTTACCAATTTCTTAAATATATGGAAATTACAATATGTCGTTAGTATAATTATTACTCAAAACTGGCTGCGTTAATCAAGACTAATTTACTTAAATTCGAACCAAAGAAATACACTAATAATAATTTTTTATATAATAAGTATCTTTGCATCTTTGGTTAGGATCATGGATTATATAAGTGTATTGTATCATAAGATATTTAAATTTTTCCTTTAATCCAACCCTGAGAATTGTAAGTTTTTTGACAAATTAAGGCTATTTGCGGTACAGCGCACTAAACTCGTCCTTTGTATTTTTATGGTATAGGGGTGTTTAAGCTGTGCGATCGTAGTATAACAAAAAGGCATATTAGCACATGCACTAACTTTTTGATTTGAAATTTTAATTGCTTTAACAGTTTATATATATATATAGGTATATTTTAGAATATATGTATACATACTTTGCATTTATGTTATTAAATAATTTAAAAATAGTCCGCACTCCGCAATATAAATTTATTCCAGATGCATACATACATAAATAGTTAAGCAGATATTTCATTCATTGTATTATTAATGAGTCTGTTACCCATATATGTATATGCGCATATTTTTCTCATGTTTTTGTTTGAATATTATAATAATAGAAAATAAACTATTGCTCATAGTAATTACATGGATGCATTTATTTACGCGAAACAACTTTCTTCTTTCGTCAGTGAACTGCAAATCAATTTTCTTTGTTATTTATGTCAACAATGAATGAGGCACGATGTTGACAACCCTTCATCTACTTGCAGATTTCTCGCGAAATGTATTCTCTTGAAATTTCAGTATAATTGTAGCCTAGATAAATGTCAATGAAAAGAGCTACACATTTTCTTAAACGGATGTTTAGGATTAAACTTTCCACACAACTTTACAATTATTTAATAAATTTCTGATTGTAATTCTCTGCACAATCGAATTTATTTTTGGGAGCGACAACAATTTCAATCTATTTTAAGAAAAATAGCTGTCTAAAATCCAATACATTTAATATATTTTTAATTCAAAATGTTATGTTATTATATATAAAAAATATGATGTGGCCAAAATCTCCGCTATTTAATTTTTATTAATCTAAATACATACCTACGTATTTACTAATGCTACAAACTATATTATGTACCATTGCATATAACTATTGCTTTATTTACTATTTTCTTTTTAAAATGTCACCATTATTAGTTTGAAGTGAGTAGTTTTTTGGCAGTGACATTTACCTGTCAGTTACATACATTTGAAATATGAACTGCGTAACAAAGGAATTGTGTTTATGTTAGGCTTCGGGATTTATAATAAAGATTAATTTTTAAATTTATCTGTAAAATATATAGAAAAAGTATTAATGTATACCTGTAGAAAATTCAATAATGTTTAATTTTCATAATGACATAAAATGCGAAAAATGGCATTTAATGGTATTTTTTGAAGAAAAAACATTATGAGCTTCACGTAAAGTACCCTTTCCGGTTATCCGATTTACACCAAAATCTAATGGTATCTTTGCATATTAGAATAGGGTCGAAATACAAGGTATCAGAATTTTCTGAATGATAGTATTTAAGTTAGAGTGTGGACAAAATCCATACACATACACACACATACAGATACATACAGACACGCACATCATCGTGAAGATTTTAAAATTGGATTCTAGAGATCTTAAAACGTGGTCATTTACTAAAATCTCGATATGCAATTTTTAGCACGATCCCTATACCTCCCTTACCAAGGGTAGCAGGATGTAAAAATAAACAAATAATATAGTTATTTTATTTATTTTTTGGGGTAAACATTGAAAGTAATCATAATTTAATAGCAAAAAAGTCTCCGTACAATAATCAAAACATTTAAATAATAAACTACTTATATGTTTTAAGAAATATGATATTTCGATGGGTTTCCTTTGGTTTTTCACCAATAATTAAGCGACGAGCCATTGAATCTATCAAATTTTTTATCACTGTTGGCGTTATATTATGCCATTCTTCTTGAAATTTATTGTTAAATTCTTTCTGGTTTATATTCTTGTTTCTTTCAAGAATTTTCATCACTTTCTCAATCTAGTTACAGTCTGTAGATTTTGTGATTAAGCTTATTTTCCATATTATACCATAGCCATTCTCTTAGAAGATGTGAATTATTTGTGGTATCGTTCTCATGCACGAAATTAAAATTGTCGGCTAATCTTACTTTGAGATACTTGCTTTAAATTTGCTTTCAAAATATCAAGATAATCTATGCTATACATGATTTGCGCAATAATTACTATAATTTTCGTACTCCCGCTAACTAAATATACCCCCAAAAGATAATATAGTATTTAACTGTTACTTTTATATGCCTTAAATTTTCTACTTTTAATTCTTTATTAGGTTTTCTGATAACGTCAGTATAATACATACAGATTAAAAATAGAAGGCATAAATTTGGAGAAAACCTGAAATTTAAGGCATTTAACAGTTAAATACGGCGGTGACAGCGACAGAATTATGTTTTAGGTGTATATTTAGTAAACGAGATTACGGAAATTAGTAATTATTGCAAGCCAAGATTACCTCGATATTTTGAAAGTCGTAAAAATATGGCTTACCAGACAATTTTAATGTCATGCATTAGAACAATTCGACAAATAAATGGCAACGTGTAAGAGAATAGCTATTGATATTAAAAATAAGCTTACTCATCTCCCACAGTCTCCGAACTTTAACCATATTGGCAAAGTGCGGAAAATTCTTGAGAGAATAAGCATATAAACCAAAGAAGAATATAACAATAAATTATAAGAAGAATGGTAGACTAATGCCATCGGTGACTAAAAATTTGGTAGATTCAATGGCTCGTCGCTCAGTTAGTGGAAAAACTAAAGGAAACCTCGAAATATATTTCTTTACAAAACATAAATAAGTGGTTTATTATTTATATATTTTGGTTATCATTCGGAGACTTTTTTCTCATGAAATTAATTATGAATACTTTCAATGTTTACCTCATAAAATAAATATTATTTATTTATTTTTTATATATAACAACGTATCATAAAGCTTTTCAATTTGGATAAAAAAATATTACATTATATTGCATTTTAAATAACTATTTTTCCTAAAATAGATTGAAATTATTGTCGTGCAGGGACTTTTTTGTAGGACTGTATTTGTACGTCACCTCACGGGCATTCATAGCTGGCCTAGAGAGTGCACCGCAGGGGTCATTTATACTATACCACCATCTCGTAAAACCCAAAATATTTACTATTCCTCCTGAAACACCCTGTATAAGCGATATTCTTTTTCTTCCTGTTTGCGTTTATCTTGTCTAATGTTCCGATTGCTTTTTGCATATTGCATACTTATGCAAATGAAAAATACTTCAGCCAGCCGGTATCGCTTCACCTGTCGTTGAAGCTATGACATAAATGTCGCTAGATAATTAATACTTTGTAAATAATAATCAGTTGAGGAATTTTGCTTCTATAGTACACAATGTTCATAAAACATACCGTTTTTTTCCACTATTGGAATTCAAATAGAAAAGGTGCAATTGTGTAACAGGCTGGTTCAAAGATTATTTAATTAACTATTTATTTAACTGATGGATTATTTACAATATTCATTGTTTTATTAATTTATCATTTGATTAATAAAAGAGAGCATTCGATTATTGAATTAATCAATTAATAATGCACTTTAAAAATGTACAGATCATATAATTCTATTTAAAGAACTATTTATTTAGTATTAATAAATTTCCGTTAATTATACGAGTGTAACCAGTTAACTACCATGTTGTCACCTGCAGTTATTCAATTTCTTGCCCGCATTTCTTCAATCAATAAATAAGTCATCTTACAAAGTAGTTAACAGAACAAACCGAGTTTTTCCTATAATTATCCAGTCTGCGTTTACCTTACCAGCGGTAGGCAATAACCTGTAGCCAACATGTCACATAATTCATCTTGTTCTAGGAAGCACTCCTGGCGATGCGTAGGTAGGGACAAGTTCGTAGAGCAAATATTTTCAATGGGTTTTACTTTTTCTTGGAAAACGGGACCTATGGCTATGAAGAAGCAAAGAACCAGATGGTTCTCGAGAATCGACCATGCAGAGATTCCCACGGTTAGTACGAACCAGAATACAAATTTGGAAGAAATAGTCATTATAATGTGTAACAATAAGTGCAGCACCCTCTTTTGTGTGCTAAAAGGATCATGGAATTTTACCTGTAGATTTTTATGGTTTCCTCTAGTTAAAATTAAACAACAGGTGATTTTATCTCTAGATTATAAAGATATAATAATCCGATTGTTAAACTAGAATTATACGATTAATGATTAGGTATATGCAAAATAAATTATTTAAGCTAATAAAATGAATACGAATACCTTTCATATGATTTGATAGTATACATTATCCATTTTAAAATGTATTTAATACATTATCTATAACTGCTTTAAGTACCATCTAATACAAATATAAACATCACTTTATCTTCATGTCAATAATTATTGGTACGTGAAGAGTAGAATTATAAATAAAATAAATAAATATATCATCACGGCATATTACCCATTTCTGGTTGTGCCAATCTGTTTTATCACATATATCGGTAATGATGATGATATATTTGTACCGTGCGGGCGCTTACAAGGCGTCACCTCTCGGGCACTCATTGAATAGAGTTATGTGATGTGCTATTTTTACTTTTTACTAAGCCTTCTCCAATACCAATTTACAGCATGTCCAGGATAGTGGATCCAACATGGAGATCTCGAGGCCAATTTAGTTTATCTGGACAAATTGCCGACGTCACTAGATACAGGTGTAATATGAATTTTTTGTTTTTCGCAAATAACTTTCAATATATGTATGTACATATACGTAAGTATTGCGATAAAATATGTACTGGACTTTTTTGCATTTGTTCAGGGAATCTCTTTTGAATGATGATACTCATTTTTACCTCCCGCTACCCTTGGTAAGGGAGGTATAGGGATCGAGCTAAAAATCACATATCGAGATTTTAGTATATGACCACATTTTAAGGTCCCTAGAATCTAATTTTAACATTTTCACGATGATGTCTATATATGTATGTGTGTATGTGTATGCGTGTGTGTGTGTATGTGTATAGATTTTGTCTCCGCTCTAACTCAAATATACTATCATTCAAAAAATTCTGAAACATTGTATGTCAACCCTATTCTAATATGGAAAGAAACCATTAGATTTTGGTGGAAATTGGATAACCGGAAATGGCACTTTACTTGAAGCTCATAATGGTTTTTCTTCAAAAAATACCATTAAATGCAATTTTTTCGCATTTTATGTCATGAAAATTAAATATTATTGAATTTTCTACAGGTTAATACTTTTTCTATATAAATTACAGATAAATTTAAAAACAATTGAATTAGGAATAACAATGAAAATAAATTATAATTTATAAATGTGTTTTCTTTTGTTTCATTGCCACAACTGTTTTTTTGTACTAGGCGGGAATTGTAGTAGTATGTATAGGTACATCATTTTTTAGTAGGTACCTAGAATTATCAAGGGTGAAGAAAATGTAAAAATAATACAGATATGTTACTATCCAAATAAATACATATATCAACACGGCATATTACCCATTTCTGAGTGTGACAATTTGCTTTATGACAGATATCGGTAATGATGATGACATATTTGTACAGTGCGGGCGCTTAACAGGCGTCACCTCACGGGCACTCATTGCTGGCGTGGAGAGAATCCACCATTTAAAATTCGAAATATTTGGCGTCGGTCGGGATCGAACCCGGTTCCCCAAATTCGCGACCAGAAACTCCGGCACGCGGCTACGATACCCCATATATATTATTATTTTAAATATCAAAACTATATAAGTAATAAACAACAGAAAATAATAGTACTAACTTGTTACTTAGCAACACTTTTTTGCATTTTGCATGGAACAGTTTATTTGCTAGTAAATTAAAAAAAAAAAAACAATTAATCACTGTCACAATATTTTAACTCACTCTGCAACAAATAATGCATTTAAAATAACATCAGGCACGAAAATATCATTATCACCACAATCTTTATCAGACAGATAAGCTATTTTGAGGCACCATTTAAAATTCGAAATATTTGGTGTCTGTCGGGATCGAACCCGGTTCCCCAAATTCGCGACCAGACACTCAGGCACGCGGCCACGGAACCCCATATATATTATGATTTTATATATCAAATCAAAACTATATAAGTAATTTGTTAAAAAGTGTACATTCGCACAAATTAACAGCAAAACTGTGACAAAACTATATAACATTATCAAAAGTAAAAATTAAGAAAAAAAAACTATAAAATAATTAAGAACACATTATTGTTTACCTCTTTCAAATAAAGTTACAATATCATTATACTCAATTGAATAAGGTTACACACGTAAGTAGGTATTTAGTATAATTCTTTTTTCACTCATTTTGTCCTCAATATATTCATTTACGAAAAATATTCTATAAACCCCTGCTGTGAAAACGGCGTAGCTAATTATGGGAAGCCCGAGGGTTGTCACGGGTCAATTGACACTGAAATCGAGTCACGGATGAGATAAAACGACAAGTTTCAACTCTATGTCCATTACTAAAATATTAAAATGAAACGAAAAAAAATACGTTCTAGACCTACAATTCACTCAAGCAAGGATTATACTTTCTCACGCACAATATTTAATTCTCAGAAACTTACTACACTATAACAAGTGCAACATATGTTTGAGATGTTTGTACAGCAATAATTATACTCCCTAACTTGAGACACAAAAGAAGAGTGATACACCTGTGCAAAAGGTGATGTGCAGTGGCACGAATGAATTATGCACAGTGGCAAGACGTTCTCATCTCGTTATTAGAACGGAAACGGCGACGTAGCGACAAGCTTCACTATCAGTACTTTCTAAGGATATTATATTTTAATCTAAGAAGAAGATGGTGTCTTACTGATTTCAATCTACCTTCTCTCCTAAATAAAACATACAAAAATTATCTATGTATGTTTTTCACAATATTTTATCATAATGTTACTCAAAACTGTCTCACTAATATGCTGATGGTATAGTCATTTAATAAGTAATATTACTTATTAAATGGTATAGTCTGTTCGCTCCTAGCTGAAACAAGCCGATATTTTATTACCCCAATAGATATTACCACAAACAAATAGAAAATCCTCAGGTAGTGTGGAACAGGGACGTATTCGAAATCTGCATAAGTAAGGGAAAATGTCATTATTACAAGTATACAGTTATACTCGTCATAAAATAATCAAATAATGGCAACTTTCCTTCACACTTTTTACAGACTTAGGACTGTCAGGGAAATATATACAAATGATAATACCTAGCTGTAAATACATATCAAAATAATTTCAAAAAATTCTCTTAAAAATTTACAAACGCATATATCAAAACGAACTGAATACAATCCTTGTTCAACACTCCATTTACAACTGACCGCCGTTTGATGAACAAAGGCTCAAGAAAGTGGTTTATGGTTTGTGGTAATAACTATTGGGGTAATAAATTATCGGCTTGTTTCAGCTAGGAGCGAACAGACTTTACATAGTTTAATTTTTCCTAATTTTTAAAATTATTTATACAAAATTTTGCAAAATTTATAACTTCTTTTAAAATATATGTATATTATATATCGAAGCCGAAATATTCACTATTTACATTCACAGACACCTAAATTAAATTAAAGCAAATAACCTTTATTTTTGTTTTAAATAACTTCATATGTGACATGAAATTTAAGTATTTGATGTAAGTTTTGCTTTTCTTATATATAATAAATAAGGAAAAAATGCTTATGAAACGCCTTGACGAATATACAAATATCTAATTTTTTCTGTACAGGAAGGTAAATAAATTATATAGTTTTTTGTGGAAAAGAATGTCTTATCTCAATAAACAACAGAAAATAAAAATGCTAATTTGTTACTTAGCAACACTTTTTGCATTCTGCATGGAACTGTTTATTTGCTGGTAAATTAAAAAAAATCACTCTTACAGAATTTTAACTCACTCTGCAACAAATAATACATTTAATATAACATCAGGCACGAAAAAATCATTATCACCACATCGTTATCAGACAGATCAGCTATTTTCATTATTTTTTTTGTAAAATGGTCAATTAATATTTAAATCTTGTTGATGCAATTGGGCATTAGTAACACTGCTGTAGCAAATAACCTCGTAAATAACCAATAATAATTGCAAACACTGAATAAAACATAATTTTTTAGCAATTTACAAAATTGGGGCAAATAGCATACATAATATAAAAAATGTTTACTAGTCGATACCAGCTAGTGTGGTTTACGCTAAATACGGTATTTCTCGTTACGATAAATTAAAATTATCTATTATCAATATAATTGTGGTCATAGAAAAAGTAAAATATGACGTGCACAATTTTTCAGTAGGTAATATTCTGGATTTTTTCCGCACTATACTTTTTTTTACTAATAACAAACAATACAAACAGTGTGGCCACACAATTCATTGCAATCTAATGAGTAAAACAATTTTACACTTTAATTGATAGTAACACTCTAATATTAGTATATAAGCCAAGTAACAAATGATAACATACACTTACTAAAATGTTTTAAGAGTAAGAAAGTTTTTTAAAGAAACATATTATTACATCATTGAGATCATTAGAGCCTAAAGTATAATGTTTAAATTATACAAGATAAGAAACATGAAATTCTGAAACAATTCTCATTACCAGATTATTGCCTACAATTACATGAGAGCGTAATAATTAATGAAAAAAATGTAAAACTTAAAAATAATATAAAAAAAAAATTAAATATAATAAAAAAAAAGAAATACTCAAATCCTGTTTAAACATAAGCAAATGTTAATCGAAAAGTGTTATTATGGTGCAATGACTCAATGATTAGAAGGTTCATTGTCTACCATACTATGTAAGTTAACAAATAAGGCAGTTACTCATTCTTTGATATAAGATGATCAGAAATGAGAATTTTAGTATTAGTTGCGTACCTTAGATACTTCGACAGAAGATTTTAAATCTCTTTTAAAAATCTAAACAGCCTTTAACAGTATAAACAATTCTTTTCTTTTTATGAAACTTTCTGAAAAGATGAAACGATTATTGTAAACAAGCTGTGAAAATTCTTAAGCGAGAAATATATTTTTTTTAAATTGCATACTATGTGAAAATACTCATATATACTATTTATGATGATATTTTATTTAATTTGTTTGATACTAAAAGGTTTTCTTGCCGACTTCTGACCGTAGGCACTTGTTGGTATTATGGTCGACGCGTTGAAAGTAATCAGCGCAATTTATGTTGGAGTATGCGAATTATAATGGCATTTATCTTTGTCAGTCGAAGAATATAGCAAAGTGCGTGGTCAAAGTAGAATTATCTGTCCATTATTTACATTGTTACTGCATAGAAGATATTTCAAATAATTATATATTTACATTATTTTATGTTACTTAACTCAACAATATTATGAGTATAATGCCAGGTTGCACGTTGGACCATTTGGGAATTAAATAAAAAGTAAATTATAATTGAAATTTATATCAAATATAACACATTTTATTCTCAACCAATTAAAATATTGGTGCAACCGAACGTAAGTATAACAATTTGATCAAAATTATTGATTTTTGTTCAGTGCACTCAAGTTTGGCGCACTTATAAGTACCAACAAGAATTTTATAAATAATTACATTCATTTTATATACTAACGTGAGATAATATACAATATCGCACTGATTTTAGATATGCAGTCTTGTTATCCCATTCAGTGTTTTAAATGAAATTCTAATGTGGTGATAATTTCATTAAAGCACTCAAGGCTATTACATAACAAAAATGAATACGATATGGTATACAGTGGTAGATATTTTTTACGATATTCGTGGGATACTATACTATTAATGCACTATGTAATAACTCATTCGCCCTACGGGCTCATAGTGTAATTTTCAATAAGTGCATTAATAATGTCTGTATCTCACTTATACCGTAAATATCTATTAAGTTTGTTATTTTAAACACACCAAAAATAAATTTATTTGAGATTTTGTAAAACAAAATATTGTTGAGCACAAAGAACTTTGTTGAAAACGGAGTAGTTACATATACAAAATGTGTAACTCAATATAAATCCTTTCTGAAATATGAATGCTTTGTACTGGGGAGCACTAAAATTTTGATAAGTTCATTCACAATTTTAGTATACATTTTTATTTTATCTACAATTAATAAATATTTGCAAAATGTAGTTATGATTTAAGAAGTTAAAAACGTGTAATTTTTCTGTCCAACAAATATCATCACAAATGGTTACAGATCCTAGTACCAACCGTGCTCATTGTTATTTCATTGCTCATATAATAGTATTCGTATCTACACTGAAAAGTTCAATGTGTGAAATATTACTTTGAAATTATTAATTATCAAATTATATAGAAGATTGGCAATAGTACCACAAACTGAGTATTTATGTTAAATATTTACAAAGTATTTCTGGTAAGAATGTAACAATCCTTCACAAAATTTATATTCATTAAATTGAATACCAATTTAATATGTGAAAGATAATAATTTAAGCAGGGTTAACTTCAATAATGAAGCATCAAAATAAGATTGTTACGCTGCATAATTTTCATAACGATGTTGAAAACTAGATATTAATTTTTATAATTAAATCAGAAAACCTTTCGTTTTAGTTGAAAGAATAAAAACCTGAAATTTTATCGTATGCATACAGATTATTCTTACTCTTGTGAACTTCAAAGAATTTAAATTTGCATACTTTTTTCTTTTGTGAAACCATTATTATAACTAGGCACTGGAGTAATATATATTCATAACTTTACATATTACAAAAAAAAAAAAAAAAAAAAAAATGTTGTTTATCTACACATTTCTGAAATGAGAATCATTTAGTAAACAAGAAAAAAAATACTTCTATGTATATACTTACATTACTAAAGAATGATAGAATCTCGCATAAAATTATCATGAACAATATAAGTAAATTCGTGCATAACGTAAATATTTGAAGCTAATGATAATATTACAATGTGTATGTTAAGAATAGCGTAAATGAATAGGATTTTATTTAAATTAAATTTTAAATGATTGAATGGGATATTCGTATTTTCCCTTTATATATAAAAATAGAAATACACAAATGAACTTAATTTCATCTGTTGCGCACGTGAATACACTGATTTTATGTATAGTAAAATATTACCCGATAATCCATAAACCTTTACACCCGAATGCTTGAGTTATCTGAATACTGGGCCTTCCGCTTATTTGTGTGTACATTGGTATATTACATATGTATATATATTATCGTATGTATAATTGAGGTAAAACTGTTACTCGCATAAAGTATCTTAGTCTCACACCAGATATTACAAAGTATAATTTAAGCGTTTATAGAAAAATGTCCTATAAAAATTATTAACTAATATGTAAATTGCTTATTAATATTTAAATTTTTATTTTTCCAATATAACGTCAAATGAATCATCTTGTATTATTTAAACATGAAGAAGAAATCGTTAACAGTAAAGGAAGCTCCTCATTTGAAACATGCATCATGTATCAATACAACGTTCTTTTTTTAATATGTTGATTGTAGCTACCCTAATTAAATTAAACCAAAAGTGTAAATACATACAATGTTTCAAATTCGAAATTGTATCCAATGAGTATTAGCTTGCTCAATTTTTTAATATATAAATAAATAAATATATCATCACGGCATATTACCCGTTTCTGGGTGTGCCATTATCTACACCTATGTAGACATCGGTAATGAAATGATGACGATATATTTTACCGTGTGGGCGCTTACCAGGCGTCACCTCACGGGCACTCATAGCTGGTGTGGAGAGTGCACCACAGGGGTCACTTTTGAGCCATTTAAAATTGAAAATATTTGGCGCCGGTCGGGATCGAAATGAAAAATGTCGTTTATAGAGAAAATTACAGAATGAGACTGCACCTTAGGGGGTCTTCATAAAGTTTTGTACCAATCTACTACAGAATTCATAAAAGAAGAAGATTCCATTAATTCCATTTTAAGTATTACACACATCTTGTCTGTATACACATTCCTCATCCGAACGGTACATAATTTTGCGTCATTCTATGTATAGGTATACCTCGTCCAGATTTCATTTGAACAAATGACTTTTAAATCCTCTGTGTTAATCCTAATCTTTGCTACTGTGAATATTTTTACGTTTCACGCAAATATAGTTTCTTCTCAAAGTACATTATATGTCTATGAAAGTTGAAAATTGCTTGTAACTATTTAAAAGGGGAAAAGTTTTATTGGGGTATAACTCAATACAATCCTGTATGAGTATTCCCAGGTTGAATAGTAATACAGCTAAATATGGGAAATGGTTGCATCTACGTTTATGTACAATACTTAGACGAGTACCTGCTCTGGACCCTTCCAAAACTTCTAAAACATTCATTGCCATGCAATATTCGTCACTATGGTATAGTACATAAAGAATAAATTCCTTTCATTTCTAAGGTCATAGCGCAAAAACATGTAACAAACCGCAATCATAAATAGATAAATAGTAGCTGGCAATGAACTATAGACGAACTATACCTCGTGCATATTTACATTTTGGCACTACCAGTTGCTCAATTCAATAATGAGCGTTCATTGTTAAAGCAAGCATAACATCTTGGATAAGAATTTTACAGGTCAACTATGGTTCTCAGGAACCCCAATAAAACTTTTCCCCTTTTAAATAGTTACGAGCAATTTTCAACTTTCATAGACCTATAATGTACTTTGAGAAGAAACTATATTTGCGTGAAACGTAAAAATATTCACAGTAGCAAAGATTAGGATGAACACAGGGGATTTAAAAGGCATTTATTCAAATGAAATCTGGACGAGGTATACACGTTCTATATTCGAACCATATGAACATATCTCTTATTCGTATTTAATTTAATTTTGCGATATTTTGTATATTACATTATCGGTAAATTTTTGACAAGAAATTTTTAACACGTAGTGCAAACGTAATCATATTACAATATACATATATTTTCATTTCAAATTCTGTTTTTAATTGTTATTAGAAATATAATACCTTTGTCTGGTAATACATGGTATACAAAAATACAGAACCCAAAATCATAAAATTTATTTTAATATAACTAGGTTTTTTTTTTGCAAAAGAAAACGAAAGAAATAAAACAGGCTTACCTCGTGTTCTGATATTAAGGGACGTCGACTGGAATCTGTAACGGAAAAAAACACATTAATGTAAATATTATATAAATTAAATCACTTTTACATTTATATTTAATAATAATTTGTTGTGATTTATTAGAATCAATACAATTATAACAACTTTCTATATCTCTTCTTAAAAATAATAATTCTACAAACCAATACCTTGAACATCCAGCTAAAGTAGATAATTGAATTGATAATCCTTTCCTTTATTCAAATTTTATTTCCGATTGTATCAATTCCAATTAATCAATTTATTAATGAATATCAAAAGTATTACTGTGAATCAGGTCACTTAAACATATTAATATTCAATCCAATTTTTTTATGTTGCAAAAAATAAAGAGAGAAACTCATAATGTGCTTTACAAAGCAACATCAAATCATCTTGTGGAAACAATATTGTAGAAAGTAAAACAGAGATGTGTAAAGCATATTAACATACTAGGTTAATTTCAGTTTTGTTGAGAAATTTTCACAAAATTTTATATACCAGAAGAAGATAAAATGAAACCAATATTATCTTTCAGACTTCAGTATCACCAAAAAATTTAAAATACTTATAAAAATAAATATTCGAAAACAGAAAATAATTTACATAATATCAATTATACGCTTATGCATAATGTAATTAGAAAATAGGTAATTATTAAATGAAATATTCATAACTTGCAAATTAATTCTTCATTCCTTATCCCCAGTTTCCATACATATTATTATAGCTCCTAATTTTCCTATAAATAACAGCTTATAAAAAATAATTTCAAGATAAAATTAAATTCGTTAATTATCTATTTCAATAATAATTACACTAAAATTAAATTAACACAAATACAAATAATACATTAAAATTATTTACACACTCACTACCTGTTAAATACTTTATTGAGGAACTCATTAAAATTAATAGGTTTCTTATCAAACTGGGCCAGTTCATCTAATTTGCATAATAGATATACAACAAATTCAATAAATGTTTCTTTTAATCTGACAGCCGCTTTGCAAATTCGATAGTATTTCGAACATAACAAGTCAACGAACTTCTAAACCTGATGTCTGCTCTTTTAAGTATTGATTGACATCGATTGAAAACCGCCAGCAGATATTTAAAACTGTAATATTCGCAAAATTGTGTCACACCTTCACTTCGAAAATAAACATTTAATTGTGATTACGCATAAATCAAAATAACAACTACTTATTACCCATTTCTGGGTGTGCCAATCTCCTTTATTCGAGTTGAGAGCGCTTAAAAGACGTCACCTGACGGACACTCCAAATTGAAAGTACTCGTACACCATACGAATGAAAATTTAAAAAAATCAGGACTACCTGTACACAGTCAGTCACTTTTATAATTGAATAATACATAAAGAATATTGTAAGTGTTACTAGGTAGCTTATTTACAAAGGATTATCATGTGTACAATTATGAATGTTACTATGTTACCAAAGTCATATGGTGAATATTGAAATAACTGCAATGTAATCATTTAATAGTTTAAGAAATGTTAAAAAAATTGATAAGGAAACTTATACACTTAGTAACAATATTTATGCAATTGAAATGGTCACTGATAAAAAATACTTTTTCAAAACAATCGAATCTCAGTGCCGAATTTAAAACTACACTACTACGTACTACAACTAAAGTGCAATACAAATTTCAGTATATTATAAATAAATGAATGAATAAGAACGAAAACAGTAATAATACTCGTATGAGTATGTCAGCAGAAAAAAATTCCAAAATGCAGTCTGCGGTTCATAAAACAAAAAATTGAATCAATGTATGGAAATAAGAAAATGAAACAATAAAACCCGCGAAACGATTTTTGAATGACATTAAAACATGCACAAGCACAATCTTTATCACTACGTGTTTATTTGTTTCTCATAAGTTTGTTAGTTATATTAACTATTGTGGAACAAAATATATGTATGTACATAATATATAAATGTGAAAAATGTTGTGCGACAAAAGGTAGTAATATTTTTAGTAGTAGGTAATTACTAATTACGATAATAACAAATTTGTTAAATAAGGTAAATATCTTAGTTTAATTTTGATATATATTTAGCGTTTCTTTAAAATAAATAAGCATCCTAAATAAGATTATACAATTTTTGATGGTATGGGTCAGGCGTATTTTTTTAATAAGTTTATGTTTAATATTTAATTAATTTAATTTCTTTATGTTCAAAATACATTTACGTGCATAGAAATCGAGCACCTTTGCATTTTTGATTTTCATTATTTTTATATTGGTTGTTTAATATGTACTTTATGAAACTCATTTGGATGTTATAAAGTACTTCTTAAAACTTCTGTTAACTTAGTAAATATATTTCTATTCTAGACAATAATAAAAGTAAATATCAATCACTGTCATCAAAAATCAAATTAAAAAATAAATATTCCTATTAAATGTTCATAAATTATAAAATGAAATATCGAATATTTTAAAATATTTTTTGACAAAAGAATAACGAAAATAGAAAAAAACAGTATAAAATATACATTTCATAAGATATTTTAGATTTTAGGGCACTCGTCCCTTAGAAAACTCGCAGTAACCGGCTTATTTGTAACGAAAACATGTGCGCTAAAATAATGTTTTATGAAACTTGTATTTTAAAGTACTGTTTTTAAAAACTAGCCCTCAGATTAAACTTATGTTGTTTGAAAGATCATTCAGTACGCTTTAACATGAGCCTAAATTTATAAAGAGCGCTATTTTTTATAAAGTGCAGAAACTGATATCCAAAGCAGAGCATATTTACATGATTGCACAGCTCATATTTACGTGGTTGCTATCAATAGCATTTCACAGTTTTGACGGATTGCAGTTATTGTCTGCATTAATATGCACATAATTTGTTCTTCAATGCAAATGTTAATTTGTTTCATGGATTTCATTTTAGAACTTTTCATTTGAGATCAAAAAAAGCATTCTAATTAATGGGCTCATGTTAAAAGATATTAAATGATCTTTCAAACAGCATAAATTTTATCTTAATTTCAGGCCTAGTTTCTATAAAAAAAAAACACAGTGTGTAACAAAAATGGTGGTCTACATTATACACAGGCGGCTTCTACGCAATTAAAGAACCCTGTTTTCTGTTATCTTTTTGAATAAAAAACTGAAAAACCTCAACTAGCTGTAAATCAGTAAAGAACAATTTTAGGACATATAAAAACATTTTTCCTTATTTTTACTCATCGAAGCAGCCTGTGTATATTCAATCCACAATTTTTGTTACACACTAAACTGCGAGGTGGTCGACTTCTATGCACGTCAGTGCATCATATTATTGTAGGAAGATTTTGAGGGTCAATTTAACGAATTTAAAAATATTTCAGGTTTTTCAAAATCTTTTTGAGGGTGTGATCAATGATGTTAACGAGAATTTACAAAATAGATCTCCTTGCTCTTCAAGCTTGTTGAAATTATTATTTTAAAATGAAAATTTGATTTAATTTTGTGCATTAATAAACGAATATGAATAGACCAAAATAAAAAATTTCACCAAAAAAATTATATCAATTTTTGGAAGTACCCATATTATGCAAAAAAAGATAAGTATAATTTAAGATTATTTACATTTACGAGTACCTACAATCCAATAGAATTTACAATAAGAATTAATATCTGTCCCGCCATATATTTTAAAATTTCGTATGTGGCCTGCTTCTCAAAAAGGCTGGGAATTCTGGAATCAGGATTGGTGAAATCAACAATCAAAAAACTTAAATAATAAAAAAAAACATTTCCTAAAAATCATATTTTATTACAGTAGGCATTTGATACAAGGTATAACAAACAAAACATGTATCTATATGATAATATAAGCTTTATAAAGAATAACTACATTTATTTTACAGTGCGTTCAAAAAAATCTTAATTCGGCTATGAACAAAAAAACGTTCTTCAATTTGAAAGCATTTAATTAAATTTGAGACAAGATATTGTCAAAAATGTTATCTAAAGAAATTAAAGCTTTCCTTCTTGAATCCTTATTTTAGAAATAAAAATAAATTAGAAAACGGTAAATGGCCATATTCTGTATCCTTCTTTATTATCTTTTCTGCTTAAAATTACATTTCACTATCAATTTTGACAATTTGACTTTTGAATTGAAGTTTTAGAACCTTCTCGGCACCTAATCTCCGTAACTGAGCAAAAGTCAAAGGTAGAGAATATTTTATCCACCGATGCAGAAACTGGATATTAATTAAACATTTGCAAAATTCTTCTGAGAGACATTTCTTTTTGGGCACTTTTAACAAGCACCAGACATTTTTAAAACATACCACCACTGAAATATATACTAACTGGAATGCGCGTACGAACCGTGACTGTGAAGCATATTGAAAGCCTGCTGCTGGAGTAGTCGGCAAACATCGAGACAGTTCGTGAGTAGACGGAAGCCTGCTGCTGGAGTAGTTGGCAAACATCGAGACAGTTCGTGAGTAGACGGAAATTATTACGTGTGGCGCATGTTTAAATAAATGAAGCATAATATGAAAACAAAGCGATCAGCTATGATACGAGTTATTCGGCTAGGTTCGGTTCGGCACGAACGTACGCGAACAGGACCAGCCATTATCGTTCAATGAGCTTCAGTGCAGCGTACGCTGATAGGTAGAGTATGCGAGTTCCAGTTAGTATATATTTCAGTGCATACCACATAAATAAATTGATACATAATAAAAATCGATGTATTAAAACTCGTGTTTTTTCAACCTTGTCTGGTAAACTCCAAAATCCTTATTTTTATTTTATTTTTTCCACACAACTACAAGGTCAGCTTAGTGCGTGTTCCATATAGTTCATCAAGAGAATGAAAGTTGACGTTTGCATTTTTTCTGCTTGGAGTTTCTTTTTATAAATTTGCGCAATAAAATGATTCCGATCCATTTGGTTGTAAATAATTATAAAGACACTAATGTATGTATAATAAATTTTTACAAGTTATACACTCCTATTCAAATATCAAGCAATACTTATGCCACTGAAAAATATAAATATGTATTCGTATCAATCGAGCGTCACTTAGATGTGACAAAATTAATATAAAATACTCAATTTTAGGTGAAATTGTTTCCGTAATGTCCGTCAAACTAGCAATTTTTTCATAATTACATAATGGTTTAGTTATTTATATTATAAAGATCATAATGTCAGTCTTTATGGTACTAATCTTGAAAAGACGAAGCCACATTTGATAATATGCTGCTGGCGTAAATTAATGAAAAAATAAATTTTATTATACTTACACCAAACAGTGTATTTTAAAATATTAAAAACTACCATATCCAATCATATAAGAAATGTCATTAGAGTACTCAAATTGAGGTTTATAGGTAATGTTTTAGTTATGACACAGCATATAAACGATTATACTCCTTACCAACTATGAACTATTACCGTAAATTCTTAATTTTATTAATAAGGAAAATTTTATCAGAACAGAACAAATCAATAACAAGCAATACCACTCGGGGCTTTCAGTATATCATTATTTTTTAACATTGTTTACATTTAGCAACTGTTCAGAGTCAGATTAAACTCGTGATTTAATAAAATTAATAGTAATAACAGTTGTCTCTTACGGTCGCATGACTTTCACAGGTAAACAGTGTTGTCAAGAAAAATTTACTTACACAATTTTAATCTTCTGTAATATCTTAAACAATTGGGTTTATATAATCAACGACATCAATAAATCAGGCAAATTCGTCTTCGCTCGTTGCAACAATTTACAGTAATTGTACACCAAGAATAAGACTAATATTTTAGTATCCAGCAATTATTAAATTTAACAAATACATATATATTGCAGATTAGGTATACCTCTGCCTAAATATTGTTTCATATAAATAATTGATTTTTCTAAACAAAATTCATTAGATATTTCCTCATCTCCCGAACTGAGCATGCTAGTAACAAAACAATCTGTTTACAGTTGTCTTAGAAATACAATTTATTTAGTCACAGTAAATAAACAAACTGGAGTAGAAATTTGTCGGTTAAAAATCCACATAATTCGTCACGGTTTACTCGCGTTTGAGTTACGTTCACGAAAATGAAAACGTTACGCGGTGCAGGTACCTGCGTCCGTGAAAACACGCTGGTGACGTCGCCGGACCGTGACCCGACCTTGACATGCACGCACACAACCAGGACAAGGGGTTATTCGGTAAAGGCTTTGCCAGTTCCAACCCTCAACCTGAATTTGTATTCAGGGTAATAAGATTTAGGTCGAGAGTTACGAGGATAACATCTCGAGGTTGGATGTGATAACCTCTTCAAGCCTGAATACTGATGTAACTATCTAATAAAACGTTTCTCAAACTATGCCCTGCAAGCACTACTGTTTATTGGAATATTTATTAGTGGAATATTTGACGAAATTTTGATTTTACACATTAGATACCAGACAAAAAATTATTATACAAAAATAATAAATAACATTTTTTATATACAATCGGCAAATAATGTTAACTTTATTCTTATCAAAATCATAATTTAATGTACTTCATTATTTATCGAGGGAAATAAAGTACTCCCTAGGGAAATAAAGTGATTCAAGTCCTTTGTTAATTGATATTGATTAACAAATAAGGAATATTATTAATTATATTTATTTTGAAAAAAATATAATGATTTTTGTAAAATTAAATTTAAAATAAATAGTTTTTCATCATTTATAGAAATGTGCTTCATTCTTCTTCTTTTACATTTGTATATAAAATATTGTATATAACACGAAAGTAAAGTGTCATCATTTGCCTAAACAAATAAAAGTGTTTTTCGTTTCGCTTTCAAGTTAAAATTTAATCGTGTTATTTTAATTATAATTTATACAAGTTTAAGTTCCTTTACATTACATACAAGTGTAGAATGTATTATAATACAAAAGTATATTCTATACTACGCCCTCAGGAATCAATCTTCGCTCTCGACAAATAATGACTAACTTTACTCCCTTGATATATAAACTACTATTATTCAATTTTGACGTTTTAAACTGTCATTATTAACTCCATAGCAACAACTATAAGTAACATTTTATTCACCAGTGGATTAAAAATTTTAAAATCACAGACACAATTTTTTTTAACTCACTCTGCAATAAATAATGCATTTCAAATAACATCAGGCACGAAAATAACACTGACCACAGTATTTATTAGATACTATCAGTCATTTTCATTATTTTTCACGACACAAATAACAGACAATAAAGCTTTTCCTAAATAGAGGATTAGACAATCTAGGATTGCACAGCCTGCTGAGTGATTAGTTTTTATTTTGTCAAATGGTTTTTATTATTATTACGATAAAATTTAATAAAATATTGTATAAACCAAGTGAACTAAGAATGTTTATTCATGAGAAGAAAGTAAGGGCGAGTGAGTTAAATCCTTAGCCAGCTTGGTGTATAAAATATCTATTAAATCGATTAATTATTTGTAGTTTGCGAGAAAAAAAATATTAAAAATTTAAAGACGGCTCAAGATGGCACGAGCATAGCACATAGGCAAATTGAGCTTATTTTGCAACCCATAGTGCATAACGATTAGCAAGTTTTTTTAAAAAAAAATACCAATTAAGGAAATTGAGATATTTATGGAAGTTTTATTGTAAACTCCATTTCTATTAGAGAATGATTTTAACCATTTGCTAATGATGAACCACCCTAACGAAAAAAAAAAAAACCCCTGGCCATTCGAACATCCCCACAGCCCTTCTCCAAACATTGGAAATAGTGTAACAATATGAGAATTGGTTATGCACTTATTTTTCGACCGACGATGACCAGAACCTTATGGATGAGGCATGTTGATGAATGAGGATGAACACACATAAAATAAAATGAACGATATGGACAGTTACACATGAAATAACTTCATTTATATTATAATTAATGATATTTACGATTAAAAGTAACTATTAAACTAAACTGATAAAATCCTAGAAATGCCGATACTGCATGTTTAGGGCGAATTCTTACATCACAGAACGCTGTCCGACACCTCAAATCTACATCTTTAATCAACGCGCGTACAAAACATATTCTTTAGTAATTAATTCGCAGAGAGATTATTTGAAACAATATAAAAACCATATCTTCAAATGGCGGTAACCAATGCATAGAACTATACACATCTGCAGGCACATAAACTTGTCAACGCATTATCTGTGTGACCCGACTACGCAGAAACAGATATCAGATTACAAACACTAAATAAAACATGAAAATGACAGGCTTTACATTCTTTTCTACTAGCTGCAATTTTTAGTTATTTTTATAATTATTACAAAATAACGTTTAGTGTTTATTATTATAATAAGAAGTGTAGTGATTCATTTTAATATTTTATGACTACTTACTACTTACAATGATATTCGACTATGATCACATACCCCATTTGCAAAAATCTTTAATTTAATCTGATTTATATTTTATTATTCGAAAAATATACCCCTCACATTTCCTTTTTTTCTTCTTATACATCGTATACTGAGCAAAAAATTAATAAGACATTTTGAACTTCCTCAAAAAAATTATGTGAATATTGTTTGATGCCTGAAACTTAGGTGTTTTAAATTCAAGATATGTTTTTCTAAAGTAAATTGTGAGGTGTTCCATACAAAAAAGTTTAGGAAACGCTGATCTAATAAACTAGAATAACCAGATAATATTAGAACATTATTTTAGTTTAAATAAATAAATATTAACAAATAACAAACCGAATATCGTTATTAACTATATAATTACGACGATTTCCAACATTTTAATTTTATCCTCTTTTTAACATATACGAAATCAGCATTCGAATTTATAGATAAAATTAACGGTAATGTAAAAATTCAACCGTTATCTCATATATGAACAGAAGAAAACATGCTGCTGTCTGAAACTACAGGCTTCATTAGCTCAGATGATTCTGTATTTACAATTCATAAATCTTAAATTCAAATACTGGCCTTTTTTTAGTTAATTTTAAATCCGTTTCTTTAAGAAGTTTATATCTATCTATAAATTTAATAAATATGATAACTAAATTTAAAATATGCATATTAACGAAATCATCAAAAAATGTCATACGAAAAGGATTTTTGGACAGTGATAGAGAATATTGGACGATTTAGATAACAACTGATTTTGCATCTAAATTCATATTCATTTTCCCCACTATAATATTATTCCGTGAAAAGTAGTTACATGCTGACGCCACTGGTTGGGCGTGTCGCACGCGTGACCGTTTGCAGAATTAAACCTGCATATTTCTAGAATGTAGGAGAAACTTCTCGAAGGCGATAACGTATTACAGGGGGTACCTGTGTAAAGAATCCAATGGAAGTATTCTAGAAGAATGCCGAGCTATATGAACACGAAGCGGCACGATGAGATTCAGTCATTCTACGGTGTCCAATCAGTGAAATATACAAGTCGAGTCGACGTCGTATTGAATAAATAAATAGTGATATAAATGAACACCTAGATATAAATAGTAGTTAAATAAATAATTATAGTGAGATAAATATTGTTTAAAAAAATAATAGTACTGTGAAGTCCTTAATAATATTCTTGTTCGTAATTAGTGTTTAATTGTTAGTCATAATGTTCGTTAATTTTAATTATCTTTTTCTTAATTATTTCTTGTTTAATAAACTTTTAATTTACATATTAATGTTTCTTTGATTTATACACTTCACTCAAATCAATAAACGTTGCAGTACTTTTATCAATGCCTTTACAATATTTAATATTTGTTATTATGATGTCCAGAAATTTAATAAACGCTTGTTTTGAAGGCATACATATTTTTCATTTAGTATGCCTAAACAATGCAATTAAGTTTCATTACCAAGTAAATTTCATAACATATTTTCACCTTCATTGTGCACTTTCTGTCTTGTGAAAACGAAATATGTATTATTGTTTAAAAATATTATTTGAAAACTAGGTTAAATAGAATATTACATACAAAAATGGAATTTGAACTAAATTGTCAGACATAAAAGGGAAAAACACAACATTTCTATGTACACAAATACACTATTTACAAGCTATAAACAAAGTAAATCTACGATAATGACATTATGAGTTAACGTTTATTGCACCAAAAACCAAAAGTTATTGCCCAAGAGTGTAATTATAATACTAGTTTAACAGAAAGTTACATTGGAGTATTATAATTAGAATTTGCATTAAATAATTGAAGGGTATAAGCGTAAAAAGTAAATGTTTGTGGCATCTTTGTAAGCGATAATTTTTAAAAAAAGTTTATCATTTATTCATTCTTGAAGGAGTGTTTTCTGATAACAAGGTATTATGTTTGCAATTCATAAATTTTAAAGAACCGGGGACTTTTTTAATGTCATGTTATGCACACAAAAAACATGACAAGAAACTGAATTATCACTGTCACCAATTTTGAAATTCAGAGCGTCACACGAAATAAATGATACCTTAGAAAAGAATTTTAAATTAAAAAAATTTAAATTAGCTTACGCTTCATGAGAAAAATTCAAATTATTACAACAATGTAAATAATAACGTCTCAATTTAAAATAAGAGCAAATTTGTAAGAAACCTTAAAAAGCAATTTATATTAATAACTACAAAACCTTTCTTCTGGATCAATAATTCTCACGCTTATTACAAGTTTTAACATGGGTCATTAGATTTAGTTCCAATGAATACAGTAAATAATTGATTTCTAGTATTAAAGTTTCGAGTCGATTTCCAATAAGATTTCATAAAATTACAACTGCAATATAAATAATTTATTATATTTATCAGTACAACTACTTATTTCAATTAAATAAATATAACAAATGTGTTTATAATCATATAGTCATATACAGACATGTTGGTTACTTGTGGGCTAAATTTCCAATTATTATTATGAATAAATATTATTTAAAGTATCCAGGATTCAATTTATCTGTCAATACAATATCAATACATCATGAAAAATGTAGAACATTGCGTGCACTAGTTGACCGGATTTGCGTCTGATAACCCAAGCTTACATTTCATCCAAAACAATAATAAATAATTGCATACATATTAGAGATTTATAATTGTATATGAAAATAATTCCTTTTGAAAGGTCTCCACGATTTTGAGTATTCTTGAAATGAGGCATAAACGGTCTTAGTAATATAAACACGAGTATGTAATAAAATGACACTATTAGATTTTATTTACTTTTCTGTACATTTTAGGCTTGCAATTTTTTTTAAATATAACTAAACAATATTCACGCCCATAAATTTCGTTATAGTCGTTTTTACATGTTCCATAACACAAAAACGACTATAATAGCCCAAGTTCCACTAACGTGAGTTTTGTGCATTAGGTTTAGAAAAGTTGTGAACTAAAAATGAGATAGAAATAAAAAACTGACAGAGCTGATCCGATATTTCTTTGGAATAAACTATATTATCATTTTCATTTCACATTAAATTAAATTTTTTTATAACAAACAATATAGAAACACCAACGAACTACATACGTAGAATTCACTGCATACTTAAAATTCACAATGCCAGCACAACGATTATCGAATATACAAATACACTTATAAAATCCTTAAATTTCATGAACCAAAATAAAATAGAACATTGTATCTACGTATCTACCACAGGCATAATCAAGTTTATAGCACTCGGTAAAATTAAAGCTCTCCATTACGCGTCGAGCTTTAAATATTCCCTCGTGCTACAATCTTTTAATAATTATGCCCTTAATATATGTATAAATAACTAATAATTGTCGCATAATTTTGAGGAAAAAACTAAGTTTTTTTTTTATTGTCAAAAATATATATTTCAGGAAAGTTTATGGACGCTCATATCTTGGAATAACACATAATAAATCTGTTTTTACCATGTCTTTAAATTGTTTATTAGGGCATCAAAAGAGGAAATTAATGTATAAAGCTTTACATAATGTTTTAGGAGCAGGTAGTATTTACATGATAAAGTAAGCAATATAGATTAAGCACCAATCTAATTGTAAATAGGTATAAAAAATAAAGAATAATAATAATCAATATAACATTTAACAAATTACTTGTATTAAATAACTATTCAAAAGTAATAATAAATAAACATTGTGAACATTTAGCGATCTACTCAAAGCACTCAATGAGCTACATATGTTTTATATTTAAACAAAATATCATTTTGTTTCAGACTAATCTCTCTTGTCATATTAATATTTTGATTTTGTGAGTAGATATTAATAAAGGAGTCCGGTGACCGGAGCGCAGTCCAGTTCGGATCGATTTGGCGTCTCCCCGGAGACAGACGGCCTTGATACGTATGCGCCTTGCGTCACATTATTTACCCAGACACACATTCACATACTCTTCATTTCTACTATTGATCTCATTTTATTTATTGTTCTTCTTATAAAGGATAGGATTATTTTGTTTTGTTGTAATACTGAATTCTTTTTTTTTTTCTTTTGTGAACGGAAAATTACATTTCAAAGAAATGTAGTGGATATTGTTTGTATAGAAAGAGTGTGATACGCTACTCATAAAAGGGTGTGTATTTCTTTCACTAAAAGTTATCAAAAGCTTATTGTCAAAGAAATAAAAAAATCCAATATAAATAATGCCAATGTGTTAATTAAATTTTCCAGTTATTTTGTTCGCTTTTATATATGCGTAAATATTTTCTAAAATAAAATAATGTAATGCACCACTGGTCTTTAAAATACTCATTTTATATGTTTTGCCCAAGGCTTCTCATGATTTTTTGTGGTTATTTTTAAAATATACTAAAAAGAAAAACTTCGCCTTTTTAACATAAAAAATCACATTTCTATAAAAAATAGAATTTCGCACCACATAAAAAAAAACTATGTATATTTCTGTGATATAGAAAAAAACAGTTATGGCATTATACTTTCACCACGAGATAAATGTAATTTTAATTTTAAAACTCAATTGTGTTCTTCCAAAAATATAAAAAAAGTTCTTTTACATGAACACTATACTGTAGTATCAAAACTACGGAAAACAGTATGAACAAATATTTGTAAGCCCAACAATGGCCCAACACATTTCTTCTTTACATGAGACTAAGCAAATAAAATAAAGTTACATCTGTTTTTTTCCTATACCCACCAGATATTGTTAATATTATTAAATTGTTAAAAATAATTATTTACAATGTAATATAATTAATGTCCTAAACAAGGTTGAGAATATTTGTAAATTTTCTGTATTTACTGGGGTAGGTACATTTTATGCCTCTTTTTAATATACAGATATATCGTCATTGTTGGAATCTGCGAATAAAAGCAGATTGGCCCATGTACAAATGGATAAATTAATCTTACCTTATTTCATTTTACGTGACAAATTTAGAAAAAAAAAACATCTAAATATGTGAGTTTTGTCCCAAGTATATAATTTCTAACAAAGTTTAAACAGAATCAAGAACATACATAAGCGGTATAACCTCTTTACCCGTGTACGCCGAACAAAGATTATTCACTACTAATGAAGACACTATTTTATATGAATGTACCCACTAATAATGAAATAAAGCGAAATAAAATTATGCAGATAAAAGATATAAGAACTGGAATCTCACATCCGAGCTTCATTTCCTAGCATTTTATATAACATTTAAAACCTGTCTTTCCCAGACTAAACTGTACAAGTTGTCATCTGCGTAAAGCTGTTTTAATATTTTACGGTTCTGTTAATTTAATGGTATTACTCCGCAAGGGCAATGATCTTTAGTCAGTAATACGGCGTAATGACTATTGTTAATTTTGCACCTGCTAGAAATATAGACGCTGTGACGAAGCAACTTACATGTTTCTTGAAGTTTATGGTATTCGATGTCACAGAAACATGGTAAGAAGTGTACAAGTATTCATTTTAACGTTCACTAATACCGTTGCTTCTTTTATTATTTAATAGAGATATAACATGTGGAAGAAAACCTGTCACATGGATTCTACATAGTTTAAATTACTGTTAATCTTATAAAGGACAATATTATAAATTTTTCAAGGTAAATTATACTTGCAAATTAACTGAAATGCAATGTGCTACTATAATATTAATAACCAAAGTCACGAAAGTACGACAATGATACTGGCAGTTGCTTTTGCAATTATCTCCGTAAATCAGGATAAAATCCATATTTTCTACGATCATTATAGAAAATTTCTTCTTAGCTTTCCCCATACTATACAAAACCAGAAAGTTACCCGCATATGCTCTTTGCCCAAAAGTCGTGACAATTTTTTTTTTTATTCCTTACTTAAAGCGAGGGGTTGGTCTCTTAGGAAGAAACATACACAATTCACTTTAATTCCACTAATTCCTCCAATTTTTAATCAATTTCACTAATTCCCAAGCAATTCCGCTAATTCTCGGTGATTCTCTGATTCCTACCTAATTCTTATAATTTATTTTAATTGCCGAAGTAAAGTAATATACTCGTATACTTCTTTGTTATACCTTTTTTGATGATGTACTTTGTTACTTTTATTCTTAGTTAGTGTTGGCAATTAACGTATCAAGGGTGTTATAAGGACAATAACGCCTGAGGGCAACAGTGTACTCTCCGGGGGCCTCTGGCCCGAGGTGTGTACGTTGACCGAAGGTAATAAGAGCGAAACACGTGTCTACAGCTGCTATTGAGCGATTACCCTACGAACAATATTTTTCTAGTTTTCATAACTTTACGCTCATGATATATGTATATTTTCGTTTATTTACCTTGGGGTCCAAGTAACGGATCTGGTGGGTGGTTATAAATTACCGCCGCTGCGACGTTGTATTTATCCACAAATCCGTGGAAATGCTGACCGAAGCAACAAATGTGTATTTGGCTGCTTACTAGTGCTGTTACAATTTGTCGGTATTCTAATTACTATCTCTAGTTAATGTCCATTTATTAACTAGCTATGCTGTACAGATGAGCTCTAATAAGAGCGAAACACGTGTCTACAGCTGCTATTGAGCGATTACCCTACGAAATATATATATATATATTTATACATTTTTGAGACATAATTGTACAAGTTAAAATAAAAGTAAGGATAACATTAATTGAAAAACTATTAGTGAGATATATTGATAACGCTAAATATAATACCAATACAAAATAAATAAGATAAAAATGGCAACAGAAAACTGGACAGAAATGAATAGGTCAAAGGAAATGTTAAATTCTGTATATGTATTCTTAATGTAAACTACCTTTGTAGGTCTCTGTGTTATTAAACCATTTAACTAAAAACTAAACCATTCGAATCAAGAAATTACAATACATAAATAGTATATTATTCAATGAGCTTTATAATATATTACTCATGAGAATAAAGTTTTTCTCTCGAGCCGGAAAGAGAGTGATGTAAGTCATTCGAATGAGTAATAGCAATTACATGAGAAGAGAATACTATACTTTATCCACAACTGTAAAATAATAACATATTTCTATTGAAAAATAAGTAAACAGATAAATCTAGTTATCATTGTTGCAGCAACCTTTTGTTACAACAATATTATTCAATTGGCAACAGTAACGAAGGTAATTGATAAAAATCGGTATATTATTTAACAGTTATGGATAAAATAATATAGTTATGTTTATCATCACGGCATATTACATTACCCAGATAATATAATACATATAATTATACGAATATAATTCTACGATTCATACAGCTACGAATATTATGAATGATATTAGAACATTAATAAAGATACCAAAAATTATTAATTACACTATAAAATTTGAAACAGTCATTCATGTATCACGTGTATAAATTTAATATTTTAGTAAATGGTAATACACTATTCAGCGTATTCATATATATTTCCGAAGAGAGAAGTGAGTCAGCTGAGCTCTTACTCTTATCCCTTTTTTTATTGTTACTATTGTTTTCGGGTTTTTGCTAACCCACTAAGTGGGACACGCGTGATTTTATGTATGTATGTATCCCCCGAATATTTCGGCACCAACGGACCCATCGGTAAAGTTTAATA
The DNA here is from genome assembly GCA_943142095.1 of Ophonus ardosiacus. NCBI lineage: Eukaryota > Metazoa > Arthropoda > Insecta > Coleoptera > Carabidae > Ophonus > Ophonus ardosiacus. Next base: position 22,646,839 of record OW964830.1, on the reverse strand, counting down.
TGTATAATTTAAAATGTAATATATTTTTATTTGTTTCAACCACAAAATGAATCAGATTGTACTCCATTTACGATAGCGAGAGAATTTGAAACTAATTCTATTGGTAAAAAGAGGATAATTTTGGAGCCGAACCAACAGAATGATCAAGAATTAGTTCCAAATTATCTCGCTATCGTGAAAGGAGTATAGTGACTATTTCTTGACCCCTTTTATATAGATTACTACATTTACCCGTATATTTTTAATCTTGATTTTGTCATATTATTATAATTTGTTGTTTTGTTTATAAAGTAAAGTAATTATTGAAATTTTAATAATATCTCCTAAAATTCTAATTATTTCCTCAATTCTATTAAATTCCATCATTTCCTAGTGAATTTTTTCAATTATTCCTAGGGAATTCCTCAAATTCCATGTAAATTCCTCTAATTTCAAATGCAAATTCCTACTTAAGGGTACAACTAATTCCTATGTGATCAAGCCCTCGACCTGAAGTAGCATGAAATTTCAAATTTCTACAATTTTAATATTTATAAATTAAATAAATTTGAAAAATCAAATGACAACGTCGAGACTCGAACCCAAGACTTTCAACTTTTCGGGCGGACGCTATACAACTGAGCTACTAGGCACCGATGAAGTCACTAATGCCCAGTTGCACCGCTAACACTTAAAATTTAAACCTGGTTTTATTCAGTTAGCCAATTCAATTTTGTACTATAATTAAAAAATTATTCGACAGGAATTAACATTAATTTATTTGGTTAACGGAATAAAACCATGTTTAAATTTTAAGTGTCAGTGGTGCAACTGGACATAAGTGTCAGAACTGCAAGGTTGATATGACGATATGGCGAATATATCATCCAACATTTAATCGTATTTATCATCATTGTATGTATCACGTGATGTCGTGTCGTTATCTTCAATTGTTAATCTAATATGGCAAAGCCTTTAGCACATCCAGTCGGCCTGCAAAAATACGATTAAATATAGGATGATATATTCGCCACATCAACCTTGTAGTTCTTCTGACACTTAGCGCACGAAATATCAACTGACCATCAGTGCTCGTAGCTCAGTGGTAGAGCGCCCGGAAAGTGGAAGGTCTTGGGTTCGAGTCCTGACGAGGTTAGTTGATTTTTCGAATTTGTTTATTACTTTAAGTGAAGTGTCATCCTCAATTGTCAATATTGATAAAACCTTATTTAAAAGTGTTGTCATGGAAAAAGTAAAGCTAGTCACCTATTTTCCGCTTATGTGACAATGCAGGATAGAGTTGAGTATTGAAATTTTCACATCTCGTGGAGGAAAATAGATGTTCTTTTCTTTACATATACATAATTTTATATGAACAAAATACAGATACTACAAGCAAGGTTAAAATTACACAATACATCAGTGGAGTGTTTTATCCTTTAATCCAACATTTCTGGGTATCCCGACTGCTTCTCTTTCGGTAATGATAAAATATCTGTATCGTTGACAGCGTTTACATGATGATTATAAATATGTAAAACATAGTACCATGGATTAATTTCATATATTTTGTAAAGTATGTGTATCATTTTTCTCCCACCTAAAATATGTACTTACTTTAAATTCTCCCTACTAGAATACTTACTTTGAAACTATATTTTATATTTTGTTTTGGTAGAAAAGTTAGCCTGGAAATTTATATTCTCAAAGATGAGTACAACTTTTGCTTTTTTTGAAATATCAAAACTCGCGAGTTTATTTTATGAAAGAGTAAAACTTTATAAGCTTCGTGATTTACGATACGAAATTTATTTTAACTTTTATAGAGTTTAAGTTGTGGGAAGAAAAAGAATTTTTTTTTAAAGGGACCTAACAAAGCTATTATAAAGAAAACTTTTCATAAAACACGTTTCCTCTTATAATTATAATTTTAATAGGTATTAATTTCTTTCATATTTGGTTTTTTCTTTTTTTTACGATGCAAAAATCTTTCTTATAGGTATGTAATGTTATTTATCTGTCGTATATGACATTTTTTAAAATCCATTTTTAGATTTCATTTATTTCATAATAATTATTTTCTGCTACTGCGGGAAGTACCTACCTCCAGCTAAATCAGTTAACAGTTAAATGTTTTTTCTACATAGAATATACATAAGATCTAAAACTAAAAATGTTCACTAAGCAAATCACACGTCTACAGTACATTGGGAATTAATTTAAAACAAACAAAGAGAGAAATCGCATAATATTTGTGCATTAAGGTGCGTGCCCACCGAGTCTGCTATTGCCGATTGGCACGGCAACAAATTAATACAAATATATCGTTCTTTAGGGCTAATAATTAATATGATAAGATGGGCATAGGAAAAGAAGCGAAATATCGGTTTTCTTTGGTGAATCTAAAAATAAAATGGAAATGCGACACCTTTCGACAGAGCCGATTTGGCAAAACCGAAGCAGTATGTTTAGAAAACTAAGAAATACATGCTGATTGGGCTGGGCGTGAATTTTATTCGTTAGAACTAGGACTCGTTTAAAAAAATACTGTTTATAACTCTTGATAATGCTGTAAATTTAACCGAACCGTTAGCATTTAAAAATTGACGTTTTATTCAAATTCTCTGTCCAATTTTCGATTTCTAACTAATATTTTAAAAATAATGCTTTATTAATGATAATTTCAAAGTTTGGCGCCGCGGAACTTTTTCGTTGGAGGTGACCATTAGCATTCATTGCATTACTTTTTCATTTAAACTTATGAATATTTTACTTTGTTAATGGTACAATAATTATTATTTTTTGAAAACAAATTTATTTATAATCAATATGAATCAAAGTGAGGCTTCCATTCAACAGGATAAGTAAGAAGACGTCCTGTTTGTAATTTGTAACAGAGTTCTCGAGTCATTAGAAATGTAAAGAGATTACATCAGCGCTGAAGGATCAATAATTCTGTCCCCAAGGATATGCGGAGTTCAGCCTGAACGGGACCAACTGTTTATCGTCGCATCAACGATATTAAATTACATTCCAGGAATTTTATATACGTCTGGAGTAAAGCTGGACATGCAGTAATTGCATTGAATTTCAGATATTAAACTTAGAAGATTATTGCTGCTATACTCACAACATTACGAACATAAGTGCAGTTACATTTTAAGGTTACAATAAGAATTTCAATTAGAATAATTGGATGTCAAGTAACGAAGATTTATTTACCAACTACATTTAAATAAAACTATCAATAAAAAGTGGAAAATATTAGGTGTATAGAACTGAAATAAAAAAAAAAAAAAAAAAAACTATTTCTCGTCATGTCTGTAGCAATAGGCGTCAAATCTTTGCTCCAGATGCATGAAATGGATTCGAAATACATTACACGAAGCATTACACTATTAGTCAATTGACGCACTGCTATAGTCATATTTATTCAGTCGTGAAAACGGGAAATATTCTCAGAAGTCAGAAGAGAAGCAACGTATTTTTTCTAAAATATTGGTATAATTAAGATAGTCAAAAATTAAGAAAAATATGTAGCATCGTGTACCTAACTCATCTTACTATTATTGGAAATAATCATTTACAGGGTAGATTGCAAAGAAAAGAGCATATAACGCGAATATTTAAAAATTAAACGAATTTAAGTGTATGCGGTCGCGTGCGCAGGAGAATGGGGTATTCCAATCAATTATTTTATTATTTTAAATAAAACTTCATTCAGTTTTGAAGCAATTCATAGTATTAAAAAATTTTAATTGTTCCTAGTTTAACAGTATTTTAATTTCGAGAAATCAGTGTAACGTCACATTTCCCCTATACTTGTCTTTCTCACACACACTGCTCTGAGTAAGCTACGAGAGAAAGGCAAATGTGAAATATCTCGTAAAGTAATTATTTAAAAAATGTTTTCATTGTTTTAACTATTATTTATTGAGCCATCTTTAAGTTAAATTGAAATTTTTCTTATTTTTTGTTATGATGGAATACCCCATTACGTGATCGGCTCTGATTCGGTCGGCCCGGATGCAAATACAATCGACATCATACTTGAAAATTATTTCCAATTTTCGAAAAGGACTACTTTACTTTATATCATAATATATTTAATTCCTTTAGAAATTACTTAAGTACATTTTATAGGAAGAGTCATCATAAGTTTAAAATATAATATTGTACACACACATACATACAATAAAAATTACATGTCACTCGTTATAGAAGTCATTCAGATCATTTCTTTGTTAGGTAAATTCTTCTTTAAAGTATTAAAATTTGTTACCGCCAAACGGGGTTACTTTGAACCCCAAGAAAACTTCGAACAAAATTACCTCTAAAATAATTTTTTAAGGCAATAAATCCTGTCTTTTGTTCATCATAATTATAAAAGAATTATTATTCAGTTTAAATTTAATAATAATAATGTTTATTTTCTTATTAAATAAAATATAAGTTGTAATACAGACGTGTTGATTTTGTTACTAAAAATGTAGTTCCGATGACCAAAACATAATATTAAGCCAATTATGCACTTACTTTTTTCCCGTCTTTCACGTGATTGTGCTACTTTGAATGTATCTAAGACACAAAGGTAAATATCTGACATTTTATACGTTGTTCAAAGTTATCACGACACACGGGGTAACTTTGAACACTTACATTTTATTTTTCTATAATGACAAAATGTATAGAAGTGACTTTTTGACACATGTGTCTTGTTCCTAATATTCTAACTACTTAAGTAATATTTTTTTCAATAAAATAAAAATGAGTAAATATTAACAAAAACAATATTAAAATGACGGTACCTCTTTCACACTTGAAGATAGTTTATTAAATAACTTAATTCCTAAAGAATTTGAAGAGTTACGTTACTTTACTACTAATTTTGAATTTAGTAAAAGTAATCCTTAATTCATTTTCCCCCTCATATTAATTAAAGTGAAGAACATCTTTGTTTCATAATAATGTATCCTTTCTCTGAAAAATATATAAACAATTTTCATAAACGAATAAACCAGTCAACGTTAAAGCTACATTTCCACCGATTGTCCTAATGCGTAAGAGCTATAATTAAAGCTTAAGAATTAAGAGCAATGCGTAAGAGCAAAAGATTGCAAACTTCTAACCTGAACTGTCAACTATCAATAAATAAAAAATAAATAAATATATCACGGCATATTACCCATATCTGGGTGTGCCATTATCTACAACACATGTAGACATCGGTAATGATGACTATATATTTTACCGTGTGGGCGCTTACCAGGCGTCACCTCACGGGCACTCATAGCTGGTGTGGAGAGTGCACCACAGGGGTCACTTTTGTGCCATTTAAAATTGGAAATATTTGGCGTCTGTTGGGAGCGAACCCGGTTCCCCCAGGTTCGCGACCAGACACTATCAATCCATTTTATAATTATTAATTTTTTAATTTTTCGGTATGGATATAACTCGGGATATAAATACAGAAAATTATGTATACGACATATTTAAAAAAATAAGAATTGCTGCTGCAATTGCAGTCTGCTAGACAACAAGAAATAAGGGAAAAAATTGTGACATTTCTGTTGAATTAGTCACTAAACAAAATAGCTGGAAATGGTAAATTATTATAATGCATTAAGTCTTATGCACTAATCATTATGCATTAAGCAATAAAATAAGCATTCGGTGGAAAGGAGGCTTTATAAATTTAAATTTATAAAACTGTCTCTGCATGAATCCTGTGATTTTAAATTAACAATACACTAAAGCATTTGTTTTTGACACAAAAATTCGTTTCTAGCATCAGCAGACGCACCCCATAAATAAGCTAATACCGTACCTTAATAGCGATTCAACTATAGCATGATAAAACATCAACAATTGAGGAAGAGTTAAATATTGTATTTGTTCAACATGGTAATGATTATATCACAATGATTTTTCCTCGGATTTTACCAGTGTAAAAATTCATCGAAAATGAAACTTAAAATTTTAGAAATACCTACTCTACTAATACATCCGTTCTCAGTAGTAATATCATAATAATTAGAATTCTGATAATTATAAAAACGTATATATTTAGTTTTAGTTTCATTCGGGTATAGTATATTAGATTTACAGCAGCGTAACATTTTATATAAATAATTATTGCATTTATTTTGAATAGAAGTTTTATGTTTATCCGAAATTAATGAAGTATACGACTGCATACTTAGAGCTTTAGAGCTCTTAACAGATTTTCGAGGAAAAACAATAAAATATAATCCAAAATTTTGTATCGCACTATTCTATTTATTGAAACAACAAATTAGATTTTGTTTACAAACGATCAACCGGAAGTGATACTTTACTTAAAGCTCATTGCTATTTTAAACATGGAATTGGCGGGATGTCATGTGCTGACCACTTCAGATTTTTTTATTCTTATGAGATAACTGCGATTCTGATCATTTCATCAATCCCCCAATTAATTTCGAGGACCTTAAAATGTACTTATTATTCATAAAAATTACAATTACTGATTTCCATGACGATTCCTATGTCTTCCTTATTTGAGATAAACACAAGTTAAAAGTGAGTAATTAATCTCACGGAGAAAAAATCATAAAAAAAACTAAACTATTGTAAATGCAAATTATTAAGCGACATAAACTAAAACGTATTTATAGTTTATTCTATAATTTCATACCTCATTGAAGAGCAACTTAAATAAGAACACCAGGCATATAATGACTGAAATTAACAGCGATATGAGACAAGAAAGTGCTCAAGTATAATATACTTTTTTCTATTTTCTTTAATAACTTTTACGTGTTCTATTGCTCATTTTTGTTATTTTTACCTTCCATCACCTTTAGGTAAGGATGGTACTGCCTTTGGTCAAAAAATTCGATGATGAGTTTTAATGAATAAGCAGGTTTTAGGGTCCCTAGAATATGATTTTACTAGTTTTACGATGTGTGTGCGTATGTGTATGTGTGTGTGTGTGTGTGTGTGTGTGTGTGTGTGTGTGTGTGTGTGTGTGTGTGTGTGATAACTCCAAAACTACAATTCCAAAAATTATGATTCTTTCGAATTCCTCTTTATTCAATCACATGAAGAGCTGATTAGATTTTGGTTATATTGGTCAAACGGAAGTACTCTTATTTGAAGTTCTTAACAGTTTTTGTTGAAAAAACCAGGGTTGAAAAAAACCCGGGTTTTATTGAATAAAAGCGGGTTTTATTGGCAAACATCGAAATATATGTATCATTCTTAACTTTAGTTTTATAAAGTATCTTAATACACATACACAAGTCGGCGTAATAGATAAAAGATATTAATATTATTATTTTTTTTTTAAGACTGTAATGTAATAAACAGTAAATTAACTAGAAAGTGTACATGCGTACAAGTTACGAGTTAATATTAATAGTTGCAAGTCTGTGCAATGCAAGTGTGTACAAAAATAAGATCCAAGAGTCACAACTAATAGTATGTTTAATACACAACTTAAAAAATAATTAAAATGCTGACACCAGCATTGAAGTTGTTCAAATGTAAAAGAAACACTGTGCAAAGCACAACAATGAAAAATATATTTAAAATGATCAAACACGAAGTACACAAAATGAAATTGATTGTAAAATGTTGCCGGTGACAAAAATTTATATTTTCTTGGGTTTTTTTAGATGGGTTTTTTTAAAAAAAAAAAAACCGGGGGAAGAACTGTGTGAAGAAGATGTGATGAGTGGGAATGAGGAAGTGTCAAGTGGAGTTTACAGAATGTATTTTCGTGCTATAATTTTATTGGATTTATAGAATATTTTCAAAGGAACTTGCGGTATGGAATTTGTAAAAAATAGTGTGTTCATGTTACAATGTTACAGGATATATATATAGAATCCTTTTCAATGAACTTTTGGTATGGGATTTATAAAATTACAATGAAGCCGGGCTTTTTGATATTAATCAAACACATGATTTTGAGTTTGAATAGCGAGTGATTATTTTGTTTATTTTCAAATCGTATGAAAAGTTGAAAAGCATGTATAAATGAAACAACATAAAAACAGAAATATCAACTACATAAAAATCACCTTTTTCATGAAGTAAAAATATAAATAAATCTCTGCCTGACTTCCAATCTGATAGTTTGAGAAATGATTCTCTTCGCATTGTTAGGTCACGCATGATAACAACTAAGTTTGGGAAATTACACTGGCGTTGTTATCGCAATGTCCAATCACGTTTTCAATCACTGCTTGCACGAATTTCATCTTCAAGTTGAATCGCTGCACTTGGTGTGTCGAGTCGAGTCTACGGCTACGTGCCCGCAGCCAAGACTCTCTGACCATCGTATCGTAAGTGCTGTTATTTAATCTTAGCAGGATTATTCATGAGTGTCGCGGATTATTCCTTGCAGGAACGGAATGAACAGTTTTTATCCTATAAGATAAATTAAAAACTTTATAGTGTTGTGAGATAAAATCTGATGAAAACTTCATATTACTTAGAAATAATATTCATAATTATTGAAATTTGTCACACTTTCTTATTCAATAATAAATTTAAAAAAATATAATTTCTATTTTTCATTTTCATACCTATTACGGTTTTTCAATTACAATAATATATTATCCTGAATCCGGCAGCAAGCATTAAGGAAAATAATAGGTGTAAATAGGTAGTAACTAGCATTAACTTTTCATACAATTTGAAAATAAACAAAATAATCACTCGCTATTCAAACTCAAAATCATGTGTTTGATTAATATCAAAAAGCCCCACTTCATTGTAATTTTATAAAGATCAAAACGTGAATTCTATCTTTGAACCGGTCTCAACGGGAATGCTGCCTCCACTCCTGCGTCTCTATCTTCAGCCCCTCAAAATTCCCTTCCCTTCTTGATATCTGTCAACATTCCAAATTTTCATCTTCCTTTTTCTTTTCAATTAAAATTATTTCCTGAATATAGTCACTCCTTAAAATATTGCCAATTAAGTTGGATTTCCTCAGTCTTGTTTCTCTCAAAAAAAAATCTATTGTCCAATTCTCAACACCTCCTCATTCCTTACTCTCTCTTTCCACTCAATCTTCTTTAATTGTCGCCACAACCATATCACAAAACTTACCCTTGTAGGAATAATATAAAAAGAATAAAAAATTTATTTCGTAAATAATGTATCTCTACCTAGACATTAGCGCGGGCCCTAAATTTTGTCGAGCCACGATAGGCCACGACGTGACCCGCGTGAACGTGAATATATTTTAATTTTTGCGCCATGACTGAACGTGAGCGTGAGGGTCAAAAATCATACTGTGAGTGATCGGGCATGATTGAAATTTAATCGGGCGTGAGTGATACGTTTTATCTCATTTTTTATTTAAAAAATCTATTTTTAATTTCCGTATTTTATTTATTCTTATTATTGTAAGTATATCGAAATATTAAATATGTCATCAATAGCAATAATTGTTTTTTGTTTTGTTTATAAATAGTTTTTCTAGGGAACCTAACACTAAATTTAGGAACAATTACGTGACACGAACGTGACCCGCGGGCGTGATTGGTCATGAATGTCAAAATAAATTCGTGAGGGTGAGCGATCGTCACTCAAACATAAAACTCTGTTGTGGCCAGCACAAGACCTCCCGCCATTTCTATATTAGGCTAAATACATATTGTATTTAACATTTCTGGTGCACGCACAAAAGTTCTAATTACATCTTTCATTCATATATTTTTATATTTTTTAATTCATTCTATAATTAAGTTTCCTCCTACTCTTCTAAATGTTCGAGATTCTTCAAATTCATTGAAGAGACTGGCGGTATTTCTGATGCGTATATGTAATAAATATAATTTTAAATATTTAATTAATAATAAAATAAGAAATATTAACATATACCTACTTCCCAGAAAAAACTTTACATTGACAGGTAGCATAATTTAAATTAAAATAAAAAAGTAATCTTAACAATAAGCTTTAGGCAGGATATTTAATTTACATTCCTGCATAAATTAATAAGAAACCGTTTTTTCCATTAATAACGTTAGTAAGGATAAACAATAAATAGATTTTGAACGCAGTCCCTAACAATAGCAATATTTACGAGAAAATAAATATTACTTATCATAAATAATTATTTCTAATTTATAAATGAAAGCATGAAAAACTCGTATATAACATTTATGTTACTATCTGTAAATATGGTAAATTCTTAAAGATAATTGTGATACAGATATGTATAAATACACATATTTACATACAGTTAGAAGTGAAAATATTATACATTTAATATAAGATTTTTCCACTATATGATTTCAGCATTTTACCACATTAACAACTATACATAATTTATTCAGCATTAAAAGTTCAGATTAAGCCAACCTGCTAGTCTTTAGAGTAGAGTCAGTGTGCGTAAACGTAGTAATTCAAACTTAATTCTCAATTTTTTCTTCATCTCAAGTGCATTTAATAAAATAATTTCTACTTTCTACACATCAAAGTTAAAAGAAAAATCATTGTAATGTATTTTTCTATTTGTTATTACATAAAGTGAAATTAGTATTACCAAGCTAAACAGATGGTTTTTAAATTAATGTGTTATGATATGCTATTTATTCACGGAGAATTATTTCAGATAACACGTCTTAATTTCGATAAAACATCATTATTATACTCAATGTATTTAGAACATGTGGCATAGATGCCTAGAGTTATAAACTACACACAAGTTGAAATAGAGCACAATGAATTCTTTCGCTACTTTTCCAACAAACTATTATCATCATACAGAAATAAAATTACCTGTCTACAAATTTAATCTTAAAACAGTATTAATCAATATTAATGAAAAACTTTCAATCTTTAGTAGCATTTAATTTTATATTTTCAATAAAAATCAAACAGAACAGAAGTTGTTCCTCTAAACTTTTCATTATACATATACAGGGAATTTATTTTAACATGCAACATATGGCGAATCACTTCCATGGTTACTCACTGTTGCCAAAAAATGACAGCAATGTAATATTTGTCCATTTTAAAATGCAACATATAAAATTTGTAGTTTTGTATTATCAAAACTAATTTCCTATAAATTAGCCTACATACTATTAACAAATAATCAAAACCTGAATGTTGTACATCTTAAAAACCTTTATCTTACAAAAATTCATAACTTTCATGTAATAAATGTTAAAAAATACCTTCAATCACTCTGAGGCAATATTCTAGTCGGTCGTAATAAGAACTGATACCATTTGTGATGTGTTTTGGAGGTATCTCCTGTGCTAAAATACTATTTTTCTACTCCCATGCGTGAAGTGAGTACTTCACGTATCAATTTTTATGTGTGAAATTTGAGTTTTTGCACACGGTGCGTGAAGTAACATTTCACGCACCGTTCATAATTTTAAATATTACAAACTGAATTGTATTTTAATAAAACAAAGCTGTTAAACACCCGTAACGTTGGTAACCATATGGTTACACAAGTCGATAATACAGAGGCTTTACGTTTAAAGAATGACAATGTGAAGAAAAAATATATTTTATTGCAAGGTCGTAGAAAAAGTATAGTATGTAACACGTGTGTGACGCCTATTTTACATTCGGGTGTAAAAATGTCAGCTTCACACACTTGCCACATAATATACTATTATAATGTTGCATTTTAAAATGGACAAATATTACATTGCTGTCATTTTTTGACAATAGTGAGTAACCATGGAAGTGATGAACTATAATGTTTCATTTTAAAATAAATTCTCTGTATGTTACAGTTAAAACCGAAAATCTGTCTTATACTACTAGGGCAATTTTGGTATATTCAGGATAATTTGATTACCAACACCTACAGCATTACTAGCTTGGAACTTTTTAAACATAATATGGGGAATGGAAATTTCTCGATTGTGATTTAGATTTATTAGGTGCTAATAAATAAATAAATACTTACTAGAAATCTCAGTAATGCAGTATTAGTCGCATTCGATTAGCTACAAATCTCACCTCAGCTCACATAACCACGTTGAAAAAGGCTTTAAAAACTGAACTGAGTGATTTGTTAATATTTAATTATAACACTTATAAATTTAAAAAGAAAACTGTTAATAATATAAATAAACATATTAGACAATATATATTATTTTAACCAATTCTAAATTCTATTTATTTCATTATTTTAACAAATTACTATTATATAATTTAACAATAATAGTCCATTTCCACGACTTGATCAATGATATATACGAGTAAAACAGTAAATTTAAATTTATTAAATAATAATTTTTTTAAACAATTAGATAAATTAGAAAAATAAATACAAATCTAATGTTTCGTTTCCATACGATATTATCAGCTATAATATCCCGAGGACATTGATAATTACGAAATAATTTTATGACAGTTACCGAAAGCGCGTTGCTTGGTAACAATCCGACGCCGAAGGCGGAGGTGGTGTTACCTAAAAGCAAAGTGCTTGAGGAAGTGTGATAAAATTATAAGTATTTATCAATGATCGAGGGGTATTCGGTGAGAATTTTTTTTTCAGTTTTAACATTAAATTTGCCTAAAATTTGTAATTGACAGAATTTTTGTGTCTAACATAGCCCAGTAGATGTCAGCTATGAACGTGAATGTGGCTATGAATATGTTCAGTGTGAAGTGAGCAATGAGAATAAGACCTCTTTGAGTGAGACAAAGAGAAGAAGATAAGACATACAAAAGTCCATAAATATTCTCCACATTTAGTTTTTTATTTAATACAGTATTTTTTTTATGTGTTTTCTCTATAATTTTGTTGATTAAATCATCATTTTTATTGACAGCGTAAAAATGACATTTTCAAAATAAAACAATTAATCTTTAATTATATGTCAAAAAGTGTTTGTTACTTAGCAACTTAGTGACATAAGTGATAATTGTCTTAGGATAATTATCAGTGTAAGTTTGTTTTGATTGGTTACTTTCGCACACGTGGTCAGCAATAAAGGGATTCAATTGGATAATTTTTTAACCAAAAAATTTTCAATTTAAGGAATAGGTACTTAAAATGTAACTAAAATTATTGCATCGAAATGATATGTCAAATGAATTATTATTATTATTATTATTACAAAGAAATTTAATCATCACTTAAAATTTAGTTGCTATAAATTAAACAAATTCAAATCAGTTTCTTGTTCTTATGACATTTAAATCATTGCTGTCAATAAAAAACGCCTTGCATTTTTTTCTTTTCATTAAATTTACTATGTAAGTAAATTTTAAGTGAAGATTAAACTTCTTCAGAGCCTAAAAGTAATAAAATATATTCTAGGTACCCTAGAACGTGATTATTTGTCTCTTAAGGTGGGTCGAACATGATCATACAAAAATTTTACTAAATAAAAGAATTTGCAAAAATAGATAGGTACGAGGGCGGTTTGACGGAGGAGTGACTTTTTAAAGGTTGGCAACACTTTCACTACGATGATTATATTGCTGGCTTCCACCAAGTTTCTGATGTCTACTGTTAAAATTTCACACAAATCTGACGGATAGTTTATGTTTTATACTAATCTAAAGTTTTTTGTTGTTTTGTAAATATGGAGAAAAAAGAATTTCGAGTGTTAATTAAACATTATTTTTTATATGGAAAAACAATTAAAGAAACCCAGGAAATGTTACGTAAATATTATCCTGAATAGTGTTGCCGAAAGTCGAGACGAGACGAGACTTGGGGTCGGTCTTGTCTTGGTCTTGACTTGGTCTCGACTAGAGTGGTCTCGTCTTGGTCTTGTCGAGACGAGACTTGATGTCAGTCTCGTCTCGTCTTGAGTCTCGACAAGACTATCGACTTTGCCTCCATAAACAATTTTTGTATAATCGCATCTAATAGTACATAAAATTCTAAGAACACCAGTACAATCGCGATTCAAATATTCCAAATAATATTTGAGATATTTATTATTAAGTTTTCTATGAATATCATCAACTTGATAATTGAGCTCTTGAAATAATTAATATGAAAATATACGTATATATCGACTATTACTAAACATAAAATATATAATTTCAATTCCTTAGCTACAAAATTATTAGCAATAGTTAAACAGTTATGTATATGTTTAAAATGAAGCAGTAAGTAAATAGACAAAAATCTCATAAAAAGTAACTTCTTTCGCTATTTTTTTATATTTTAATAAATAAATGTTAAATAGGCAGATAACAAAACTAGCCTTTCACGTATCCCCTGGTACACGTACCACAGGTTGAGAACCTCTGCTTTATTTCAAAAGTTTGCGCTTGAACCCCATGAGAAAATTAAATACATTGTATAAATACCTAATTCATTCATATGAAAAAATTGAAACAATAATCAACGTTGACTTAAAGCCTTAAAGGAAATGTAAATATAAAAGTCGTAATGTACAAGCCCTTCTTAACAATTTCCTTAAAACTTTGTATGCACAAATGTGTAAAACAAACTGTTTTTCCTAATCCCTAATATAAATATAACATAATATAAAAAAAATGGGTAAAAAATAACACATTTCTTTTCTTGTAAAAATCCAATAATGGAAAAAATAAATTTTACGACTTGTGCTATAAATGCTGCATACTACCAGACAATAACAACCACTTTTAGACATCTGCTAGTAATAAAAGTAGGTAGGTTTGTCCAACCCAAATCCAAATATTACAGAATACAATACTTTAGTCAATCTAACAATTTTGCATCCTAAAAATATAAAACCATGTAATAAAGAAAAGTATAAACGGATGATACAAGAATTAAAAATTAAAAAGAGAAACCTCTTGAGAAAGAAATACCATATGTAGAATTATTAGATATCTCCAAAAAATTCTATACTTTTTTACTCCATGCCTTGATTTTTTTTTAACTCTACCTTCTACAACATGTAAAAGAAGTTTTATTACATAAAAAAACTGTTGTGGCTATCACAAGAACTTCCGTCAATTTGATGTATTTTGTACAAATCCCACATCAAAAGTTCCCCAGAAAATATTCTATATATTTAATAAAATTGTAACACGAACATATACTATTTTTTACAAATTCCATACCGAAAGTTCCTTGGAAAAAATTCTATAAATCCAATAATATTATAACACGAACAATCATTATGTAAATTGTACTTGACACTGAAATCTGTCAATTACAATTTTTTGAATATATCAGCTGTTTCTATGATTATAGTAAAGCTGACTGATTTTTGAAAGTTAATCTATTTATAATTCGTTAAACCGTAAAACTGTTATTATTAAAGTTTCTTAGTTACTAATTTTTTTACTAATTTTATAAATTTAAGCACGTGTATTATAACTGATTTATGTTTTTCAATTAAGTTTTATTTTCTTTTTTTTTTTGTTAGAGAATTGTGTTTATGAAACTACCTACAGTTTTTATTAAATATACCATTATTATTCTAAATAAGTTTATTATAATTTACTTAAGTTTTTGGAATAAGTGTATTTTTTGGCAAATAAATAACATATAAAAAAATATATGACTAACTATATTTTTATGAAAGTAGAAAATTACAAAATTTGAAAAATTAATATCTTTCTTATTTATTCGAATTTTCAAACAGTATTTACAGCAATACTCTCAGTTTTTGAAGCACTTTTAGAGTATATATGTTTAAAAAAAATACCTTTGATCTGAAGTCGAGAGTCTTGTCGAGACTTCAAGACTTTCTCGACAAGACTTGATGCTGGTCTCGTCTCGTCTCGACTTTTCTAGTCGAGACCAAATGATGGTCTCGTCTCGACAAGACCAAGACGAGACGAGACCAAGACCAAGACCAGTCTTGGTCTTGTGGCAACACTAATCCTGAATGTATTGCGTCCAATGGAATTTGTAAGTGGTTTTCAGCTGTTTAAAGTGGTCATATGAGCACAGATGATGTAGAACGTCTGGGACCGTCATTTACTGTAACTATTCGAGAAATGGTTAATAAAATCCATGCCCTAGTAATTAGCCATCGTCGATTAAAAGTACGTGAGATAGCTAATGAAGTCAACATTTCAACCGAACGGGTATGCAATATTTTGCATGAACGTTTACATACATATGAAAAAGCTATTCGCGAGATGGGTGCCGCGGCTACTTAATTCAGATCAAATGCGTGCTCGCATTAAAAATCTAAGGGAATTTTTCCGCCGATATGTCATAGTAGATGAAACGTGACACACCATTATACGTCAGAAACTAAAATGCAGTCGAAACAATGGACTTCTCTTGAGGAACGTGATCCCAAGAAGGTAAAAACCATTTTTTCGGCCAGTAGGGTCATGGCCACAGTATTTTCGGATTCGAGAGGTGTGATCTTTATTAATTGTTTCCAAAAAGAAAAAACGATAACTGGCCAATATTAAGCAGATTTGTTGACACGTTTTGATGCCAAACTAAAGAGAAAACGACATCATTTGTTGATGAAAAAAGTGTTGTTGCATTACGATAATGGGGTTTCTCATTCGTCCGCTGTTGGTACAACAAAATTAGTCGAATTGCGTTACGAGGTGTTGCCCTCAGACTAAACATAAATTAGACGCCGCATTGCCTATCCTGCGCAATGGTTTGTTGTGAAGCCATTCCTTCCTTGGTTAGGGGTTAGGTGGGGATAGGAGGGAACGAGGCGTTTGTTTTGTATAGCGTGTTGCTTGCCTAGTTTGTTACTATTATTTTACGTGCGAAGGTGATTTTGTAAGGCTAGGTGCAGTAAAATATAAATATTTGATTTGATAACGTCATTGTAAATATAATTTTTCTTTTTCAAATCACTTAGTAGTTTACAAAATACAAGATGATGTTACTTTCAAACTATTGCAAATGCAACCCGCATTTCATGAACGCCGCTAGCTAGCTCGGCACGCCCATTTAATTTCGTGCTTCACAACAAATGGTTGTATGCGGCGTCTAATTTATATTTGGTCTGAGGTGCTGCCTCATTCGGCATTTTTACCAGATCTGGCTTTGTGATTTCTTCTTATTTCCAAATTTAAAAATATGGCTCGGTGGAAACAGATTTCACACTAATAAAGAGGGGCTATTCGAGACAAATACATATTTTGAAGAGTTGCCGAAAGATTACTTTTTGGATGCTTTGAAAAAATTGGTAACTCGCTGGGCTAAGTGTGTACAATTAAAAAAGAATTATGTTGACAAATAAAATACTTGTATAAAAGTAAAATAACTTTTTTTTATTGAAAAGTCACTCTTCCGTCAAACCACCCTCGTATTTATGTAACAAGTGTGTAAAGTGGTAGTTTTTTGGTCGAGTACGATGTTTTACAGAAATTAGCAAGAGATAAAAAAATCTGTTGTGACCAGCACAAGACCTCTCGCCATTTCTATATTATGCTATATAAGTATTGTATTGCACTTTGCTATCGAACCGTCGTTTTATAACAAAATATTACAGAACTTTACCCAAATATTGTTTTTTATTATATTTAACATGTCTTCTGCACACATATAATTCTAATTATATCTATTTTTCATTGTATGAGGAAGATGTCAGAGGTTCTTTCAATTCATTAATCAGATTGGCGGTATTTCTGATGGATATATGCATTTTACCTATAATTTCAAATATTTAATTAATAAAACAATAAGAAAGACTAAATGTACTTCTTAGAAAAAGCTATCAGAATGTCACTAAAACTGTTGATTTTTGACACTGACATTGATATCTGTCATTTAAAACTATGTTATAGACATTTTAATGTGTCAACTGGTTTCCTTAGTGTAGTTTCGCCATACTTGACTTATATAATATCCCGATATTGTATATATTATAGCGTCTTTATCTCTAAATTTATAGAAGATATAATAAGGAATTTCAATGTATCAGATGTAGAATTTTGTTCTTCAAAATTAGTAATATCAAAAATTTTCAAAAAATAATATTTCGAAGAATTTTTTTTAAAAACTACTACTTCCGGTTGTTCAATTGTTACCAAAACCTTTTCAGCTATTCCCAGGAATGTCAGATTGAGGAATTCATAGTTAAATAGGTCTTATG
The DNA here is from genome assembly GCA_943142095.1 of Ophonus ardosiacus. Classification (NCBI taxonomy): domain Eukaryota; kingdom Metazoa; phylum Arthropoda; class Insecta; order Coleoptera; family Carabidae; genus Ophonus; species Ophonus ardosiacus. The sequence continues at coordinate 22,628,849 of OW964830.1, read as the reverse complement.
TCTTATAATTTTTGAGGAATCGTCCCTCCAACATCCAGCCTTACACACACATACACACATTCTCTCTCTCTCTCTCTCTCTCTCTCTCTCACACACACACACACACACACACACACACACACACACACACACAAAGACATCATTATAAAAATGTTAAAATCGGACCTTGAAACGTGCTTATTCATTAAAATCTGGATATGTGATTTTTAGCATGATTCCAATACCACTCTTAGCGAGAGGTAAAAATACTACACACGAATTTCATACAATATTTTTCCTACAACCGAAATGTTAATGCTATTTCTAATAACACCGAGTGTAAAAATGAGTATACATGCATCTTCAAATATTGTTAGTGTTAGTTGACAAGTAAATTAACTAAATGCGCATGTTGCCTATCAACGTATTTAATTTTCTCGCACTAGTGTTGGAAAAGTACTTTTACGCTAGTGTTTGAAAAGTGACACTTTACACATTGTAAAGAATGCGTAATGTATGTACTTTACACACGGTTGTAGGAAAAACATATTTTTAATTTTTAATAGTTTAGGATTACTAAGATAATTAAATTTTTAAATTGTTGTAAAAAGCACATTAAGTATATTGAAGAAAAATATTTACTGTTTTAATAAATCCGAAAATTCTATCTTCACTTATTTTCCAAGTTTTGAAGAGAATTACTGTCACTTGACCTGTCGTGAGATAGTTTTTTGCATAAATCTGTTGTTTATTACATGAATTACTACAAAAAAATCTTCCTTGTTAGAAACTATTCCTATAGTGGCAATGTATTTTCGATTTACTTTGGTTTCAAATATCTCAGCTCACGAATGGTAAACCTTTTTTAAAATTTGTATATTGCGTATAAACTCTTGAAAAATTACATACTTAAATTTCAATAAAATCTTATGTAAATGCTTTCATGATAGAACCATCTTAATAACGAGAACTAAAAAATGATGTTTTATATTCAATTACTCATTATTTTCACTATCAAGTTCATCCGTACATACAATGCGAATAATTGTGTTTCTGTTATTATATACAACACCTGTCATACTGTCATCTTCAGTAACAATGAATTTCCTGCACCATTCTATCAGACGTAACATTCTGGAAACAATAGTATTACTCGTAAGGCTTTGCAGATCTGACATTATAGATTAGGCCGCAATTCCATCCAGATATAGATTGATTACGTGAGTATGATCAGTAGGCAACCTACTCATGCTCACACAGCGCAGCGCGAGAACATGAGATAGTTTTGCATGAAAATGTCTATAACTTCACATGACTTGTCATGCAGGAAGTAAAAGAAGTTGAGAGCGTCGTTACTGTACTCACACATGGAGGTTAACATCACCGCAGTCGACAAGCGGTTCGCAAATTCCTGCTGCACCCTCGAAGAGTATGCGAATATTTGCCTTAGCTTTCGCACACATTATGAGAACTAGGTGATCTTAACTTTCAAATTGCGATTATTTAAAAGCCAATATGATTGACAAAAGGATGAGGCAGTATACTTAACATGCATCATGCTTCTTTTATTTTAAAGAACAATTGTTTATAAAATAATAAAATGCAATATATTTCAGTTGGTGTAGAAAAGATTTACTAAAGTCGTATATTGGAGGGTTACACTAGAATTATTATTGCGAATAAGAGAATCTGGTAGACTATGGAAAACAAAATTTGCATTTAAAACAGTTATCTATCTCTCATTTGAAATTACGTTTCAAAAGTTAAGATAGTAAGAGCTTATTAATCAATTTTTTAAAAAATCGTTCTGAGCAAGAAAAATTCTTCAGTTTTAGGTACAAAAATTGTAAAAGAACACCCGCCATACTCACCTGATTTGGCAATATACAAATAACCGACTTTTTTAGATTTTTTTCTGATAATATATGAATATCTACGAGTATTAGCGAAAACGCGATGTTAAAATTCGAATTAATAAGCGAGATATGAATTTTTGAATGTCTGAAATTATTTGTGACGTCATAATCTCGAGTTGGTTATTTCTCAAACAGTTAATTCTAGGGATATCTGCATTGTCTGCATTAGGCATATATTTTCATTAATTTTTACTAAAACTTCTTTCCCTTGTCAAGTTAATTATTCAGGAATACAGAAATAAAGAAAAATGTTTAAAATAAATAAAATATTTAAAATAACTATTATTTTGTACATTGTGTTAAAAGTAAATTTTATGCGTTCATTTTTCTTGATAAAATAACAATTTAACATCAACAGTTGATAAGTAACAATTTAACATCACAGTAGATAATAGTTATTTTTTTATACAAGACGATAAAATTGTATTTTATCGACGAGCGGAAAGTTTAATTCACGAGCGATTTCGCGAGTGAATTATTTTTCGCGAGTCGACAATTTAATTTTATCGTCGTGTGTAAAATTCTATTTTTTTCTATAGCAGATTTTAAAGAACAAAAATTAGAAAAACCGATTATAAATTAAATTATTTAAGAACAATTTAAAAATATCAGTACAGCGTGGTAGTTATAGAATTTGTTTGAAAACAATTTCATTTTATTCATGTTTATACAATTGAAATTATATATAATATTAATCGAAAAAATGTATGTGTTTTTATTTAAATAAAAATTAAAGTTCTTTATCTCCCCTTGCTGTTAAAGTATTATTTTATCTACCCTTGCGATTAAAATGTCACTTAGTCAACTATTTAGAGTTGAACAAAGCACACTTTAAAATCTTCTATAGAAAAAAGTAATTTTTATTTACACTTTGACTTTTTATCTACATTTTTGAATTTTTATCTACACTATAAAAATAATACTGCATATGACAAAAAAAAAAACATCAGGTACAAAATAAAATTATATACTATACATGATGATAAAGAGTCTTTATGGACTCGTGAACTAACACCTTCCATTTGTTGATAAAGTTATCTTTATCGTCTTGTATGATAAATAACTATTATTTCAATCTATTTCATGATACATTTTGAGAATATCATTAGAATGACGACAGTATTATTGCTATAGTTATAGTTACTCATTTGAATTCAAACAAAAAAACGAATAGCAGGTCTAGATAGATCGACCGAAGTCACCCGAAATTTTACGATAATAATCGATGAGGAAATGTGACGTTGCGTTTACAATAATTATACATTTTTATTACATCAAAGTAATATTTCATCATTTTTATTTTACTAAAATTGTTAGTTTAAATTACTATTAGTTTACTATTTCTTTGCAATAGTTAAATACCCCATTATTATGAAAGCATTCCAAAATAAAATTGGTTATTTTATTAATGTTTAAGCCTGTCTTGTATTGTACATATTTATTAGCTCCCAAATTAGAGAAGATATGAAATCAGAAAATGATGTTTTTTTTTTCAGAACTTGCGTGAAGACAAACAATCTATTAATATATTCTAAAATGAGAACTTCGATAACAGATAATATAAATAAATTAAAAAATATACAATAAAAAAAATTTTTAATCTAAGTTTGGTTTAATACCCATTTCTAGGTGTACCAATCTGTTTTTATCTCTCCCTAAGAGTTATTGGATTCATGCTTAAAATCGCATATCCAGATTTTAGTGAATATGCACGTTTTAAGTTCCCTAGAGTCCCAATTAAAACAGTTTAAGATGATGCGTGTGTGTATTTGTATCGATGTGTGTCTGGATGTTGAAAGGACGATTCCTTAAAAACTATAATACCTACTTAAGGCCTGTTTAACTACGTATTCCACAAGCTGACAGTAATGGGAAGAGCTGAAAAGGTTTTGATAATAATTAGCCAACCGTAAGTAATAGTTCCTTTAAAAAATCATCTAAATATTATTTTTTGAAAATTTTTATTAAAAAAATTGAAGAACATAAAATTCTCCATCTAATACATTTCAAACTATTATATCTTCTAGAGATAGAGAGAGAAAATATAATATATAGAATAATATGTTGCAATAAATCACACAGTCCAGACTACACCATGGAAACCAATTGTCAAATTCAAATGTTTGTAACTGACAAATAAATGTCACTGTCAGAAATCAACAGTTTTACTGATATTACTGAAAGCTTTTTCTGGGACGCACATTTAATATTTCTTATTGAATTTTTAATTAAATATTCAAAATTGTATATTAAAGTAATAGTACGTATGTTCTTAAGAAATACCGTCAATCCCGTCAATGAATTGGAACCATCTTGAATATTTTAGAAGAATAGGACAAGATTCCTTGTAGATAGAAAGAATAAATATAATTAGAATTCTAGGTGATTATTTGACTGGGAAGGATGATGAAAGATAACAATATTCCTGGATTTCAGTCAACTTTATTGTCATACCCAACTAGTTTCTACAACACATGGGTCTTCTTCAGGGGCTGATTTTTCTAAAAGTTGTAACTAATGTTGAAAATGTTGGGTTGACTGAAATCCAAGATTATTGCTATCTTTCATAATTCGGTACTTATGTAACAAAAGGAAATGGCGAAAGGTACCGTGCTGGCCACAAGAGATTTTTATAGATATATACAGATAATGAAAGTTTTTATTTTCAATTCTTATAACACATGTTGGTAATGGCACAAAATTTTCCCAAAAATGTAGATAAACCATTGTAAATGATGTTTAAGAACTGTAACTAACCTCAATGTCGCTGTCGCTTAATATGTACCCATTTCACAGTTAAAATGTCATCAACCGAAATATTTACCTCTAACGCATTTAGGACAATAAATGTAAGAATAACGACTCGTATCTACCTTATCTCGTGTATTCAACATGTTGGTAGGTACGGTGTTGGGAAATAAAGTTCTACTGAGAACATTTCTCTAAAGAAAATTTAAAAGAACAGTAGAAAACATCTACATATATATGTAATTTACATAGAAAATTTATAAATGAAGATGAGGGTTATTGAAAAAGAGTATGTTAGAAGAACGGACTAAAACTAAAGACACATATATCATAACCTAAAATAGGATTTAAAACAAATAATATCTACTGTAAGTGAAAATAACCACTTTTAATACATGATCGGCAGAAAAAAGTAAACCGTAATATTCGTTACAGAATCAAACTGCATTTAAACTTATAGATTTACTTGAAATTTATATTAAAAATAAACATTTTACACAATTTGGTGAGTGCAGCTATTTTTTAACAAATATAATTATGCATTTATCCATTCCACAAGCTCTTATTTTTCATTTAATTATTTATTTATAAGTTAGTTACGATCATATTTTGTAATTCAATTATGACACACTCTTATTTTTCACAAATCACACCTACTTTAAAACTTTGCATACCTATGTACATCCGATGACAATAAAATATGTTCGCAAATATATATGTTTTATTAATTATATCTGATAGACATGAAACTTTTCACACCATGAAACATCCCTTTTACATACATTATAAATGTAAAGAAAACAATAATTAATATTAAAGTCATCTAAAAAGCTGTTCTATTTAAATATCGGATTTGAACTAAGGCTGTGTCCGACGTTGCACTTTTATCACCCTAATATCTAAATTCTAAATTTATATGCCGTAAATCTAGTGATTATTTAGGATTTTAGAAATTAGATTTTAGGGTTTTGCACACTATGCCTTGAAGTTGACGCGCACTAATTAAACAAATCATGTTTGTTGCTATAATTTGAACAAAACGTCAAATTTACTGTCAAAGAATAGCTTCGTAGCTTCTATTTTATGAAATATAATATTAACATCACTCTCAAGCATCAAATAGAATCGAATTGTAAAATTCATTTTTGTTGTGTGCCATTCGGAATTGAATTTATGTGAAAAAGACCTAAATCCTAAATGCCAAAATGCGACATCGGACACAGCCTAAGTAATTCTGAACTAAATTCAGTGATCCAAATTAACTTTGATATAAAAAGAGTAGGTACTTCTAAAATTCTGTCATACAGACAGAAAAAGATTAGGTGCTATATGAACATTTGAAATAATTAAATAATATTTTTACGATAAATTAAAATATGTCTTATGTCTAAGTACTCGAACATAAGAAATATTGAATATGTTCAAATAAATGTATTTCCATATATTGTAATAATTATTTATACAATAAGTACATAAATGTCTTTTTTCAAACGCTACATTATAGCTTTTAAGCTTTTGTAAAAAATTTCAAGGTAGCTTACATATTTTATTCCTCATTGCCATTATTAAGTGAAATAAAAATACTTTTTGTTCATTGTACAATAAATAACCACGTTTATTTTCAAAATTCGTATAGATTAGATGATTTTTTCCTCTTTTTTTTCAAGGGCATAGAAAAGTAATTTTATGAATCAATAATTCATGCATTAATCTAATAAATTATAAACGGTGTCCCCTTACGACATAATTAATTTTAGTTTTATAGAACATGTGTGACATTAATGTCAAATTAATTTATTATCTTGCTCGAATTGCACCTCATAAGACTGTCCTATAGTGAAAATATATGTGAAGACCGCAATCATTCACAAATCTTACACATGTATCTTGCAAAATAAGAAAATCTCGTTTCCCATGTAAATACCTAGTATCTATATTTTAAGCCCCCAAATTTATAATATCTATTTTAAATGAGAATTTATTACACTTACTTGATAAGAGTGTATAAATAAGTATGTAGTACAATTGCCATATAACTAAATTCTCATGCAATTCATAAGTCAATATTTTGCCAATGTCCTGAGAAATTTAAAATTTCTGATAAGAAACAAGTTAGCTGTACCTACCTACTTATATAATATTGTAAATTTAGACAAACATGCAGTGATTGTAGAGCTTTTAATTTTCCCACGATGTCATAAAACGATATTTAAAATTTCTATTATGTCTGTAATCACAAGTGTGAATTAAAAAGTATGTACATATAAATAATTTAGAAAAACTAAAACATAATTACAATCCTTTAACAATTACTGAGGCTTATTTTGTAGATAAGGCCATATACTTCGTTTTTTTTTTTGCCAAATGGTCCCTCACACCGATTCTTCCGTTTGTATCAAAATTTAGTGCGCGTTATGGATGATTCAATTAACACAGATATATGATTTTATGGGCTGTCACCAAACTTTGATTTTAACGTATGTGATACTAGAAAAAAAAATACCCGTATTTTTACCTCTCGCTATGAGAGCTATTGGATTAATGCTAAAAATCGCATATCCAGATTTTAGTGAATAAGCACGTTTTAAGGTCACTAGAATCCGATTATAACATTTTTATAATGATGTGTGTGTGTGTTTGTGTGGATGTTGGAGGGACGGTTTCTCAAATTCTATAAGACTAAAGACCAATTTAACTACGAATTCCTTAATTTGACATTAACGGGAAGAAGTGGCAAGGTTTTGGACAACCGGAAGTAGTAGTTTCTTAACAATCTTCTAAATATTATTTTTTGAAAATTTATGTTTTTACAAATATTAAGGAATATAAAATTCTCTATCCGATACAACGAACATTTTTACTATATCTTCTATAGATTTATAGAGATAGAGAATTATAAATATATAAAATAACCCACATAACTCCATTGAAACTAGTTGAAAAATTAAAATGTTTGTAATTGACAGAAAAATGTCAGTGTCAAAAATACATTACTGAAGGCCTTTCCTGGGAAATACATTTAATATTTCTTATTTTATTATTAATTAAATATTTAAAATTATAGATACATATGTTATATATACGCATCAGAAATAATGCTAATCTTGTCAATGAATTTGAAGAATCTCGAACATTTATAATAGTATAGAAGAATGAATTAAGAAATATAAGAATATATTAATAATAGATGTCATTAGAATTTTTGTATGTGTACGAGAAATGTTAAACGCAATATTATGTACTTATATAGTCTAATATGGAAGTGGCGAGAGGACTTGTGCTAGCCACAACAGATTTTTTTAAATAGATTAATTGTTCGTAGTTTACGAGTAAATATTTATTAAAAAATTTGTGGAAGACGTTTGTGACGTCACCATGGTAGCATTGTGGAAGAAGACAGCTGCCGCCATGCCATAACCTACCTCAATATAATCCCAACACTGATCTATAACTATCTCTTTCGCGCCCAGTCTATCTGTCTTTTTCCACTATCTTACCATTATGACGTCGCATATCTTTTCCCAAAACATTAAATTGATAATAACAATATTATTACAAAGTAATGTTTAGTTTTTATTACATATTATGAGAAGCTATAGTGGTTAGTTTTCATATTTTATGACTTACTAACTATAGAATTTCGATTATGGTCACATACCCCATTTGTAATTTGCATAAGATTTTCTCCAAACAACCACAAACTAGTAATTATTTATCTCATATTAAAATTCCACTAGTATAGAAACTAAAAATCTCTAATTTCATTTGTGGGAAGGTAGAAAACAATATAAAATCTGGTTCAAGTCGATTCGAACTCCGAATACCACTTCCGACACACATCCATAGCTAAATTTTCTCCCACAGCTATTCTTAATTACGCGGGCATAATGAACCTCTCATTACTGAGACGATTTGTCAAAACACTAACTGTAAGACGGCAAGGCTCGCAACGCAGCCTCCGCCTCTTATTCCAGCTCCAGCTGCAGTAGATCTGCAGGCGAAACAATCGCCAACGAAACGAGGAAAACAACTGCACGGGATCATTATTCTCGAATATATCAAACGGATGGACGGATTATAATTTCATATCTGGTTTACAGCAACAGCGCTGGGAAGTATTCATAAAAACAAGGACCGTAATGATTTTTTTTGTTTCTTCTCTTCTGCCTTCCGGTCTAACTGACGTGTGCCTATCATTTCTTACACTAAATTTTTTATATATAATATAACTATTAAAATACAGAAGCAACAAGTGTAAAGTGTGTGTAATTATAAATATAATAACCAGATCATTTATGTAATTATTTTTTGTATATTATGTAACATGAAGAAAATTGGATTAACAGTTACAAGCGAAAAAATATTACAAAAACAGTAAGCAAACACGTTCAGAAAGTATTTAAAAAAAAAATAAACGGCATTTGAAGTTAGGTTAGGTTACCTAATATCACATAATACTAGCGACATTTGACAAGTTTATTCAAATTATTGGAAATATTCTTTCAAAATGATAATTAAATGTACAAAAATTCAACTGTTTTCGAACAAAGTTTTGCTATCAGTCACCGCAATTTATTTAAAAATCGAATTAATTATTTATGAAATACTGTTTTTCAATTTATGTTGCACATTACATTTGCCTGTGTATTTCAATGTAGGTACTTTATTATTAATATTAGGTATTATTATAATGTTCTAACGGTGCTAATGTCCAAGATCATAAAATTATTTTTAAATATGATTTGAAAATTGAGGGATTATTTATTATTTTACAAAAAAAATAATATCGAAACAGGAGTGGGATCACGTAAAAGTGAAAACGATATTGCGATTATCGAGAAGTGAAAACGACATTCGTTTCCTTAGCGATCACGTAAAATTAGTCACTCACTACGTTTTCAACTTCGGTTATTTCCATAAAGTGACTACGTTTTGTGAAAACGATATCGTTTACAGACTAATGTTTTTGTATTAAATAGTAGTTTTTTTGACACATAATTTATATGAATGTCATTAAAATTTTTAATCTAATGTCAAAAAGTATTATTCTCGCCCTTCGTTTTTATTTCGTTATAATAGCAATGTTGTAAGAATTGAAGAAGGATACAAGTTAAATTATCAATTAGTTACAGATGCCATGTATCATCTAACTTTGTTCCTGTTGATATTCCAGAAGAAAGTAAACAAAAATATTTCTAAATATATAATTAAAACTTCAAGAGACCTTTTAAGACCGCAAGTATACAGGGTGTCTCAGGACGAGCTTACGCTATCTATATTTTAAATACGATTTAATATAATTTAACGAAATTTGGTATCTAGGGGTTATCCAACATGCCCGTTTTAACTAAAATATTTTCAAAGCAGTAGCACTTCCGGTTTGACCGGAAATTGACCTCAACTTTCTTATTTTAAATGGAATACGCTATATTTTATTTTACCATTGAATGCAGCGGAAAATTTTACATATGAAGCAATAAAAACATTTTACTCATGATCAACTACTTCCGGCGTTATTCAACTTTTTTTGATTTTTTGTCTGAAATCCGGCACATTTTCAAAACTCTGTATATCGGGAACGAGATCGAATTTTTATAATCTGAAAAAAGCCTTTTATAAAGGAGACTTTAAGCTACATTATCCATAGGAATCCTCGATTATTTATAAAAATGTGACGGGTACGTTACACCAAAATTACAGTTGACAAACTTCAAAAAAGACATTTTTTTTAAATGGAACCCCCCGTTTTTTATTACATAAATGTATTTTACGGCAAAAAATAAGGGTACTTTATGTAACATGTCCTATGTTGAAAGTTGATAGAATATCAGTAAATTAGAAAAACATGTAATCTGGGTATAATTATTTTATTAATAGACGATGAAAACCTCAAACGTCGTACATTATTGCGGTACCCAACAACCCCCCCCCCCCCCCCCCCCCCTGCACACAAATCTTCCATTATATATTACATGTAGTAAAGTTATTAATACGTGGGCTCTGCATAGTTCATTTATCATTAAAACTTGATTTTTAACAATAATTTTTTTTTTTTAATTTTTGTATTTTCCCCCTCTATATCTCCTTAAGTATTGATCCTAGCAAAAATGTGTATAGAACCTTTTCTGTAGAGAATTTTATGTAGATTAATCTAATACATAAACATTTTTTCGCTAGAGGCAGTAGTTTTCGAGTTATTAACAAAAAACTGAAAAAGGGGATCTTTAGAGCCCCTCCCCTCCCTTAGCTTCACTCCCACCCATCAGTACTTTTAGTATTTTGTTAAGGACACCTTCCCCTATAACTGTGCCAAAATTGGCTTCTACATGAATTTTTTCCGCTATTTTTACTTCGTTGCTTGGACTAATATTGTTTTCACAGTTACGTGTGATCCCACTCCTGTTCCTTGAGCGTAATTTTCACAGTGCATATCAGTATATCACAGGATCACAAAGTATAAAAAGAAGGCGTTTAATTTGAAATTTTATTTTATGGATCCATCATTTTCAAAAAAATAATAAAACATTTGAAATTATTTGATTTTTGTAGGAGTTTTATATTTACCGATGAAAATTATGAAAGCGAAAAAGAAAATATAGTTTTTCATTTTTTGTTCAATTTGTTAAAATTAATTCAAACACCTTACAACAATATTTTTTTTATTTTATGGATCCGTCATTTTCAAAAAAATAATAAAACATCTGAAATTATTTGATTTTGTAGGAGTTTTATATTTACCGTTGAAAATTATGAAAGCGAAAAAGAAAATATAGTTTTTCATTTTTTGTTCAATTTGTTAAAATTAATTCAAACACCTTACAACAATATTTTTAAATATAAAGGGGAACTAATTTGGGTCTACAGACGTATAAGCTTATTGCTCATAATGTGACGACACGATATAGCACCAAATGCAGGAATTTTCAATAAATATGGATATGCTCGATTCTTGTGGAAAACCCCTCAATTATATATTCGTATTTTTATTAATATTATAATTATTATTAAAATGTACAATCTTCACGACAACGAAAAATATTTATTTCTCATGAGTTTGTTAATTATGCGGCAACTATTATGGAAGAGAGGTAGTATTTATTTACGATAACATTGATATTATTTTCGTTTTACTTCAATACACTCGCAGATTATTTTTTATAGACAGAATTTTCACCTATATATGTATATCGTTTACTTTAATATGTTTAAAAACTACAATATACAAATAAATAGATACTGTAGTAAGAGTTATCTTATTTTTGCATAATGACGCTTCATATCCACGTGAGTAATGGGTTCATAAACTAACACTAACAACATAAACTGTATACAAAATATACTTATTGAATTACACATTTTGCATGTATTTCTCTACTACTCCATATATTGTTGATAAAAAACGCTGAATTCAATAAGACCACGCTGAATTCGTGAATCCGATAAGGTTCATATGTAGAAGCACATTCATTTTTCATTTATTGAAAATACTTATCAAAGAAAGTATTATATCTGATTTACTATACAGAAAATTATTAATAATTTTGTAGGAGTAGAGGTTTACCTAAATACATATCTGTAATTTAAATATGCCAGTTTTTCTACGACGTTAAAAGTATTTGAACGTAAAATACAACTTTTTTAGTTTTTGTTCTGTAATAATTTATTATTTCCAATGTTTCGGCACCATTAACTGAAGAAGGCACCAGTTAATGGTGCCGAAACGTTGGAAATAATAAATCATTACAGAACAAAACTGAAAAGGTAATTTTTTTACTGTGATTAATTAAATTATAGTCAGAATACGGATTTATTTATATTTTTTAATGGTTTTTCATGTATAGCACTTAAATTAGTTTTACATTTGCTGTACTTGTTTACAACAACATTATTTTAAATAAAAGGTAAAATGCAAAAATTCTGAAAATACTAAGTGCAACAGTACAACAGTAAAAACTTAAAATTTAATATAATCTAAAATATATTTTTGCAAAACAAATACGTACTTGAAACTTTTAAATAAGGGTACTGTTGTTGTATATGTTAAACCTTTTTTTTCATCTTTACAGCACGTATATCGAGGTGTATATTTAAGGTTTAATGTATAACAATCAACTTTCAAACAATAACAATTGTTTCAAGCATGTCTTTAATTCAGTTAAACGGGAAGTTGTTTGTTGGTGATTTTTTTATATATCCGTAAACAATAGTCTAAACTGTGATTTAAACTTAACCCAGTTGTGACCATCAAATCTATCACCAAGGTGACAAACTATTTACACAAATCAGGATTTTGTTTTTGCTTGGCGGAGCGTCACGTCAGTTTGTCATTTTTCTGGTTACGGTACTGCGCAAAAAGCAAACAATGGGTAACGATTAACCATACCATGACCCATGCACTGGACGCATCTGAAAAGCTTAGCCAAGATTAACAGAACCAGGGCAATTCTTGGTAGAGTAGCGCCCCGTTGGGCTTTTGTTTATCGACGCCCACTACAAGTGCAGGGAAATTTGAAAATCAATACAACCAACGCTGCATGTGATACTAGCCAATTATACTCAAGGTTTTTACACATAAACCGTACTTTATTACGGATTATAGAGCTCATTATTTTTCCTCTGCAGTGAAGATAATCCTTTGCACTTGCTAGAATTATTATTGTTCCAAGAAGTCGTTAATTTTATAATTTTCTACTGTTAAACGAGATTAAAACATATTATTTAGAATTACATACTCGTATATTAAATTGAAAACTAATTATTAAAAGTTTATTTTTTTTTGAGTTAAAATAACAAATTATTCGATAATATTAGCATTTTTTATTATTTCAAAACTATTGTAAGAAAATTAACTATTCATTCCACATAACAACAACGAAAAAGATGATTTAATAATCAAAGGTATCAAATGATGCAAAAACCAAATTTAGTATAAACCGAGGTATAAACTTTATAAGTACCTTTCATTATTTGAGTAACATACTCGTATATATAAGACAAGAAAATTTATCTTCAAAATTAATCCATTTTCAAAAAAAAAAGATAACCACATGTACGTACCTTGAATTAGTTTAAGCTTAACGCATTAAAAAAGTTTAAAAGATAACTTCTATAATTTTATAGGAATGCAATAATGATATGAGAAAAAAGGAGCAGTTAATTGTTAAATGAATAGTAAAAGATAGTGCCTAACAGTATTTTGCACTTAGTGCTGAGTACAATACGGATGGATTCTTATATCAACTCATGCATATTTGCAGCAAATCATATCTTATTTTTATATCTCTTGAATTATACCCGCAAATATAAATACAAATATAAAATCTAAGCACAATAAAAAACTAATAATTAATTTTCGTATTTCTTTCTGTTGTATATGAACAGGAAAGGAAATATCATTTACTACACTATTAAACGAAAGTCTTAGAAGATTGATTACGAGAACAGTTTCCGAGGAGACTTAACTAAACTACGATCATCTCATCCCAAATTTAATTAAAATTAATGCAGTAGAAGAGTTCATCTCAACTTTACTGTCATCATTCTCTTTAAAAATTTATTACAGTTTATGGAGATCAATGAATACAGCTTCGAAAAAAAAAAAAAAAAAAACTCAAGTGATCTCTTTCAAAATATTAAAAATAATTACATGTAATTTTTATGTCAGTTCAGTATCAGTTTCAATCAAAACGAGCAACACATTTATTACAGGTCAAATTTATTTGCACATTCAAAATAAAAATACGACTGCGGTATTTCACTACCGATAAAGCGTCTCTGAGTTATACTGATCATTTCTCTGCCAGTTTTTGGGACGGTTTTTCCTCTGGTAAAAGAAGAGTTTTCCTGAGAAAATGCATGTTCGCCGTCCAAGTTATTGCCGGGCATGCATATATTGTCTAGTAAATTGTATACATAAAAAAGGTAACATTTACGTACTTTTCATGTTACTTTTTTACTTTTTTCATATTTTTATGTCAAAGAAGGCACCAGTTTATGATGCCGAAACGTTGGGTTTTAATAAAAAATGCAGAACAAAAACTAAAAAGGTAGTACGTATTATTCCAAAGAATACGTACTTGTCAAAAAATAATAATAAATTACAATGAAATATAATTCGAATAAAAAATAATTAGAAGGCGAAAAATGTAATGCACAGGAAAATTTTACTCTAAATAACAAAATAAGATTTAAAATTTGCAAAAATACACTGCTCTTTAAAATAGAATAGTTGCACACTAGGCAAATATAAACATATTCGGAGCATATCTTAACATAACCTAATGCACAAAATTCATGCAGATACATTTTTTTAAACAAATCTTAACCTAAAGAAATAAACCTATTTCATTGTTCATTTTCGTAGCGTGCATGAATGCTACGTACTTTAATATGCAGATCGATTTTTTTAATGTTCATTTACCTAGAATGCAAGTACCCCAATGTGTACCTCACAATTTTTTATTGTTCATTTGCCTAGCGAGGAAGTATCCTATGTGCAATATACATAATATATTCCCCGAATTAAACTGTATAGGGCAGTAATACTTTCAAAATTTACAGATATTGTATTTCTTTAAGCAAGACGAAACACTTAAACAATTAAAAGTTACCCACTATGTCAGGGTAGTAATACATAAAATGCAAATAGACAAATTATGCAGAAAACAGTCTAGTGCAATTTTAATATTTAGAAATTTAAAACCTCTACTATCAATTCATTATTTGAAAACCACTTATATGCCACTTTTTTAAAGTCATGTTTCATGTTTGTTAAGCTAGTCTTCTATGGGGTAACCAATAAAAATATTATTACATTATTATTGTCTGATATTATGGCCGGTTGCACCAATATTTAACTGATAATTAAAGAAAACTTAAATTAAAATTTATATTTTTATAATACGCATAAAATATGTAAGTGCATGTAAATTTTGATTTAATTTTTGTTTAATTCCCAATTAAATTATTGGTGCAACCGGACATTAGTGCCTCAACTTTAATTTTTACCTTCATTCTTCTTAATTCTCTGTATATAAAAATAATATATTGTATAACTACTTAATTACATTAAAACACTAGAGCTACGCTAATTGATATAGTAATTATTGTATTAATGCTTTAAATTGGTTGTATGATTATAAATAATATAAAATATCATTTATATAATTACTATATAATTAATAACAAAAAATATATGTATAGCAGATATTTTTGGAGTAATAATTTAGTTTGTTTTGTCATGCGTTCATACTCTGTATTTTTGCCAGTTGTGTATCAATGACCATACATCGAGCATTGATAAATTATTTAAATATGTGAATTGATTATCAATAAGTTGATGGTATTTCTGAACTTAACTTATCTAAGAAGGTTATGACATGAGTTTTTGGATGATGAGGTGACGTTTATGATGTATGATTTGTTTACATGCAAGATGTCAGCTCCAGCTGATGACTTACCATCAGATCCTCCACCTGCGAATATTGTGGTAGGATGTACAGTCCCATTCCCATGCACCCACACATGTTTCACATCAGTCACATTATAACATTTCTCTCTGTTATAGGCGAGAGCCTCACTGAAACACTTGGCGCACTGGTAGCACAGGGCCCAGGCGTGCTCCTCCTTGATGGGCGCGTTGAAGCTGTCCAGGATGTCCCGTAGGCACACCGCACCATATTCGTTGGGCGCCAGGCGAGCCGGCATCCTGCCGACTATGCACTTGCTTCACTCACACATCAAACAGAGACACATCTAACTACACTCTCCCTGCTACGAGGTTTTGCGTCGACTGATAGTCTACGAACTCGCTGAAGGCGGAGCACGACTGCTGCATTTTGTTTTGATGCGCGCGCATCAAGCTGAAATATGGGTTTTCTTGGTTAATATTCATTGTTCACTATTCCTGAGGGTTTGTTTTTTATGTTACAACAAAATAACACTATGTGTATTCCTCTACAAGTCGTTAAGACAATATTTAATGAATAATAGTATACGAGTATTATCCAACAAGCGTGTATTATAATGATGGGTATAATTCAGGGAGCAGAATTTGTAACGTAACCCGCAGGTGAGTGTTGTATTTCGTCCGAATGAGTTACAGCAATTACACGGAAGTTGAATGTAGAATACATACTATTCTTTATCTGCGACGTGTCGATAACATATTGAATTTTTAGGTTTGAATATATTCATAAATTGGAATATTATAAAATAAATAGAACATGATATAGTTACAACACAATGTCTAATATCAGCGGAAACGTGATTTTTAACCAATCATTAATTATTATTTCAAGTTTGTGAATGGCTAAGAAATAATGTAGTTATAATTATAAATTACAACTACATTAATTGCTGTTAGCAGTGTAGTTATGAATGTCAAAACTAAAACATTACCAGGAGCAGATAAAAACTTTTTTTCTATAAAATTGTCCCTAGCCCTAAACGTTCAATAATTTTAGACAATACTTATTATTGATCATCTGGAGGGTATAAATATATATTTATACGATATATTATTATATACATTTTGTTGATAAAAACCTCTATCAAATGATTTACATAGAATTTTGAAGTACCTACCTATTGGCCTACTGTAATTATAGCGAATTATCAAACAATGAACTATATTTATTGTATAATTCAATTCATTTTATTGAACAATATCAATAGTATTGGACAATATTGCTGCAATGTATTATTGAAAGGAAAATATGCCACATAAATCACTTCCGTCTGATTTATATTGACTTTTCAATTTCAAATACACGTCCTGCCAAAGGTAATTATAAAATATTTCATAGGGGCAGGTACAAAAGTTATTAGATCTTTTTATTGTTTTATTTTTCATATATTTTTATTCTTTTGATAATTCGAAGAATGATTTTTTTATAAAAACTGTAAATCCTGTATAAGAAATAAGTACACTCAAACCAATTTTTACACGGTACATTCTTCCCGAAGAATCAGTGCAATAAAATCATGTAAAAATATACATAGTCATAAGAAAAAAAAAATGATAAATACGAAGATTTGATTAAGCATAGTACAAAATTGGCGATTTTCTAAACTGTATTGTTTTCAAATCGTGTAAAAATAAATAGTGTAAAAACAGGTTTGAGTGTATATCATGTCACACTGGACAACATTTTTTGGATTATTTTTAATTAAAGAGGTGGTACATAATTCGAAAATTACATCAATTTAAAAGCAAAAAATCTGTATAGAACCCATAAATATGAAAATAACAAATATTGATGACAACATAGATTGATTCGTATTTTTTTTTTATTTTTGTGTAAAAATAATAAAAATAAATTTGAAAAATCAACTGACTTCGTCGGGACTCGGATCCCAGACCTTTCACTTTCCGCTCGGAAAGTGGAAGGTTTTGGGTTCGAGTCCCGAAGAGGTTAGATAGATTTTTCAAATTTATTTAAGTTATATACTTTAAGTGATGTCGTGTCATTATCTTCATTTGTTAAATAATAAAAATGTCTGTGTTTTTGTCATATATTATATAGGCTGTCCCAAATTAAGTGGTATACCAATGGGATCCCGGAAACTATAAGAGCTACGAAGTCGATTAATTGGGCAATACAGTTTTAAATTCTGATTCCGTTGTGAAAAATTTAAAATTCCGAATAATTTGAGAGTATTTAAAAAAATTAAAATCATAGTTTTAAAAAATGTCAAATAACTCCGTTATTATAAAATATATTAAAAAATGTTTCATTTATAAGTTATATGATTTGATGAGACAAAGGTAAAACTGATGTCAGAATAAATTCAAGATGGTGATTTCCAAAATACTGATAGCAACTTTCTTATTTTAAATAGGCGCCATATTGACTTTTTACTTAAAGTTTTTCTCTTTCCAATGGTGTAAGGATTATTGTGCTTTAAATATTTTACCCTTAAAATCTTAGATTTGTCGTTACTTTTCATGAAATTTTTCTTATTTTTAGATCAAAAATTTATTTAGTTTTTCGAAATAATATTTTATTTTACTTAAATTTATTATTTTGTTGTAACTAAATATTTTGTTCAATAAAAATCAGTTTCAATAATAATTATTTCATATCAGATACCTGGTTAAGATGCACATAAGGTACATACATTAAATTAAAAATATGGAATCAAAAATAAATTATGAAACAGGGTAGGTATGGAATAATTCTTGATGCTAGTCTATATCCAAGTATACCCTCCTTTCGGAGCATTGCAGCATTGAGTAGACAGCGCGACACACACCCAGTAACTATATATTCAACTGTTTTTTTTTTTCGTTTTTTTTTATAAATTTCAAACTGTTCGGAATTTTAAATTTTTCTCAACGGAATCTGAATCAGCACTCAAATTGCTCAACATTTCCCATTTAAACGGACTCGTAGCTCTTATAGTTTCCCAAAGGTACCTCTACTACTCAATTTGGGACAGAAAGTATACTATAAAAGATATAAAATACATTGCATTTTAATCAAACTTATCTACTGTATTTGAAAATGTGAACGATGAATAGTATTTTTATTTATAGATTTGACGTACAATAATTTTTACAGTAATCCCCTTTGAGTACTGTTTTTCTGCACAGTTCATCGAAACTGATAATTCAGATTACGTTATCTAAACTAATTATTTTTAAAAGTGAATGAAAATAAGCATTGCCTTTAAAATTCGAAGTTAATCTTACACATTCAATAACACTAATTTCGTTACAACGAATATGATAGCATGTAAATCTAATTTATCATTAATAAACTATCTTGCAATCTAAAATACTTTGAATTCAATTCAATATGTATAGGAAACACATTACTCAAAAATGATAATTTATTTATCAAAAATGATTAGATTCTGAAATAAACATATTCATGTACATTTTCGTTTCATGCTGTGAATTAGTACAGCTTCCAAAATAACACTATTTGTTTATTTTTTTAAGTCTAGATAATCGATATTATTTTTTGATAAATTAAACGTAAAGTGACTAAATCGAAAAACAGGACATAAACATTTAACATGTGAAATCAGTTTTCTTTGCTCAATCATTACAGATTTATTTTATGTAAAAATACTACAAAAAAATAAACAATTGTATTGTTTTTAACTGTAATTTCAAATTTAAAATATAAATTAGAGGAGTAAACTAACATAAAACACAAAAAAGTAAACTGCTTTAGTTTTAACTAAGAGACAATTAAAAACAACTCAATTGTTTATTTTTTTGTCATAATTTAGGGCTAGAGAGTCAGTCTAAAACTTCATAAAAACAGTACTTAACTTTATAATTATATTTTTCACTTACATGGAGAGCGAAAATAATCGTTTTACATGATTTAGGTATATTTAAATCTCTAACTTTTATTTAAAGTATTTTTACATAAAACAATCTGGTAACGTTTGTCAAAAGAAAAACTAATGTCCTATGTTAAAAGCCTATAGCCCGATTTTTGATTT
The DNA here is from genome assembly GCA_943142095.1 of Ophonus ardosiacus. Lineage (NCBI taxonomy): Eukaryota > Metazoa > Arthropoda > Insecta > Coleoptera > Carabidae > Ophonus > Ophonus ardosiacus. Next base: position 22,608,744 of record OW964830.1, on the reverse strand, counting down.
ACACCCTGCACTTATATGAAATATGCGGTATTTGATAATTTTACAGTGGACATTGAATATTAACATTATGAAGTAACAATACTTGAACTTTGTAAGAATACAAGCCATAATACATGCAGCTTATTGTTAGAAACAATTATTGGTAAATTAAAAATGCAATATAAAAATGAATTATTTCTGATAATTATTTTACCTACCACAAAATGCAACTTATTTCACATTTAATTGTCACAATATCTAATATTTGTATTTCAAAATGCCTTTTTCATTTCTATAAAAGTTCACTTTTTGACAGCTTATCTGTCATTAGAAATTGTTGTTGATTTGTTCTTCTGCGCTTATCCTGATGTAACGCGTTCACATATATTTACCTCATCACTCTATGCAGCCCACAACACAATCATGTTTAACAATTTGCTTCTCACAATATTTTTTAAATTAAAATACCTGTATAATTAAAATCATTTTATTCTACAATTAAAATAAAATACAACAATAAGAGATTATTAAATGCATTTTATCATTATAATAGTAGTATACGAATATAATAATATTAGCAAATGTTTAAGATAATTTCAAAAAGTTCCTTATGAAGGCCATTACCGTGTCAACAGTCTTTTCATCCCCGCTGCCATACAATCTCCCAATTCGGGTATCCAGGAACATTTAACTACATACTAGCATCGGGGTAACTAATCTAGCATAAAATTAATATTTTGATACTGTATTTATTTACGAATAGTCCAGAGAGGATCAAGAGCGCTTAGGGGATCATTAGTGTCTGTTGAAGGAGTAATTCCTTGTTCTTTCAGAGCCTCGAATGATTCTGGTGTAAATTTTTTTCGTGATTTAGTTTGATCTGTTGATGCTTCTGATGATGCGCTTGATCGTCGACTGGCGGATTCATCTGCAAATATCAAAGTGTTATTGTAGCTAACAAGTGCTCAAAGTATGACATAGCAGAATAATAGAAATAATAGTTCTTTTTTTAAAAAATAAAGAATAAGAAGTGTTATGAAATATCTGATATTTATACGTGAAAAGGAACTTACAGTAAAATTTTTGAAAGAAGTCCGATCAAGGCCATCTACGAATTGTACTATGAATTAAGATTTTGTACTGTCAAATTTAGAAGTGTCTTTACTTAGTTTTTATGAGGGTACATAATATCTTGTGTACCTCATAAAAACTATGTAAACGACACTACTAAATTTGACAGCATAAAATCTTAATTCATAGATGCAATTCGTAGATGGCCTTGATCGGACTTCTTCCAAAAATTTTACTATATTTTACTTATACATAATGTCCCAAATATAAGTGCAATATGATTACAAGAGACATGAACTCCATTAAATTACATAAATGTTTCTTTGTTTAAAAATTATTTTAATTATGCAAAAATTGTTTCCACTGAATATTAATCAAAAGGTGCATATTCAACGCCCGAATATTCAAAAGCAGAATATGCAAATACAGAATCATTCAAATTCCGAATATTCGAAATCAGAATCACACGTACGAAAGCGTATCAACAGTTCACAATACTGAAAGATGAGAAAATCGCATATAATTTCGCGTTACCGTATATAGAAAACTGGCGACCTGTTGCTGGGGAAACGATATTTGTACAAAATAAACTACAAGAAAAAACGATAGTATGATATACTTAAAGTGTTAATTATTCACTCCTGAAGAAGAGCTCCAAGTATTCATATTTTTTTCGCATCTTTACGTCAAAAAACTAAAAACAAAAAGTGAAGTTTTTTCATGGCGCGATGCCGACTTGTAGTTTATTCTGTACAAATTTCGTTTCCCCACCAACGAGTCGCCATTTTACTATATAGAAATAGGTATGGCGCGATCCACCTACAGGTCTATGAAACTCGAATAGCCGGCCTGTTATACTGCTGTAGTTCAAAAAAGTATGTTGATAGGGGACGATTTGGCACTACTATAACTTATCATTTATCGTTGAAAGTGTTTCAGAAATGACATAATGACATTTCATGTAAATGAAATTGATTCATTGAATTGAACTCGTGTTATCGTCTTGAAATCATAATCAAATGAAAATAAATATATTTATGTATGAAAATGATAGGGAAATGAAGGTGAAACGTAAAGCCTCATTCACAACTACGAAAATAAAAATAAAAATTATACATAAGAATAAAAATAACGATATGAACAATAGTTTATTATGAAAATGTTCACAGCTCTCGAAAATAAAATTAAACATAAGACATAAAAACAAGGATTTACAAATGACATATTTTACACAAACATAAGCACATATATAACAACTGTCGTTTGAGCTGTCATTTTACTTTCTAGTGAAAGAATTTATATTTACATATAATTAAAAAAAGCTGTTTAAAAAATGGTTGGTAGAGTAAAATTTTTGAAAGGTCCTATCAAGGGCATCTGTATCGTAAACTAATTAACTAAATGACATACATTCATCTTTCATTTGAATTTGCAATCACCAGAAGTGTGTGTCCTTGTGTGCCGCAATATATAACACGCTTGTCTTTCAAAAATTCATATTGTTTCGGCTAAGTTAGGACATTACATTTTCAAAATATGCTGGTTCTTGACAATACTTTCGCTGTACAGTACGTTTATTTATTAAGTCAGATATATTACCTTGATTCATAGCCGTACGAATACGTTATTTTCTGTCAGTATCACTGACACTGTGTCAGTGTCTTATTTTTCAAATATTTGGTTTTACATTTGCTAATACCAGTTGACTTAATTTTGAATTTTGAATGCATTTATAGTAATATATATATATATTTATAACAATAAAATATCAGTAGTATCTTAGGTACCCTCATAAAAATTAGTAAACGACACTAATTAATTTGACAGAATGGGCGGAGCTAAAATCTTTTTTCATACAATTCGTAGATGACCTTTATCGGACTTCTTTTAAAATTTTTAATGTATACATACAGTGTGAACATTGAAAATCGTGACATAGGCGTTTAACATGGGAAAACAGTTTTTCTGAAATATTATCTGTCCCGCAAGAGTATAGTGGAAGTTTTTGATATGTTTAGAAAGATTATTTAATTTGGCATCGAAGAGTATCTAAATACTCCTAATTTAATACTTTATTATTGAAATATTTACGAAAATATAATGCTATTTGACAGTTATTACTTATAACTTACTAAAAACAGTAATCATGGAAACGTATTCGGTAGCTTACTTGGTTAAATGAAGGCTCCATGATAAATTTTCACTAGTTCAAATCCCTCTCGGTTCTAGTTAATATTTTTATTATTTTTATATTTATTTTGTACAATTTATTATTAAATAAATTACAAAATTAAAACAAATAATTTTTTGGTACATCAAGTATTTTATTGACTAAATGTACAAGAAGTGAAATAAATATGTATATTTAAGCCAAATTAGGTTTAGTTTTATGTTCGTCATTAACGCAACCGGTTTTTTTAAAATTTTAAAATGATTCGTCTAGTTCGTTCATGGGATGCAATTTCTCGTAAACTCATCCCTTGATTGTAAAATTTAATTATAATAATTTTTTCTTCTAATGAAAAATTCATTGGATTTACAAAGTTTTCGGAAAAAAAGTATTTAATAATACAAAAATAAATATAAAAATAATAAAAATATTAACTTGAACAGGGAGGGATTTGAACTTGTGAAAAATTATCATGGAGCCTTGATTTAACCAAGTCAGCTACCGAACACGTTTCCATGATTACTGTTTTTAGTAAATTATAAGTAATAACTGTCAAGTAGGATTATATAGTTTCGTAAATATTTCAATAATAAGGCATTAAATTGAGAGCATTTAGATATTCTTCGATGCCAAATTAAATAATCTTTCTGAACATATCAAAAACTCCCACTATACTCTTGCGCAGAGCTGGGCAGTAACTAGTTACTTTAGGAACTTAGTTACTAACTAGTTACTTTTACGTAACTTGTAACGTAACTTAGTTACTTTTTAAAATATGGTAACTGTAACTGTAACTTAACTTGCTGTGGAAAAGTAGTTGGTAATTTTACGGTTTTTAGTTACTAGTTACTTGAGTAACTTAAGTTACTTAAAGTAACTCAGAAATTAGAATGTAACTTAAGTTAGTCAAAGTAACTTAAAAAGTGGAATGTAACTTAGTCATAAAAAGTAACGGGGGGGATTAAAATTTCAAAGAAATATTTTGTTGAGGCTGATGCCTTTTTTAGAAACACTAACTAAAACTGTTTTGTTTTAAATAAATGTCTGTCCAGAGTGGGAGTGTTGAGCGCAGCATCGCGCATACCCTCTGTAATGTGTAACTTTTATTTTAATACATAATTAAATTCAATATTATTGTTGATTGATTTCAAGCCATAATAGATAATAAAATAAGTAATTATATTCATTAATAATAGAGTTTTTGTACGGTAAACAGAAAAACTAAAAATAACACATTATTTTAACTTTTAATTCTAGAATTAAAAAGTCACTAAATGTTAAATTTGACTTATAAAATATATTATTTTCAAATGTTTTCCTAGCTTACAAATGATACGTTTTAATAAATTATAATTAAACTGCCACTAAATCATTTTGTTCGTTGTTCCAAGGGTTGCAAGACTTGAATTCGTCTCATTTTTATAAATTCCCTTCTCACAAGATAAAATGTTACTTTTAATTTTTATATTATATTATAATGTAGGTCCGCAGGGCCTTTTTATCAGATTTTTTATCACAGCAACCGGGCCCTGATGGCCCTTTGTCAAAGCGGGCCCTAGGCCGTGGCCTCGTGGGCCTAGGCGGTAATAAAGCCCTGTAGGTCCGTTAACATTAACAATAATAATCTGATTGGGTGTTGCCAAGCAATAACGTTAAAATTTAGGTTAACGTAGTTAGTGCAAAAACTCCCTGATATGTAAACTACACAATAACTAAGTCAACACTCTAAGTCTACACTTCACGCCATTAAAAGTAGTTAGAAAGTAACTCAAGGTAACTAAGTTACTTTTAATGAGTAACTAATAAATAACTTAGTTCTTCCACCAAAGTAACTGGAACTTAAGTAACTTAGTTACTTTTTTTTGGAGGTAACTGTAACTAGTTACATTTTAAAAGTAACTTGCCCAGCTCTGCTCTTGCGGGACAGATAATATTTCAAAAAACTGTTTTCCCATGTTAAACGCCTATGTCACGGTTTCCAGTGTTCACACTGTATATGATTGCCTACAAGGTATGAAGTTGATATTATTGCTTGTTAATTATGAATATACTAAATGACAGCTGACGTTATTTTAAATTTTATTTTGGAAGCTGTGAACAACTAATTTTACTTATATTTATTTATATTTCTTATTTTCGTAGCTGCGAATGAGCCTTAAGGCCTTAAGGGATATTTTCTGCTATACAATTTTTGCATCCCCGCCGGCTAATGCCCGTATCACACTCAGGTAGGTAGGTTTTATATTATCTGTGATCACACTAGCGGGTTTTGAAGCGATTGGCGGGTGCGGATGCGTCCTCGACCAATAGGAGCGCGGCTAGCGGCTACGGGTAACGGAATAGTCGCCAAGCTATTTTTTCACCCGCCAAGCGCACTCGCAGCTAATCACAGAGCCCGATACTGTCACGTGGCTGACTTATTTTGACATGTGCTATAGTTTTTAGCTGTGCCAATACACCATTTTACTGCCATTTTGGATTTGTTGACTTGAGGCGAGAATGACTATTTACTAAAAAGACAAGAATCTGTTTTCTTTAGAAAAGGAATTTTTACTTCTAATTTAACAAAGAGCCGGCCCATATTATGGGACACTGCTAATTTGCATCTCTTCTGTAACCCTTCACCTATCCATTGTTTTTTCACGAGTTCACCGTCGTTTCAAACCGTTCTCGCCTTTAAGAAAAACGTCAAAACGAATAAAAAGTGGGCGCTTCACAGCAACACTTTGGTAATTGATTTTGAAATATACATAAATATTGAGCTGTCAGAAAAAAAATTCAGACTTTTGTGTATTTTTTAAATTATTTTAGCGGAATTAGATAAAACTTTGTACATAATACGTTAAGCGTGTTTTGCAAATACTATGTTCATTAAGTATTATTCTTTTCACAGCTGATTACTATTACATATCTCTAAATCGTCCAGACACACTTTTTTACCGGCCTATACTTCATTTCAAAATAGCAGATGGCGCTTGAGAACCGAATATTTTTGCATGCATTATAGCTATTTATGTCATTAGGAGGCCGGTAATTAAGCATTTACGCGTGAACTAGCGAGACCGTAAATGCAGCTACCGGCCGTGTGTCGTACAAAATTTTTCTGTATACGTAACGGTTGAGTATTTATTTTAAAAGCAAATAATTTAGAATAATTATTTAATGTAAATAACTGTACATTTAATTTTTATATAAAAAAGAAAATTCGTTAAGTTTATTAAACGCATTTTTTATATTTAAAATTAACAAATTATGTAACAGTCAATTTTGAAATACCTACCGGACGTCGTCAAGGTCGTTGCTATGTACTACCGGCCTAGGCCGTAAAATCGTACCTACCGTACTCGTTGCTAAGAAGGTAGACAGTTGTTTACAGTTCAGTAAAAAGAAAAATAAATAATTTAAATTCATGAAATCAAACTTTGTCAATACTAAATATTTTTTATCTCTAAAAATGTACTATACTGAATATAAAAAATTATAAAGTCGCAATCAACTTCATGGTATTATGCAAGAAAAGTATAATTTAAATTTATATACATTCCAATAGGATTTCTAATAAGAATTAATATGTGGCCGCTTCTCAAAAAGGATGGAGGCCTCTGTAGTAATTGATAACTTTTGTCTATTTTAACCGGTGTCATATCTAATTCGTCGAAATCTGCATATTGAACATGTTATTTAGGACATCTGCATAGGAAAAGAAAAATGCGGTGCAAAAAAGTAATCGTACGTGCACGAAGTCAAAGTAACTTGGAGCATGATGTGCAGTCGACAAATAAATTTTTACATTTTGCAAACTAAAGTGAACCTGAAGTCTTGCAGTGCAACCAAGAGGGACAAAATAATCGGAGCAGCTTTCAAATAAATAAAAAATTTAAATGGGGTATTCCACTTTAATAAAATGTACAAGCAGAATTATTTTAAAATTTACAAGCAGGATTATTTTAGTATAATAGATTAGGTACTCCATAAAAAAGAGAAAAATGGAAAAAATGTTCACAATAATTTTATTTAATACGGATTTTTTTTGTTAAATATAGTTTAGCACGTAAAGCATATGACGTAGAATTTCCTAATGACAGTTCTCAAAACTTATTAACCCCACTGTACAGTAATCTGGAACTTGCATGAACGCCATTGACGAGCTGTCAGCTGATATTTGTTTGTGATTTTGTGTGTATCTTTTAAATACATGTGAAAATAAAACAATAAACAATTATATAACTAATATGAACATCAAACATCAACAAAATAAGATTGAATAAGAATTATATTATTTGTACTGTCACAAACGAAATGTTTCTACATTTAAGCAGTAGGCAGCGCTGTCATCACTCTGATCTATCAACAGGAAAATCCACGTCATTCTGGTAAAATTCAAATATTTAAATAAATTTAAAAAGAATCATATCTCGCTCAAATTAAACGAAAAACACCTTAAAATTTCTCATTTTCATTTCAAAAAATCTGTTGTGGCCAGCACAAGACCTTCCGTCAATTCGATGTATTTTGTACAAAACCCATACCAAAAGGTCCTTGGAACAGATTCTATATAATATCATGTAAAATCGAACACGAACACATACTATTTTTTACAAATTCCATACTAAAAGTTCATTTGAAAAGGTTCTTTAAATCCAATAAAATTATAACATAAACTACACTAAGTAATGTCCTTCCATCTTCTCTTTGGCCTTTCTCTGCATGTCACTTGCGAGTAACAATATGACATACCAATTTTAGATCCTATACTTTTCATATTTGGTTTTGCACTTGCAACTGACATCTGTCAATTAATTTTTTTTGAATAATTATCTCAGCTGTTTCCATAATAAATTGCAAAGCAGACTAATTTTTGAAAATTAATTTCTTTATAATGCTTTAAATTTACATCTATTTAATATGAAGGAAAATGTATAATTAAACCGTATAGAGAAGAGTATTTTCTTTAATATACATAATAACAAAATGTCAAAAAGTAATATTTAACTGCGTTTTTTAAAAAAAAACTGTTAAAAACTTCAAAAAAGGGTACTTCCGGTGGATCGATTATAACCAAAATCTAATCAACTCTTCATATGGATGTACAGAAGAGGAATACGAAAGAATTATAATTTTTAGAATTGTAGTATTGGAGTTATCGTCGGAGAAAAATTTGTCACACACGGACACACATACACACACACACACACACGGACACACGCACACACACACGCACACACACACACACACACACACATACATACATACATACATACATACATACATACATACATACAGACATCATCTTAAAAATAGTAAATTTGTATTGTAGGGACCCTAAAACGTGCTTAGTCATTAAAAACTCACCACCGAATTTTTTGACCAAAGACAATACCTTCCTTACCTAAAGGTGACGGAAGGTAAAAAGCAGTACTTTCGAAAAAAAAATTAAAAACTGCAGTGAAACACCCCATTCAATGGGAACGAAATGCAAAAAAAGAAATACAAACGATATTTTCATAAAAAAAAGTTTTTATGGCATACCAATGATAGAAATGGTATTTATTCTATAAAATTCTAGGCATGTTGAAATATAAAGCCAGAAATATAACTAGTTTTATACACTAATAGGATAAAAAGAGAACAAGTATTAAAGTATAATAATTCATTCGTGAACAAGTCGTGCGTATTAGAACAAAGTAATTCAGAATTATTATATAATTATATATTAATAAAGAAAAAGAAATAGCCATAGTTGTTTCCTGTTGAATATTTTTAATTTAAAACATACAAATGGCACTGAAACCTTCTTGAATTTAAATACTTCAAAAAGGCTCTTTTTATTTTTTATGTTATTAAAAAAATTGAAACAGATTACATCATTTTTAATTTTTTGAAATAATGATTAATACTCCATAAAATAATTATTAAAATTTTGACGCCAGTATTAGAGAACCGAAAATGGTCACCGTCATCGTCACGATTATAATATTGTTGACTATATTTGGAATAAACTGCTGATATTTGTTGTTACCAGTAAACATCTGTCTTGCCTTTATCCGAATTTTAGTCTTTATTGTTACTGTTTTACATGAAATTTTGATTCAAATCGCTAAATGCTCAGTCTTTCAAATAGATTGTAACGAATATACACATTAAATTATATGAACAACGTACATTAGGGGTTCCCAAGTTTTTTTTTTTTTTTTTTTCATTTTTTTAGTATGTTTGCCTGCACATAAAAATAATAGACCCGTGTTTAGTATTTTCAGAAGTAATATCACAAGACCTTTTGATTTTATCGATAAATTTTTATTTTGCACGATTTTTTTTTGCTTAGAAACAAACACAAAAGCAAACTGCATGGTAAATCCCGACTCCGAAGGTGGAGGGGTTTTACCTAATGTCAGTTTGCTTGAGTGATTTTGCTTAAAAGCAAAAAAATGGGTGCTTAAAAATAAAAGTTTATCTGAGAAAATCTGAGAGGTCGTGTGGTATTGGTGTGATAAATTCCAAAGACAATGCAAAATGAAACTTGACACATTAATTGTCACACTGACAGTTATAAACAATAACAACTGTTTATTTACTTGGTAGCGGAAAATTATCGGGGTAACGGGGTTTTATCAGTATAATACTGTTCCCATTGGTTGAATTTTCAAGTGTTTTGCATCATGATTGGTTAAAAACTAGTCGTTGGAATTTAATCGCAGAAAAATATCTAATATGCCGTAAAATAAATATTCAAATTTCAATAAATGAAGCCCAAGAAAATCGACGATGCGTGACTCATCTACACATCAACCACCATTTAAAATACACTGGTTATTCCACTTTCCATTGATTTCATTATTTTTGAGGTTCTAATTTTTTTACAAGCAAAATATAAGAAAAGAATAAATATTATCATGTGTTAAAAGAGTGGTTCTTAAACTATGAGTCGCACCCAAAAAGTGGATCGCGTGGGTTTTAATTTGGGTTGCGGCAAACGCTGAAATGTTTGTAAATTATAATGTATGTACAGGATGTAAATCGAAAAGTGAGACATAGGCGTTTAACATGGGAATTTTGTTTTTCTTTGCACAAACGTTAGCTAATTATTTTATGCAAAAATATGTCAAATAAAAGTTATAGATACATAAATAAATGCATAGTGTATAACTGTCAATTAGAACTAAAACATTTTACCTTTTTTTTTTGTTGTGTAATTTACTGCTCTAATCAAAATTTAGTTAATTTTTTGTCATAAATCCATGGCTGCCTAGACTAAAAGCTCATAAAAACTGTAACTTTATAATTCATTTTTACGTTTATATGAATTTAAATCTCTATAATTTTTTACTTGAAGCATTTTTGCATAAAATAGGTCACATTTGCGCAATGAAAAACTGAATTCCAATGTTAAACGCCTATGTCTCACTTTTCACTTTACACGCTATACGTACATACGAGGGCTGCTGGAAAAGTTTCTGCAATCTAGTCTAGTAGTTCTAGTAGCTTCACGTACAACGTATAAAAATGAAATGTTATAAAAAATGTAACGAATAATTCCTTGAATAATTCACCCTTATTAATATCACATTGTAATAACTATGTAAGTTGAGATACAATAAAGAATTTATTAGTAGTTCTAGTAGTGACAGCGATTTTCTACTGTTATATACTTACAATATGATATATTTTTACTTTCGATTATCAATTCGAACTATTAACTTGTTTTGCTTAGGACCAGTTTTACAATCTCTGGTTAAAAACTTAACTGTCAATTAAATAAACAAAATTGAAACGAAATGAGCTGTCAAATGACAAATTGATCATTACTGTCAATAATCCGATTCAATATTGTTTATTTAATTTCCAGTTAAAATTCTAACCTGAGATTGTAAAACCGACTGACGGCATGAAAAAAGGCATTTTACGAAAATATGAAAATTTGATTTTTTATAATTTCATATGTAATCTGACGTCGAAACAGTGCACCGATCAATTTGATTTGGTTTTCAGGGATGAAGCATCATCCAACAGGACAGTTTATAATTAGTTTGCCGAATTACAGCGTAGACGCAGCATTCTCTTTGACGAGTGTCGTGAAGGTTGTCCATCCACATACCGTGAAATTTAGACATCCTTGGGTGTTGACATGAAAGCTACAGACACAATTTTGCATAATCATCTTTAGTGACAGCACGCACTTTGGAATTCTATCAAATAAGGCATTTGTTTTCGCTTTTCGTCACGAAGACGAAAATTTGGTAGCATACGTGTCTCAAAATATTGGCCTGAAAGCTTAGGTACGACTCGATGCGAAAGTACTCAATTAAAATCAAAGTCAATAGGCCCATAAACCATAACAAAAAATAATAAAACGTACACTTTATCCTTAAAGTACTACTCAATAAATAACAATTAAAACATTTTTTTAATTTGCGAGATATTTGAATTTATTCCAGGGGTACAGATGACGTCACACTATTCGTATCTTTTTCACGCAGCCTACTATAGATACTGGTGTGAGAAAGATAGCTACAGGTTTCTTTAAAAATCAAATGCAGTTATGCAAAAAACAATTATGATTATGACCAAATATTTCGAATGTTAAATGGCACAAAAGTGACCCCTGTGGTGCACTCTCCACACCAGCAATGGGTGCCCATGAGGTGACGCCTGGTAAGCGTCCGCACGGTACAAATATGTCATCATCATTACCGATATCTGTGATAAAGCAGTTTGTGGCACACTCAGAAATGGGTAAAATTGCCGTGATGATATATTTATTTTAATTATGATTTTTTGATACCACGACTTGCTTCAAAATTAAACGAACTTTCATTTAAAAATATTTTTTAAAAATTGGTTTATGGGCCTATTTATGTATAATTTATATATTTAATGTACATAATTATCATAAAATTATCTATTTTAAAAGTATAAAACTCGAAAATTTCCAAAATAAAAAGCGAATATGGTATTCTAAAGTGCATGCTACCAAGATACGTAAAAGTAAAATCGCATTCGTCTGCTTTCTACGATAGTACGATAGAATTCTAAAGTGCGTGCTATCAGAACTGAACGTACGGAAGCTTTGCAGTCGTTGGATACCACACAATTTGACAATTTCATGTAACAGGTACCAGATCTAGAGTGGAAAAACTGTCTCCAAAATTGGTTCGGTTGCATGTAAAGGTCTATAAATGTTAAAGAGAATATTTTGAAAAACAATAAAACCATTAATAAAATTCTTTAGGTTTAAGAACCACTATGTTAAAATGACAACTTCAAATTAAAAAATTTGTATTCGTCTTGATCAAGATTTAAAATAACAATGTTATAAAATGAAAATAAATACATCATAATAGGAGATTTTATAAAATCGATCGGATTGATTCGATGCAATCTGAAGCGTTCGTAAAGTGAATCGGGTAAATCTGAGGCGTTCGTAAAATCACTTCGATCAGTCAGACCAAGCGATCCAATCAAAAATTTTCAACCTTGATCCATGTGCGGGGTTAGAACAGATTGCGCGCAAATTTAAAATTGTAAATATTTGTGTTACAGAAAATATATTTATTTATTTAAATGTTTCTGATAAATATTGCAAATTCTGAAGAAAATGTGGCAGTTCGCACTTTATGAGTTATTTCGAACAAATAAATGATCACATGAAACAATTTCTGATCGAAATAATCCAAAGAAATGATTCAAGTGGCCTTTCAGTCTCACTTGAATCGTCGTATACCGAGAGTTTATTTTATCAGTTAACATAAGGGTATATCATTGCCATAGTTACGGTATGAATGTTTGATGGCAATGTATTGAAGCGTTTATTTTATAAGTAAACATAGGCGTTTAACATGGGAAGCAGTTTTTGGTAAATACAAAGGTCTGGCAATAAATCAAGCCGTGATATTGAACATGATAATAGTACATTACATCTTGTACATTATTTAATATTAATTACTTTAATAATATTGAAAATTACAATAAATTGTCAAATAAATAATTGTTTCAATTTTTTATTATGCAATATCAAAAGATTTGTAAATGTCTCCGTAGTGCAGTGGTTATAACAGTTGCGTCTAAAATTTTTGGTTGGGGTTCGATTCCCCGTTGGGATAATTTTTTTTTTTTTCATAAAAATTGTTGAACTTAAAAATCAGTTTTTATTTCCATATTACAATCATTTAAAAATAATAACATTGTAATAAATAAAGAGAAAATAATTGAGAATAATTGATTACAATAATCAAAATATTGATGTAATAACAATTCTCTTTATTTATTACAATAATATTATTTTTAAATGATTGTAATATGAAAATATAAACTGATTTTTAAAAGTTCAACAATTTTTATGTAAAAAAAATAAAATAATTATCCCAACGGGAAATCGAACCCCAACCAAAAATTTTAGACGCAACTGCTATAACCACTGCACCACCAAGACATTTACAAATCTTTTGATATTGCATAATAAAAAAGTGAAACAATTATTGACAATTTTTACAATTTATTGAAATTTTTGCAATATTATTAAAGTAATTAATATTAAGTAATTTACAAGATGTAATGTACAATTATCATGTTCAATAGCATTGCTTGATTTATTGCCAGACCTTTGTATTTACCAAAAACTGCTTCCCATGTTAAACGCCTATGTTTACTCATAAAATAAACGCTTCAATACATTGGTGTCAAACATTCATACCGCAACTATGGCAATGATATACCCTATGTTTACTGATAAAATAAACTCCCGGTATAAAATTATGTATAACTACAGAAACAAGTGCTTATCCATTTTAATAAGTTAAACTTGTTCTATAACCTCACATTCAAATGTTAAAATCATATAAAAATCTGACGCGTTCGTAAAAGCTTCGATAGTCGGATGGATCTAATATATCTGTGACGTAATCAAACAGATCCTTCGGATAGCTCCGACTGACTACGAAAAGGCCTAATACATGCTATAAACATTTTGAGTGATTTCATAAATATTCTTTTGAAAATGGCGTAACGGATGGGTCGTTCTCACGTTGCGCCTCTAGCGAAAAGGCAAGGAAACATGTATCACTTTGGACCATATACCCATTAACTAATTAATTAATAGGTATAAGCTTTGGACACGCGTCTCACGGACAGTGGCATAACCACTATTTTAATCGTGGTGCACACATGGCGGAGGCGAGTTGAAAACAAAAACAATTTAAAAGATAACATCAACTTCGAATTAAGTGACAATGTAAGGAATTCTGCAGATATTGCTGACCGGCAACCTGTATAATAGTCGCGCCATATTGTCTTAAGTCAACAATCCGTTAAATACATTCTCTTTTCTAAAATGTTCTGTGATCTGATAATTTATTTTTGTACTATTGCGGCCAAAAAAATGGAAACACCTATTTTTACCTCTCGCTAAGAGAGGTATTGGATTAATGCTAAAATTCGCATATCCGGATTTTATTGAATAAGCACGATTTAAGGTCCCTAGAATCCGATTATAACATTTTTTAAAATGATGTCTGTGTGTTTTTCCTCAAAAACTATAAGACTTAAAAAATATTTAACTGCAGTTTCCTCAATCTGACATTCCTGAGAAGAGCTGAAAAGGTTTTGGTAACAATTGAACCGGAAGTAGTAGTTTCTTAGAAAAATTCTTCTAAATATAATTTTTTGGAAGTTTTTTTTATTAAATATTGAAGAACATAAAATTCTCCATCTAAAATACTTAAAAAAATTTATTATATCTTGTATAGATTTAAAGATAAAACACTATAATTTATAGAGTAATCTAATCGAAGAGGCTAAGGCACTAAGGAAACCAGTTGACAAATTCCAATGTTTATAACATAGTTTGTAAATGACACTTGTCAGTGTCAAAAATCAACAGTTTTAGTCACATTCTGATAGCTTTTTCTGGGAAGTATATTTAATCTTTCTTATTGTTTTATTAATTAAATATTTGAAATTATAGGTAAAATGCATATATCCATCAGAAATACCGCCAATCTGGTTAATGAATTTGAAGAATCTCTGACATTTAGAAACTTCCTCATACAATGAAAAATAGATATAATTAGAATTATATGTGTGCAGAAGACATGTTAAATAAATTTGGGTAAAGTTCTGTAATATTTTGTTATAAAACGACGGTTCGAAAGCGAAATGCAGTACAATACTTATATAGTCTAATATGGAAATCGCGAGAGGTCTTGTGCTGGCCACAATAGATTTTTTATTTTTGTAATTCAGTCTTTGCCAGGATATTCAAACATAGGCGTCGTAAATTTTTTGTAATTATTTACATAAATGTCAATGTCACATTAAATGAAAATAAATTGAAAGTACTAAAATGTCTCGACATTTGAATGAAAACGAAAACACTAGAGCTATGATAGAAATAAATGGACCCCCATAAAATATTAATTCTTTGTTTTTGAATTTTTGGTTTATGATTTTTGTTCACCGTTTTTCATTATATTTTATTTTTCATATAAATAATAAACGTTTCTCTTTCTCTGTTTTGATTAAATTATTTAATTAGTAAAATAAAAATTTAGTAAATAAAAATAGTATGGATTTCATAATGAAACGCCATTGCTTGTCTGACATTATTTGATGTCATTTTGACATGGAAGTCAAATTACAATGTTAAAAATTCGTAAAAACAGCTAACTAGTTTGATAAACGTAGGTGTTTCCATTTTTTTGGCCGCAATTGTACATGAAAAACATGCAGCTTCACATCCCTTGAAAAAAAAAAAAGAACTTCAATAGGGTCCTATACCATTTTTCTTTTATTTTTTTTCCTGTAAGAACAGGATAAAATAAGAACTTCAGTGCAAACGCGACTTAAAAATTTTACGTAATAAGCGAGATATTAATTTTTAAAGTTTAAGAATTTGTGCATTACGTAGCAGGTACTAACAAGTGATCGACAAACAATGGGACAAACTGTTAGTTATACTGGAAACAATTTTTTTCATGTTTGCATAGCTGAATTGTTTTTATATAAAAACTTATACGTTATATTCACGAAAAAATTATTATTAAGTATAAATAACATAAATAATAAGCATTTAACAAGGATTTCTTCCTAATAAATTACAGAACATTGAAACAGTTTGACAATATTAATACACAAAGTATGACGACGGATGGCGCTAATGTTTGCCTGTTTTGAAGTTTCAATATTAATTTAATTAATATTATTATTAATTTAATTCATATTACAAACTGATTTAATTATAAATACATGATTATTGTTAATATTACTAGATGTTATAATTAAACAAATTCATCAAACACAAAATTGTTAAATGTTTTGTTAGGTTATAGAACAACATGACATTTCATATTCTTTCAAAGGTGATCGCTGAAGACGCGCGAATCTTCTTTTTAAAATCAGGCGACCAATCAAATTCTTAGTACTTAACGCGTCATACCCAATTAGTAATCAGCTTCAATCGCTTGTAGTTTGTGACCTAGTTAATATTTAAAGAAAATTTTTTCACTAATACTCATTAATATATGTATATTTTCGTTTTCTTATTTAATATAGTTAAAATATGACTATGGTATAGGACCCTATTACATTTGATCTTGACTTTTTTTTCTAAATAATATTGTATGACTTATTAAAATTTGTTGTACGTGTATTTAATGCCATATTTTAAATTTAAATATTCTCCGCCATATCGCCACTGCGGTGCGCACTATTGATATTTTGCACTAAATCGTTTTTATGTAAAGTAAAGGCAAATATGATACCACTATTTTATTTATTAGTAAGGTCTACGACAAAACATTGACAACTACATTTCATTTTTTCTATAGCATTTACCATTGTCCAGCACGTCACAAACTCATTAAGAGCTTGATGAACGATTAAATTCACATTAATACATATTATTTATGTTTGATTTACAATGGACGTAAGCGTAACAATAACATAAGCGTAAAAATGAACTATAGCATTCCTATAGTCGTATTCACAAGGCTGTTACGTACCTATTTCTTACATAGTTACGTACAAACCGAATTACTGCGCATGTGTATGAAATGTAAAAAACTTGTAAACAACTATACAATTGATTGTGGATAGTCTATTGATCTATAACATCATATTTCTTTTGATTTTTACTTGTATAATTATGGATATAGAATCATTAACTTGATTAGAAGCTATGAATGCTTGTACAACAAAAAATTATAAAAATTATAAAGAAGTTCTTAAGAAAGAAAATATATTGGTACAGATAGCAGAATTTGCAATGCAAGTGTTAAATGTTAAAACAACTGTGAATGATAAAATAAATATTTAAAAACTTTGAACTAAAATAAAATATCCTATGGTAATTACCAACATACTCCTAAAATAACTAAAATCTTAATTTTTACATTATGTCCATTGTAATTATACATGTTTTTCATAATTTTTGTTATGTAACCCTCACGCTTACTTCCATTGTAAATCTAGACTTATACATGATGAACATTGATATCCAATAAGTATTTTTTTAAAGCCGTAGACTTGGATATCTCTCTATTTTCTGATGACTAAATATTATTTAATTTTTAACCCAGAATAACGTTTCAAACTATTTAAATTAAATGAAATATTTCCAGAAAAATAGGGGATTTCAATCTTGACGCCGTAAATCGCTACATCAATGCCATTTCTGGTGAACTATCCAGACAAACAAAGCATTATTCAAACTGAAAATACAATTTTTGTGAGTTTGTATTCAAAATTAATTTTTTAAAGCCAGAAATTGTACATATCCGGTGGCAAATTTAGAAATGATAACCCATTGATTTTTAAGTCTATTTTTCAACTTCAACGTATTTATATACGCAGCTATTTAGAAGAGTGTCTGCAAAGTTCGCAGTCTCCGCAAGAGGCGCTAAAATTTTATCGTCGACACCCTATTGATACTAAACAAGTTTCATACCGTCATTTTTTTAATTTTATATTTAGAAACTAGTCTCAATGACGTTATAAAATAGATCATAAATTAACTAATATTACTTTCAGCTTAAATGAAAGTGCAAATAAAGCAGCAATTCTGTGGAAAATCATATCTACTTTCGATATTCCAAATCTTTAGACAGACAAATAATAAGTTTTATTATTTTCAAATTAAATATATCGAACGTAGATACGATTTGTTTACATAATTGTATCATACAATAATTTTATTTTAATGTAATACCTGTAAATTTATTAATATTTTCACTCTCCATCCAATTCTAAATTCAAAAATCTATAAGTTTACTACATTCTATTCCTAGTTTTTTTTTTTTCAATTCTACTTACCAATGCTGACATTCTGCATTTTAGCCTGCAGTTGTTTTCCACTTAATAAATCTTTAGCATGTTGTAAAACTGCCTGATAAGTAAATTTTAAATGTTCTCGATCACGAAGTACGTTTTTCCTACATTGTGACAATCTTGAAGCTGCAGCTGCTACATCCAAGGTCTGCAACGGATCGCACATTGCAGCAAGCAGTACACATAATACTCCACTTCTTCCGACTCCAGACAAACAATGAACTAAAATAGGACGATTTCGAACTCGTTGCTGGTGATGACATGCCAATACCGCACTGGCAAGAGAAAGCAGGGGAAAAACGGTGGTTGGAAATAAACCACCGCCTGGCCAACCAATGAATTGTAGATGTACAACGATTAAATGTTTATTTCCCTCCCCAATTGAAATTATTCGTTCAATCCAATGATCTCGTTGATTTATTCCTTGAAGAATAAGTCTCAATTTGCCAATTTGTAATTCAGAACCCCGTTCTGTTGGCCAATAAACTGTAGCTGTGAAATAAATAAAATAAATTAATCAAAAATTCTACATGATGTGGGATATCTAGTTTTTCAGAAATCATCGCGTGTATAATTAATTATAAGGATAGAAAATTTGAGATAAAACAAAATTTTGAGTGTTGTTTACGATAACTTCAACGTCCGAGGTTAGCAACATTGAGTGTCAAACTGATAATTTCATTTACAGAAATTTTCGACTTCAAATAAAATTTAATATGCACCTCGGCACTGTAGTTCTTTTTTATCACTCATATGGTTTATTTTCCTCGGCTCTGAGGGCCCCGGCAAATAAATTCCATATTCTTGATAAAAAATAGAACTTCATTGCTTTGGTACATAAATAACTATTTTATGCTACTAGATACAAAATACAATCTTGTAATACTTTTGTTTGAAACAGTTCCTTTCTTCATTGATAATTTAGAAGTTATTTAAGAAGAAAATAAATTAATTCGTTTTTCTTTTTTATTTAATAAATGATATGCATTTTTTAAATATAAAAGCATCACTAAAATGGCCCCCTAACATGATACATACTAAATGAAAACCTGTAAATCAATTAATAGTAAATTAAATTTGAATTCCTTACCTTCCTGTTGTAATTCAGTTTCTCCAAGGAGACATACAATAACTTCAATTTGTTGTTCCCAAACCATTGTCCAAAAATCGTCAAGAGTAGATTTTAAAGGTGCTTGAGTAATAATTAATGGAGGAGCATGAACACTTATGCCTTGAATATGGGATGCATTGATGTAGTCGTCTTTCGTTGAAGGTAACTCAACCCTAGAATGATCATAAGGCATAATGTCAGGGAACCTATTTTTCATTGGGTAACACCTGGCGACGGAAATGCTACTTTTTTGAGCATCTCTGTCTTGCTGTTCTTGAATTTCCTTCCATTTTATATCTAGAGTAGTTGGTCCGTTTAATGTTTTTATTGTTAAACCATCGACGAATTTTTCTAATTTGTCTACTTCCTGAGAGAATGCATTGAAAGTGTCAGTGTCCACTAGTGGATCCTAAATAAAAATAAAAAAAATTATGTAGTAAAGTTTCAAAATTTAAACATAGCATAGGTATTAGGTATAGATACGAACGTCACGATATTTTTTTCATTATTAGAAATACAATCGATTTAAAATTGTGAAGAATTTGTATAACGACATCTTTAAATGAGAATGTACCTCTCAAACCTTACTGATATTTTACTTCTAGTTATACATAAAAAATATGTTAAACAGATATTAGTAGTTGCACATATGATAAAGTACTTAACAATGTAAAATTTCTAGAGTGATTAGGATCTACAAATTTTAAGATAATTATTAAAGTGTCTATGCAAACAGATATTCCTATTTCTACCGACCACCTCAAAATGTGTAATATTACTATATTTATTAAATGAGATGGATAAAAAAAAAATCGACAATTATTTTTTTTTGAAATGACCCCAAAAGAAAATGTATGTATATTTTTTCTATTCTTTCTAATTTGATCAATTTTTAGTATATAATGGACAAACGAAAATGATTTTTTTTATTTATGTTATATTTTAGTGATAAAAAGACGGTAGGTTTTTTCAGTAATAAAAGATTAAACGTTAATATCAACAGTAACCTTATTTTAGTAGTAAAAGGATTCCCGCGGTTGTATATTCAACAACAGAATATTCAAATTCTAAATCATGTTGGAATAGAATATTCATTCAAAGAGTATACATATTCGAAAATTTAATTAAAAATAAAAACATTTCATTCTAATAACTTTTTCTCTGACTATCATTACTATTTTACTCTTGAACTCTTTCTGAAAATAGTCATTATTGGACACCTTATGCGAATAGTAAGGCTGGGAAAATTAAATATTTTGATATTGATATTCGATAAAATATTGATACTTATTGATAAATATTGTTACTTATCGATATCTATTTATCGATATTATGATATTACAAATTTTATTGGTAATATCGATTTATAGATATTACACAAGTGATATCGATGGATAGAAAATATCGATATACCGATATTTTTCCCAGCCCTAGCAAATAGTATGACTGATTTTTTATTTTAATAATAAGCAAAAGTTTTTCTATATTAGTAACATAAAATTAATAAAATACATACCTGAACTTGCACTGTCCCAGTTGTAGGTTTTTCCAGCGTTACAATATTTTCTTGTTTAATAACTGTCTTTTCTGGTGTTTTGGTTGGAGTTTCTATAATTGTTTCTTTTTTCGGCTCAGTTTTCTGTTCAGAAACTGCTGCAGCGGGAGCATTAACTGGCTCCAATGGTGCTTGTGAAACAGAAAAATCTAGACCAGTCAATAAATCGACATTAGACTGCGAAGATCCGGAGGTCGTACTTTTTGAAGCTGAATTATTATTTGCGTTCATCATTGTCATGGAATTTATTCCAATTGTTTGATATCCATATGGTGAAGAATAATAATTGGTTTGATCTGTCGTTGTATTACCACTCTGATATGTAGAAGTAGTCCCTGTACTGTCGCTCTGTGCCGCAGACTGAGATTCATAGCCAGATGAATTACTTGCATTTGTTTGTATCGGTTGCTGCTGCTGTGAAGTTTGTTGGTAATTACTAGTAGGATAATATTGAGGAATATACTGATATTGTTGCTGATACTCTTCATTAGGTGCTTGATATTGCTGAGACTGAGCATATTGCGCAGAATATGCAGCTGATGGATCGTTACCTGTACCCGCTTGATAGCTTGGGGGGTACACATACCCTGTTGAATATGAAACAGGTACTGTATTTGCAATGGTTACAGTTGGTGGTTGTTCTGGCACCGATTGATAACCAGCAGTAGAATATGCATTAGAAATTGAATAATTTCCATTATTTGATCGGTAATCGTTCGTCGAATTATATTCTTGCTGAGTTAATTTTTGAGAAGGTGCACTTGTATCAGTACTAGGACTGTATATTCCGGGTGTGGGATGATTCACTTGTGGTGTTGAACATGGTGTATACGATTCAGATGTTTGGTAATATGAAGGAATTTGATAATTTTGTTGCAGTTGTTGCAATGCCGGATCAACTGCATAAGCAGAAGTTTGCTGATAATTTTGAGGATACTGATGTACAGATTTTTGATCAGCTGTAGAATTATAAGCACCAGATATTTGATAATTCTGTTGCACACTTGGATTTACATTCATGTTACCAGTTGAATAATAACTTGCAGGAACTTGATAATTTTGCTGGTTTTGAGTAGAATTAATATTGGATGGATTATAATATGAAGTTGGTAACTGATGACTTTGAGGTGCTGGTGTTAGTTTAGGATCAGTAGCGACAGTATACGAAGGTGGATAATGATAATTTTTCTGAGCACTAGCAGCGACCGACACTGATTTGGGATCAGTAGTCGCGTTATATGCAGTTGGATATTGATAACTTTGTTGTGACTGTGGATTGTTATGTTCAGGATTTTGATAATAACCAGCAGGGTAATTTTGTGGAACAGAAACTGGTTGCGTGGCGGCAGGAGATGGAGCTATATTTCCAGGATGATTATAAGGATAATATGCAGTAGAATCAGGATAAGAATATTGTTGAGTGTTAACTGGAATTGCCGCTGAATGTCCAGATTGTTGTCCTGTCGCATAATAATTAGCTGCAGGTTGGTACGGATACTGAACATTTGGAGTAACAGACTGTGAAACTTGAGTAGAATAATTAGAAGAATGAGAATCATATTGCAATCTTTTGTCATTTGTCTCTTCCTGTCCAAGTGGCGTTGGTCGAATAGCAGGAACCCACTGTGGTGTTGCGTCTGCTGCAGCAGAAGATGCCTTCATGCTTGCTAGATAGTCTTTTAATTTTGGAGCTGAAGATGTGATGGTATCAGCTGGCACTGAAGCAACAGGGACACTAGCACCGCTTTTAGTAAGCATTTGTTCTCTTTCTTCTTCATTCACACGGCACGCACTCTTAACGCGTTGCTGCAGTTTACTAATATTTCCTTCTAGTTTTTGATAAAACTCAATTCCTTTATTTGCTTTAGCAAGCAAATCGTCATAAGCATCATAGGATGCGATAAGGGCAGATGTAGTTGCTTCACGTCGTTTCAAAACGTCAAGCATATATCGACGAGTACCGGCAAATTTAGCATAAACTTCAGTTAAAGCTGAAAGAATATTATCTTGCGCAGCTAAATTCTGTTCAATTAAAGAAGCTTGGCGTTTATGTTTAGTCAATTCTTTTTGAAATAATTGATCCATTGACACATCTGGTGGTTTAGTTACTAATAAAGCAGTAATATCATCAGCACATACAGCTTCACGTAATTGCGACACAAGAGTTGCTCTCTGAGCACGCATTTCATCAACTTTACCTACTAAGGTTTCTATTTCATTAATTACAGCTTCGTCAATGGAAGGATCTCCAGGCAGTGCACATGGAATTGCTTTTTTTAATTCTGAGAGAGGTTGCGCCAACACTTTCAAGTTGGACATATGCATTGTCATTGCTCGGTGCAGAGTTTGATTAGATTCATTTGCCTTTGAATGAGCTTCACTGTATTTCCCTGCTTCTCGACTAAGATCAGTTGAAACAATGCTTAGTGGTCTGTTGCCCATAATTTTTTGATATTCTTGTTCTTTAATTTCTTCTTCTTTAATAAGTTCTTGTATTTCACTTAACAATGATTCTACTTCATGACATGTTCCTGCTAATCTACCCATGACTTCAACCAATGCTTGCGTTGCTTGAGGCTTTGCACATAAAGCAGCGGCTCTGTCTATTATATCTTGGGCTACACCAGTTGCTTGACGCCACTGCGTTAAGCAATCTAACTGTAGTGACGACATGAATTCAACTAATTCTGAATCTTTAGTTTCTACAATAGCACCAATATGCCGAAGCATTTCAGCCTTTTGTTCACTGTATAAAGAAGAAGCTTCATGGGCTTCCATAGGTACAAGTCGTGAAAATAAATCTTTTCCAGAAACTTCTGGATCGTTTACACTAAATGGGGTTCCTTTTACTAAAGACGCTCCATTTACTTGTTGAAGAGCGTCTTTTTCAGGCACAACTTCATGATAAATGAATTCATTTTCGTTTTTGGCTGCTTTCTTTTTACCTTCAACCACATCTTGAGTGAAAGCTAATGCTTCATCCACTTCATGTTGCTGTTGGCCCATGTTTCCTTTAGCTATTTTTCTAGCTTCTTCTAGTTGTTCACTAGCCGCTTGATAGTATGCTACTCGCTCACCCATTTTTTGGGCTTCTTCTGCTTGTTGTCCTTGGTAAAGATAGGATATGCAGCTATGATACGCAACTTTGAATTTTAAGTAGCGATTCCAATCTTTTAACACTCGACTACCTACCACGTCAGCCAGGCTACTGTATTCATTACCAGTTGTTAATATTTGAAAAGCACTATTGTAGTAATCCACAACTTGAACAGCAACTTTAGCTATATAAATAAAATAATATTAAGTATTATAATTTCATATTAATAAAATAGGAGGAACACGCTACAATTATTGAAAATAAGAAAATCGGCTAGGCCATGGGAAACAAAATTTACACTATCATTTTATATTAATGGGTTAATTCTGAACAAATCTGTAAGTCTGTAAATAAATTAACAAAATCGCAACGAAAGTTGCCACCCTAATGTATAATTTTATATTAATAAACAAAAATAGATGCGTTTTTGTCAGGTGTTTACAGATTTGTTGAGAATTGCCCTATAAGCCTCTGTATTTTCACCTCTAGTTAGACTGTATTCACTATCAGTTATAAGAAAAATGTCGCATCGAAAAATTGACACGTGCTCGGACACGTGTAATTTTTACTTAACTACAATATTCGTTCTATTTTGCTTTTACCTGGCATATAACACACAGTTAAGTCAGAGATAAAAATACCGGGTCTATGTTGCGAAAGTTTTAGTTAGAACCACGGTTAGAATTTAGTTAATCAATATCGTTGTGAGTGAAAATGTAGAATTAACCAGAGCATTTTCAAATCATAATTTATAGGTACTTTGACAGTTTTTGTCAGGCTGCAATTAATTGACAGTTTTCAAGTCCCTCAGTAATTACTTTGACAGCATTTAGGTCACCATAAATTAATTTGACATTGTTTAGCTCTCCCAGAAATTAGTTTCGAAGCATTTTAAAAGAATTGGTTGGGAGCTTTCAAGAAGTGGAAAGAAAGAATAATGAAGTGTATTATTGGTGAAAATAAGTGCTTTGAATATATATTAAATTAAAATTCTAAAAAATATGAACCATGTCTTATTCTCAATAACTGTAGCGTAGGAAACATACCAATGATTGTTGATTTCCTACTATCAACCATACTTTTCTCCAGAATACATTCTTGAGCTTGAGCAAGACACAATTGCTGCATAAATTGAATCACTTCTGGAAGAAGTGCTACTGTCACCATTTGGGCGTAATTCTCCCTTAAATGTTGAAAAGCCCAAGCTGCGCACTGAAAATGTGTGCACGCCATTTTCATTCCTTCACTGGAAGATCTTGTATCTGCTGCTCCAAGCTGTGTGTGTAATGCGCCAATATTATGTAAAATACAGTTCAATTCGAAGTTTACATCGGGCAACGAATATGATATTCCAGAATATAAGTCCTTCCTACGGAATCAAATCAAGTGTAAGAAATTCTTAAATATACTTAATCTATATTATACCATGCGAATGTGACTGCAGATACTTGTCCCTTTTCCATTGGAAATCTAGATTTTAAAAATTTAAGTTGACAATAATATTGTTTCAGATTTTGACAACCAATGACGTCAATCGCCGGCCGAACAGCAGTTGCTCGTAAAGATTCAAGATTGTGAATTTCATTATTATATGATTCTGGATCTTCGTGATAGAAACTAGCAATGTACTGTAAAATATATCCAATTACTAATGATTATAACGTATGTAATACGACAAATTTACTAACCTGTTTAAGTTTTGGACCAAAAGATACATTTTCTGTGCTGACTTTTAATTCAAAACTAATCATAGGTAATCTTGGTGCTGCCTCCATGGTTATAAGTGCACCAAGAACCTTTTAAATTTTAATTAAAATTGCATAAAACGTTAAAATACGTATAACAACACCCGACAAAATAGTATGACAGATTAGTAATGACGTTTATCACGTGATTAACCTAAGTACGACAGCGACATCTGGAATTTGTTTAATGGAAAGTGGCGGGAAAATTAATATTCAACAAAATATCAAAAACATTTCAAACCATGAATTTATTTTTGCATTTTAATAATACATTTATTTTTTATGAAAAAGAGTTATTACATTGCAAAAAAGTAAAATGTGTTTTATTAATATACAGATGTAAATAACAATAATCTAGAAAATAATAAAATTAAAATTATTTTATTATCATTTATTTTTTCACTTAAATTATTCGAAGTCACAAAGGTTCTGTTTGTAAACGTAACCATTCAATATCATCTTTGTCTTGTAATAAAGGTGTTAACTTCGTTCTACATTCTTGATGATACTTATTAATTTCATTTAATTCTTTTTCAGTAAGCATTTCAAGCATAATCATTTTCTTTTGTATCGGAACAAGAGTAACAGTTTCAAATGTTAAAAAATTAGGATTTGATTTGGCAGGCACAATGTAAATTATATTTTCTAGACGTATTCCAAAATTACCATCTTCATAATAACCCGGTTCATTAGAAAGAAACATGCCGGCTTGGAGACCAGGGTCATCAGGATAAACCCGCCAAGAAATTCCCATAGGGCCTTCGTGAACACATAAATAACTTCCAATGCCATGACCAGTACCATGCGCATAATTTAGGCCAACATCCCATAAAAATTTTCTTGCCAAAGTATCTAAACAATTGCCTAGAATTTTATCAGGAAACACTGCAGTACCTAACTGAATTTGACCTTTAAGGACCCTGGTGAAACATTCTCTTTCACGATCAGTTGGAGTTCCTAAATGAATTGTGCGTGTAATATCAGTTGTGCCGTCTAAATATTGGCCACCGGAATCACACAAATATAGAGCTTTGTTAGTTATTTGCAAGTCGGCTTCACTGCCTTCTTCGGATGGGTGGTAGTGAATAATAGCACCATTTGGACCTACTGAGCTGATAGTGCTAAAGCTCAGACCGGCGAAATCTTTCATTTCTGACCTGAAATCGTAATCAATATTAATTAGGTACAAAAAATATGATAATGGTATATAAATATTTTAGATAACACTGAAACAATGAGAGTACATTGCCCGTTTCAATTAGTATGTTCAAACAATCTGATAAGCTTGATATCTTTTAAGTACACTATGACAAAAACATACTTTATATAGAAAAGTCAACAACTTTGATAAGATTTATTTTGTACCTGAATTTTTCAAGTTTTGTAGCACCAGACGCTTCAGTAACTTTTTCTCCTGCAGCTACGACTCTCTCCAACCATGCAAAATATCTGCAAACAGCAACGGCATCCCTAATATGCGCTTGTTTCATGCCTTCTATTTCAGTTTCATTTTTAATAGCTTTCATGCGGGCAATAGGACTTGCTTGTACCAAAAGAGATTTTTCGGAAACAGATCCAGTTAAAGCTCTATTTGCAGTACTTCCAAACCAAATTCGCAAGTTTTGGTTGTTTGAAGTAGTAGTTAAATTACTAATAAATTGATAAATATCATCGTAAGGATGGACTTTCGCATCAACAGAAGCCAAATGATCTTGAGCTTCTGGTGTAAGTTTGCAACTATCAATGAATAAATTAACACAATCCTGTGTAATAACCAAATAAGCGAAAAAAACAGGATTGTATGGTATGTCAGTCCCTCGCATGTTTAAAGTCCATGCAACTTCATCTAACGCGCTAACTACAAAAGCAGTAGCGTTGTTTTTGTTCATTGCTTGACGAATATCTTTAATTTTATCCGCTACCGCACGGCCAGCGAATTTCAAAGGCAAAACTGAAACCTGATTTCTTGGTCGAATTGGTCTATCTTCCCAAACCTAAATAATATTATTGTCTTTTAGTACTATTAAAAATATATTTTTTGGATGATTCAGGCATTTACCTGTTCCACTAAACCACATTCTGAAGTTACAGAGATAAGGGAATGTCCTGCTGCTTGTAATTGATCATTTAATGTTTTCCAATCATTATGTTTAATTAAAGAAAAATTTACTCCCACGGTTGATCCACGAGGTAAAGTTGTCGATAACCAAGTAGCTTGAGACGGAGTTTCTGGAAGACTTTCTTTCATAAGTGTCCATCTGGAATCCATTTCTTTTGAAGCCTAAATATAAACAATAATACAACATTATTTGGAAAAGACAATAACCTTTATTGTTTTTAAATATTACAATGAACAAAAAGTATATTGTCGAAACATTATGATTATTTTACATTAAGATATGGAATATAAATACTTTCAAAACAAACTAAACTTAACAAATACTTATGACCGCAATATGTTGAAAATGTATAAGATCTCATTTAATACCAAAATTCACAGTATCATGCAATAATTTATTAATGCTTTAGGTTTAGAACAATCAACAAACATATATGTATGTTTAAATTTAATATCAAGTATCTTGCAACTGCACAAAAGTATGATACATATTCGTTGCTGATAGTACGACTAAATAAAAAATAATTACGGTACACAAAATAATCATTTTTAAAATCATGAGACATGTTATATAAAGTCGCTACCTGAAGGTAATATCTTCCATCAGTCCACAAGCATGCTTGCGCTTCGGTAACAATCGCAGTACCTGCTGATCCGGTAAATTCGGATAGAAAAGCACGTTGCCTGTCGCATTCTGATAAATATTCACTATCATGCGGGTCTGTCCACGGTACAATATATGCATGGAGTGGTCCAGCATTTTTCATAAGTGCACGAATTCTAGATAGAACATCCACCGTCCGTTTAGCCGACATTTTGTTTGCTACTCCTACGTATGTTTCCCGATAAATAAAGATCACATACAAAATTTGGATAAAGAAAGTTATATGTCAAAATTATTGATCGAATTTAATTGTTAGACCTATTATACCAAACTAAAGACACTTTTAAAGCCGCAAAGAATTTATGTCACATAACCTTCAACAAAATGCGCGCGCACTACTTTTTAATCAATTTGAACACGTTGGCAACTGTCGCGGCAACAATGGTTGTACTAATTTATAACAATAAATGCACTTATATTGTATCACCTATTGTATTTCGCAACATATTAATGACAAGTACTTCTCAATAAATGCTGTGATAGTACCTTTTATCTGTTGAGATTTTCTCTTATCATGGCGATAAACCAGTCGCGCCCGTTTAAAAAATATATATGTATATTTTATCAAACTTATATATCACAAAGTGTTAGTAATAGTCCGCACTTTCACATATGTAAGTATAAGCTGTTTAAAATCACATTAATGGTAACTGGTCAATTGGAGTGGCAAAGTCGAAATCTTCGGGGAATAGTTTAGCAGCGTGCGGATACATTAATTTGTATGACTGACGGATAGTAACATCTGCAACTCCAGCAATGTCCCCTATCTCTTTCTGACTACGTTTATCTGTAGATGCTTGCGATGCCATGTATATAGCTGAAGCAGCGACTGATATGGGCGAACGGCCAGGAACAATATCCAGTTCTACAGCTTTGCGAGCAATATGAGTTGCAGCACGTTGAACAACATTTGGCAAACCCAAATTTGAGCAAAATCGAGACATGAAGTCTCCCGTTGTAATTAGATCGACAGATGTCTCTAATGCCTTCAATATTAATTTGAAACAGCGTCCAATCTCTTTCTTACTAATTGTGCTGACAGCGCAAATTTCTTTGAACGTACGAGGAACTCCTTCCTGACGACAAGCAATATATAAACAAGCAGATGCAATAGCATCGTTGGAACGCCCTTTTAAATTTTTTCCATCATGAACTTGTTTAAATAAATTATTTGCTCTGTCGACTATTGTTCTTGGTAAATTAATACGATCTGCCATTGTATTGATTTCCTTGAATGCATTAATCAAGGCACGATCTGAGCTGCTCATTGTACGTCTGTTTTGATATTTTGAAACACCAAATGTATCGAAAGAAGCATCACCACGACCTGGTCCTATCATTGTAGACAAATCTGTACCATTGAGTAGTGGATTTTCAGGGCCACCAACACGAGAAGGATCGACCCCTGCTTTTTCATTGCTAAATGTACGCCATTCTGAACCTACATCTATGACCCTATAATGTAAGGTTGATTGTAATAAGATGATAGAAGAACAAAAAAGTATTTGCCTACCTGTCGCCAACGACTAATCCACATTCAGAACATATTTGATCACCTGCACGATAATCTTCGATTAAATTGGCGTCCGGATGTGCTGGGCAACATACTTTGTTGCAATCGTATCTTAAAACACAATAAAAATTCATGTTTGTATAATAATTGAAATATTACGTTAAAATTGGATATAAGGTACATGTTTAGATACAAATAATAAGACAATTTCAAGTTGATTTTATAAGTCCATTTGACAACGTACCTTGACGAACTCGCCATGTTTATGTTGTTTTGCGTACAATCAGTCGATAATATAGTGATCTCGCTGTTCGCAGAACTAGATGGCAGCACAGAATGGGTTAACTTCAACGACGAAATATAACTAGACAAAACATTCCCTATCCCTCTTCACTGAATGTTTTGATTTCGGCTGGCCAGAAAGAGACAGAGATATGTTTTATCTAGTTCGTGAATTTCTCACTAGAGGCCGCTTGAATATATCAGTGTAATTTGACATTTGCGGTTTTGTTTTTGAGTGAAACGTTGGTTTTTATTTAATACCAAAGCTTATAAATAATTAAATAAACAAATCATATTGGATATTATTATAAATTAATTTTACGCTTAAATTCATTTGGCAACACAGGCAAGGTACACAAGCTGTATTCTTGGCAACCTTGTTGGGGTAGGCCATACAAGCAAATGTCAAAGCATGCGCCTCATATGCAAAATGGATGCGTTTTTATAAGTTTTTTACAGATTTACAGATCTGTAAGACTTGCAGAATTGACCTATAATCGAAATATATGTATAACTTGATGTATATTCTAAAAAACATTCTATTCTAAAATGTCAATGACATTGCACCTCTGGTGAGAAATGCTCGAACTAGATAAAACATATCTCTATCTCTGTCTGGCCAGCCGAAATCAAAACAAATGAAACGATGTTTTGTCTAGTTATATTTCGTCGTTGGGTTAACTTCATTGAATTGCGCGGCTAGGGGGCTAGGTATACATCAGAGATAACTATAGTAAAGAGAGATTGGAAACTCAATACTTTTGTATTGTCATAAGTTGGCCACCTATCAACACAAACAACTAACTAAACCACGGTAACAAATATGTAAAATGTTATGTATGTTTTTAATAGTATATTGTGTTATTAGGAGTAAAAGTGATTCTTTGTGTGGCGAGCATGTAAGTTTGCACGGCGAGCGGTAGCGAGTTGGACAATTACATGCGAGGCACACAATGACACTTTTACTCCGAATGACACATTATATTTTTTCTTCAAACATAAGTATTTAAATAAAATAATTACAACTTGACGTTACAATAATTATAAATATTTTACGTGAAGTTTAGTAATCTATTTATTTTCTCAATGATTGACACATTGGCACTTGTTATATATGGAGCAGACATGTATTTCTATATTCCATATATGGATCAACCTTCCATAGACAACAAGTGCCAATGTGTCAATCATTAAGAAAATAAATAGATTACTTGTCAGTATTTAAATATATTTCTTTAATCTTGATTCTATCATAATATAACATGACGTTTGATGATTTCAATTGCTCTGTTGCTATGAATACTTTTGTATTTGTTCACTTTTTGTTACAAACATTCAAGTGAAAATTTTCACGTTTTGACGTTTATCAGAATTTGAAGTATTGCCATGTACGGCCCTTGAAGTTGTTCAATTGAATGGAAGTGCAACAATATTGCTCGAGGAAGAATGTGATATGTCGAGGAATCGCTGAAAAACAATATGAACTTTTCATATCACTTTAATTCTAATTATTCTTACCATTACCAATATGCAAGTCGGCTATTTTATAACATGTTATTTCGTTAAATATAAACTGTTTAAGCTGTTCATATTTCAATTTGTAGATTATCTTGGTTAACTTGGGGCGATATGACAGGTTTCTATTTTACAAGTTACTTCTTATTCGCTCATTTTATGTAGTGTTGCTATGGACATTTATTTATTTCATTTCTACATTGTGAATCAACTCACAAAAGATGCCATTTTTATGTCGTTTGAAGAATTTTTTATTTTTTTTTAATATTTGAAAAAGAAAAAACTCATATTGATATTTATTATGAATTACTATAACGTATCAAGGGTGTTATAAGGATAATAACGCCTGAGGTCAACAATGTACTTTCCGAGGGCCTGTGGCCCGAGGTGTGTACATTGACCGAAGGCGTTATGGTCCGTTTAACATCCGTGGTGAACTCCACTTTTAACGGCCGACCCGACCGATATATTATATTAATAAAGATTTTTATCGACTTTTGTCTGTTAAAGTAATAAAAAATCATCAAGACACATTAAACAAATTCTACATAGAAAAACTATAACAATGTAATATAATTGTTATTGTCAAGTCTGACGTTTTTTCTTGGTTTATGTATTTTTACTTTAAAATAAATAGTTGTTCAATGTTATAAGTAGTGGTGGGATCCGGATCCGGATAGTTTCGGTTTCGGATCCAAAAATATCCGGATATCGGGATAATTGATTGTTGAACTATCCGGATCTAAGTATCGGATTTTGGATCCGGATCTGAGTATCGGATTTTGGATCCGGATCCGAATATGAGTATGAGTATCAGATTTTAGATATGGAATTTCAGAATCCACATCGGTTCTCGGATTTGAATATTCTCAGTATTGGACCCGATGATGATATTTGAATGTATAAGAATAATAATAAATTTTTGTTTGATATAGTTAATACAATTGGATCCAAAATTAAAATTCGGATCCGGATCCGAAAACAAAACATCGAATCCGGATCCAGATCCAAGTCCAGATCCGAATCCAAAAGGGATCCGGACTCAAATCTGGATCCGGATCCAAATCCGAATTAAATTTACGGATATCCGCTTCAATATCCGAACATCGGATATCCGAGGAACCGGATATTTTGAGATCCGGGTACTCGGATCCAAGTTTTGCCGGATCCTCACAGCACTAGTTATAAGTTATTGTGTGTGTTTAAACCTCTTTTACAGTCACTGCGTTCGTGTTTCTTCTACAGGTTATGGGCCCAGGTGTCACAGATTAGAATAATTTGTTAAAGTTCCGATTTGTATTTTTGTTAATTATGGATATTTCGAAGATTCAGGTCGGATTATTAGAAAGTAAAGCAAATTGAGCAACTTGGAAATATAAGATATGTATTGTCCTTAGAAGTATTCTTCGAGCTTTGGATATTCTTGAAGGAAAATGGAAGAGGCCAAAACCTTCCGAGACAGAAACAAGTGGGAATACAGGAGATACATTAAGTGAATTAAAAGAATTCATAAAAATAGAGAGTTCCTCGTTAATTGTATTAACTACGAATATGACTGAAGAAGTTTTCATTAATGAGGTACAATAATGTAAGAGTGATCTGGTTAGAACTACATAGACTCTTTGATGGAACGAAAGAAGATAAAGCTTATGAATTATGTCTTCAGTTCTTCACCTTGAAAAAGATAGAAAGTGATGTAATTTAAGGATCCAAACCTAATAAATAGGCAAGGAGCTATTTGAGGCATGATTCAAATGCAAAATGCAATGGGTGCGTAAAGGATAAAAGATAGGGACCGTGACTACTTGAATACAATCAATGTCGCGTAGTGACAAATGTTGTATGTAGGTTCACGATATCTACTGTACATTGTTGCAAGCCAGATTAAATGTTTGGGGTGCAATCTGTAACTCATATTAATTTTAACATGCTGTTTAAATTTTTCATTTTTATTAGTAGACAATGAATAAAAAAATTAAATGACAGATAATACATGCGTTCCTACGGGCTACAAATTTTAACAGGCTGTAAAAATTAACATGGTACGACACAGAATACATAAGTGCATATTGCATTCGAACATAAAAATAACCTGTTTGGCCAGGAAAATCAACAATCCGTTAATAATTCTATTTTCTAAGGTTCTGTGATCTGGCAATTTATTTTTGTACATAAAAGGGGAAAAACATGCAGTTTCATATCCCTTGAAAAAATGAAACTATTAAGTATAAGGCATTTGACCTTGAATGAAAAAAAATTTCGCCTGCGGCGCCTTTTTTTTTTCATCTTTCACAAATTAGATTTAATTCATGCACCAAATGAGGTATGTACTTTAACCTCTAAAAATACTAATTTACAAGTTTACCATGAGAGATTAGGACACCAGAATAAAAGGCATGTGAGAGATATAATTTTTAGAGAACTTGGGGTCAAACTTGAATTAGACAGTGAATTATGTGAAGGATGTGTGTTTGGTAAAGCACATAGACTTAAATTTGGAAAACGTCAACGAGCAACATCACCAGGAGAATTAATGCATATGATGTATGTGGATCTTTCCAGAATTCAATGTCAGGTTTTAAATACTTTCTTTTATTTAAAGATGACTGTAGTAGATTTAGATTTATTTATTTATTAAAAGAAAAGTCCCAAGTAGTTTATAAACTGAAACAAATGTTAGCAGAGGTTAAGACTTCTGGTTATTTAGTAAAGGAGTTACTAAGTGATAATGGTGGAGAATTTGACAATAATAGTGTACGGAAAATTCTACATCATTATGGCATAAAGCAACGTTTAACAATGCCTTACACTCCTCAACAAAATGGGTGTTGTGAACGTGATAACAGAACTGTTGTAGAAATGGCACGTACCATTATGCATGCTCATGATCAATTTCCACAGGCTTTATGGGCAGAAATGATCTTGACTGCAACATATATACTCAACAGAACTGGAGTATCAAGTGTAAAAGAGAAATCGACATATGAGGCTTGGTATGGAAAAAGACCAAAAAATTAACCATCTACGTATTATAGGATGGGGTCCCGTGGCCGCGTGCCTGAGTGTCTGGTCGGGTTCGATCCCGACAGGCGCCAAATATTTCCAATTTTAAATGGCACAAAAGTGACCCCTGTGGTGCACTCTCCCGGCCAGCAATGAGTGCCCGTGAGGTGACGCCTGGTAAGCGCCCACACGGTAAAATATATCGTCATCATTAACGATGTCTACATGTGTTGTAGATACTGGCACACTCTGAAATAGGTAATATGCCGTGATAATATATTTATTTATTTATTTTATTTACGTATTATAGGAAGTACCTGCTATGCTCATATTCCTTGTCAAAAAAGGAAGAAATTAGATAAGAAAGCAGTAAAAGCATTACTAATAGGATACGATGGTGATGATATGGGTACAGAATTTGGACTACTGGTAATAAACTCATTAGGTCAAGAGATGTTATATTTAAAGAAGAACCATTACAGAAAAGTATAAATAGAGATATTTCTCTGAATAATGAAGGAGAAAATAGTCGAAATATTGCTGTAGATATACAAGAAGACAAAGAAAAAGATGTAATTCAAGAAAGCTATGAAGATGAAGTCGAAGAAGGAAGAAATAGATCGAAAATTCGTGCACCAGAAAGATTTGGTAGCTATATATCATATGTTAATATTTTAGAAAATCAAGAACCTACGACATATATTGAATCCATTGCAAGCAAAGAGAAAACTAAATGGAAAGAAGCAATGAACAAGGAAATAAAATCATTAAACGAAAATGAAACATGGATTTTAGGGTCCCTATCTAAAGACAAGAAAGCTATTCCATGTAAGTGGATATATAAAATCAAATACAACCCAGATGGTACTGTTGAACGATACAAAGCCAGGTTGGAAATAAAAGGATTTACGCAACAGAAAGGGATTGATTACGATCAAACATTTAGTCCTGTTGTAAAATCTTCCACTATTGCTTAGTGTTGCTGCAAATGAAGGAATGTCTCTAATGCAATTTGATGTTACTATAGCCTTTTTATACGGAAAGTTAGAAGAGGAAATATATATGAAGCAACCTGAAGGGTATAATGATAATTTAGGAAAAGTATGTCTGTTAAAAAGAAGTCTATATGGGCTAAAGCAAGCACCTCGGTGCTGGAATAGACGTTTTAGTTAATATCTTAAGGACTTGGGTTTCCAAGAAAGTGAAGGAGATCCCTGCCTCTACATGATGAAGAAGAAGGGTGAAAAAGTGTTAGTTGCACTATATGTAGATGACGGATTGGTAGCTGGAACCAATGAAAATATTATGCATGAAGTAATAGAGAGTTTGAAGAAAGAATTTAAAATAGTAGCAAAACCATCGTCATATTTTCTAGGTTTGGAAATAGAGAATCAAGAAGATGGATCCTTAAAAATCAGTCAAAAGTCATACACAAGAAAATTACTAGAAAAATTAGGTATGAGCGAATGTCGTCCTGTAAGTACTCCAATTATTAAAGACAGTACTAAAATAGGGAAGGAAATAGAAATAGAATCAAGGGAAAATATAAATGAAGAAAAATTTCCTTATCGGCAAGCTGTGGGATCACTAATGTATTTAGTTACCAATAGAAGACCAGATATTGCTTATGCGGTTGGAGTTACGTCAAGAAATTTAGAAAATCCAATTAAAAGCGACTATATTAAAGTAAAAAGATTTCTTCGATATCTAAAAGGGTCAACTGAAAGAGGACATATATACCACAAAAATTTTAAAAGAGGAATACTAGAAGGATATAGTGATGCGGATCATGGAGGTGATAGAAAAACTGGACGATCAACTACAGGAGTTGTTTGTATGTACTCAGGTGGAGCTATCTTGTGGTTAAGTAATCTGCAGCAATCAGTGGTAATATCCACAACAGAAGCGGAAATAGTAGCTGCTAGCAAGACTGCTAGAGATAAGTATTACAAGTCTTAATGAACAACCAATAATACATGTAGACAACGAAGCAGCGATTCGGCTATCACAAAATCCAGAACTACAGAGAAGAACTAAACATATTAGAACAAGACACTTCTTTGTAAGAGAATTGGTTACGAATGGAAAACTCGTAATCAAGAAGGTAACAACAGAACAGCAAATAGCAGATATTATGACGAAGTCACTTCATAAATTAAGACATGAAGAATTATGTTCACTTATGAGTTTGTCATCACAAAAATGAAATATTTAATTTAAAAAAAAAATGAAAAAAATCTATTTAATGAGGGAAGGTGTAAAAGTAATAAAAAATCATCAAGACACATTAAACAAATTCTACATAGAAAAACTATAGCAGTGTAATATAATTGTTATTGTCAAGTCTGATTGATACGAGTATATGACGTTTTTTCTTGGTTTATGTATTTTTACTTTAAAATAAATAGTTGTTCAATGTTATAAGTTATTGTGTGTGTTTAAACCTCTTTTACAGTCACTGCGTTCGTGTTTCTTCTACATTGTCTTGTCATTGTGATTTCAGTTAGAGAGATTAATTTAGTTGCTTAAACGCTGTAATTAGAAAACCCGATATTCTTATTTGTTTACAATACCGATTTGTTTATTACATTATTTCTATCTGTCAATAACGCCGCATTAGGTGTAAAATGAGTGAAAAAATACCAAAAAACTATAAAAAATGATATGAATAGGAATTCAGCCGTTTTGAAGAAAGGATGGCGGAAAATTCTGTAAGTGTAATAAATGAAACCGTTACCATAACTGGTCATCATGACCAGGATGACCTATTTTCATTAATAATTCTCTCCCAACTCTTTGTTGACAAAATTTTCAATGTTAAGGAAAGAACTGATGGTGAAGAACAAAATCAAAAGTACTGAAAAATTTGTTCAATTGTAGGAATTTTTAAAATAAATTTGCGAGAGTTATTGACCGAAGAAATCAACAAGTTCTTGCATTTCTTAAGGAAGTACCTAATGAAATATATTTAATGTACAAGCTACAAGGTTGCATTAGTTATTGGTAAATAAATCTGCTAATCTAGAATTTTCTGGTCGATTTTAAAATTGCATTTTTCATATAAATAAGTAATCCTACTATAATACTTGTAATAACTTTGTATTCTAAGTAAACAAAAAATAATAGTAGTTTATATATCAAGGGAGTAAAGTTCGTCACTATTTGTGGAGAGTTATATACAATATTTTATATGCAAACGGAAAAGAAGAAGAATGAAGCACATTTCTATAAACAAAGAAAAACTATTTATTTGAAATTTAATTTTACAAAAAACATTATATTTTTTCCAAAATAAATATAATTAATAATATTCCTTATCTGTTAATCAATATCAATTAACAAAGGACTTGGATCACTTTATTTCCCTAGGGAGTACTTTATTTCCCTAGGATGTACATTATTTCCCTCGATAAATAATGAAGCATATTAAGTTATAATTTTATAATATTATTTACCAGTTGTATATAATAATAGTTTATATATATCAAGGAAATAAAGTTCGTCACTATTTGTGGAGAGTGAAGATTGAATCCTGATGGCGTAGCCCGAGGGATGAATTCGCTTGAGGCAAATAATGACACTTCACTCCCGTGTTATATACAATATTTTATATGCAAACGGAAAAGAAGATGAAGCACATTTCTATAAACAAAGAAAAACTACCCAAGTAACACAAATGACCTAAAATCGACGTCACTACGACGTCTGAAATTTCGTCATATAGACGTCCTGACCACGTCTCAGCGTGGAGCTGTGCGACGTCATTTTTAGACGTTGTTTCGACGTCATTTTTAGACGTTGTTTCGACGTCATTTTTAGACGTTGTTTCGACGTCATTTTAAGACGTTGTGTCGACGTCATTTTAGACGTTGTTTCCACGTCATTTTAAGACGTTGTGTCGACGTCATTTCAAGACGTTGTTTAGACGTCATTTTAAGACGTTGTTTCGACGTCATTTTTATGATATAAACATAAATGATGGTCGGGAAAAATTACTACGAAAAATAAATAATTTAATTCTAGTTTTATTTATACTCTATAATATAAAACATTAATTAGGAAATATTAAATAAAGTAAAACAATAAACCTACAATAAAATATTAAACATAAAAAGTATTTTTGAAAAAGATAAATATTCACGAAAAATAAAAATAATTAAATAATGCATTTTGTTATATCTATAAAACAATAAATTATTTTTGTAATTATTCGCCCATTGTCGTGCATAGTTCATAGTTAGCCATTCCTTGTTTATATTCCTCATAGAGCCACTTGATTTCATATTTTGCCATAGCTATAAAAAAATAAATGTAATATGTAATATATCCACAATTTGATCTACTTACAATACCTATACTAAATTTTTAATGTTCATATTATAAAATTTTATTTTCAATATTCTACCATGGTAATTACAAGTATTCTAATATATTTTTCACTTGACTGCAGCGCAGCCATTATAGCTTCTATAAGCGTCTGTGACATGTCAGAGGGTGCGTCTATACAACATACATATTTCCCTTAACTGTCAAAAATTTTCATGGCTATCTTAAGTTTTGAAAATTCATATTTGCAGTATTATACGTCATGTAAAATTTTACCTCTTTTGAGTACTGTAATGGAAAATTTCACCATGGATACACAATCCGACTTTTTTTATTGTTTTTATTTTTTAATACAATTGTCAAAATGTCATAAAATTGAGAATTTATGAATAATTTTTAAATAATTTAAGTGATCCCGGGAAAATATTATAATTCATTTATTATTAGGTTGAAGCTAAATAATATTTCATAAAAAGAAAGGAAATTAATATTATACACATGTAGTGATGTCTGAAATGCGTGGAACGAAAAACATCGGAAAATAGGGCGGAAAATTCAAAAGTCATGTATTACATTTTCGTTTTGCGGCAAATGGATGGTAGTAATAGTTTTTAGTACATTAAACAATTGGTTTTTCTCAGTATTTATATTTACTGTATGCCTATAAATTAAATGACAAAAACCCTTCATTCCAAGTGAATTGAAACATGCACAGCTGAGTCCTTATACTATATACCTACTAAATGTTAGTTATATTCTTAATTAATATATTTCTTTTTTCCTTATAGAAATTTTGCCTTTAAAATCGGTTGTGCACAAAAAGAGTAATGAGAACAATAATATATTGTACGATATAAGAAAATGGGCAGTTGAAGAAAATATTACTCAATCTTCAGTAAATAAATTATTATTTATTCTTAGATATCACAACAACATTCCAAAGGATGCTAGATCACTACTGAAGACCCCAAGATCTACCAAAGTTACAAAATGTATATTTCCCTTTGTTTATACATTTGTTTTTTTATTATAAACATTTGTTAAAAGTTTGTCTTGTCATTACTAGGTTTTGTTTAAAAT
Organism: Ophonus ardosiacus; assembly: GCA_943142095.1. Lineage (NCBI taxonomy): Eukaryota > Metazoa > Arthropoda > Insecta > Coleoptera > Carabidae > Ophonus > Ophonus ardosiacus. The sequence continues at coordinate 22,568,196 of OW964830.1, read as the reverse complement.
GTTGAAAATTAAAATGTCCATATATACGAAAAAATATAACATATTTTTTTTCTGTTTCACATTTATAATTAAATATGTAAACATATATTATGTTTTAAATAAATAAAGTATAAATATTACCATGGCTTATTACCCATTTCTGGGTGTGCCAAATTTACTTCTATTCGTAGTTTTAGGTGATGGCGTTACATAAATAAAAATATATATTATACATATATGTATAAAATAAGTATTATATTATATTTATTCTAATTTTAAAAATAATTATAGTAAATAAAAAAATTAAGTAAAAATAAACGAAGTGTATGTCTTTATAAAGACATCAAATTACACGTCTGAAAAAGGTTTAAATAGACTTAATTACGACCAAATAAAGACGACGTCGTCACATGGCCCACAAATCTGACGTCTAAAAAGTCCTATTTCAGACCAAAAACAGACGTGGCAGTGACGTCGTATAGACGTCTGATTAGACGTCTAAATAGACCTATTTTTGACCAAAAAACAACGTCACAGTGACGTCGCATAGACGTCTAAATAGACCAATTTTTGACCAAAAATCAACGTCACGGTGACGTCGTATAGACGTCTGATTAGACGTCTAAATAGACCTATTTTCGACCAAAAATCAACGTCACAGTGACGTCGCATAGACGTCTAATTAGACGGCCGTATATGACGTAAATTCGACCTAAAATCGACGTCACTTTTTGGTCGACCGTTGGTCAGTGTTACTTGGGTATTTATTTGAAATTTAATTTTACAAAAAACATATTTTTTCCAAAATAAATATAATTGATAATATTCCTTATCTGTTAATCAATATCAATTAACAAAGTACTTGGATCACTTTATTTCCCTAGGGAGTACTTTATTTCCCTAGAATGTACATTATTTCCCTCGATAAATAATGAAGCATATTGTTATAATTTTGATAAGAATAAAGTTAATATTATTTACCAGTTGTATATAATAATAGTTTATATATATCAAGGAAGTAAAGTTCGTCATTATTTGTCGAGAGCGAAGATTGAATCCTGAGGGCGAAGAAAAACTATTTTAAATTTAATTTTACAAAAATCATATTTTTTTCCAAAATAAATATAATTGATAATATTTCTTATCTGTTAATATCAATTAACAATGGACTTTATTTCCCTAGGGAGTACTTTATTTCCCTCGATAAATAATGAAGGACATTAAGTTATGATTTTGATAAGAATAAAGTTAATATTATTTACCGGTTGTATATAAAAAATATTATTTACGTTCATTTCATTTATTGATTTGTAGTAGTCTTTCACATAGCAGCATCAATTTTATAACACTCTAGGGTGTTATTTGGTATCTAACAACCCTGAAAGCAGGGTTGTTATGATAATAACATACCAGTCGGACGTTAATTACTATATAAAATAGTAAATTTATTTACGTATTTTAAAAGTGTCACTGTCATTATCATATTATTTTCTGTCACGTCAACTATATACATACAGTGTGATAATTAAAAATCTGGTCATGGGCGTTTAACATTAACATGGGAAAACAGTTTTTCTTTGAAACAAAGTCCCCAATTAATTTTAGACAAAAATGTTTCAAATTAATGTTGTAGATATTTACATTCTACGCCTAAATCAGTAAAAAGCTTTAATTTTACATGTTTGGTATCTTGTAAAATCTAATTTGAAATTGTATAAATATTGCTCCTTTGCAGCGATACCCATGGAATTGAAACAGTTACAGAGAAATGCGTATCGTTTGAATTGTCTGTTGTATTATTTACCTATAAGATTATTTAATATTGACCCGGCTTTATTTATGTAGTTGATCGTTTTCTGTTTCTTTTATAAATAATATTCTTTCATCTTGATTTCCCCTGTTACTAATTCTTCCATGTATAATCCATCCTAAGTTTGTTCTTTAGGAGTATTTTTAGGACCTTGTATGACCTGCCTACTGACGATTAATTCCCAATTATCTTGACCGATGAGCATAATTGGTTTAGCATTTTCATAGGATATATTTTCTTTTTTGAGGTGAACCCATTGTTCGCCAAGACATTTTATATTGATGGTTTGGGTTGGTACATCTAAATTTTCCATGGTTCTTAAATTAAAAATATTATATTTCTTATTGCAGCCTTGTCCCTGAATTTTACAATTCACGACTTTAGAATCTAATATTTAAACATTCTCTTTATTTGTCCAACGAATTCTTAAGGGTTTAGTTGGTCCCTTAAGTCCTAATTTTTCTGCAATCTCTTTATGTATAAGGCTTACGGAGGATGCTTCATCCGTAAGAGCATAAGTATGAAATTCCCCATTAGGTCCATGTAGCACTACCGGTGCTACTTTTAGAAGTATTTTGTTTATAATTTGAGAAACAAAAGGTAAAGTAGTAAGGTTAATGTTTTTTTTTTTATTTTCTTTTTCGTTTATTTCTTTCTTTATTTCACGATGTAAAAATTTATGATAATGACTTGTACAAATGCATCCTTCAATTTTACAAACTCTATTTTTCGTCCAACAGTCCTTGGTTACTACATGTTCTAACTGCAAGCATTTAAAACATAAATTTTCGCTTTTTACATATTTCTACCTTTCATCATATGGCAATTTCTCAAATATTTCACACTGATACAATTTATGATTTTTTGTTTATTACAGTATAAACAAACTTGCTTCTTTATTTCAACTGTAGAAAGTATCATCTCCTTTTTCAATCGAGAAGGATTGTTTTCAAATTTTAATTCTTCACCACTTCTTTTATTCTCTTCTCACTTTGTCTAGAAACATGTTTTAAATTATAGTTATTGTTTAATTCTTTACTTGAATAATTTAACCATTCAATTTGCCAAATGGTAGGTAATTTGCATATTACTTCATCCATAGTTTGTATATTAGGTAATTGGTCACAAATATTTAACAATTCCATATTGACAACGAAATGATTGACAGATGTACCTAGTTTTATTATTGGTTCTAATTTTTTTTCTTTTATACGAGCCCTGCGCCAAAAGAATTCACTACAATTTGTTATAATTTTTCATATAAAAGGAAATTGTTTACACTTATTCAATTATTATTCCTAAATGCGCTATCATAATTAATAAATGTTTAGTTACCTTGTAAAGAGATGTAAGCGAATTATTTTGGCGCAGGGCTCGTAGCAGGTACCGATTTGATATCATCTATTAATCCATGTATAATTTGTTCTGGTCTTCCGAAATGTAATTCTAGCATGTTAACTTTTTCACTGACAGCTTTAGGATTAATCAGCAATCCTTTAACTACATTTCTAGATTCTCCTTTTAAACATTTTCTGAGTCTTATTATATTTTCTCTTTGAGTTAATTCACAATTTTCTGTGCTTTTTTAAATTCTGATATAAATGCCGGCCATTCTTTTGGATCTCCCCAGAAGTAAGGCAAATCTAGCTTCATAATTTGTCTTGACATGAGCTTATTTGTATCAAGATGAGGGTGTCGCTGATTGCTAAGGGAATTTACTACATTTACTAATGCTGCAGTAATATCAGTCTGCTGAAGATGATGTGGTGTTGACGTTGCCTTGTATATTTCTGGATTGTGATTTATTAGTGCAACCCATTCTTCAGTAGCGTCTTTATTTATATAATTTATTTCATTTCTGTCTTCATTTAGCGACACATTATCAACATTATTCTGTTCTACTTCATGGCATTCATTATCTCCTTCATTCAGGTTTTCTTCTATTTTTGCATTTTCTAACTCTAATTGTAAATGGATCATGCGTTCTTTATCCTTTCTCTGGACTGCACACAATTCCAAAATTTCTTGTTCTGCTTTTATTCTTGCTTCTAATCTTTACCGATTTATTGAAATTTCACTAATTTTTGACATTTTGGAAATATTAGATTTTTGAGTTTTATTTGATCTTCTTGAGATTCCACCCTCTGATTGGTGTCTGAAGAATTATATTGCCATTCGCCAAATCATTTAGCACCTATTCCTTTATTTGTACGCATACTACGTCTCACAAATTCCAGACAGTTCAACAGGGCCGTAGCCAGAACTAGTGTTGCCACAAGACCAAGACCAGTCTTGGTCTTGGTCTCGTCTCGTCTTGGTCTTGTCGAGACGAGACCATCATTTGGTCTCGACTAGAAAAGTCGAGACGAGACGAGACCAGTATCAAGTCTTGTCGAGAAAGTCTTGAGTCTCGACAAGACTCTCGACTTCAGTTCAAAGGTATTTTTTTAAAACATATGTTCTAAAATCGCTTCAAAAATTGAGAATATTGCTGTAAATACTGTTCGAAAATTCATATAAATAAGAGAGATATTAATTTTTCAAATTTTGTAATTTTTCTACTTTCATAGTTGTGTTCCAAAAACATTATGTAAATATGATATCTTCCTTATTCATCTAAATAATCCAAATGTAACTTTTAAATGAATTTATAATGTAGGTGGGATGAAATGAAAGAAATATAAATTTAGAATTCTTATGTTATTTTAATGCACCAATATTTTAATTAAATTAAAATCAACCTTTATTTCATAATATATATGTTTTATATTTATAAATATGTTGATTTTAATTAATTCTCAATTAAAATATTGGTACAACTGACTATATCTTGGAAAATATTTCCAATTTTCAAATAGCAAAAATGTTACATTTGTGGTGCATTCTCCACGTTAGCAGTATACTTCAGTTTTATTTATTAAATTAATTTATTATAACAAAGTAACGTTCCCTTCAAATATACAGTATTTTTCATTTTTAAAGAATCTATTCTTAGAATTTTACGGAAATGCAGACAAAGATTTTACGATCCTAGGGAAATTCCCGGTCTGTGTCCCGGTTTAAAACAACCATATTGTACTTGTTCAACGGACGTACTTCTTATTCGCCTAAATATTTCACTTCATTCAAACATATGAATACATATTGCATATAGAAATAAGAATATATTAAATGCAAATAATGTAAACTATTAATACTAACAAATCAGTTATATAATTATTTTGTAAAGAAATGGTAAAAGTATAAAAAACGAAGATTTAATTCTTTTCAAACTTTGTATCTATAATTTATGTGAAAATACTTTTCCTGCGAATTAAAATAAAACATTTTCTAGTCATTAAATGCCAATAAAAAAATTATGGTATCGTATATAAACAATAATTTGGAAAATATGTACTTCAAAAGATAAAAGTTTATGTATCTATTATGTGATGTATAATGAAAGTAAAACTTTATCTCAATAAAGTGAAATGTAAGGGACATTGTTAAAATATGTAGTTACAGGTATAATAATTTGGGAAATTTGGTATCAAACATTCTAAGAAATTGGTATTAAACATTTCTCGTAAAAACACGTGCAAAGTATAATAATATACAAGTACACTTTCCTCGCCTGGTGTCATTGGTCATAAAAGCCTTTGTTTTCTTTTCGGCGTATTTTAATCTAAGGTTCAGTTCAACTGGGTATTATAAAATACTGGAATTAGGGATATCCTTGTACTGGGATTGTAATTCATAATTTTTTGTTCATTCATATTTTCTTATTTTCAGTTTCGTTGACAAATTGTTGCCAGAATATAATTAATAAAAATAAGCATAATGTAAAGATTAGAATAGTTTGTAAGGAAGTGATATTTTTGGAAAAACCATTGCTTTGTCCCCCATCCCTTAAGTTTTATAGTCAGTATGATCATATAACGTTACCTCAAAACATAACTCAAGGTCAAACTTTTGAAATAAAACAGCGATTCTCAACCTGTAGTACACGTACCAGAGGATACGCAAAAGTCAAGTTTTAGTTATCTACTTATTTAACATATATTTAGAAAAAAATAAAAATATAGCGAAAGAAGTTACTTTTTTGGGGATTTTTATTCATTTACTTACTGCTTCATTTAAACATATACATATCTATTTAACTATTGCTAATGATAGAAATGCATTCTGTAGTTAAGGAATTGAAATTATATATTTTATGTTTAGTAATGATAAACAACACTCGATATACACGTATATTTTCATATTAATTGTTTGAAGAGGCCATGTATCAAGTTGATGATATTCATGAAAAGCTTAATAATAAATATCTCAAATATTATTTGGAATTTTTTAATCGCGATTATACTGCTGTTCTTAGAATTTTATGTACTATTAGATACGATTATTAAAAAAAATATTAATGGAGGCAAAGTCGAGAGTCTTGTCGAGACTCGAGGCGAGACGAGACTGATGTCAAGTCTCGTCTCGACAAGACCAAGACGAGACCACTCTAGTCGAGACCAAGTCAAGACCAAGACGAGACCGACCCCAAGTCTCGTCTCGTCTCGACTTCTGGCAACACTAGCCAGAACTAAATATTAGACAGGGCTCATATTTTTTGAGCCAGGGCTTACGTAATTAGTTTTAGTTTTTTTTTAATATCTAATAGGAGCGCATATATGTTAGTGCTTTTTTTTAAAGAAAATTTTGGGAACCTTAGGAGTTTTGTAATTATAAAAATTGTGAATAAATCAAAAACAGAACAAAAAAATGTAAAAACAGTTTTGTATGCAACTTTTAATGCTATATATTTTTGCACTGTGCAGTTTTTGACGCAGAATGAACAGGAGAATAGAAAAACTAAAATCCCATGTACACATGTAATTCGATGACGCATTTTGCCATTTAGTATTTAGGTTCTATTACACATAAATACAACTCCTAATGCTTCCGAAACATATGCAAACTGTCTATTAAGTGCATCCATACATAATTTTAAGAAAATAAAATAATGCGAAGTAAAATAAGTGCAAATTTTTCAAATTTTTGACATTTGGATAATTTTAAATTATTACTTCAAAGAAAAACAACAGCAATATAATTTATTTGACATATCATTTCAATGCAATATTGTCAATTTAAGTTACGTTGGTTCAACCGGTCACTAGATATTGTTACATTTATAATATTTAAAATTTTAAATAGATGAATTGAAATAAGTACTTAGGTTTAAATAAAAAAAATGTATTATGTGCAATTATGTATTGATAATAATTAAACATTACGGCCTACGTGCATATAAGAACATATATACGAGCACAATCTTGCGTACTCTACTATTGACATTTATGGATTTGTATGGGAACACTTTAGAACAACAAAAACAAAAGTTAAATCACAATTCGATTTAACTCTATGCTTCAGGGTACCTAAATGTTAATATTAGGTACATTTCATAAAATAGAAACTATGAAACTATTCTTAGGCTGTGTCCGATGTTGCATTTTTATCATTGATTATTTAGGATATTAAGAATTAGATTTTAGAGTTTTGCAGGAGCACATTACACCTTGAAGTTGATGCGCACTTATTAAAGAAATCATGTTCGTTGCTATAATGTGTACAAAACGTCAAATTTACTGTGAAAGAATACCTTCTTAGCTTTTATTTTATAAAATATAATATTAATATTTAATTTGAAGCATCAAATTAAATCGAAGTGTATAAATCATTTTTGTTATTCTAAAGTGTTGCCATACAAACCAATGGATATCATTTTGATGGCATTCGGAGTTGCATTTATGTGATGACTTAAATCCTAAAATCTAAATGTCAAAATACCACATCGGACACAGCCTTAGATAGCAAATTAAACATTTTGCATAAATTATAGGAACGAACATTATTTGTTTAATGAGTGCGCGTCAACTTGAGGCATAGTGTACTATTAGAAAACCCGAAAATCTAATTCCTAAAATCCTAAATAACGACTATATTTATAGTATATTCCAAAATTACAATGTTCCCAGCACCGGACTGAAAAAACGGAAAGCTTTTCTCTTAACGTTTGGTAACCAGCTAACAGCCAACCTCAACTCGTCAAAATTAAAATAGTTGAAATATGGAAAAAACTAAATCTATACACGTGAAACGTGTACGGAAGTGCCTGATTATTTTTACCAGGGCTCAATATTATTTTACCAGGGCTTAGCCCTGGCCAGCCCCCCTCTGGCTACGGCCCTGCAGTTCAAACGATATGCATTTCTTTGTAATTTTGTTTCAATTTCATGGGTATCGTTACAAATGTGCAATAGGTATATGTACAATTTCAAACTAGATTTTACAAGTTACCAAACGTGCAAAATTAAAATTAAATCAGTTTAGTGATTTAGGCGTAGAATATAATTATCTACACCTTTTATTTGAATAATTTTTTTCTAAAATTAATTGCGCAAAGAAAAACTGTTTTCCCACGCCTGTGGTCAGGTTTTTAATTAACATACTGTATATATATCTTGAATCCAAGCAGTATTTCTAGGTGACAGTGGAGTGAGAACAGTCACTTTTATGTCTTGTCGTAATTTTTCTTATACTTTTCCCTATAAGCTTTCTCTCTTTCTCGTGTCATGGACAAATCCGGTTTTTCTTCTAAATTCTTGTACAAAGTAAGCAAATTATTTCTTAGTCTTCTACCCATCAGGAATTGAGCAGGGCTAAGCCCATTGGCAATCGGAGTATTCCTGTAAATTAAAAGAGCCATATAGAGAACTTCTTTGTTTTTCTTTAATATTGTTTCAGCGATCTTCATTGCTGCTTCTGCTGAGCCACTATTTTGATGAAAATATGGGCTGCTTGTCTTGACGGTGAAATTATATGATTTGGCAAACTTCAGAAATTCAGAGTTTTCTGTTAAACTAAATTGAGTGCTACAGTCGGATCGTATTTCTTCAGGAATCCCATATCTGCTGAATGTAGATTTGCATCGTTCGATAACCTCTCTCGATGTGAGTGACTTCAGATCAGAGTAGCAATCTCAAAGAATCTTGAGAGAGTGTCTATTATGCTAATAAACCATTTTCCTTCCACTTTGAACAGATCAATTGCAATTTTCTTCCACAGTCTGCTAGGAAATTCACTCGGAATCGGAATAAAAGGTTCGTGCTTGTTATTTCGATATTCTGCACATTGGCTGCAGTTTCTTACCATTTTCTTAATATCAGAAGAGATGACAGGCCACCAGATGCTGTTTTGTGCTCGTAATCTAAATTTTGTGATACCTAAATGACCAATATGTATCCTATATAGCATTTCTTCTCGTAATAATGGAGGAACGATTAATCGTGCTACTCTGAAGAGGACATCGTCCGTTACAGAAATTTCTTCTTTAACTCAATAATATAATTGTATATTTATAGAAATTTTATCTTTTTCTGGCCAACCAGACTGTGTATATTGGATAATAGATTGGCACATTGGCAGTCAATATCTTCTTTTTGTGCTTGCACGATTTTCTCAATATTTTTATCCGTAGTCTGTATTGACAAAACGAGACAATGAACAAAAGCGTCTACTTCGTTCAAATCATATTTCTCGGTGCTTTAGAGAGTGTGTCTAGATAAATAATCTGAGGTTAGAATGTATTTGCCCGGAGTATAAACCATCCAGTAAGAATATCGCATCAATCTGAGTCGAATGCGTTGAAGACGTGGCATGAGATCATCTAAATGCTTCGTCTGCAGAATACTTAGTAGAGGCTTGTGATCGCTCTCTATTGTTATCTCCTTTCTGATGATATATTTCTTAAATGTCTGAAAGTTTGAGCCTTAGATCAGGTTCTACATTTAACCTGTTTAAGTATTTATCTTTCAGGTAAGTGTATGTCGAAAAACCTTTCTCACGCAGTTAAATTGTACAGAAGGGTAAAAAAAACTTTCATGGCTTTTTCTGACAAAACGGGATATTCATTCGTCAATATTAAATTTATCCCTATAATTCCATTTAGGCTCGTCCAAGAAAGAATTTTGATGTTCTGCGCATACAAGGTAAGTCTCAACTTATCATGCATTTACTTAGAGATTTAATATTCCGCCATTACCAAATTATTTTCGCGAACCCCCCGTTATAAACCTAGCGAACCCCCAAGGGTTGAGAAACACTGCTTTAGACGAATACAATGACCTAAGAATTTTATCGAGTCTTGGGAAAATATACATTTTTCCGTATTGAGTGTAACTCCTGCTAGTTGTATTTTTTTGAGAACTTCTTCAAGTATCTTGTCGTGTTCTTCTTGAGTTTTTCCCCACACGAGGATGTCGTCCATGTGAGCTAATATATATGGTTGATCACAAATTATCTGGTTGATTATATTTTGAAATATTTCTGGAGCTGATGTTATGCCAAATGGTAATTTTAAAAATTTGAATCTCCCAAACAGTGTTAAAAAGTAGTTAAGTTTGAGATGATTGATCTAGCGAAATTTGCCAAAATTCGGGGTTGGCATCGAGTTTAGAAAAGACTGTAGCTCCGGATATTCTGGACATAGATTGGTCTACAGCGGGAATTGGATAATAATGTCGTTTGACACTTTCATTTAGCTTGGATAGATCAACACATATCCTTATTGTTTTGTTTTTCTTTGGCACAATTACCATTGGTGCTCACCATTCCATGGCATAGTCCATTGAAGATATCACCTTAATTTTTATTATTTTGTCAATTTCTTCTTTAGTTTGCTGCCATAAAGGAACTGGGATACGCCGAGGAGTCGTAATAGCAAATGGTTTTACCCTTTCCTTCAGCTCAATTTTATATTCTCCCAACATTGAGCCTAGGCCCGTAAATAAAGTGGAACATTTATGATACTAGTTTATAGGTGGCGCCGATATGCTGCGTACCCATGCTATTAATTCAAAATTCCCAATCGCTGGTTTTCCCGGAAGAGGTGTTTTAACGCTATCGGAAATATAAATTTTCTCGACACATTTTTTGTCTTTGTATTATAACACAGCGTGACACATTCCAACGACGTTTAGTTCTGTGCCATCAGCTTGTGTCTGTGTTTTATCTGGTTTAGAGTATGGTATTTTTTCTGTAAATTTAATTGATGTTGGAATTATGGTTACGTCCGCTCCACTGTCTACTTTAAAGTTGAGAAGATCTTTACCCAACCTTATAAGAAGTGACCATGGATTTGTAGTTTAGTCATTAACTGCTCCTATAAACCCTTCTGTTTGATTTTGATAATTTTCATTGTTTTCTGCGATCAGATATACCGCTTTGCTTAAACACGTTTTGGAAAAATGTCCCCACATTTCCTCCATTTAGAATTTTTTGCTGGACATGGTCCCCTTTTGTGAGACGGCGAGCGACCACACCATTTACAAGGTCTAGATGAGTTGTCAGCTGCAGAACTGAAATGTTTGGACTGTTTGTATTCTTTATAAGATTTTCTTGTATTTTCTTTGTTAAAGATATATTTTTGTATAAAAAGATGGCTTATGAATGTTTTTGTTAATTTTGTAAAAACATATATAGTGACATTAGAAAAATAATAAAGTTAGCTGTCATTGATTCAATCTTCGTGTTTCTTATTATTTTCTTTACTGCAAATTAGAATAGAAAGAATACAACAGGTTATGGGCACAGTTTCGCTATAATTACTGTAAAGAAAAATTTAGTGCTAATTCTAACAGAGGAGAAAAATGGATGTAGCAAAACATATTAAATCGCTAACTGGTGAGTCAGATTAGCAGTTTGGAAGAGGAAGATGAGGGATTTATTGGATTACCATGAAGGAGCACTAGATGTGATTGATGGAAAATTAGTTAAGCCTGAACCATTAGAATCAGAGTCTAATGAGTTAAATGTCAAAAAGCATAAAGAAAAATGCGATTTGTACCGTAAGGCTAACAGCTATGCCAAATCAATGATCACAAGTGCAGTAACAGATGGTGTCTACCAAAAAATCATGGATCAAGAGACAGCTCATAATGCATGGAATGCTTTAAAGGATCAATTTGAGGCTTCGTCAGGAGATCAGCTGCAAATTAGAATAGAAAGAATACAACAGGTTATGGGCACAGTTTCGCTATAATTACTGTAAAGAAAAATTTAGTGCTAATTCTAACAGAGGAGAAAAATGGATTTAGCAAAACATATTAAACCGCTAACTGGTGAGTCAGATTAGCAGTTTGGAAGAGGAAGATGAGGGATTTATTGGATTACCATGAAGGAGCACTAGATGTGATTGATGGAAAATTAGTTAAGCCTGAACCACTAGAATCAGAGTCTAATGAGTTAAATGTCAAAAAGCATAAAGAAAAATGCGATTTGTACCGTAAGGCTAACAGCTATGCCAAATCAATGATCACAAGTGCAGTAACAGATGGTGTCTACCAAAAAATCATGGATCAAGAGACAGCTCATAATGCATGGAATGCTTTAAAGGATCAATTTGAGGCTTCGTCAGGAGATCAGCTGTTTAAAATTTGCTGTGATTTCTTTGCATTCAGCTGGAAGCAAGGTGAAGATGTTTCCACCCATATAGCCAAATTAAAGAGCTTGTGGAATGAGCTTAATAATGGGTTGAAAACAAGAAAAGAACCTGTTTTGCCAGACCTAATGTTAGTGTGTGCTCACTAAAGAAGAGAACAAGTCCTTTGACAAGCTAGCTGTTCAACTGTGCACGTTCGAAAGGAACTTTATGAAGGTTGAGAAAAATAACTCAGTACAAGAAGCATTGGTGGCAAATGCAGTAAGGCCTATTAATAATAGAAAAGTTAGGTCAAAGAAGAACGATATCTGTAACTACTGGAAAGAGAAAGGGCACTGGGTTAGGAACTTCAAGAAGTGGATTTCAAATGGAAAACCAAAGAAAGCTCAAGAGGCATCAGCAGTTGATGGGGCCGGACTTATGCTCACAGAAGTAGAAGCTTTCTCAGCTGAGACAGATCCAACTACTTGGTGGATAGACAACGGTGCAACAAGACATGTTACAAATTGTGCATCTTATTTTTCTGTATTCCATAAATTTGACATGCCTTTTAATGTTAAGGCAGCAGGAACGGAAACCCTAACGGCAGTGGGGACTGGAACAGTTAGAGTAACTTCACAAGTAAATGGCGAAGAATTTTTACTACTAGACGTCTGGTATATACCACAGTTATCTAGAAATCTATTTTCCGTGTTAGCTGCTCAAGACCGAAACCCAAATAGTATATTTAAGTCAACGGCAACAAATTGTTGGCTTTCGAGTAAAGGCAAAACATAATTGCGTGGAAATCGTGAACTAAACGGAACATTGTTCAAAGCAGAAATTGTACCAGTCTTTCCAAAGGAAAGTATAGAAGTCAATACTATTAATAACACCTCACTCATTCAATTGTATCACGAGAGATGGGGACACCATGATAAGAGACATATAAAGGCCGTTCTACAGAAAGAAATGGGAATAGTAGAAAACTTAGAAAATAGTTTATGCGAGCCCTGCATTTATGGCAAAGCTCACAGATTGTCATTTGGAAATAGACAAAAATGTAAAACACCAGGAGAGTTAAGGTTTGCATACGTTTGTGGACCGTTCAATGAGTCATTTCAGAAGAAAAAGTACCTTGTGTTATTTAAGGACAGCTTTACAAAGTTTAGATATGGCTTTCTCATAAAGCAAAAATCAGAAGTAAAAGACATGCTTGTAAAGGTCCTTAAACATTCAAAGACAATGGAATATCCAATAAAAGAGCTCATTAGTGACAATGGCGGCGAATTTGATAATAAAGAGATTTATGAAATTCTATGTGCAGACGGAATTACGCAGAGACTGACAGCGCCGTACACTCCTCAGCAGAATGGCGGCAGTGAACGAGATATGCGAACAGTTATAGAAATGGCTAGAACCCTGAAGCACTCCAATTTAGATGTTAATTTTCCAGCAGCGATGTGGGCTGAACTTGTCGCAACATCTATCTATATCCTAAATAGGACAGGAAGGTCTTCGGTAGAGGGGGTAAGTCATTATGAATTGTGGATGGGTAAGAAGCCCAGAATTAAGCATTTGAGAGTCATAGGATCTAGATGTTATGCACACAATCCTGTACAAAAACGTCGCAAAATGGACAAAAAAGCTGTACAAGGATATCTCATTGGCTACGATGGTGACGAACGATATAGAATATGGATAAAGGAAGAAAATAAAGTTATCCTGAGTCGTGATATCATATTTCAAGAAAAATTGAGCGCATGTGAAGAACAAATAAAGTTACCATTGAAAGATATAGAGCCATTGAACGAGAGAAAGTTGGAAGCAGAGATGCAAGAAGAAGAAGATCAAGAGAGAATTTACCAACTTGAACAAGAGAAGCCTTCAGCAGAAAGTGAAGAAGATAATACATCACTCATATCACCAAGAAGATTGAGAGATCGCAGCCAGCTAAGAATCCCACAGAGGCTAATGGACTATATTATGCAAACCGAATTAGAGGAAGCCAATCCAGAGTCATTTGAAGAAGCACTCAGTAGAAAAAACAAATTTCGTTGGAAAAAGGCAATGGACTCTGAAATAGCATCCTTAAAAGAGAACAATATCTGGGAATTAACAGCACTACCAGAAGGATTCAAAGCCATAGGATGTAAGTGGGTTTTTAAAGTTAAAACTAATCCAGACGGTAGTATTGACAAGTACAAGGCTAGGCTTGTCATAAAAGGATTTAGTCAACGCTACGGATTTGACTATAATGAGACATTTAGCCCTGTAACAAAATTGAGTACGATCCGAGCGATGCTAAGTATTGCTGCTACTGAGAATATGCATCTTTTGCAATTCGATGTATCCACAGCGTTTTTATATGGAGAACTAGAAGAAGACGTATACATGCAACAACCAGAGGGATATGAAGATAACACCGGCAGAGTTTGCAAATTGAGACGCAGTCTGTACAGGCTTAAGCAAGCGACTAGATGTTGGAGCAAGCGATTCAGTATTTTTCTTCAATCACTTGTGGCAAGTGAAGCAGATCCTTGTCTTCATATCAGAAAAGTGGGTAACAAGAGTCTTTTAATAGCTCTCTATGTGGATGATGGACTAGTCATAACAAATGATCCTCAAGAAGCCAATAACTTTGTCAAGGAGCTTGAAAAAGAATTCAAGATCACGGTCAAGTCAGCAACTTATTTTCTAGGTCTTGAAATAGAACGGTTTCAAGACGGTTCAATCAAGATATCCCAAAAGGCGTATGCAAAAAGACTGTTGGAACGATTCAATTTCAGCGAGTGTAAGCCAGTATCAACTCCAATGGTAAAACCGGAACCTATAAAGGAAAGTACCCAGAGAGTAGATTATCCTTACAGACAGGCTGTTGGCGCCCTCATGTACTTGATGGTGGGAACAAGTCCCGACTTAGCATATAGCGTAAGTGTCTTGTCAAGATCCCTGGAGAACCCAGTAGCAGAGGATATTGTCAGACTGAAGAGGGTATTCAGATACATTGCTGGATCATCCAATCTAGGTATAACTTATAATTCTAATCAAGTTAACAAAAACCTAGAATGTTATAGCGATGCAGATTTTGGAGGCTGCAACAAAACAGGACGTTCGACATCGGGCATAGTAGTGTCCTATGCAGGAGGAGCTATTTCGTGGTTTAGCCAAAGGCAAGCCATGACTGCCACGTCAACTACTGAAGCGGAATAGTAGCCGCAAATGAAGCTGTCAAAGAGATTATCTGGTTGTGTAGGCTGTATCAGAACATGGGATGGAAAAAACAGATTCCAATTCTCCGGATTGATAACATGGCAACAGTGAGGCTAACACACAATCCCGAGTTCCATCACCCCACGAAACACATTAGCATTAAGCATTTTTTCATAAGAGAAAAAATTATGGAAGGAGTGCTAAAAGTGGAACACGTACCAGCAGAAGAAAATTACGACTGTCATAACTTTAAAAATGACTTTATGTATATATATATATGTATATTTTTAACACAAAAATAAGGGAAAGTGTTAAAGATATATTTTTGTATAAAAAGATGGCTTATGAATGTTTTTGTTAATGTTGTAAAAACATATATAGTGACATTAGAAAAATAATAAAGTTAGCTGTCATTGATTCAATCTTCGTGTTTCTTATTATTTTCTTTACTGCAAATTAGAATAGAAAGAATACAACATTCTGTTCTTAAATAATTGATTGAATCTCCTTCTAGTTCTCTTTTTTGGCGGTCAAGTAACTCAGAACTGTGGAGTGCATTAATCGCTGTTTCTAATTTTAAAGAACCCTCAAGTTGAAGTCTATCGCTCAGAGCTGTGTCCCTCATTCCAATTATTAGTACCATTAATATTATTTCATCTTCCAGACTCTTCCATTCACAAGTATTTGCTAGAGTGTAAAAGTCTGTTTATAATATCCTCAGCTGCTTCTGATGGACTTTGTTTCCGGCGTAAGAATTTTTCGAGTTCATATATAAAATTTTTCTTTTGAATGATGTAATTTTCAAACTTATTCAACACGAAATCATATTCTTGAGCTTCAGCTGCTTCTGTTATGGTGGGTTTATGCTCGCAAAATTTAAGAATAAAAATAAGAATAGTGATAAAGTTAAAACAGTTATAACATACGACTCGGTTTATGCTGCAGAAATAAGAATAAGGAATAAGAAATAAGAATAAGGAATAAGCCAAAGTTCGTTTACTTTTAACTTTACGCCTTATTCTTATTCCTGTAAGCGAAGAGCGCATGCGTGTCAACTGTCAAATACTTCAAACAAAAAAATTGGTCATTCACATTGACGTATTATAACTAACGTTAGTTATAATACGTCAATGGTCATTCATAATTCATTCATAATAATCGGTGTTGGCGAAACATAATTATGTCAAATTTAGTGATAGATTCTCTTCTTTCCCAATTAATTGAATTAGTGCAGACAAAATAATATTTTGATTGTACTTCATTTTAACAAATTAAAAAATAATAATAATAAAATTATAAATCTTATAAATGTCAAATCAACGCTGCTACCACTATGAGAATAATAAATGTAACTACTTTTCACTAACCTAAAAACTTTAATATCACTACTCTTATTCTTACGCTTATTCTTATAACTGGCAGCATAAACACCACTTATCGTTATGTTTAAAATTATTCTTAACACTATTCTTATTTTTATTCCTATTCTTAAATTTTTCAGCATAAACCCACCTTTAGATTGAAGGAATTTAGAATTTCCTCTGATTTTTCGCCCATTGAATATATTAGCATATTTGTCGCCATTCTGTTGCTTGTCTAATCCGCTAACAAGCCTACATCGTTCAAAATAACGCTTCCATGCAGTCCAGTCCTGAGGACGGAAACTAAATATGTCAGGCGGCCTTACTTGAATTGGGGTGCTATTTGAGGTTCCAGGCTGCGCCATGTTCTGCAAGGTCTCTGGCATGCTACTTATTGAAATATTTTACTCTATTTGTTACATTTTATTCAAGAACTGTTTGACATAATAATAATTCGCATCTCATAACAAGTGACAACACTTTTGAATTATTTCATAACTAGATCTTAGAATATATATATATATATATATATTCACGGTTTTAAATGACGGTGTTTGTGGATTGTGGGTATTAGTTGAAACCTTGACGACGACTTGACATATACTTCAGGATTATAAACAAAAATCAGTGATGCCACTATATCCAATTAAAACGAAAATGTACTGATAGGCATATTCAATACATTTGGTTTCAATATTCTAAATAATTTATCTTACAAACAAGTCAAGAGAAAAATCATATTGAACAATTTAAAATAATGAAGCCAAATGTATTAAATATGCCTGTCAGTACATTTTCGGTTTAATCAGTATAGTGGCATGACTGATTTTCTTTATAACCCTGAAGTATGTGTCACATCGTTAGCACGGTTCTAGCTAACACCGGTGTTAGAACAGTGATCGTGGTACGAGCCATTAATCTTTACGTTATTGAAGGGGGAAAAAAATAGGGAGTTTTTGCATAACGTACGAGAAGATTCTGTCAATGCTAACGTTGTCTTTAATGTCGGACCGTCGGACGCACAAAATAAGGGGTTTTCACAAATTCTGATTTTGCTCAACGTTTTTACATACTTATGTTGATGTTGACGTTTAAATGACAGTCGTGAAAAGACTGTCATTTTCATTGTATTTTGGTAAAGAAATCAAAAACTAATGGAAGAACTATGTCATACTTTTTGTGAAAATCAGTTATTTTTGAGTAAAAACACTATTTAACTTTTATCTTTAGATGATTTATTTTATTTTTATTATATTATTTTTACATTGACACTTTTATCAACAAGTATTTTTTTTAATGTCTAACAACTACTTCCATGACAACAGTCCAACTAACTAGATTATGAACACTCCTCCTTGATTTAAAATTTTCCATCACAATTTTACAAATTTCGCATCACAATTTTGTTAATAATTTTTACAATTATTCTAAATTCATCAACTTCCAAAATTTTAAAAATTTGTCTACTGATAAACTTTTGGTTAATACATCTGCAATGCTTCTTTCAGAATCTATATAACTAATTTTTATTATCATTTTTGCAATTAAATCTTTAATAAAATGACTTTTGATGTCTATGTGCTTTGTTCTTTTGCTGTTTTCGAAGCTGTGAGTCATTTTAATAGCTCTTTGGTAGTCCATGAACATCTTTGTTGAGACGTTTTTTCCCAAATCTTCTGCAATTCCTTTTAAGTTTATTAATTCACATGCCGTTGCGGCTGCGGCTAAATATATAGATTCCGCGCTTGATAGAGCAACGCATTTTTGTTTTCTTGAAAACCATGCTACTAAGTTCCCTTTGTAATATACAAGTGAACCATTTGTACTTTTTCGATCTTTCATGTTGCTTCCCCCATCAGCATCTGAATAGGCTATTCATTATTTTTCTGAAATATTTCCTTTGGAAAATTTTAGCCCCTAGTTATTTGTATCTTTCAAATATTTTAAGATACGTTTTGCTTGTATCCAGCAACTTTGTGTTGGTTGGTCGAGATATTGACTGAAATATATAACATTGCAATATCTGGTCTACTAATTGTAGATAAATACATTAGGCTTCCTATTATTTCCCGATAGGGCACGGTAACTTTTTCTTCATTTTAATGTACTTGAAATCCTTTTTCTATCGGACTTCTCAAACTTTTGCTGTCTTCCATTTTAAATTTCGTTATTACTTTGTCTATTAATTTTCTTTGTGTAATTTTCATTGTATTTTCGTCTCTTGATATTTCCATGCCTAGACAATTTTTTATTTCTCCCAAGTCTTTGGCGTTAAATTCCTTTTTACTTCCTTGTACAAAGTAAAGGAAGTATTGTAATCGCGAAAAATTTCGGTTTCCAGATTTCGACGGAAATATCCAATTTGACCATCCCTGAATCCATTTTGACCAATTTCGTCGTAACTGAATAACGGGAAGCCGTGGAAAGTTAAAATTTTGTATTTAGGACTGTTATAACATCTAATTGTGCACCTCCCTTTTTGGTCTTTACTTAACTTTCGGAAGTGGTACTTTACTTGAAGCCTATAATATATTTTAATGAAAAACTATGTTAAAATATAATCCAAAGTTTTCAAATTTGATATATGACTTTTATTTCAACGGGGATAATATAAGAGATTTTAGTTAAAATGGTCTACCCGGAAGTGGTACTTTACTTGAAGCGTATAATAGATTTTAATGAAAAACTATATTAAAATATAATCCAAAACTTTTCAAATTTGATATATAATACTTCTATATCAATGGGAATAATATAATAAATTTTGGTTAAAATACTTCAACCGGAAGCGATACTTTACTTGAAGCGGACATCAGTTTTTCTTGAAAAAAATGGTGTTATTTTAATTTTAGAAATAAATGCTTCAAATAAGAGTTTTAGGGAATTGAATTCTGCGTCGAAAACATTAGCTCTTTGTATAAGCGAGATATGTAAATTTAAAAATTATGTACTTTTTTGTTTCTGTAATTAAGTTTGCTATGAATTAAGACAAAAAAATAATAGAAAAATAAAGAATTTAATGTCAATATCAAATTATGTCAAATACGTGTAATTTTATGATTGGGTCTGTTATAATACATATATTTTTTTTTATATTTGTTTATTTGAAGGTTCTTCAACTTCTATGGTTATTTGAACCCTGGTACATTCTAATTTACAATTTCAATTATGTATTATTTTTACATTTTGTTCAGTGTAGATATATTTATGTTATATATTATTGTGCAGTTCTATGTCTTTAAGAAATAGTATTATGTTTTTTTCCTGTGTTGATTATTGGCTAGTGCTCGTCTCAAGTCGGTGGGGATGTTAAACTGTCTTCTTTTTTTTTGGTGTACTGTGGGCATTCTTCTACTATGTGTTTGATGGACAGTGTGGTGTTGCAGTTGTCACATGTTAGGGGGGCTGTTCTTGATAGTAGGTGGCTGTGGGTAAGTTTGGTGTGGCCTATAAGCATTCTTGTTATAATTATTTGGTCCTTTTTCGTTCCGCTTGTTGTAATACATATTTTAATTATTAACAAAATATGTATAGTTTAGCAGGCGGACAAGTAAGTCATGTGGTGTCCACATAAGATTTTTTAATATTGTAACAGTTTCTTCAACATTTTTCTTCTCCATTTATTAAAATATCATCGACATAATTATATCCATAGCCAATTTTTATCATTTTTATACAAACAAAAAACGTAATACGATCTTCTTTGAATCCTACTTGTAATACGAGCTCGTTGAATTGTTGATTCCAGCATTTGGGTGCTTCTTTTAATCCATACAGACCTCTATTTAATTTTAAAACCATATTTTTATTTGTTTTTAAACCTTATGGATTTTCTATATAAACTTCTGTTTCTAATTTTCCATTTAAGAAGGCAGTTGGTATATCTAACTGTCTAATTTTCCAAGTTCTTGAAATAGCTCGTGCGAATAACATTCGTACAGTACTCATTCTTGCAATTGGTACGTACATACTTCTAAATAAATCCTCCTCCTGGAGCTGAAATCCTTTGGCAACAAGTCTTGCTTTCTTCGTGCCATCGCTTTTAGTTTTAAATAACCACCTTGTTTGGATTGCTGATTTTATTTCAGGTAATTTTGTTGCAGTCCATGTATTCATTTTCTTGTGTGCTTCTAACTCGTTTTTATGGCTTCTTCCTATTTTCTTCCTCCTTTTATAGCGTCTGCATAGTTTTTGGGATCGTCGTCTTCAGTTAAGAAACAATAAGTTCAATAAACTTCATAATCTTCTAATTTTTTTAGCTTGTTTTATATTTCTTCCGTATCTTGTAGTTTTGTTTTTATTTTCTTGTTTCTCTTCATCTTCTACATCAATTATTACTTCGAGATTTTCTTCAGTTGAGGATTCTGGAACAGTTTCAAGTTCTTCGGATTTTATTTATTTATTAAATTTTTCTTTTGTTATCATTTTCGCAAAAAGATAACGTCTCTCGTTAATATAATCTTCTACTGATTAGGATCCCACAATCTATATCCATTTAAAGAATATCCAATGTGTATAAGTTTCTGATAGAAATATAAACAAATCGTACTAGTAAAAATAAACAATATTTGGGTATAGTTCTGTATAAATTTATTAAAAACAACGTTTCGACAGCAAGGTGCTGTCTTCTTCAGGTTTTTATAATAATAACATAAATAAATATGTAGTCAAGACCACAAGTATATAAAATCATAGATACAATGATAAATGGTAAAACATTAAACAGCACCTTGCTGTCGAAACGTTGTTGTTTTTAATAAATTTATACAGAACTATACCCAAATATTGTTTATTTTTATTAATAATGAGTTCTGAAAGCATATTTCAAAATATAAATCGTACTAGCTTAAAGGATCAAGTATACATCGTCATGTTATATTTTTCCACAGCAAGCGCTGCTACAATAATAATTTTCAGTTGTTGTTTTTCTGTGAAATGTCAAATAGATTGATTTTTGTATTTTTACCTCTCTCTAAGAGAGGTATTGGAATCATGTTAAAAATCACATATCCAGATTTAAATGAATAAGCACGTTTCAAGGTCACTAGAATCCGATTTTAACATTTTTACAATGATGTCTGTGTGTGTGTGTGTGTGGATGTGTGTGTGTGTGTGTGTGTGTGTGTGTGTGTGTGTGTATGGCTGGATGTTGGACGGACGATTCCTCAAAAACTATAAGACTTAAAAAATATTTAACTGCAGTTTCCTCAATCTGACATTCCTGGGAAGAGCTGAAAAGGTTTTGGTAACAATTGAACAACCGGAAGTAGTGGTTTTTAAAATAAATTCTTCCAAATATTAATTTTTGAAAATTTTTGATATTACTAATTTTGAAGAACAAAATTCTACACCTGATACATTTAAATTTTTTATTATATCTTCTATAAATTTAGAGATAAAGACGCTATAATATGTAGAATATTGGGATATAACAAGTCGAGTAGGTGAAACTACACTAAGGAAACCAGTTGACAAATTCAAATGTTCATAACATAATTTGTAAATGACAGATTTCAATGTCAAAAATAAACAGTTTTAGTGACATTTTGATAGCTTTTTCTGGGAAGTACATTTAATCTTTCTTATTGTTTTATTAATTAATTATTTGAAATTATAGGTAATATGCATATGTATCTATCAGAAATACCGCCAGTCTGGTTAATGAATTGGAAGAATCTGTGACATTTAGAAACTTCCTCATACAATGAAAAATAGATATAATTAGAATTATATGTGTGCAGAAGACATGTTAAATACAATAAAAGACAATATTTGGGTAAAATTCTGTAATATTTTGTTATAAAACGACGGTTCGATAGCAAAGTGCAATACAATACTTATTTAACCTAATATGAAAATGGCGAGAGGTCTTGTGCTGGCCACAACAGATTTTTATAAATGAAGTTCAGTTCTTCATAACTTTGATTAGTTATTCGTCACCCACTAGCCCAGGATTTTCATCAGTTTCTTGCTTCTTTCATCTAGCTTTTTCAGATTTCGTAATACTTTTGAAAATGCTACGCTACCGAATATTTTAATTCTTTTAAAATCTGGTTTTCTGTGTAACCACATTTCTGATGGTGTTTTCTCTACTGTCTCACTTGGACTTCTGTTGATTAATATGCAGCAGTTCTTATTGCTTCGCCCCACATATTTTTCTTCAATTGTGAATCAAATATTCGTTCTATTTAAGAGCAATGCCTCTTAGTCATGAGTGCACTCGGGGTTCTGGGTTCGAATCCCACTAAGGCATTGATGTTTGTGTATGTAAACCTACCCTGTAATTGGGATTTAATCCTGTTGAGAGGTTTTTTTTTAAAAAAATACATTTCAGAACAGATATTCAAAATTTCAGTAGTATTTACAATAGAATATGTAATTTTCAAAATTTCCAGTCAACTAAAAATTAAAATTAAATAATTTTTTCTTTTTAAATATGTTGCTATAGTTTTTATATTTATTTATTGCCAATTTTAATTTTTTTTTTCCAATTTTTCCCTTTCCGGTCTTCTGACTCCAAAAATATGTTATTTCCTTTTCCTGTTATTTAGTAAGTATTTAATGTATCTATTTTGTATCACTTATTGTTTATATTAATTTGTTATAGTTGTCCTGATGAAGGAGAAAATTATCTCCGAAACGTAGACTTTAAATAAAAATAAAAAAGACTGAAGTCCTGTGTATTCATTATATAATTATACATTATTTACAACAAAATATTAGTTTATATGATAAAAGAAACAAACTATGCAGATACAAAAGAAAAAATATATTTAGAGATAAATTTCCATTAATATAAAAAATGTTTAAAACATTAGTATAGAAGATGTGGAAATAATGCTATTTCTACGAACAAGAAAATTAAAAAATATTTAAAATTGCTGTACAGACATTCTCGTAAATTTGAAAAATTCTTCGTGATCACTTGACTTGAAATACGAAAATAATTTTCTGAGTGCACAAATATTTTGCCTAACATTAACGATAATATGAGGTTTTACCCACCATCGTCTTGTATGTTTTTGTCTTCTCTTTTGCATCAGCGTTGTAGTTTGATTATTTGAAGCCATATTGCAATTAAATTAAAATAAATTGGAAGTCATAATATTTATAACCTCACTTATAAG
Source organism: Ophonus ardosiacus (assembly GCA_943142095.1). Lineage (NCBI taxonomy): Eukaryota > Metazoa > Arthropoda > Insecta > Coleoptera > Carabidae > Ophonus > Ophonus ardosiacus. Next base: position 22,544,256 of record OW964830.1, on the reverse strand, counting down.
TAAAAGTAACAATTCGTTACGATACCTTACGACTATTGTAGAGAGGAATGTCGTGTGCTGCTAACGTCCAACGACTTTCTACAAACGACAACCGACAGACGACTCAATAGGGTCCTATACTATAGTCATATTTTAACTATCTTAAATAAGAAGACGAAAATATACATAAATTAATGAGTATTAGTGAAAAAAATTTCTTTAAATATTGACTACAACACATGTAGACATCGGTAATGATGACGATATATTTTACCGTGTGGGCGCTTACCAGGCGTCACCTCACGGGCACTCATAGCTGGCGTGGAGAGTGCACCACAGGGGTCACTTTTGTGCCATTTAAAATTGGAAATATTTGGCGTCAGTCGGGATCGAACCCGGTTCCCCCAGGTTCGCGACATTTTTAAGTTTGCCTTATTAAATAGTGTAACTTTTATATGAAACATTTTTTTATATCTGTTATAATTACGGAGTTATTTGACATTTTTAAAAATCGCAATTTTCAGTTTTTTTTTTGAATTATTTTCAGACTGTTCGGAATTTTGAATGTTTCTTAACGGAATCTGAATCAACCCTCAAAAGTACACAACATTGCTCATTTAACCGACCTCGTAGCTCTTATAGTTTCCGAGATCCCAATGGTAGCCTAATTAATTTGGGACATTCTGTATATGATAAACCGGAAGTGAACTTAGTTTGGAGTTCTTAACAGATTTTCGAGGAAAAATATAATAAAATATAATCCAAAATTTCGTGTTAGAGACTTTTCTATTTATTGGAACAACAAATTAGATTTTGTTCACAAATGATCAACCGAAATTTATACTTACTTAAAGCTCATTGCTATTTTAAACATAGAATAAGCGGGAGGTCATGTCTTGGCCACATTAAATTCTTTGAGATTAAAATCAGATGTGGGTTCCAATTAAAAATATGAGTTTTTTGTGTTATATCTCGAAAATGACAATTTTTGGGAAAACTAAAGTGCATTTGAGATGGCCCTCCAATGACGCATAAAAAGATTCATTTAAACAACATCATATTCTTACAATTTTTCAAATTTAAATGTGGCTGCTTTAAATGGGAAGCACATATTAACCGCAATCTTCACACTGCGAACCCGCATAAAGCCAATCACTTAGCTTCGCTCCGTGTTGGCTCCCATCGAAGCTTAATATAACAACCCTACCTTTTAAGGGACGGCAAAAACTCCATTCATCGTATTTTTAACTGGGTTGAATGAGAGGCAATTTAATATTAGTCGAACACTAGTTCTACTGGATGCAAAACCGATTTTTACACATTTTTTTATTCTTCATTTCCTTATTCTGGGACCGATACCATCGAGTAGAGTCCAAAATTATATTGGGTTCATATAATTTTTATATCCCATAAAGTAAATGTCAGCCAAAACTTCTATTCTTGCATATTCCTAAATTAAATCAATTTTTTATTATTTATTACCACAATTATTTATTAATGATTTGAGATACAACAAATTTGGATTTACTTATCATTTGATCCGTTATCCAAAATGTAAAATGTGAAAGAGAAAGTTGAGCAACATAGTGTATAAATACTATACTTACCAAATTTTACCTGTTTACGAAGTTGGCATTCGTCAGATGTCTCAGCGGGCGCATAAAAACTGTATTTCGGTTCTCCTTTCACATGCAGTAGTGACGCCGACGTCACAACCTTCTTGCCAAAACTTTAATACTTACTTTATCCGTTATTAAGCTAGTAAAAAATTGGTCGGGCCTATTACATTGATATGTATGTAAATTATTCAAATGCCAAAATATATTTTGTTCAATTCTGCTATTGTTGTTTCTTACTTGGATACGTGACTTGAAACCTTCTGTTTTGTCCACTCAACTTATTCCTATGGCAACGGGTAGGTGAAACTAGTGAGCGAAAGTGCATTTCGCCCAGTCACCTGTCATGAAAGTAACTTGAAGATTTATTCATTATATTTCAAAGAAAACTTATGTAGTTTAACAAAGAGGTTATTTTTATACATGTTCATAAAAATATCTAGTTATCAGTGCCGGATTAACCATGAGGCGCACGAGGCGAGCGCCCCAGGGCCCGGACCTACTAGGGGCCCGGCTACGGCACCATTTTGTCGAGTTTTTATTTTTTAGAGTTGTATTTTATTTCCTTATGAGTTTATTTCTGTTGTAATTATTTTTCTGTTTAATTTATGAAATAAATTATATTTTTGGGGTCTTGTTTTATTCTAGGTGCCCGAAAATTGTTAGCGCCTCAGGCCCGAAAATACCTTAATACGGCCCTGTTAGTTATATTTAATATGAAACTTTGAAAAACCCGCGTAATTTTAGTGTTATAGGAACTTTTTGGATTCTAGAGAGATGCAGAGCAGAACATGTAGATGGAAGAGAGAAGTTGAACGGAACATGTATCGAATTTTGTTATTTTGAATGTGAATAAACCTATTCTTTTATCGAAATAAGGTGTTTTGAATGTCGTAAGTTTATATTCTGCTTTTTAAATTACTTTTTTGAAGATATCAATCATCTAAAAGAAACGTGGTTCTACAACTTTACTTATTTTTTTTTTATAAGTGCACTAGGGACTTACAGTAATTTACCTTTAATGGGTAATATAAATAATATGCCGATGACAAAAATCAATATAATACGATACAATTCTACATATGTAAGGCTTTTTCACATTTTTTGACAGTATGATACTTCAAAATAATCATTATTACCTGTAGTTCAAATCATGCCATCATACAAATGTTATTATATTCCGTATTTTCTAAATTTCACATAATTTCTTCACAATGTGATAATCAAAAAATAATTTTGTTGACAATTACAAATGTTTATAAACAGAAACAAACAAATGATAGCAACGTAACCCGCCGCCTTTGTTTATTTATATACCATTTACATTTAAATCTATTCACCGATTTTTCACACTTGACCGTTACGTCATAGTCTGATGTTCGTATATTAGATATACGTATCGAAAACAGAATGTAGGAAACCATAAATAAGACAGAGATAAACATACAATTACTTGTTATTTTGCTGTTCAGCAATTAATGACACAACGGTCAAGTATGAAAAATCGGTGTTATATTAGTACAAATTTTAATATTTATTGTAATATTTCAATAGCAGTATTGAACAAAACACTATACAACACTCGTGAAGAAACGAATTAGCTCACTTATGTGCCTTTACTATTATAATCATTTTGAATAGTACTAGTAGAGGTAGAAATGAGGAAAACAATAAAATTAAAAAAAAAAAATTAAGCATATATTGTTATTGACTATTGACTTACATTTTTTGTGGAATACTGGTACATTTTTTTGTAAAAATATTTCATTCTTGAGTATAAATATTATACTTTTTTTTATAATAATGACAAGATATTATTCATTGCGGGAATATAGCCTATATGTATTTGATATTTGTAAAATTAGAACAAATAGTCCAATAATATTATAGTCGCCGTCAAAGAGTATGGACTGGTGCTCAACTTTCTCCCTTCTCCGCACCGTGTCCCTTGCCCTGCGGTGTTGCCGCTTCTTCACTACTTCGCATTTTCAATATTTCCCATGAATGAGCCGATTTCACATTTTTTAAAAACTATTTTAAATGAAAGTTTATGTAATATCTTTCACAGTAATAACAAAAATAATAATAATAGTTATTTTCGTAAATAATTAAATAAAAAGATTGGCGCCAGAAATAGTCATGAAAAACGACCCCCACTCCTGTGCCATCGGAGTACATACAACACGTCATTCATGGCCAATAGGAATACAATTTATTTTATTTATATAAATAAAAGTAGGGAATAGTTGGTCACATGTTAAATTGTATGTACTCTGACGTCACATTCTGTTTCAGATCACGTGACTTTCAAAATGTTACGCAAATTTTAACATTTAATTGTAAAATATCGAATTGATATTTCGTGATGTTTTCAAATCTGAGGCTCTTTAAAAAACAATGGCTCGTACCACGATCACGGTTTTGACTAAAACGCTGTTTTAAGAAATGTCAAATTCAAATTATAAAATGTAATTTCACGCTTATGTTAGAAGATCGATTTATTTAAAAATATTTGTTTGACTACAAACTATGTTCTGCTTCAAAATCATATTTTGATAAATTTGACAGTATTTATTATCATTAAATAATGAAATTTGACATTTCTTAAAACAGTGTTTTAATTAAAACCGTGATCGTGGTACGAGCCATTATCTTTAAAAAATTAGTAGGTACTTAGAAGTCATATAAAAATTCTTTTAACAGCCGTATTAGCAACAGTTTATAATCTCCAGCCCATACTTATTTGACGGCAATTATAATGTTTAATAATTATTTGTATACCTAGTGCGGAAAGTTATACGTTTTGCTTGGAAAGAAGTTGACGCGACAAAGATACTCATTTTACGCTCATGCATGACTCACTGTTTTTCTATATCTGTTAAAAAATGGCCAAAAATATGATAAAGAAATCTATACTTGAAAATTTATTCTGAATAATTTTATTTTTCAGTTATCCTTGCTGTACCATTGCGGAAAAATTTGCAAATTGTTCGTTCTGTTAGCTGCAAACGTAAATTTTCTAAACTGTCAGAAGTGTCAGGTTGAAAAGCCTACTTTCAAAATGGGCATGGAGGTATTAGATTGTAAAAAATTACCATTGTCATAAGCTGTGTAATATTCATTTTTTATCTGTGTTAACATGGTAGCAAAACATTGCAACGATAAGTAAATAAACAATTTCTCATGTTTGAATGAATAAAGTTTGGTCATTGCTTTGTAGAAAAGGGTTTGTATGAAGAAACGTGTTGCCAAGTAGAAAAGTGTTGAAGTTAAAATGTAACATTTTTCTTTCCTGTTTTTTATAGGGCACTTGCACCTACGCCATAACATGGCGGATGAACAGCTGATTCTGGACAACCAAGCTTCAATTTAATATTGGGACTTATGCAGCGAATGAGTTTCCAGTGCAAGAAATTCAGTTTTTCGTAAATTTATACATGCTATTTTAAAATGTAACTAGCCATAATTAAAGATAAGTGTATGAATTATTTACTAGTAAAATAAAGCAATCATATTTATAAAAATAATTTGAAAACTATTAAGTTGAAATAAGTAGCTTGTAGCATCATAATAATGAAATTAATATAAATCGAACTTAAACTTAGACGGAAAATTAAATTTGATATTGTGTGTATGAGAAAGTGCGTGCGTGCGTGCGTTTGTGTGTGGATACTGTGAAAATCTGAAACGGTGCTTTCTTGCTATATGGAAAGAGCCCAATAGATTTTGGAGTAAAACAGATAACCGGAAGTAGCACTTTCCTTGAAGGTCAAAACAGTTTTTCTGCGAAAATGCCGTTAAATTACATTTTTTCGCAATTTATGTTATTATAAAATTAAAGATTATTGAATTTTCTGCAGGTCTGCATTAATACTTTTTCTGTATATTGTATGTACGTATAAATTTATACAATAAATTCCGGAGCCTATACTTTAAACACATATCTCCTTGATTACACCAGTTTAGATCTTAAATGCATGTAGCTGACAGTTAAATGTCACTGTCAAAAAACTAATCATTTCAAAGTAAAAATTATGGCGTTTTAAAAAGAAAATAGTAAAAGGAACAATAATTAAATGGAAAGGAAATTAATAAAGTTTCCAGCATTAGTAAATATGTAGATTCGTATTTGAATTAATAAAAATTAAATGGGGGCGGTGTTGTTCTGGCCACATCAGATTTTTCTTATTATCATAAAATGTATTTTTATTGGTACTTTTATTGCGGATGAGGTTATTGAGTGTTTTTAATTTGTCTTTGGAAGCCAAAGTACGGTAAATCGATAAATTGAAGTGGATAAATAATGTGGATCCTTACATTAGCATTTTTTTGACAAGGATTATAAACGCCTTCCAAAAATCAATATGAAATCAATAACTGATTATCTAATTTTTAAACCTTCATGAGAAACACAGACGCAAATATATATTTTTTGTTTCTATTAAAAAGAAAATCATTCAAATTTTCTGATTCTGTTATTTAAAAAATAATTTTTCATGTTTTTTATATATATTATTAAAAAAAATAAATATATTTAAACATTCGTACAAGATGTTCCTATCCGCTTATATTTAAATTATTTTATATACAATAAAAGTACACAAATAACTACGATTAGGTTAGTTTTAATTTAATAACCGAACTTACTAAATAATAATAATAATAATAATAATAATAATAATAATAATAATAATAATAATAATAATAATAATAATAATATCCTCAAATATTTTTTACGGAAATCACAAATTATATACCCACCTTCACTCTAAGCACTTTTTTCATAAGAAAATAACAAGTGCTGTAAAACAACAGTAAAAGCTTACGGGACGATATTTCTCCGTAAGACGCAATGTAAACTGAAGGTGCCTGTCCAGAATCAGCTGTTAGTCGCCATGTTGAAACGTGAGGTGCAAGTGCCCCTTTAAAAAAGATGTTCTTTTTTATTGAGTACACAAAAAACAAATATATTAAAATTAAAATGATTATTTGGGGTACCTAGTATAATTAAGACCTATCCATCTTTTAGCAAAGTTGCCTTATGAAAGGCACAACATATTTATTTGAAATATAAATTTTGTGAACATGTTACTAACGTACCACAATTTAAAGTCTTTATTTATAATATGTATAATCAGTAGTTATACAACAAGAGGTTCGAAAATAATCGAATATGCAGTTGACGGGACGAGATGTGTTTTCAGGTAACAAATCGATTTAGCAAACTATATTCAGATGATCTTCGAAGCTCGAGTTGTATCTGTCAAGATAAGACTGTACAATGAATCAATCAACTATTTTATGCGAAATGTCAAAAATATTGCTTGTTTGTTTATATCCATAGATGATTTGATTACACATGATTCATTTGTTTGCGTGCGAAACACACCTTAACTTAGCAACCAAGCAACGAAAAATATCCGATGTTGTACAGCGTAACTAAGAAAAATTAAGCTATCTGATTGGTCTATTTTGAGATGAGTTGTATAGTCTTCATTATTCCCGCATTATTTAATGTGAGGTCCATGATTTGGTGGCGTAGTGCTTCTATAGCACTACGAAACTAGATGTCAGCAGGTGTTACAGTCGGACATTTATTATTGTTTAGGGCACGAATTTTACAATCAATTAATCTATGTAACATGTAATTTTCAACAAACTATTTCTACTAACATTCTTTCTGAATAAAATGTTAATTTATGAGGTTACATATATTTCTGCATTTATTTTAATACATAGAGGTAGAATAACATATGTATTGGTACTTTGTGTTAAAATACCATGAATATGCATTTCCGACACCGACTTGTAGCTTAAATTATTTTTATTATAAATTACTGAGCGCATAATCTTTGTTCAACAGCTGCTAATCTGTGTTTCATTACAGCATACATATCAGATGCTAAGTCATCAACATTTGTATATCGACATTTTTTAAAGCAGAACATATCACAAATGAGTCCGATTACTTGATCACGGAAGAAAATGCAAGTTTCGCGCAGCGAATCATCTGGTCCGAGAAATCCCCAAGCCAGCAGGGGTACCAGTTGCTCGGAGATTGCGTAGAAGTGTGCCATGAAGCCATCTGGGTGTCGCAGCATTCTTCGTTTCGCTTTTAGCACCGACCAGACTGCCGTGGTAAGCGCTGTCTCTTTGAAGCCATCTGATAACCAACGATTTTGAACTACCGCAGTTACAGATGATGGTGGCTGTTCTAGGTCCTCAAATGCATCCATTAAGATGTAATCGATGACGACATCGTAGAATGTCAGGGCCTTGTATGATAATATTCAAAACAAACAATGATTTATTATAGAGGATAAGGTATTATTAAGTAATATACCGGGTATCTACTTTTTTCCGAACATAGGAAATTCAATGTAAAAATTCCGATTTGGCGATATGTCTGTACCCATTAATTTTAGAAGTGTAAAGTGTAATGAAGGAAAAATGTTCAGAATGGAAAACTGCATCGACTGAGTATCAAGTTTGTTGTTCAATTGTTTCTTATGTACGAGTTATATACAATTTAAAGTAATTATCAGAGTGCCATGAAAAAATTTCTTTTGATTTTATTGTTATTATTTTTTCTTCTTCTAGATTAAGTTTTCTCAATATTAACAATAATAAAATCAAAAGAAATGTAAAATCTGTCAGATATGTCAAAAACAATAAACATAAATTATTGTTTTTTTATGGCACTCTGATAATTGCCTCAAATCGTATAATTTCTTTTGTTTCTAACTCGTACCTAAAGAACAACAACTAAATCGATGCAGTTTTTCATTCTGAACATTTTTCTTTATTGCACTTTTGTTCTAAAATTAATAGGTAAAGAGATATCGCCAAATCAGAATTTTAAAATTGAATTTCCTATGTTTCGAAAAAAAGTAGACACCCGGTGTATGATCGCGTACAAGATTGTTGACTTAAGCCCCACATTCGACTCATCAGTATGATAATCACAACTGTTCTGCAGTGACATAATGTAAATTTGATATCACACATTAACATGAAGATAGGACAATGGCTTTTGCACACATGAATAATGAATGACAACTATGATGGTACAAATTTGCTTCTATGTAGGCATTATCTGTTTTCAAGTATGCGGTAATTTCAGTGAGCGATCATAATTACAGTAGTAGGTATACTTTATTTCAAGAAAATAGCAGATGACGCTTGAAAGCCCACCGTTCTATTTTTTACATGCATTAATAGTTATTTATCTCCGATAGTGTGTAAAATTAACCTTCAGTTGTTAGTTTTAAGTTTGTAAAATGTTGTTAAGTAACAATATTCCATTAGCTACAGATTACCCAGCACCGAGTGATTAAATTTTTTAACATTAATTTTGCAAAAAAAATATAATTTTTTTTTAAATATTAATTGAGTTCTTAGATTCTATCGTAAATAAAATATTGTTTGATACACATTCGTAAAAGATCTTTAAGTACTTGTATCGTACATATAGTTATTTATGTATCAAAGCACATTAATTTTATTTGAAATCGAAAAATTGTGAAAATGCATATTTATTTTTATAGGTTATATTTACATATTTCTCAGTCTGATTTTGGCGTCGGGCGTCGGTCGGGATTGAACTCGGATCGGCAATGCATACATATTTCTAAATGCACCATATATCTCTACAGTAAAAATTTACGAGAAGTCCGATCAAGGTTATCTACGAATTGTATGAAATAAGATTTTAGCTACGCCGATTCTGTCAAATTCATTAGTGTAGTTTACTTAGTTTTTATGAGAGTACATAAGATACTACTGTTACTTTAATGTTATAAAAATATATATTATAATAAAAGCATTTAAAATTCAAAACTAAAGCAACTGGTAAGTTTATTAGCAAATATTTGAAAAATAAGATACTGACAAAGTGTCAGTGCTATTGACAGAAAATAACGTTATTCGTACGGGTATGAATCAAGGTAATATATCCGAATGAATAAATAAACTTACGTTAAAGCGAAAGTATTATCAACAACGAGAATCGTTTTAAAATGGAATGTCTGTTAAATAATGAAAACAGAAATCTGTAATTATTGTAAATACTAATAGTGCGATTCTGTAATTTTCTATAACCCTATAGAAATGTAAAAGAGAACACAACCGCAACAATTTTTGTTTACTAATATATTTATTATCGTTTGATATTAAAAAATGATGCACTTTTGTTAAAAGTTACAGTTCTATAGTACTATAGTGGTATAGAAAATTACAGAATTGTCCCGTAAGTTGGCTTCACATGAGTAATATTTTGTTTATATATTTTTAAGTTGTTGACAAGAATGTCAAATATTTTTGCATAAGTAATAAATAAAAGTATTTGATCAGTAAACGTATTTTTATTATCTGAAAAGTATTATAACAGGTTATGGTTTATGGGGCCCCGACAGTTTCTATTCTGTTAATCGAGGTAATTGGTGTAGTCGCTGAAGGTTGAAATTAACAAGGAAAGAAACAGGAAGAGGATACAAAAAAGCGACCGTTAGTAATCTATCGTGCCTATTCTGGAAGCGAATAATTTCAATAATTGGCGATTTAGAATCGTAACTTTATTGACCAAAGAATAATGTCAAGATGTAATTGATAGTGACCCACCATCAAAAGAAAAAGGTTCAGCAGTGTTGCCACCTCTACCGATTTTTCGGTAGATCTTCCGAATTTCTCTTCAATTTACCGATCTACCGAAAGACATTGATATCTACCGAATTTGCTGATTGACAAAATTTCTGATTATATTGTTTCAAAAATTTATTATTTAGTAAAATTTAAATTAAAGGTAGTCAACGTACACTTCCTTACCACTCTTCCCATTGACAAATTGTACAAACAATACTAAGGGAATTCCCGATTTCTTAATCTTATTGCCAAAATGATGATTCTAATTTAAAAAGAAAAAATTCTTATGAAGATACATACATCCATCAATCTTCATAAGAATTTTTCTTGTTTTTATATAAATTTACATTTTTTGATAAATTAAATTATTCATTTATGTTAGTGTTTTGTACAAAAAATCCATAAAACAAACAAAAAATATATTATATATTAAAATAATGCAAAAAAAATAATCTACCGAAAATTATCGAAATCTACCGATATTCTACGAACAATCTCTCGAATTCGTTACATCCGAACGTGGCAACACTGAGGTTCAGAGGAAAGACAAACATTTAAAAAGCTCGATGCAAAAGCGAAGTCAAAAATAAGTTCAGGGAATCTCAGACAAACATATGCAATAAAAGATTGTGTTACAGGTTTCAGCAAAACAACAATTACAAGCTTTAAAAGACATTTTTGTTAGAATCAGCTCTTTAACAAACTATTGTTATAGAGAAAGCTCTTTAGTTTACGCTCGGGAGTGAATGACAGTTTGGAGGATCATTTTCTAAAGTTCGATTCAATAATTCGGGATCTTAAAGACCTAAGATCAAGCTCAAGAACTTATAAACATAACAGGGGTTTTGTCAGAATTTTGTGAACAAAAAAGTGTTAGTTTAAAAATAGACAATATAAGTGCCATTTGTATGGTGAAAACGTTCATAAATTCAAAACGGGGTGAACATATTGAAATAAGATATCATTTTATTAAAGAACTATACATGAGAAAGGAAATTATAATTGAATATGTAAACACTAATGAAAATTGTGCTGATTTGTTTACAAATTTTTTGGTTAGTGTTAAATTTAATTTTTTTAGGGCTATTATTTGGAAAAATTAATGTTTTATTCATGTTTTTTTGTCATTTAAGTATGTTTATTGTATTGTTATTTTTGTTCATTCAATGAAATGTATTTTCACTTATCTTTACTTCAGTAAGTTTGCTAAATAATTTTATAGTTTATTTTTGAATTAAAAAAATAGTTATTTATGTATCAAGACACTGAAGTTCTACTTTTTATCACGAATGTGGAATTTATCTGTCGAGGCCCTAAGGGCCGAGGAAAATAAACCATATGAGTGATAAAAAGGAACTTCAGTTCCGAGGTGCATATTACATTTCATTAGAAATCGAAAAATTGAGAAAATGAAATGAATATTTATTTTATAGGTTGTGTTTAAATATCTGTCAGTCTAACACTCAATATTGCTAACCTCGGACATTGAAGTTATCGTAAAGAACACTAAAAATTATGTTTTAACTCAAACTTATTCATCGGAATTATTTAGTTCGTTTTTCTTACACGTATTTTTGTCATTTTACGTACAAAATTTACTATTGTATTCGTACATCGTACACCTTCCCAAATTTTCTTACATGTTCAACAATTATCACAAGGTTGGCAACTCTGCAACTGTATGAAATAGTCGTATAATGGATTACTTTAGTGCCGATTTCTGAGCTTTTATTGACGAATTTTGTACACTTTAGTGGAAATAAAATACATTTTATTGTGGCGATGTGTTAAATAATGAAAACAGAAATCTGTAATTATTGTAAATACTAAGTTGGTTACACATGAGTAATGTTTAGTTGGAATGTCTATAAGAAAGTTGATGACAAAAATGTCAAATATTTTTGCATAATAAATAAAAGTACTTGATCAGTAAAAGTATTATTATCTGAAAAGTATTAATAGTAACAATGTCCTAAGTCGAAACAATATGAAATTTTGAAGTGAAAAATAAGCGTCTTATATCCATCCTTGTCACACACACTTCTATAGTGATTGCAAATGAGAGAGATAAATATATGACAATTTGTTAATTCGTTCACGATATAGATGACCTTGATCGGACTTCTTTCAAAATTTTTACCGTACATATCTTGGTATATACATTTTCCTATCGTACAAATATGTCCCAGGAAGTTATATTGCTCTGTACATTTCTCGCTTTGTACATTTGTCACTGTGTACAAATCTAAACCATGAAGTTGCTGTGCATCAAAGAATTCAAACTTGGCGCACTCACTTGCATATCGAATTACACTTCAAAAACAAACGCATTTTAATTTAAATATGTGTATATTTTATTTCACGTAAGAATATTGTAGATGGCGCTTGAGAGCCGACTGTTTTAACATGCATTAAATAAATAAGGTAAATTTATTAAACCAAACTTTGTCAATGATAAATATTTTTATCTGTAGAAATGTACAAGACCTGAATATTAAAAATTACGATAAAACATGGTTAAACATCAATTAAATCTGTAGATTTTCTTTGATAACTCACAACTGACAGGTGACATATTTTTCGTTTAATTTAATGTTGTACATCGCAGAGGCTAAGGCACTAAAGAAACCAGTAGACAAATTCAAATGTTTATAACATAGTTTGTAAATGACAGATGTCAGTGTCAAAAATCAACAGTTTTAGTGACATTCTGAAAGCATTTTAATCTTTCTTATTGTTTTATTAATTAAATATTTAAAATTGTAGGTAAAATGCATATATCCATCAGAAATAACATCTATTTTATTAATGAATTGGAAGAATCTCTGACATTTAGGAACTTCCTCATACAATGAAAAATAGATATAATTAGAATTGTATGTGTGCAGAAGACATGTTAAATACAATAAAAAACAATATTTGGGTAAAGTTCTGTAATTTTTTTTGTTATAAAACAACGGTTCGATAGCAAAGTGCAATACAATACTTATATAACATAAAATGGAAATGGCGAGAGGTATTGTGCTGGCCGCAACAGTTTTTTTTATTATAGTAACATGCGGAAGTACCGCGCCGGCGCCGCTGGTCGGAAGGCGTGTCCGGTGTGACAGGATTAGGCCTGCATAGAATATAATTGGAAACTTCGAGAAGGCGATACCGTAACTACAAGCAAACAAGCCATGGAATGTTCTAAACGTATACCGGGCTATATAAGCAAGAAGCAGCTAGTTACGTAGTAGTGAAGTTAGTTAGTTGATGTAGTCAGTTGAAGAGTTAATTCAGTAAGGACAGTCAGTGGGTGCAGTTGAGTTAGTTGAGTGGATTTCGAAGTCTGATACTAGTCTACAACCGATAATCAGTCTGATACGAATCTGTGAGGAGAAAGTTTGTAGAGGAGACAGTCTGAAGAGGAGACAGTCTGCAAAGCATACCATCTGAGAGGGAAGACAGTCTGATGGGGGAAGTCGGTGCTACAAGTAGATATCGTGAAGGCAGTTGAGTCGGCTCGTATGGTAAAGTAAATAGTGTTATAAATAAATAGTTGTGATATAAATATCTAGTGATATAAATAAATAGTAGTGAAATATGTAACTTTAGTGAGATAAATATTGTTTAATATTAGTTTATTCGTAGTGTTAATTACCTTTTTCTTAATTATTTTTTGTTTAATAAACCTTTAATTTTAATCATTAATATTTTTTTGATTTTACACTTTACCCAAACAAAATAAAAATGTTACAATTGGAGCTTAAATTAATAAAATTTAAAAGTAAGTGATCTTAAGAGAGAGCTAGAAAAACGACATCTGCAAGCAATACAAAAGAAGTCATAGCTTCAAGAAAGACTCTATGATGTTGGTGAAAATCCTGAAGATTACCTGTTCGAAATTCCGTGTGACTTATCAGAACTTTGTAAATTAGCAGAAGAAAAATTGGAGAAGAATTCTAAAATTGCGGAAGAAAATTCCAGAGCACTAAAAGAATTAATGGAACATACTAGAACATTAGAACATAATTAGAGGAGAGTTCTAGAAAAACAGAAGAAAATTCTAGAACTGCGATTGACAACTTTAGTTGACGTATTCTCATATGTAACAGATCATGAAGCTGCCAAACAAGCTTCACCGTGAATGCGAAATGTTGAGAGAAATAAAAATACTGAAGATCAAAATGAGAAGATGCGGCGACTTACAAGCGAAGTGTTTACTAGAAGAAAGGAACTCCACTGTTACAAGAAAAGACGGAAGCGAAAAAGAGAGAGAGAGAGAGAGAGAGAACACGAGAGAGAAAGAAAGCGTGTTAAGAAGTGCAAGAAGAAAGAAGATTAGGAGAAAGAAGCCAACCGGAAATGAATAGTTCTCAGACGAGCAGCAGCGATTAAGTAACTTACACGGTACAAATTGAAACTTCCTGGAACACAAGGGTCCTCTTTTCGCTCCCCCTACGAACTACGAATCCTTGTTGTTCAACATCAAATTCTTCTACGCCGTCAAAGAAATGCGCTTGACTCCGGCTTTACGCAGACATGCTCGACCACACAACCAAAGACGTATTTAACAACAACGTCTTCAAGGACTCGCGCAAGTACATGACATAAAAAGAGGGAGCTACCATCATTGTTCTGAAGAAATCTAGCTTCAAGCAGATGCACACGTACTTCAGGGAAGTTGCACAGAAGAATTGAAACAGAAGCAAGGAAGAGAGCTTGAGTTGAAGAAGAATTCTGTATTATTGATGGTTGGGAGAAAATAGGCAACTGGGACCATCCTACCCAAAGAGGGAAAGTAATCCGCCACGATCCTATCGTCACTTGGTTACGAATTTGCTCGCAAACTGGCCAACTTCATCGACAAGACCCAAGAGTACCAGAAAGAAGGAAGACTGAGAATAAAGTGAAGCGGATTAGTACATACGATGATGGCGTTATATTCCATTGAAAAGTTGACGCACATGGCTGGAAACGAGAAGGATGAAAACCAAGTGGATACTGCGAGTTGTTGCTCGCTGAGAGGGGAACACATGGAGCGACAGGAACAGAAGAATGGCGTTGTGTTTAATTTCCTTGGAAAGAAATCCATCTTGTGGAAAAGCGCGGTATCAAAAATCTACAGCTGTTCTTGAGAAATAAAGCCCCAAGTGACGTTATACTCGATCGGACACAAATAATGAACAAACACCTGAATGAGTATGGATGGTCTCACCGCCGAAGTGTTCCGCATCTACAACGCTTCGTGGATGTTGCAGCGTTAACATAATAGATAGCGTAGGTTTCTGTCGCCCGGGGCAGATACCAAATTTGAATGAACCAGAGGAAATAGAGAAATATTGGACCTATCGAGAACAACTAGCGTTATATGAAGGAATTATATTAAAAAACGACCGAATTTTAATACCTGAAGAAATGAAACAACTAGTCATAAAACAGGACACAAATGTATACAAGGTTTACTACATTTAGCAAAACATGGCGTCTTCTGGCCAAATATGAAAGAAGACATTACCAACTATGTCAAGAACTGCAAAACATACCAGAAACTACAGAAAGACAATGTTCAAGAACCAATAACATTACAAGAAGTACCACTCAGACCTCGCTCTATAGTAGCGTCAGATATATTCGCATTAAATGGTAATCAGTATTTAATAATAGCAGGAGCATATTCTGGCTATTTTGATTTCGTACAGTCACAAAATATCATTAACGTCCTACTGGTATGTTATATACCAAATAACACCCTAGGGTTGTTATAAAATTGTTGCGATGAAATCGGTATTGTAAACAAATAAAAATATCGCGTTTCCTAGTAACAGCGTTTAAGTAAGTAGATTAATATCTCTAACACAAATCACAATGACAAGACATAAATCGATAAAAATCTCTATTAAAATAATATATCGGTCGGACGTTAAACGTTGAACGCACCACGGGTGTTAAACGGACAATAACCCCTTCGGTCAACGTACCCACCTCGGGCCAGAGGCCCTCGGAGAGTACACTCTTGACCTCAGGCGTTATTGTCCTTGTAACACCCTTGATACGTTAATTACTATAGCATATCAGTGCTCTTGCTTTCATCCCTTTTCTTATTATTTTCGGGTTTTTGCTAACCCACTAAGTGGGAAACGCGTGATTTTATGTATGTATGTATGTATGTATATCAGTGATTAAAGCAAGGCAAACATGTTTCGCAGTTCATGGAATACCTGATGTGCTATTAAGTGATAACGGAACACAGTATACTTCCGAATAATTTAGAGAGTTTAAAAACACATGGAATTTTGAACGGCGATAAGCCAGCCCTTAATTTCTAAGATCTAACGGACTGGCTGAAAGTTATATGCAAGAAGGAAAAAACTTTAAAGAAATGCTTAAATGAATGTTTAATGAGCAGACGTACTAAAACTTTAATACCAATAAATTGCACTCTACTCAAACCAAAAATTATCGAAAACTTTCCGGAAAGTTTAAAAGAAATAAAAGAGAAAGAAAAGAAAAACCAAGATAAAGAAAAATAAGATTTACCGCTATATGAACAAAACGAAGAAATTTTATGTAGGAACAAAAAAATGAATGGTTTCCAGCAACTATCGAAAAGAAAACTACATATCCAAAATAATATATTATATGAACACCTGATGGTCAACAATACCGAAGAAACTTTTGGTCTTAGTATTTCAAGAAAATTACCCCTTGCAAAGAAACAGTACAAGAAGTTATAGAGGAAACCGAAACATCTAATAATGAAATAGAAGCAAACGATAAAGTGATAATTTCTGTAGCATTTCTTTTCAAAACAAGAACTAGCCGACAAATAATCTCTCTAAAGAAATTAGAATTATAATAGACTTCTTTTTCCAAAAGAAGAGGGATGAGGGATGTCATGGCAATACTGACCAAAAATCAACTTCATACCGAAGCCAGAGTTCGGACAACAATCATTTTGTATTTTTGATATTTCATATTTTATGTTTGATCTTATATTCTGTTATTGTCCAATAAAAGTCATTAAAAGTTCTTTCTGTTCTGTTACGTATCTAAATAGTGTAAATATAACAAACATACCTGAGCAAAAACATTGAAAAAAGACAAGCGCAGCATTTTAAAAGTATATTTTTCTGGACAAAACGACACAGTATTATTGGATGTGCAGAGAAACTGGAGCAATAAATTTGGAACTTTCAATTTTTAGTAAAATGCTAAACTGGTGGTATAAGCTATTACTTATACCCAACACAAAATATCCCAAAATTTGCTATAACAAACTACTCCAGCTAAATTAATCAACCCAGATATCTGCAGATGAATATTAAAGTTTAAAACTGGGCAAGAAATCTTAAATGTATGTTTTCAAAAAATCATTGGGTTTGGGAAAAGCAAAACTATTTAGTTCTTAAAGATGAAATGGAAAATATTATCCTTTCATACAAGAAAAGATTATAGGTATATCAGACACAAATAACATGCAGTCAAGCTACAATCCTGATTATATGGTACAATATATCCTACAATCACCTCACACTCAATATCCCTCATATAATACCCCAGACATATATTAAAATTCAAATTTCCAGTCCCAAACTATGTCACATCTACTAAGACAGAATAATCCACAAATTCAAGAAATCTGCGAAACCTGTAACAAACATGAACATTAACCACTTCCTTTTCCGCTGCCCCTTATACAACCTACTCAGAGCACACTTTCTCACCAGACTTTTACAGGTACCTGGCCAAAATATGAGAGACCTGTTAGCATTTTCGATTCCGACTTAGAAGATATTCGATATCCACAACTTCATAAGAAACGCCCTAAAACTCCGTTGTTTGCCCTGAATCTATGATTTGCACCATACTTTCAACTATCATAATAATTATTAACATTTTATTCCGTTTAATAAAAAAAAATACAAATGCGATCCTAATCCAAAACATAATGCAAATATTACAGATGTTTAAATTAAAATGCGATTCGAGATGCAGAGAATGCGCCAAGTTTGAATTCTTTGAAGCGCAGTAACATCATTTGTACACAGTGATAAATGTACAAGGTGAGAAATGTACAAGGCATTTTAACTTCAAGGGACATATTTGTACAATAGGAAAATGTATATGGCAAGATATGTACAGAGTGATATGTGCGCATTGCATTTGTATAAAAATTATTTAAAGTTCCATCTCCAACTTAAGATAAAATTTAAAATTTTTATATAAAAAAAGTCAAAAATAATAGACAACAGTCTGAATAGACCTTTTCAATTCAACAGTTATCTCTCTATGCATATAGTACGTAAAATGGCGTCTGCAATTGCCATCTGGGTTGTAAAACGAATCTTCAAAAATATTGCACTAAAATTCCTGTGTCCGCGGTGAAAATTTGAATTGTTTGACATTTTAGCTTCAATAAAAGCCTTTTAACTTCTTTTGAGACGCTTTTTAAAGTTACTAACGACTTTACTCACACGTGTCCATGATTCCCGCCAGTTGTTGACTTACTAAATATCTTCTATCTCTTTTTAAATTGAAAAGGTCTAGCGAAAATTTTAGTTTCATATGAAACATTTTTTAAATTAATATTCGATTACTCATCCGTTCTTTTTTTTTAAATAATCTGGGTTTAAGAAATATGTTTGTATGCCGCCAGATACGAAAGAAAAACCTACCTTACACGCACAATATACAAGATTTTTTGATAAAATTGAACACTGTCCAATAAGCCATGTTTACCGACCTTCACATTGTATACATAACCTCACTTATTATCTTGTCCAATTATGCACATTAAAAAGAGTACATTGACAATACATATGACTAAATAAAAAAATACATATTGTAAAAAAATCACGTTACAATAATAATTAAATCCTTTAAACAATAAAATAAAATCAAACGTTGCACAATTACACTGCACAATCTGCACATTAAAATAGGATAGTTACACGTTTGGAAATATTTGTTGTAACGATAAAAAATGTAATTGAATGACAAAAAACTCGGTTTTTGTGCAATTTCTCTAATAAACAAAACCTACCCTAACGCACAAAAGTTGCGCCTGCCTACATAATTCAGGCATTAGAACAGATTAACGCGTATGTTCATCAGTGTTGTCAATGTAAAATGTTAAAATTGCCCTCATACAATTTTGAAATTACTCGAAAATAACTGAAACCGCAAACAGCAATTTTTTAAACATAAAAATACATTTTACAAAAATCTGTATTTATTTTTATTTATTCAATTTGATTGAAAAATAATATAATGAAAAGATCGAAATTTTAGCATTGCAAAAGTAAATATTAATAAGATGTACTGGAACTTCATTACATCATGAGAATAACGAGAATCAAGCATGTCATGATTTATTTTTCTGTTCCCAGACTGAAGTATGTAACATTATTTCTTTTATTACAGAAATTTTCAACCATGATTTTATTTAAAATTTAAATTAGCAGAAATTAGTTACCCGATGGACAGCAATGCTATAATTGGTGCAGAGGTTTTAAAATACCCGGCATTCGGATAATTCGCCAATTGGTAACACTGATGTTCATTTGCCTAGTGTCTTAGAATCATATTTTAATGTGCAGCTCGATTTTCTAAATGCTAATTTGGCTAACGAGTAAGTACCCTATTTTTGTGTGCAGAAATTTATTGCTCATTCACCTATCGTGGAAGCAATCTATTTTAATGTGCAATTATATATACCCCATTTTTATTCTCACCTTGACGCCCCTAGCTGCGAGCTCCAGTTCAATTTGCGGTCTGTTTTCCTGATTTCTAACATAGACTAACATGGATTCGTAGGCCACGATGAAGTCCTTAGGGTCGCGATCTGCGCAGAGCAGCATGTCAGCCAGAGCTTGACGTCCTGCATCTGCAATCCATTGCCAAATGATGGGGTCTGATAGAAGCTTCTGGTACGCCAAACGGATGCAGTGCAACTTGGCTAGGTACTCCGTGTCCGATCCAACGCGAACCAATTCCGTACGGAGTGATCTGTGAGCAATGGATTGGTGAATACGAAAATTGAGAAAAGCAAAATGAAATTTTAAAAATTAATTACAGTTTGTCGATATGTATGTTGTATGCATATGTATAAATTTATAGCATGTATAAACATTTCCAGCCCTATTCACAAAAAAGTTTAAGCTAATCCTCATTTTTGGATTAGTGATTTCTATTCTATACCGGTATTTAAAATTTAATTTTCTTGATATTATCAATAAAGGTAGATACTAGGAATAGATTCGACTATGTTTTAAGTTATAAACTGTCAAAATTAGAGTAGAATTCGCTAATCCAAAAATGAGGATTAGCTTAAACCTTTTTGTGAACCGGACTGTTCAAGATTAATAACACGTTTTCATTATGTAGATCACAACTAAGAGATACAACTTTACTAAATTAGACAAAAGTTGTCCAATAGGGTAGTTGCGAAAAAATAAATGTTATTTTTTCCTATTAATTATGAAATAAACTAATTCTAAACATATTAATGTAAAAATTATTAGAAAATATAAAACTTTTCATTCATAATTTCCATAAATAAAGTTCGCAGTGGAATACTTGTGACGTAGATTTTTAATAATTATATAGTTCGACAAAGTCTGTATGACTCATACAAGCTTGTTAAAATACCACGACAAAGCGAAGATGTTGAATTATATTTAATTGTATCATACAAATATTTACAGTATAATTCTAAAAGAAAAATAACAGATACAAAAGTATTATTTAATAGTACGTATATTTTATAATTATTTACTTGAATACCAGATATTTTCAAGATATTTAATTCTTATATAGAGAACTTCATAATTTTGCCACCAGGTGGCTGCACACTCCAGGGAATGTACATGTTATTTTTAGTGACATAACCTAAATTTTACGTGTTAAAATCATATTTTATTTTTCTTTTCTATATCAGCAGATTTAAAACAAGGTAATGAAACTAATGAATTTGTGTAAAAATGAATAATTTCTTTTAAAATAGTGCTTCTCTCAAACATATAAATCGTTTCAAATAAAAATGATAGTATTGTGTACAGATGTACAACCGAGAGTGTACCGCTAGGGCAAGAAAGACTGTGATTGGTATTAATAGAACACGTCACCACGGGAAAATTTGAAATAAGATTTTTTTTTTAAATTATATTTTGAAAAATATACAGTTGCCAGACATAAAATATGTAATAAAGTGAATAACTTGAACAATTCTTTCAGAAAAAAAAAAAATTGGAAAATACGCAACTACCCTATTGAGGAGTCATTTTAGCGGTGTGTTTATCAGGAAAAAATCAAAGATCATATTAGTCGTCAATAGAGGTTTTTACCCTACAAGAAGTGGGGAAAAACGATTTTAACATATGTTGTTTGGGTCGAGATGGGGATGAAAAATTCAAATTTGTGACCTTGAGGAGGCTCGTCGTGAGCCACCATCTTGGATCAAAGGTGCAAAAAATGAGATTTTCGCTATTATCTCGAAAACAGTGGCCCGTATCAAAATTTTACAAGAATACAAATTTAAAGCTCGTTACTTTTTGTACAAAAATGGTTCTTGCATTTTTTAACTAGGATGAACTCTCAAAGAGTTATGTTCAAAAATAGGTAACCAGAACAACAATTTATGAAAGAATATTTAATCACAATATTAATTTTTTAATACTTAGTCTAATAGATTTTGTTATTTGTAACAGTTTACATTTGTCGTGGCATCAAAAGAAGTATATTATCGATGATTTTTAAATAATTTTTGTCAGCGCTTTTTCACAAATTCATCAACCACTCTGACCCAATTAAAGATACGGTACCGCGGTTTCAAAATTTTAATTCAGTTTGGAATTCTCCTTCATGTCATGTTAATCGATTTTTGCTCCAATGAGCGGTTAACAAATTATTAACAATTTAAACTAATATGAAATTTCACTAAAATTTTAAACATCTGCAAATCAGCTTAGTTTTCATTTTTTCTTCTGAAATTTCAGCACATATTAAATGCACAGTAAAGCTTATCTTTAAGGCGGATTTATAACAAACATAGAAAACACAACATAACATAGCATAGCAAAACACAGAATTTTGTTTGGGGGTTTTGACATAGGAAAAACACATATAGAAGAACTGTAGGAAGAAGTACCTGTCAAGAATTTTAACTTTATTCTTGTTTCGTTTCCTACGCTGTTAGCTTGTATTTTTGTTATATTATTTAATAATGGATAAACGTTAATAAAGCAAACCAAACACAAAACAAACAAAAAAATTCCAAACAAAGTTTGACACATAACCACAAAAGAAAAGGAAACGAACACTGAAATATATACTAACTGGAACTCGCATACTCTACCTATCAGCGTACGCTGCACTGAAGCCTCATTGAACAATAATGGCTGGTCCTGTTCGCTCACGGTCGTGCCGAACCGAACCTAGCCGAATAACTTGTATCGCTTTGTTTTCATATTATGCTTCATTTATTTAAACATGCGCCACACAAAATAATTTCCGTCTACTCACGAACTGTCTCGATGTTTGCCGACTACTCCAGCAGCAGGCTTTCAATTTGCTTCACAGTCACGGTTCGTACGCGCATTCCAGTTAGTATATATTTCAGTGGAAACGAACTATTCACATCTCTTTTATCTACTCGAACTATTCCGAAGTTTGCCGAGCATGCCCGAACATAGGAAAAACATAGCAAAAATTGAACTTTCGTCAATTCCCTATGCTATGCTATGCTGTGCTACATTATGCTGTGTTTTCTATGCCAGTTATAAATGCGTATACGAAAGACCATATTTTCAAATTCAAATATGAACTGTGCTGTGCTATGCTATGTTATGTTGTGTTTACTATGTTTGTTATAAATCCACCTTAATCGTGTCCAAATTTCAGAAGAAAAAATGAACACTAAGCTGCTTTGCAGATGTTTAAAATTTTCGTGAAATTGAAAAGTATAGTATATGGTATATGTATCCAATGTGAATTACCTAGCAAAATCTCGTTTTCACCAACTGCCAAGCATTGCCCATCTTGATTTAGGAATTACTTAACTCTATTTTTTTAAGAAGACAGTGTGGAGAAGATAGAGGTTTATTGGATTAAGAATTCAGATTGTTCAAAATCGCGGGAAAGTTTACACGATGTAAATTAACTTCTCTATATTCTCTTCTCTATCCATTTCACTCGTTTGAAAAGTACATAGATGTACAAAATGGATAAGTATCAGTTTAGACTTTCGACATTTCTTAAATTTAGGAAATTCCTAGGTAGGCAACGGTTTAATATATGGTGGTGAAATCGGCCGTAGTAGTAGTAGAACGCATTTAATGTTAAGGAATAATAGTTTATTTTAATCTATTTTTGTAAAAATAATCTCTCAGCCAATGTATGTTTTCTTTTTGCTGTCAATCAATCATGAGTTGCTAGATTACGTCAAATGAAGAAAATCAACAACTAATGAAATTTGTTGTTACTCCACGTATTTTAAACCAAAATACGAGTAGAATGTGTAATGTAAACAAAATTTATAAAAATAAAAAAATATTTGCTTTAATAAATCTAAAGATGATGAAACAAAAACAGAAACGTTTACAATATTCTTTCGGGCAAACCAAAAAATGCAAAAAAATTACTTACACTCGATGAGTGTGAAGTAGTATACTTTATATTTATACTCACTGCTACAATACATTCATAAATTTCAACTGCATACTATACCTACTGCAAAAATGTACAAATTAAATTTAATGAAAGTGATAAAATGGAAATACCTATGTATATATTATTCCGAGTCAAAATGATATTCGGTTGCACTACGGCCACGCATAGTGTAAAAAAATATAAAAAATCACCCATTGGCGGGTGTGCCCTGCTTTATATAGAGTTATTGCTAATGATGATAATATATTCGTGCAGGCATTTATCAGGCGTCACCTCACTAGTCCTCATTGCTGGCGTGGAGAGAGCACCACATGGGTCACTTTTCTGCCATTTAAAATTCGAAATAATTTTTGGCGTCTGTTAGAATCGAACCCGGTTCCCCAGATTCGTGACCAGAGACACAGGCACATGGCCACGAGACAGCACGCGTTGTAATGTGCACAATACGGGTTACACTGGGCTCGTTTGACAAACAAATACGGCTGCATTCGACTGTGTGGCACAAATTAAAAAGTAAAAAGTATTACGTACTCACGTCTGCACTGCGGTGAACCCGTACTTGTACTTGTTGCCAAACGGACCTAGTGCGACCGTGCTCCTGCCGTATTTAAAAATTTGTTAATTTTTACTCGAGATGTACCTAGGTATAATAAAATTGAGTTTGATGTAGTACCTATTTATTGGATATCTCCTTTTTACTGAACAAAATTTGGAAATAGGCCAGCTGAATACCTAGATTTAATCTTAAAATTTGTTTACTTAATACTATCAAATATTGCAGATTACATAATCACGTAATACCCCATGCAGGTGTCAAAATCTTGCTCTAAAATAACTATATACGAGTATAGTTCTCCTCAACAAAAATCAAGCGACGGTTATAAACAGCTTAACCGCCCCTCAGGTAAGTTAAAAAGAAACCTAAAAGGTCTGCCCATCATAAATAATACGACTGAATAATCACCCCAATTCTATAAGGGAGTTGTTAAGTCTTAGCAAAGTTGCTAGAAATTATAACCAATAGAAACAAATGTAAAGGCTGTCATTTTCATGTTCTATTCAGTGTTCGCTATTATTATTAGTTATTTGCTATAGCAATGTTGCTAAGTCTTAACAACTTTCTTACAGAATGGGGGATTACGGCTCAATCGAATTAAAGGAAAATAGTACAAAAATACGAATGTATATGCTGAATAACGAATATTAATAAAAAAAAATGAAATGGTATAATTGAGATATTTCGGAAATAAAGGGTTTTTTGTTATAGCGCTTCGACACTAATATGAAAATATTTTGATTGGCGATCGAGAAACCGCCTATACATGCATTACAAATAGCGTGTTAGGAGGTGGGGATTACTACCAATGGAAGTTAAGAAATTCAAATTCGAAAGGAGGGGCTAACATTCCTGTACTACAGTTTCCAAACAGTTTTTATTTTAACATAAATTTCTTGCATTAAACTTAATAATTTAAATACACCTGTAATTATAAAGTATGTAGACTTATACAGTGTTATAAATATTCATTTATTTTTATGTAAATATAACTTAAAATAGCATATATTTCAAGAACATTTAGGTCCATGATGAAAACAGTTTGATATAAAAACACATAAATGTGACGTCACGTCAATCTTTTCAAAATTCGGGAGACTATAACTCGCTTATTAATAGGAATTTTTTTACCGGATTTTCATCAATAGTCTTAGTTTTCCTAATATTTTCAGATGAAATTATATAAAAAAAATGGTGTAATCCCCCATTGGGGCGAATGTCACTGTTCTGAACATAAAACTAAAGCAATTTGCGCTGTACCGTGCTAAACTATTCCATTCTAGTTTTATAGCGGCGGTTAAGCTGCTTATAACTGTTCTTCGATTTTTTGTAACGAGAACTATAGGAATAATGGACGTTATTATTTAACTTCACTCTTAAAAGTTTTATTATGTAATGGTAGGTTAGGTAATTCAGAAATTTACGAGTAAAAACAGCGTTGAAGTTGAAATCAAGATTTTCATACTGAAAAACATAATTACACCAACCGTAAATTCGATAAGAATGTTAGTGCATATTTGCATTTATGTGCATATTTATATACTGATATATGATCCTGTTAACTATAAATTTGATAAGCAGTATAATTTAATAACATTCGATTTTATATCCAGTAGGAAATATGTAGGCAAATAATTCATTGAAAGCAACAGGTCCCTTTCGGTATAATTAGGGTGAAAATCCTGTTGAATGGAGATGGAGAATATAACTAAATAATTAAATGAAGAATTTACACGTGTTTCCTTTCCTCGCGAAACAATAGGGTAGCCACTTATAAACAAAATAGATTATTGCCAAAGCCAAATTAAATATCCACATTATATTGCCACAATAAATTCATCATTTACTGTAGATTAGTTTGTTGTACGAGTAGTAGGTAAGTAGTACCAGAGTTATAAATAAAAATTTATCTGATGAGACTAGGAACGAGAGGGCTATAACTCTGTAAAGAAACGTTCCCGGACATACCTTTATAAAACATTTTTAGTCGAAAGGACTTCCCTAAAACATAATTTAATTTTGGAACACCCATTATGAATTATCATGTACAGTGAAAGCAAAACCAAGAAATAAATCAATGCGTAATCAATAATTTTCTGATATGTTGTTGATTGTGTATAAGAAAAGCAAAATTTATGTTAAACTGTTATATTAGAAATAACATTTTAAACCAAAATAGAATATGTAATTTATACAAAATTTATATAGGTAAAACACAAATTACTTACTATAATAATTTCTGAAAATAGGGTAAATACTATACCATAGTCAAATTTTTATTATCTTAGATAATTAATTAGTATTAGCGTTTTTCTTTTTTTTTTTTGTTAAATATTAATTAGTTCGGAAACTACAAGCAATTGAAGACAATTAATAATTAGCATGACCAATCATGTCTTGAGCAAATTTATTGGATGCCTGATTCTAAAAACGAGACTCGCGCGTCTTGTGCGCCCGCCCACCTTGAAACCATCAACGGTCATGCACTAGCGCCACCCGCCACCATAGTTTGTGTCACATAAATGTCAAACAATGATCAAACTGTTTCAATGTTTTATAATTTGTTAGTAATAAAATGCATTTTATTTATGTTATTTATGCTTAATAATAATTTTTCATGAATATAACGTATAAGCACTGAATACTAAATATATATATTACGTATTCAGTGGTATAAGTTTATAAAAATCTGTTGTGGCCAGCATAATACCTCTCGCCGTTTCCGTTTTGTTACATAAGTATCGAATTTAACATTTCTTGTACACACATATAATTCTAATTATATCTATTCTTTTATTCTATAAGGAATCTTGTCCTACTCTTCTAAACTGTTCAAGATGGTTCAAATTCATTGACGGGATTGGCGGTGTTTCTACCTATAATTTTAAATATTTAATTAACAATAAGAAATATTAAATGTACTTCCCAAAAAGCTTTTTGCGAAAACGATATCGTTTATAGACTAATGTTTTTGCATTAAATAGTAGTTTTGACAGATAATTTATATAAATGTTATTAAAAAATTTAATCTAATATCAAAACGTATTATTCTCGACTTTCGTTTTTATTTCGTTCATAATAGCAATGTTACAAGAATTGAACAAGGGCACAAGTTAAATTATCAATTAGTTACAGATGTCATGTATCAGCTAATTTTGTTCCTTTTGATAATCCAGAAGAAAAATTTATGAAGTAAACAAAAATATTTCTAAATATATAATTAAAACTTTAAGAGACCATTTAAGAATGCAACTATACAAGATTGTTATTTTAAAGTACCTAATCTAGTTTTTATTTCTTTTAGGTAGTTCTTTCTACTAAATCAAGTACTAAATTTTAATAGTAAATCAGGGAAATTTTCTACCGTAGTTTTCAAAAGAGTAAAATACATAAAAATACATACAAATTAGGTGGGGAGGAAGACGATAGCTTTTCGGGTGCTGTTGAAAAAGCTAGCGTCTCGTCTCGCCGGGGCCTCTAGTACTCCAGTTTCCACACGTTTCCGCATTTGGTATTTCACACAGTTACATGATCCCGCTACTGGTCCGAGGCTTGTTTCCGTACCCGGCGCAAACTGCTTGTCAATCAAATCAGTTCGCAGAAAGTTTCCAGGCCGCGTAATTTCACATTTCGGTGTCGTCCATTGGCCCCCTCGCTCTCCCGACCTATCGATGTGTGATTTTTTTCAGTGGGACTAGTTGTAAAACAACAGGACTCAGACCATCCAAGAACTCCAGAACGAGACTCACCGCTGAATACCGAAATTACAAAAATGTTGGTCTTCAGGGAGCGCCTAGCTGCCTGCATCGCTGGAAATGGCCGCCATCTTTTGGATACTAATGTAATCAAGAAAACTACGGAGGATCGAGGTCAGATCAAGGTGGTTACAATTTTGATTGATTGGCGGGATTGTCAAGTTTTGATGTAATTTGTCTCATTAATGTATTTTTACCTCTCGCTAAGAGAGGTATTGGATTCATGCTAAAATTCGCATATCCAGATTTCATTGAATAAGCACGATTTAAGGTCTTTAGAATCCGATTATAACATTTTTAAAATGATGTCTGTGTGTGTGTGTGTGTGTGTGTGTGTATGTGTGTATGTGTGTATGTCTGGATGTTGTAGACACGATTCCTCAAAAACCATAAGACTTAAGAATTGTTTAACTATGGATTCCTCAATCTGACATTCCTGGGAAGAGCTGAAAAGGTTTTGGTAACAATTGAACAACCGGAAGTAGTAGTTTCTGAGAAAAATTCTTCTAAATATAATTTTTTGGAAATTTTTGTTATTAAATATTGAAGAACATAAAATTGTCTATCTAATACACTTAAAATATTTATTATATCTTGTATAGATTTAGAGATAAAGACACTATAATATACAGATTAATTTAATCACACAGGCCAAGGCACTAAGGAAACCAGTTGACAAATTCCAATGTTTATAACATAGTTTTAGTGACTTTCTGACAGCTTTTTCTGGGAAGTATATTTAATCTTTCTTATTCTTTTATTAATTAAATATTTGAAATTATAGGTAAAATGCATTTATCCATCAGAAATACCGCCAATCTGTTTAATGAATTTTAAGAATCTCTGACAATTAGAAACTTCCTCATACAATGAAAAATAGATATAATTAGAACTATATGTGTGCAGAAGACATGTTAAATACAATAAAAAACAGTATTTGGGTAAAGTTCTATATTTTTTTGTTATAAAATGACGGTTTGAAAGGGAAGTGCAATTCAATACTTTTATAGCGTAATATAGAAATGGCGAGAGGTCTTGTGCTGGCCACAACAGATTTTTTATTATACATGCAACATAATCGCTCTTTAAAACACACAAAAGCGTGCGTAAATCGACCATTAAAACACACTAAATATTTGAGTTACCTAGGTAACGGAAAAATGACAATAAATATGAATAATAACTAAACAAGGATAGCGTATACACTTGTATCATAATATACTATTATTGACTGTATTAGTTGCAATATAAAAGACGAGTTTATTAAATTGTTGTTATTTGCGTAAATCTTTGTAATTCTGTTGTTTTGAACCCTTAAAAAGTTACAATTTGGTGTCATGTATGGGGTATCTAAAATGAAGAAATTACTTTAATGAATTAAAACGCGAGTAGAAGAACGTGATGAAGACATTTCTGGAAATAAATCAGTTCTTCAGTTGAGAGTAAAAGAAGCATTGATTCGGGAAGGACATGACCCGAATAATTTCTTGTTTCAAGAAGAAGTAGATTTAACAGTACTATGCGATGGACTGAATTCCATTCATAATGAATTTGACGGCCTTGTTAAGAATCTGGATGATCGGTTTAGTAAGACTCTGGACAAACGTTTTGAAGTTTTAAATAAAAATTTTAACCTAACGATTTGATCGAATTAATAACGATTTTGACAGTCTTTCGAGGAAAATGAATGATGACCTTACTGAACTAAAAAAAAGGTTGGAGTTTGACATCAAAAACATGGGAAGCCAATTTGTAGAAGTAGATGATAAAATAAAGAAATTAACAAACGAAATAAATTTTATTAATTTGGGATCTTTTCCAAATTCTCAAAACTCGTTACCTGCTTCAGCAAAGATTAAGAAAGTAAAAGCTCCAGTATACGATGGTAAAACTACATGGAACATTTTTAAGAAGCAATTCGATCGAGCAGCTGATTATGAGTGGAATAATGAAGATAAGTTAACTAATCTAACTTTGGCGCTACAAGGAGAGCCT
This sequence comes from Ophonus ardosiacus, assembly GCA_943142095.1. Lineage (NCBI taxonomy): Eukaryota > Metazoa > Arthropoda > Insecta > Coleoptera > Carabidae > Ophonus > Ophonus ardosiacus. Next base: position 22,514,062 of record OW964830.1, on the reverse strand, counting down.
GCTGTTATTTTAGGAACTATTCCTACAGGTAGTACTTATGAAAATTTAATTGAAGCGTTAGAGGCCAGATTTGAAGAATAACATCTTCAACCATTTCATCGATCTCAATTCGCTGCAAGAAAAAGACGCCCTAGAGAATCGCTCCAGGAATATGTTGCAGACATAGAAAGACTGGTAAGATTAGCTTATGGACATCTTCCGGATAATGCGCTTCATCCCATTATGATACAAGCATTCATAGAAGGGCTGGACGTAGCAGAAATGGCAGCAGCAGTAACCATAGCTGAGAAGACGAAATTTTGGTATGCTGTTGGAAACTAAATTACGAAACTGTGCGGAAAGCGTGCCAACCATTATCTAAAGTTTATAGAATTGTAGGAGAACATAAAAACTTAAAAATACAAGAAATGCGATATGCTCCAAGACGATTAATATGCTACTACTATCATGATGAGGGACATGTAAAAGCAAGATGTCCTAAAAGAAAGAAAGAAGAGATGTCGGAAAACTAAACTCCGCCAATAATGTGGGGCCAATGTTGGCGGGCAGCAGTAAAAGCCCCAAAATTTCGGAAATTAAAAGCACAGCAACAATCTAGTCGCGGAAGGGTTGGTCGAAGGAGAAGTGTATCATCTCACTATAGATACTGGGGCGAATGTGTCAGTGGTTCGACCGGACATAATTCAATCTGCGAAGATTCGACAACTTACTAATTTCCAGCTAGTCACAGCCACTGGAAAGAAATAAAGTTGTAGGAAGAGCAAATATATTCATTTCGTTAGGCACAAAAAATTCGTCATTCTGTAATTGTAGCAAATATAGTCGATGAAATCATTTTGGGTATTGACTTCATGAGACAAAATGGTGTGGTAATAGACTTTAAAAGTGGACTACTTAAAATCAAGAATGAAGAAATCATCATAGCTCTACCTGCTGTCCTACAACTTGGGCTTAATCTTATAGTAAATTCAGACATCGTCCTTCCACCAAGAATGGAGAAAGTTATAATGATCACAAAAGAAAATATCACATCCGCAAAAATTTGAATAACAAAAGCCGAATTAATAAGAAACGGTGTTATGGTAGTACAATCATTAGTAAATCTAGAGAAAACAGGACCAGTGCGTATTATGAATAGTATTGATTATCCAGTAAATTTGAAGAAAGGTTCAATTATAGCGAAAATAGAACCAAGTACATGGATTGTTAATTGTGACAAAGGGAAAAAGGTATCGAGAAATTTTGGCAAATTACCCGATAGATTAGAACAGTTACTAAGCTCAACAGCACCAAATTTAAGTGTTGAAGAAATGAGTGAGCTTCGCATGTTGATATAAAATTTTCTTGATATATTCGCTATTAATGAAAACGAATATGGAAGAACCAATATTGTTCGGCACCGAATTAACACCGGAGAAGTGACGCCAATACGACAACGTCTTAGACAAGTACCACTAGCAAGAAGAGAAGAAGTCCAAAGTCTTCTAGATCAGATGCTCAAGGAAAGAGTCATAGAACCATCAAATAGTCCATGGGCTTCACCAATAGTTTTAGTAAAGAAAAAGGATGGATCTATACTAGGTTTTGTGTGGACTATAGAAAGTTAAATGATGTAACCAAGAAAGACTGCTACCCACTTCCACGAATTGACGATACACTGGATACATTGGGTGCGAAATGGTTCTCACCGTTAGATATTAAAAGTGAGTATTGGCAGGTAGATGTAAAAGCAGAAGATAGAGAGAAAACCGCATTCACTACTGGAACCGGATTATAGCAATTCACTGTTACGCCTTTTGGACTCTGTAATGCTGCTTCCACATTTGAAAGGTTAATAGATTTCGTTTTAAAGGGCTTAAATTGGAAAACGTGTCTGGTGTACTTCGGTGACATAATTGTAGTTGGAAGATCTTTCAAGGAGCATTTAAAGAATTTAGAAGAAGTGTTCTGCCGATTTAGAAATGCTAATTTGAAATTAAATTCCAAGAAATGCTGTATTTTTCAGAATAAAATAAAATTTCTTGGCCATGTGGTATCACCTGAAGGAATTTCTACAGATCCAGGCAAAATAGTTGCTGTAAAAAACTGGCCTATTCCTAAAGACAAATAGGAAGTACGTAGTTTTCTAGGACTGTGCTCGTATTACCGCCGATTTGTTTTTAGCTTTGCGGATATTGTTAAGCCACTTTATAAATTGACTGAAGATAAATCAAAATTTGAGTGGTCAGAAGACTGTCATGAGGCATTCAGACAACTTAAAGAAAAATTGTTACAGGCACCAGTTTTGAGTTACCCACAGGCAGATGGAAAATTTATTGTGGATTCTGATGCAAGTAGTGTGGGAATAGAAGGTGTTCTATCACAAATACAGGACGGGCAAGAACGTGTCATCGAAAATTTTGGGAAAGTATTGTCAAAAGCTGAAAGAACTATTGTGTCACAAGGAAGAAACTCTTGGCAGTAGTGAAAATCGTAGAACATTTTCATAAATATCTTTATGGAAGAAAATTGTTAAAACATAAAGCAGTAGGGCATAACAAACTGCATATCCTACTACATATTTTGGTATACTATTTTGTTATTTTAAATAAATACTCATTGAGTTATGAGAGTTTGAAATTTATATAAAGCTGTTGGGGGCCTTGTATAATAATGTAAAAGGGCGCTTCATAAAAGCACTTTTATTATAAAAGTGCGCTCGTACTACAGGCCAAAATTGCTGAAGGAACTGAAAACTATATCACAAAGTGCATTCCACATGCATTTTGAAGACTGACAACAATATTAACATAAATTCATTATATCTAATGGGGAATACGAATATGTTGAAGGGATTAATATTAATATTGATAAATAAATTAATACTTTTGAAACAAATTCTTTTATCAAACTTCGTATTTATTTTTTTATATTTTGTTTTTATATATCTTTAAAATCTATGTTTGTGTCTGTGGCATGAATTGGCTGATTCGTTGGTTTCACTGTACGTCTTTTACATATTAATAAATAAAAAGCAACCAAAAAGGATAATAACTATATTAGCAAGATGAAATTTATATTGAAACTGTCTACAAGACAGAGTGAACACATAAGTACGCTTGTTAGGCGTACGAGCTTGGTCCGCTTATCTTCTGGTGATCAATTTGTCATTTTCTAAGACTGCCACTTAGATGATGGCTAATGATATTAATATACTCTACTCTGCTGCACTTTACGTCAAGCAGAGCTGCAAGTCACATCTAAATTTAACAATAGCTGTGACAGAATAGAATTTTGATTCATATTTCAAAATAATGAATGAAATTTTGTAGAATGCATTAGCGTGTTTTAAATTTATTAGACCTATTCTAAAAATATTTTGACAATATTGTAATATAATGTTGCCATAACAAGATAGAAAAATTGAATTATAATATTGAAAACTATATAAAAAATCTGTTGTGGCCAGCACAAGACCTCTCGCCATTTCCATATTAGGCTATAAAGTATTGTATTGCACTTCGCTATCGAACCGTTGTTTTATAACAAAAAATTACATAACTTTACCCAAATATTGTTTTTTATTATATTTAACATGTCTTCTACACACTTATAATTCTAGTTATATCTATTTTTCATTGTATGAGGAAGTTCATATATGTCGGAGATTCTTCCAATTCATTAACCAGATTGGCGGTATTTCTGATGGATATATATATATTTTACCTATAATTTCAAATATTTCATTAATAGAATAATTAAGATTAAATATACTTCCCAGAAAAAAAACTATCAGAATATCACTAAAACTGTTGATTTTTGACACTGACATATGTCTTTTACAAACTATGTTATAAACATTTGAATTTGTCAAGTCGTTTCCTTAGTGCCTTAGCCTCTGCGATTAAAATATTCTATATATTATAGTGTCTTTATCTCTAAATCTATACAAGATACAATAAAATTTTTAAGTGTACTAGATTTCCAAAAAAATATATTTAGAAGAATTTTTCTAAGAAACTACTACTTCCGGTTGTCCAATTGTTACCAAAACCTTTTCAGCTCTTCCCAGGAATATCAGATTGAGGAAACTGCAGTTAAATATTTTTTAAGTCTTATAGTTTTTGAGAAATCGTCCCTCCAACATCCAGACACACATACATACACACATACACACACACACACACACACAGACATCATTTTAAAAATGTTATAATCGGATTCTAGGAACCTTAAATCGTGCTTATTCAATAAAATCTGGATATGCGAATTTTAGCATGAATCCAATACCTCTCTTAGCGAGAGGTAAAAATCTGTGGCCAATACAAAACCTCCCGTTATTTAATTTTTATTAATTTAAATACATACCTACGTATTTACTAACGCTGCAAACTGTTCCATTGCAGAAAACTATTGCTTTATTTACTATTTTCTTTTTAAAATGTCACTATTATTAATTTGAAGTGATTAGTTTTTTGACAGTGACATTTACTGTCAGTACATTCATCTGAAATATGAACTGTGTGACAAAGGAATTGTGTTTTTCTTAGGCTTCGCGACTAATAAAAAAATAAAATAAAATGCGAAAAAATGGCATTTAATGGTATTTTTTTGAAGAAAAACCATTATGAGCTTCAGGTAAAGTGCCATTTCCGGTTATCCGATTTACACCAAAATCTAATGGCTTCTTTTCATATTAGAATAGGATAGAAATACAAGGTTTCAAAATTTTCTGAATGATTTTATTTGAGTTAGAGCGAAGACAAAATCCATACACATACACACACACACACACACACATACACATACACACATACAGACATCATCGTGAAAATGTTAAAATTGGATTCTAGGGACCTTAAAACATGGTCATTTACTAAAATCTCGATATGTGATTTTTAGCACGATCCCTATACCTCCCTTACCAAGGGTAACGGGAGGTAAAAAGTAAAGACCAAATTACGAAATAAATTATTTCCAGAAAGAGAAAGACAAAAATTATTTTAAAATATGACAAATAATGTCCTATAGTTGGAGGAAGGAATCTATGAAACTCATTGCCCGTTCCCGTTATAAAGTTTTATAGTCTTTTTGGTAAGGATTCTTGGAGCCAGGTAGATTTTTCTGTCACCGCATCCGAAATTTGCGTCAAGATGTTTCTTAATTATATACTTTTAAATCTGTATTAAAATAATAATGCGTTTTAAATGTAATTCTTCTAACATGAATTTGTTAATTGAAAAGAGATTACAATATTATAAGAAGTTTCCTAATTAAAATTGTGAATATATGGAGACCTTGTGAATATAATTTTGTAGACGAGAGCGATGGTGAAAGCAACATTGCAGAAGAAATAGTTCAACAGCCGGCAAACTTCTTTCCTACGTTGAGAAAATATTAATTTTAAATATTTGTCATAAAATAAAAAGCGAAGGTGAAAAGCAGCCTTTGGAAAAAAAACCGCAGAAGTAACTGAAATATCGAAGACTACAGTGTGGAGAGTGGTAAAATGTGGAGCAACAAAAAGGAAAGTAAGACGCGACAAGGGTTCATTTAGAAAATTTACTCATCCTCATGAAGACTTAGTAAGAAGAAAAATTGACGAGTTATACAATAACAATGTTATACCAACTATGGCGTTATTATATAACAAATTAAAGAGTGACGGTACAATAAACTGTTCGGAACGTACTTTAAATCCATCGGCTTTTCTTTTAAAAAAGTGGAAAAGAAACAATGTTTAATGGAAAGTGAAGTGATAAGAAAATGGAGATATGAATATTTAAAAAATATTGAAAAGTAGGTACAGACTGGAAAATCGTACAATATTTTTCGTGGATAAACATGGTGTGATACCCACGACACCATAAGAAAAGGACGGGTTGATAATTCGGACAAATGTTGTGTTAATATTCCCAGCTCAAAAGGGAAACGCATTATGATTTTACACGCAGGAAACGAAAATGGCTTTCTTCCAAGAGCTTTATATCTTGGGTGCAAAAATTTAAAGGACGCGAGTGTTGATTAGCATTCTGACATGAACGCAGAAGTGTTTGAAAAATGGTTTAAAGATATTTGATTACCAAAATTGCCACCAAATAGTGTCATTGTGATGGACAATGATTTTTTTTAATACGGCCCATTTCTTATCCTAAAAGTGATACCTTCCAGTTCGAATAATTTATGAGTCCTGGCCGCAAAGAAGCCCATCCGTCCATAAAAGATTGTAAACCCTATATAAGTCAGTTCCATAGATTCCTTCCTCCCACTATACCTAAATGATCATAACGTCAATTTTATATTTCAGAGTAGGGTATGAGGGGATATTGATAAGTTTTTAGCCTCAACATGTAGATGTCGTCAATCATCAAAATTATTCAGGTACTACAATTGTTTATGCTCTGAAATTTACCTCTGAAAATTTCAGTCGTACTTACTATTTTGGACTTTAGTTATTTTTTGAGTCATTTACTCTTCATTGGTAAGAGCGTCACTCCGGCAAAGTGAAGGTCTTAGGTTCGAATCCCGATGGCTGACATGATCTTTTCACAATTTATTTCTTCTTTTCTATCTAAATGAATTTTTTCATTTACCCATATATTGTTGTTTACTTTTTTTATGGACCAACATAGGTAAAATATTCAGATGGCTGTAATTTGTCTGCCCTATTGATTTTAGAACAAAAGTGGCGGTAGTTACGCCAGTGTAATTAATACTTCATCATTTGACAATATTTTATTCCCGCCTGAAAGAATAGGCAACACAGAATATATTTCACTAGCTAATTCGTGTAAATTAATATTGTCAATATTTTTCTCAAATAACAGTAGCCATTTATTCGTTATTATTATGTTCCTTTGCATATAACTATTGCTTTATTTACTATTTTTTTTTTTTTTAAATGTCACCATTATTAATTTGAAGTGATTAGTTTTTGACAGTGACATTTATCTGTCAGTTACATACATTTGAAATATAAAGTGTACCATGGGGTCCCGTGGCCGCGTGCCTAAGTGTCTTGTCGCGAACCTGGGGGAACCGGGTTCGATCCCGACAGACGCCAAATATTTCCAATTTTAAATGACACAAAAGTGGTCCCTGTGGTGCACTCTCCACGCCAGCTTTGAGTGCCCGTGAGGTGACGCCTGGTTAGCGCCCACTCGGTAAAATATATCGTCATCATTACCGATGTCTACATGTGTTGTAGATACACCCAGAAATGGATAATATGCCGTGATGATGTATATATATATTTTTTTAAGTGTATAACAAAGAAATTGTGTTTATCAAAGGCTCTGGGATTTATAAAAAAACATTATTTTTTAAATCTACCTGTAAAATATACAGAAAAAATATTAATGTATACCTGTAGAAAATTCAATAATCTTTAATTTTTATAATGACATAAAATGCGAAAAAATGGTTCCTATATACTAGGCTTGCAACGAATATTCGTCAACTATTCGGTATTCGGCCTATTCGGCATAATTTTTTACTATTCGGCCGAATACCAAATAGTAAAGCATTAATAGTAAAGCATTATGTTTGGAGTATTTAAATTGATTTATTTCTGACTACAATAAAACCTACATACCTATATTAAAATATTGTATAAAGTACCTAGGTATATTTATTATGTTAACTATCATATATTAGTAATTAAGTTAAAAAATTACCCCTGAAATATAAATGTAAATAACAAATAAATTTATTTTGAGAATAAAGTCCCCTTCTTCATTAGAAAATTTTACGCGATATTAGGAAGATAAGAAAAATTAAGACTGCTCAACCATTCCAGAGGTCTTATTTTAATAGCCCTTTCCCAGAGAGTGATTAAGTTTACTCAAACCATACCAGAGAAATATGTATTTAATTTAGTTTTTATTTTCAATTAATTTGAGGTTAAGAGTTATATCAATTATATTGGACTTAGACTATACCTAATATTTATTCCGTTATTAACAGTTACAAAGATTAAAAGTTTTAAATGGTTAACCACTTTAACAAAAAGCTTCATATCAAATCAGTCAAGTGTCAGTGCGATTAATTGGTACCAAAGTATCCAAATACTATTCGCCGAATATTCGGCTATTCGACCAAGGATACCGCTGAATTTTCGGTATTCAGCCTAGGGCTGAATACACTATTCATTACAAGTCTAGTATTTACTAGTATTTTTTGAAGAAAAACCATTACGAGCTTCAAGTAAAATGTCATTTCCTGTTATCCGATTTACACCAAAATCTAATGGATTCTTTCCATATTAGAATAGGGCCGAAATGCAAGGTTTCAGAATATTCTGAATGATAGTATTTGAGTTAGAGCGTTGACAAAATCCATACACACGCATATACACGCACATACAGACATCATCGTGAACATGTTAAAATTGGATTCTAGGGACCTTAAAATGTGGTCATTTACTAAAATCTCGATATGCGATTTTTAGCACGATCCCTGTACCTCCCTTACCAAGGGTAACGTGAGGTAAAAATGGGTTGCCTATTCATGAATTTTCAGGCGGGAAATTATTTCGAATTTTAAATAGCACAAAAGTGATCCCTGTGATGTACTCTACACGTCAGCAATCAGTGTCCGTTAGTTGACGTCTAGTAAACGCCCGCACGTTACAAATATGTAATCTTTACAGAAATCCGTTACAAAGCAGAATGGCTCACCCAGTAATGGGTAATATTCCGTGATGATATATTTATTTATTAATATACACAGTGGATAATTATCACAGAAGCCTAAGAAACCCGGGCCTTACAGGAGGCACAAAAATCCTACGAGTCTAGGGTGCACAATGGGGTATTCCACTCAATTTTTTTTTATTATTTTAAATAAAACTTCATTCAGTTTTGAAGCAATTCATAGTATTAAAAAATCTTAATTGTTCCTAGTTTCAGAGTATTTTATTTTCGAGAAATCAGTGTAACGTCACATTTCCTCTATACTTGTCTTTCTCACGCACACTGCTCTGAGTACGCTGCGAGAGAAGGATAACAATTGTATGACGTCAATTTTCCCTTTTAGCAAATGTGAAATATCTCGTAAAGTAATTATTTAAAGAATATTTTCATTGTTTTAACTATTATTTATTGAGCCATACTTTATGCTAAATTGAAATTTTCTTAATTCTGTTGTTATGGTGGAATACCCCATTATTGGTGTTTCACGAGGAGCAAAAAACAAAAACGAATCAACAGGCGCATGGGCTTGTGGCGTGAAAAATGATAAATGTGCCACTAAATATATTTAAAGTATTTCAACTCACTAAATTCCACCTAATATTTTTTTTTCTCTTTTTTATTAAATAACATTGTTTTTAAATAACATTCTTTACCTTAGTTGAATTATTTTTCTCTGTTGTTATAAATCCAATAAAATAAGATATATTTTAAAATATACGCAAGTATTAATGTTAAATTATATCAACTTACATAAACTTAAATTATCTTTAAAGTAGCATTTAATGACATTAATATAGAAAATAAAATAGATTAATAGAAGAAACTAGTCACTAATCATGCTATAAAATCGTCCAAGAGGCAATTCACAATGCATACCAGTAATCAAAGACGAGGCATGTGCACTGAATTGTAACAACGTTTTATTGGTAATAATGATGTCAAAGATTTGATTTGATATTTTCATATTAATTAAATTGCAGTTGGACGAGATGTGAACCCGCTAGAATCATTCAGGTCAATGAATTTTACGTTTACAAAATGACATCAACATCAAACTTATATGTAATTTGACTGTGTGTTCGTAAACATATTTGAAAGTTACGATCCAACAACTAATGATTTATTTCGTATTCTCAACTTTACTCATAATTCAATTTCTAGTACAAACTGGAAAGATGGCAATATACATGTTTTATTCAATTTACGTACTTGGAATTTTCCTGCAAAAAGTGATATGAAATTGCGTTAATGAAGAATGCAAGGATAAATATGAGCATGCATAATTTTAATCAATGTGAATACATTCTTTGTTTATTATGGGCAATTTATGAAAACTTGATTGAATTATATAGTTGAAAAACAAACAGTAATAAGTAATTATTCCATTATGGAAATTGCGGCTTACTTTTAACGCTACATACTTTTAATGAACCGTGTTGAAAATTACTTGTGAACAAAAAAAGTCAGTTTCACAACAAGAAACTTACGAATGTATTCCGTAATAAATATGCAAATTACACAAGCATATATTTTGAATATACACTATATCATTTTCCACTGAATCCGTTTAAATGTTCTCATGGTGAATTCTCGCTTATTAAACAAGAAAAGCTCTAGATTAGTACATGTAGCGCAAGTTTTGCTCATTTTTAGCCTGAAACATTGCTGCATTTATTCAGTCAGTATATATATGCAGATTAACCTGCGACCTACATTTCCCTTGCTCTTCTTTTTATGAAATTTCTGTAAAATTTGCCCTGAACAGCAACTATGTGTTTTAACAGCGAAAGAATTCAATTACTTTCGACGAAACTGAATTCAAATTAAATTTTCACACAAAGCGGTTCATGAATACTGAATCGTTTATAAATAGAATTTTATAATTCTATTTCATATGTTAATTGAAAAATTTTAATTTTAAAATGATTTTAATTTATTTTGCGTAAAATTTTGTAGAGCTGAATTCTGAATGGGACACTCTGCGTTAACTAAGAAAAAATTCTCCTAAAATTAAAGAAAAAAATTAAATACATATATACCATGCAATAATACATAAATTTTAGTTACGTTCAGGGGAGTGTGACTATAGTAGTTAGTGATTCTGTCGAGACGAGATATTTCTCGATTCTCGTCTCGTCTCGTAATCAAGATTTCTCGTCTCGGCGAGACGAGACAGAAATGTAGAAAATATTTTACGAGACGAGATCTATTTGCCGAGATCTCGATTCTCGAAAACTGTTTCGAGATTTCTCGGTTGTTATTTTTCTCATGAGTTACATTTGCAAACGTGTGAAATTTAACATATTTTTAGTGATATTTGTCTCTAGCTATGGCATTTTTGAACAAAAATATAATAAAGTATTTGACATTTTATCTGACAGAATTTGTTAAGCGTGCATTACACGATGGAAGTTTTTCTTTTCAAGTGACTTGAAAAGTTCTCTTTCGCACAATGCCATGAGACAAATGAATAGACTTTTAACGAAAAACTTTTAAAGAAGAACTGGAGCATGCGCTATACGCTAATTTTTCTTAAAAGTCCCAACAAATTTTAACTATCAAGTAACTGTCAAAAACTTGTAAGGTCACTTATAAAGACACTTTTCAAGTCAATTGAAAATAAAAACTTCATCGTGTAATCCATACTTTAGCTAAGATTTTTAGCGTTATTTTCTTTTTAATATTTTATAATAGATTAGAAAATGCTGGATAAATATTAAATTAATAAAATTATAACATAAAATTTGCACAAGTTTCAGGTTATTATATCAAATTTTGACAGATAAAACGACAAATATTTAACTTTTTGTTCAAATTTGTCATTAATACAAAATTGTATAAATTTAATATAGTTAATGGGACGAAAATATACATATTAAATTTCCGTCGAGAAATCTCGGCGAGAATCTCGGCCGAGACGAGACTCTATTAAACGAGACGAGAAAAATTTCGAGACGAGACATAATTTTATGAATTTGAAACGAGACGAGACGAGACAATGAATTTCTCGTCTCGTCTCGTCTCGACCGAATCACTAATAGTAGTTCACAGATGCCGCTAAAAAGTACATGTAACTACCAAAATATAAATTAATTAAAATGAAGTAAAATCTGAAATTGCAATATGAAACACAAAAATTTATAAAATTATATTTTGTTGTACAAATGGCCACAGAACTACAGAACAGTATACATCTCTATTTAGGGCTTGTATACAGCTGTCGCCGTTTACCCTTAACTAGACTCACCGAGCCGCAGTGTTTTACCATTGTCGTACTGCCGGCTGGATTTCAGCCATTAACACAATTGCAGCAGTTGTATTTATTTTTTACAACAAATCACATATTGTTGGTTGACAGGAATCGAACGCACAGAACATGGTTCGGGTGACATCACTGCAACCTTATCTTAAATTATTTTATATTTCCTAATTTTTAATGACAGCAAAATTGATATAATTTTCTTTTCCATAAAGAGGATGTTTACCAAACATTGTTGTTCTATGTGTTACCAAAGGTTGGTGGAAAGTGTCTAGGATAACGTGTCCAAGTTGGTTAATTATACAAAAACTTGCCCCACTAGCAGCTTGTTTTGGTATTCTTATAGTTCTCGATATCCCCTATTGGAAATGTTATACTAGGCATCCTACATAGACTGTTTGAAGGAGGTGTAGTTTCTCAGTAAGAAGCATTTTTGAAAACATATTTTAAGTATGATATACTATTAAAATTTTGATCATACTTTCTTTTTTATTCGCACACTTTTTTATTTTCTTTTAAGTAACGATGCTCGTTTTGTTCTGAGAAGAAAATTTATATAATAGCCACTGGTTGATTAGATATATATATTCTTTTCTTTCGAAGAATGAATGTTGCAGTAATTTTCTATAATTAAAAATATTTGTATTCCTTTTCCTATTTTGTTTAAAAATATTTTCTTAATGTTATACAGCGCATATTAACAGGAGCGGATTGTGAATTCAAAACGGAGCAGATTGTAAATTCAAAACGGCCCAGAATACTGTTTACTAGAAATCACAGCAGGGCTAGATGAGTTTGGCCTTGTAATAAGTTTATCATGCTGACTCACACAAGCCACCGATCCTCTAGGAAACGTCCAAAGGTCCAGATTATCTAGTCCGCCCCTGCATATTACAATGAGTGTAATTTCTAGGATAAGTATTGGTTAGACCCCTTTCCGACGGATTGGGAATACAGATGAAACTTAGGATTCGGAAGGCGGACTTCATCTTCGGGTGGATGAAATACAACACTGGTTCTCTTTGGTTTGTTATTATACTTACTTCCGTATTTTGGGATTCTTAAGTAAGAATGCGAACCTACAGGAAAAATTGGAACGAACACATAGATACACCATCATGGCTATATCAGTATTGCGTTGTGTAAGAAATTAAATTTTCGCTGAAGAAAAATATAAAAAATGGAAAGAAGTAATGTGATATGCAAATTAATTGCTAATCAAAATAGGACAATTAGATTTACTACTTTCCTAAAAATAATGAAAGAAAAGTAGCAATAATGAGTAAATTGTGACAGGTTGGTAGCGAAGACGAGTTTAAAAATTAGTGATAATAGTTATTTATGATACAAGTGTTAAAAGTGACATTTTATTTTAGTTTGGAATACGACGTGGTTTTTCATTTAACTCTTAATTCAAAAATCACGTAATAGTAGCGTGGGATTATTATGAACCCAGTGATTTTTGGTAGTAGTAGATTCTACTTGCCATTTTTTAAAAATTTAATCACCACGTCTACTTAAAAACAAACAAAACACACCCTTAGGAAACAAAATTATTTTTACAAAAAAAGTTAAGCTGTCAACGCAGTCTATTATGTGGGTTTTACAAATAAAATTAGAACATTTATAACGAAAAATTGGGAAAACAAGAGATATTTTAAAGAAAACAATGATCATAGCTAACCTGTATCGCAAAGCGTACCCTTGTTGTGTTTGTTTATATGCGAACAACACCATTTCTTAGTAGTTAACAATCCCAATAGGGGTGGAAGTGTTTGCTTTGAAATTCGTTCTTTTACAAATGCAACAAGAAAGTCATCCTTCGCTTACTTGATAAATAAATTATCTTTAAAAATGTAATGCACTCTAACTTAAAAACGATATTAAGTTATGTACTATTTTTCATTTGATGTTTACCAAAACTTTATTAAATTGAGATTTTAATGGACTGAGTAGAAATATAAAATTTTATGCTTTTCCGCTAACAAGAAAATAAATGTATTTCCAGTTATACAATCATACAGACATCCATATAAATCTTCTTTTATTATATACTAGATAACTCCAAGTTTGAAAATACATTATAAAATTTGGTTTGATCACATTAAATTCCTTAATAAATGCAATTGATAGCTTCATCCGCGCCCGCGCCGGTTTAAAATCATTGCGAGTGTTATATGAGAGGTTGCTCTGACCTGCAAGGCACTCCACCCCCATCTTCAAGTCTGGCAAGTGCTGCCACATAGAAAGCTTGTTCGCCGCCACCGGCTTCGTCGTCGTCGTCATCGAAGTCCCCTAGGTCAGCTACGCGATCCACGGCGCTGGCGAATGACTCGGGTGACGCCGTTTCGCCTCCGAATAGCACTGACCGCTGATCCAGGAACAAGAGTTCGCCTCGTTCCTGTAGATCGCATGCTGAGTCCAATAACGCCTATGGGAAAAAATAAAAAATGCAGTGTTTAGTATAAAGCGAATATAAGAACACATTAAAAAAATTCTGTGTTTAGACCGCACAGCTGAAATAATACTTCTTTCGTTGAACGAAATTTTTGGAATCAGATCTGTTCCCGGAATCGATTCGAATCTAATGAATCTGAAACCGGAACCGTTTTACCCATCACTAGCCCGAACACGCTAGCTTACTCCCCAAGTTGTACTGTTGGAGAAAGAGAGAACGGGAGAGAGGAAGTGAGTGCGCACTATAATGCTCTAGTCGTAACGTCAGCGTTTTCGACTCGCCTAATATAATGGGCTATTCCACCATAACATAAAATTTTTAAAAAATTCAATTTAACATAAAGTATGGCTCAATAAATAATAGTTAAAACAATGAAAACATTTTTTAAATAATTATTTTACGAGATATTTCACATTTGCTAAAAGGGAAAATTGACGTCATACAATTGTTATCTTTCTCTGGCAGCATACTCAGAGCAGTGTGTGTGAGAAAGACAAGTATAGGGGAAATGTGACGTTACACTGATTTCTCGAAAATAAGATACTGTAAAACTAGGAACAATTAAGATTTTTTAATACAGGGTGGGGCAGAAAAACCTATCCGATTTCAAAACGTTATAAAATTAAAACCACTCAACTTGTCAAAAAAAATTTTTATTAACATATCGCAAATTTTATGCCATTTTTAAATTTAAGTTTTGAAAAACACATCACTCAAATGTCGTCCTTGGGAGCGGATACACTGATTTAGGCGCTCGCGGTAGCTTTCCATGACTTTCACCGTCATTTCCACAGGAATTTCTTCAATTGCCCGAGCAATTTCCCTTCGTAAAGCAAGAAGGGTCCTTGGTCGATGCTGGTAAACCTTCGATTTGAGGTAACCCCAAAGGAAGAAGTCACATGGAGTGAGATCCGGTGAGCGCGGCGGCCAGCCAAGATCACCTCTCAGGGAAATGAGGCGACCGGGAAACAGTTCCCTGAGAATGTCCATTGATCGTCGCGATGTGTGGGCGGTTGCCCCATCCTGTTGAAACCACACATTTTCCACGCCATTTTCTTCCATTTTGGGTCTAAGAAAATTTTCCAGCATGAAACAATAGCGCTCGCTGTTGACCGTTACGGTTTGCCCATTTTCTTCAAAAAAGTAAGGCCCCCCGCCTAGGCGGGAAAGAGCACACCACACAGTCACTTTTGGGCTATGGAGGGGTTCCTGATGGATTTCTCGAGGATTTTCGTCACTCCAATATCGAAATGAATTCGAAAAGCACGTTGTGTAGCAATTATCGAACCGCCGCATTCGATAAACCGCTCAATAACAAAAGCACGATGTTCACCAGACCAAGGCATGTTGACTACTGACAAATGGCATAAAACCGGCTTTCTAACGGTTTTTACCCCACTACTCTACCTGCTCCCTCTTTTGAGAAAAAGGGATTTGAAATCGGATAGGTTTTTCTGCCCCACCCTGTACTATGAATTTCGTCAAAACTGAATGAAGTTTAATTTAAAATAATAAAAAAAAAATTGAGTGGAATACCCCATTATTATTCTAATACAACGCAGGCGCGCGCGCACACACACTCGTCTCTCCTTTTCTTTACTCTCTCACTATCCCTCCCTATTTCTGTTTGCCTCAGAGTGTTCATTTTCCGTAACGCGATTTTTTTAGTTTACACCTACCGTAAAGAAGTTTCACTTAAATATACATGTAACATGTTTTTCATTGCTGCTGAATACGCCATAGGATTTTTTTTTGTTTATAGGGAGCTCGATATAGTGAGATTTAAAATACGGCCTTCAACGTCATACAAAGCTTAGTTAATAATTTTTACAAATTTTTGTCTTTATTCCAGTCGTTATGCCTTTGTGCATGAGAAGCCGAATTAAAAATATTGTTATGCAGTTGAGATGATTCAAGAAGGTTCCACTATGGAATTATGCCCAAGACGTGAGCGGTCCCGAATACAAATGAAGGAAGGTTGAAATTGCCGAGCGAATACAATAGAAATGTTCGGATCGCTAGTTATATGTGGTCAAGCGATAGAACGTTCCGAAATTTAATTAGCAAACAATTAATACTAGTAGCAAGTACGATGTGAAAGTATTCAGGTAGAATTCATTTCATTTTGTTCTTATTTTCGTTTCTTTTACTTATCTTAAATTTAGTATATTATAGTTATAGTTTATTATTTTGTATTTGTAAAAATAATAGCGTGTAGCCGCGTAACCACCATAATCAAATACTCAAGTGAAACAGTCTGGCACTGGCAGTCACTGGTTTGATGATAGGAACATCTAGTCACAGCGTCGGCCAATAAAAGAGATCTGGGATTCGATAGCGTCATCAACCCCGGAAAAATCCGCGCGTTTTGAAAGTGTGTAATATATTTTAGCAATTATAAAAAAAGTGGTAAACATATAGAAATGAAATTTGCGTCATTAACAATAACATAGTTATTTGGGAAGAAATAATTATGTATATAATTTATATTAAAATTCGATGTGTGGAATTTTTCCCATGACCTACTAATAGGGCGGATAAATATTTTACAATGATTTTTTATATGAAACAGCCTGTATATTTTCATTTTCTCAGAATAAGATTCTAAATCATTTCCTATTTACAATAGGTGCGTTCAATGAAGTTAGCAAACCAGCTTGATACGCTAGCGAATTGTATATGACGTTATAAGTGACGTCATATTTAATGCTTTGCTAGCGAGAAATGCTAGCGCTGATTACTTCGCTAGCTTGATCTGCTAAGTACTGCTAGGACACCAAATTTAAAATGGAATAAAAAATAAGTTTTTAAATCACTTTTTAAATGAAGACGGTAGCTAAATGTCCGAAAATAACAATTATATTGGCATCACAGTAGGTATGTTTTGACATTTGTGGTTATGTTGAAGTAAATCTAAATTTGCTGTAAAATGTTTTGATGGAGAATTAATAGAAAATGAGAAGGATAATGAACATCCATTTTAAAAATAAAGCACAGTGGGCCATTCAACGTAGCATTACATTATCTGGACAACACAACCACAAAAGAACAAACGTCAAATATTCATATTCGCGCCAAAGTTGTTGTTCAGTAAACGTTTTATTTTGCTACTTCGCTAGCGTTAGCTTGCTAACTCTATTGAACGCACCTAATGATAACAACTAAGGATTTGCCTTTAAATTATGTCTAATAAAGGAAATAATAAAATGATAATAGATGGCTGTGATATTCTATTATTTACATCTGTACACATCTGTTATAGATCTGATCGTAATATTTATTAGTGAGAAAGATGTTGAGGTTCTTATTTAATTAATAAAAAATAACTTTAACTACGCAAAAAGAGAAAAAGTCATAAACAATAGAATGTCACAGCCGACTGTTATCATTTTATTATTTGATTTATTAAACATAATTTAAAGGTAAACCGTAAACCACTATTTGTTATAAATCATTGTAAAGAGAAATTGATTTAGAACCTAATTCCGCTAAAATATACAAATGTTCCATTTAAAAAATCAAATTAAACTATTTTTCCGAAAATTAGTGGGCCATGGAAAAAATATTTATGTTAAATTATGGATCAGGTTGTATTAGACAAGTCTTACATTTAACATTTTCTTGAATTTTTAATATTTCAGCAGATATAAGCTGGATAATAAAAAACCAACCATCCTGTATAAATATTAGTGATTAGTGCGTTAAAATAAATTAAGTAAATAAATACTTTAGTTTAAATTTTTAAAAACACTAAATAAACAAAAAGTCAGTATGCAAAACTATAAAGAAGTCTAAAGAAAAACTAAATGCAAATATGTTATTAAGCAAATCATTTTGCAACCATAATAATATTTTTAGCATATGATTTTCCGCTTTTTAATAAAGCATATAAACGCTGTAAATGTGAAACGTCTTCTTTTGAGTAGGTATGCACTTATTCAATTATTCAAATATACATTCATTCTTAAACCTACATGTTAATTTATTTATATAATTTGGATGTAATTTTTAACAATGACATTCAATTGACAATTGTGAATAGTTAAATACCTTAATTATAGATAAGTATTAAAGTAATATTAACATAAATAAACATAACAAGTAGATTAAACGCGATTTATGTTAATTTTTTAAATTTCAAATAAAAGCAACTGCAGATAAAAGCTACAAATAAAATGAAGACATTAGATTTATTTTTTATAAATGTACAGGCTAACAATATCTACATAATGGATTTTTTTATTATACATGCTATAAAAAGTTGATATAGGTATTGTAGTATATAGATATTTTAGTTACGTGAATATGTTTTACTGTAACTTTTTTCGAGGGTACATTTTCAAAAAAGTTTCTAATATTTTTCATAGAAATAAATAAGAAAAATTTAATGATATTGATTAAATTTTATTTCTTATATAAATAGTAGGTATTCAGGTTACAAAATGTACATTTATTTTTTTAAATGGAATGCATACTCGTCGCCATTAGACAGATATTCTGTTAGATTTTCAAATATTATAATGTATAATACGTTCGATTTAATTCGAACTTGTGTCGTCCGAACCACAACCCGGCAAAAATAAATAAGTTCGAATAACATCGATTTCAATTTGGAAAAATCTTTCCAATTTTTCAAGATAAACAAAAGTGATTCTTATGATCCTCCGCACGACATCGACAACTATATACATATGTATGTAGTAGGTGCGTTCAATAAAAAATCTGGTATGGTGCAGTGCAGTTGATAGTCATATGACTTCGGTGAAAATAGTCAATCAAACGAATATCCGAACGCTTTGGTGTTGAATGTGAACGAAGCTGTCAGTTAAACATGTGTTTTTGCACGATTTAAAATATACTATGCCACTTGTCATTAATTTCATTGGTTTTGAGGTTCTGAGTAATACGTGTTTCATTAAAAATATCCGCCAGACGACATATTTTCTCAAATAACAAAACAATATTAAAATGTCTTCTAATGGGGCAACTTTTGTCTAATATAACCGACTTCGTATCTCTTATAGTTCTCAAGATTCCCATGTTGGAAAAGTTATCCTAGACACTCTAGGTAGATATGGTATATGAATTACGAAAATGTATTAACAAAACCATTGGAATACCGAAATGGGCAATAAGCAGTAACGATAATAATTTATTAAAAATAGCTTAGCGGTTAATCCTTTTAGATTTTGTTTGAAGTGATGATTGGAACAAAGCTGTTTGTCTATTATTCGAAAGCTAAGGCAGTTCGCCCAATGAGTTTTTTGAGTGTGGTAGGGAAAATTTTCGGCACAGTTTTAATCCGTAAGGAGTGAACCTGAACAACTGAAATAATTAGTGATATTCAGGCTGGTTTTTTGTCTGAGAGGGGATGAGTTGACCAAATGTTTGCTCTTTGTATGATTGTAAAGCAAGAGGAAACCCGAATGCATACAATAAGAATACCGAAATCAATCTCCAAGAAAACTCATGCCCTCCACTCTCCCAAAGAAATCATCGATCTCAAAATATTTCTACCCTCAATCATACCACAATTGAAACTGTAAACCTATACTCTAATCAAATTTACATGCAAATAACACATACACAACACACTCCAGACACTCTCGCCTCTAAATCAACCACAACAAATCAGGAGGAAAATTTAATCATGATTCATGACACTCTTAAAGAAATTCGAATATTCGAGACAATGTTTAATTAAATTCTAAATCAAAACAGTATGATTATCAATATACTCTACAGCGTTATAAACAATCGCAATGGCTAAGTCACTAAGAAAGAATAGCTCTTTGGAACGCAAACGGGCTAACCCAGAATACGACCTCATCAATGCCTCAACTTTGAAATAAATTTCAAAGAAAGTGATTATCGGTGTCACACAAATATATAGCTCGTGCCAACTTTTAGTGCTATTGACTCCAGAAGTCCCTCGCTGCAGGTAGTCCTTAAGAAGATTGTAAATTAAAATATCCTGGACCGTATTTACACAATTTCTGGTATGTATTTTAAAATCAAGAAAATATAAAAAAATAAATGTACAACAATATCTTGTTTTTTTTTAATGTAACTCCTGTAGACACTATTTTTTTCACGGTACTATACAGAACTTTAGTTAAAGTAAACTATAATTCATCAGATAATTGAATATGCTTTCTATTCGCGTCTTTATCATCTGGCTGATTTTCTTTAAAACCACTGTTTCCACATTTTTAAGTTTCAAACTTATTGCTGCGCAAGTTTAAATAAAACTAAAGTTTAAATTAAAAGTGCACCTATTATAACTACTCTTCTGAAGATTACAATTCTCATTAACTAATTCGTTCCAAAGAAATAACATTAAATCTCATGTTAGAATTAGAATAAAGTGATTTGTAGTAAATCCGGCCCTTTCCAATAAGTAGCAAAATCTCATGTTGCTAAAGGTATAACCCTTCGATTAGTAAGTCAAGTCAATAGCCTATTCCATAGAATATTTTTTTCTGCATTCAACCATATATTCAATTTATATCATAACGTTATAAAAATATTGAGAAAATGCATTTGAAATTTAAATAAATTTTATTTTTTTAATCATTTTTTAGCAGGCTATGTATGAAAACATTTGAGTTTAAATTAAAATTAAACATAAATAATGTTCTATGTGACTTCCATCCTTTTCTATACACAATTCATGTCTTCTCAAAACTGATTCAGAAGTTGCATTATTAATTACTTCCGGTGTTAGAGTAGCACACGCTTCTCTTAAGCGATTCATCAAATTTTCCTTTGTTGTTACTGTTTTAGAGCACACTTTAGGTATCCCCACAAACAAAAATCGAGAGGTGTTAAGTCTGGGGAACAAGCACGCCATTTGAATGGTCCATTTGTTGCTATCCACCGGTCTTGAAACATTCCTTGTCGTCTTTCATACACTGAACGAGTATTGTGGGCCGGTGCACCATCCTGCTGGCTGGAAACATATATTTCGTCTTTCATTTAAATTTAAATTTTCCAGATAATTTAATAATTCATTTTCTAAAAATCTAAGTAACGTGGCCCATTTCAAGTTTCTTCGTAAATATGGGCACCAATCAATTTATTGCTCATTAATCCAACCCACACATTAAAACCCCATCTTCGTTGAAAATTTCTAACTCGAAATGAATGCGGCTGTTCCGCCCATTCATGTTCGTTATTTCTATTGAACATACCGTTATTAGTAAATTTTGATTCATCCGTCCACAAAATATTTTATTCATACTCATTATTTTCATGGTATTGAGAATATTATATTTTTATATTATATTTTTTCAAAATACTCCAAACCGACATATTTGAAATAAAATGTTCACTGGCAATTTAGCGTGTGGACGCATTTAGATTACGAGTGAAAAATATCAAAACAGCTATTTCAATTTCTTCGTTATTTCTTACTAGTATTTGTCTTTCACGTTTACGTGAAAATGATCCATGATTTCTTCTTCCAGCAAAAATATTGCAAGCTTGTTCATAGTTTTGATGGCATTCATCATAAGTTAATAACAAATTCAACAAATCGTCGTTTGTATAAATTTCAGCTATATTGAACAAAAATAATCACTCAACACAACAAATAGCAATATGCAACAATAGAAATTATGTACTAAATAATTGAAATTGACATATAGCAGTTTTTGTTTTTCATACATAGCTACTGAAAATGATTTAAAAAAGGTCGAGGAGACATCGGTGAACTCTCAACCTTGCACTAGTGCTCAGTAGGTAAGTGCCTTCCTGAACCTC
The DNA here is from genome assembly GCA_943142095.1 of Ophonus ardosiacus. Classification (NCBI taxonomy): domain Eukaryota; kingdom Metazoa; phylum Arthropoda; class Insecta; order Coleoptera; family Carabidae; genus Ophonus; species Ophonus ardosiacus. The sequence continues at coordinate 22,491,909 of OW964830.1, read as the reverse complement.
ATACAAATTAATTTACGGTACTGTAAAGCAGCATCGCATGCCCTCAGTACCTTCATGACAAAACATGACATTGACGTGGCTTTAGTCCAAGAAACTTGGACTTATAACAGCATAATTAAGGGTCCCAGGGGAAGTGGGCGAAATAGTATATTATGTGGCAAGTGTGTCTGCAATTTTTACATGAGGGTGGAGATTGCGACACGAGCCGAAGGCGAGTGTTGCAAACCACCCAAATATAAAATAGGCTGCACACACGTGTTACATACTATATTTTTTCTACGACCTTGCAATAAAATATATTTTTTCTTCACATTGTCATTCTTTTAACGTAAAGCCTCTGTATTATCGACTTGTGTAACTATGGTTACCAACGTTACGGGTTTTTAACAGCTTTGTTTTATTAAAATACAATTCAGTTTGTAATATTTATAATAATGAACGGTGCGTGAAGTGTCATTTCACGCACAGTGTGCAAAAAATCAAACTTCACACATAAAAAGTGATACTTGAAGTACTCACTTCACACACGGGAGTAGAAAATAGTATATTATGTGGCAAGTGTGTGAAGCTGAATTTTTTACATGAGGGTGGAGATTGCGACACGAGCCGAAGGTATTATCGACTTGTGTAACCATGGTTACAAACGTTACGGGTGTTTAACAGCTTTGTTTTATTAAAATACAATTCAGTTTGTAACATTTAAAATAATGAACGGTGCGTGAAGTAACACTTCACGCACTGGGTGCAAAAAATCAAACTTCACACATAAAAATTGATACGTGAAGTACTCACTTCACGCACGGGAGTAGAAAAAATCATTTTTGATACCCCTGCCCCTATACCCAAAACCTATATATTAGCTAAGAAAAACTTAAATATTACACCACTATGGGACTTATGTTACAGAGACCTTGTTGTAATAGGCATGGTGACGTCAGAGGCAGGGTACGACAGGGAGATTGTGCTCTGATCCGCGTACCTGCCTTATGACCAACCAGGCGATGCCCATCGGGAGGCATTCGCAAACTGGTGGAGTGAACCCACACAGGGGCTGGCAAATTCTTGTCGGGTGCCACGCCAACTCACACTATCTTGTCTGGGGCAGCACTGATACCAACAAAAGGGCTGAGTCACTTCTTGACTATTTATTAACGAATAATTTAGAAGTAGCAAATAAAGGTAATGAACCGATCTTCGTAACTAGAACAAGAAGGGAGGCAATTGACATAACCATGAGTAATGTGTACGCATGTAACACAGTGAAAAACTGGCATGTATTAGACGAACCGTCGCTCTCTGATTATAGATATATACGATTCGAGGTAGAATCAGACAACATATCTCCTGTACCGTACATAGACTCTAAAATAACTAACTGGAACCTATACAGGGAACCCAGAGCAGAAAATCCAGCAAAACTAGAGCTCATGGAAAATAACCTCCGTGAAGCGATAAAAACAGCTTTCGACGCCAGTTATCCAGAGCGGGAGAAAAGAACCTCAATAAAAGTGCCGTGGTGGCAGGAGGGACTGTCCCGTCTGAAAACAGAAACACGAAAGTTGTTCAATAGAGCAAAACAAACCGGAGAATGGGACGTTTATAGAACGTCACTAACCGAGTATAATAAAGCTATAAGGAAGGCTAAAAGACACTCGTGGGGGAAGTACTGCCAGGAATTTGAACAGATATCAGAAAGTGCTAGACTATTACAGGAAAAAGAGGGACTGCTTGGCTCCCTCAAAAAACCGACGAAGGGGAAATAGAAACGATGATGCATTTACTGCAGACACATTTTCCCCAATCAGTAAGTCTTCCACAAACTAGGTGGAAACAACAGCAAAACTTGGTTGGACTATACACTAGGACCACTAAGGATGACTGGACACTTGTCAAACAAGTGGTTAACCCTTCAAATCTCCAGGGAAGGATGGTATCGTACATGCTTTGTTACAGCAAGGAATCACTTAGCACCCATATTGTGTACAATGCTTAGAGCCAGTTTGGCATTAGCATATATACCAATAACATGGAGACAAGTTAAAGTCGTATTTATACCCAAACCAGGGCGAGATACATACGCCCAAACGAAATCATTTCGGCCAATAAGTTTAACATCTTTCCTTCTAAAACTGCTGGAGACACTAACTGAAAGGCATATCAGTGATACTGTGCTGAGGCAACTTCCCCTCCACAAATACCAGTATGCCTATCAGTCAGGAAAATCGTGCGAAATGGCAATCTGCGAAGTCCGAGCGGAAAAAACATTACAAAGAAGCGTTTGACAACACCTCTTTCCAATCGATAAATATAATAGTTGTTAGAAAAGGAGTACATCCTACAGTATGTAGATGGATTTCTAACATGCTACAAAAAAGAAAAATTTATGCCTCCTCGAACAACCAGACTATACTGGTACAAGGCATGCGGGGATGTCCGCAAGCCGGAGTCCTGTCCCCTCTATTGTGGTGCCTCGTTGTGGACGAACTCCTACGGGAACTGAATGAGGTAGGACATACAGTCATTGGTTACGCGGACGATGTAACTATACTGGCCAGAGGCAAATTTGAGGGAACAGTATCAGAATTGATGCACGGAGCCCTAAATTTTGTTGAAAAGTGGAGCAACAAAGAGGAATTGTCTGTAAACCCGACAAAAACCACAGTTGTACCATTCATAAGAAGGCGAAAACTTGATGGACTAAAACAGTTATATCTGTACGGAAAAGAAGTCATAATAGAAGAAGTCAAATATCTAGGAGTAACACTATATAAAAGACTGACATTCAAACCTCATGTAGAAAGAATAGCAAACAAAGCCATAAGATCCTTGTAGGTCTGCCGGCGTATGTTTGATGAAACCTGGGGCCTATCACCGACAATGACTTACTGGATTTATTCAGTAATGATCAAACCCGTCATAGAATACGCCAGCCTGGCCTAGTGGCAAAGAAAGTTAAAGCACTGTCAAGATGCACTCAGCAGGGTACAAAGGCTAGCCTGCTTAGGGATAACTATGTTAACCACACCAACATCGGCAATGGAAATTCTGTTAAGCTTGTCCTCTCTACACTTAATGGTAAAATTAAGGACAATTAGCGAAGCATATAGGATAAAAGTTTTCTCAAAAGAGGATAAATGAAGAAATTGATACTCTGAAATTTATACAGAGATGAACAAGCACTCCATTTTACAGATGGTGTCTGATAGAATTAACAAAGTGTATACCATTGACAAAACCTACAAGAAAATAATTCCTGAGAGGGATGCATGGGAACATTCTCAAAGTCCGGAAGAAACAGATGACATAGGCATCAATATTTCCTACTACTCCAATCTTATCTAAAAGACAGATACTTCCAAATGGTTTAAGGAAGCGTACAGTCCCAACTTTACAAAATCAATGCAGGAGTAACACAAGGAAGCATTCTGGGCTCAATATTGTACCAGATCTATATTGCTGACTTGCCACCAAATGAACATCCGCTAACAGCTACATTCGCAGACGATATGGCAGTTTCGCTTCACTCGAAAACCCAGATGAAGTCGCGCGCCTTCTTCATAACCAAATCAGTGACAATCACATGCTGTAAAGAATGGCGTATTAAAAAGAACAAAGAAAACTCAGTGCACGTATCCTTTACAATATATAGCACACTATATTATGTCCAATTAACTATAAACTATAAGATCATACAAAAAAAAAATACCTAGGAATCATTCTAATATATATAAAGTAACCCTTATACCAATATCGACATACGGCATCTAGCTGTGGGGATGTGCTAAAAAATAAAATATTGACGTCATTCCATTATTAATTATAAATTTGAGACCCTCGAGTTGAGATCGAGAGGTCAAGAAAAAATATAACGAAATGAAATGCAGAGAAATCTCGTCTCGAAAATTGGAGACAAGAAGAGAGTGCACCATTTCTCGTCTCGTGGCATCACATTTTTTTAAAATAAAAATCCATTTAAAAAATGGAAGTATATGTTGTATCTAGAAAATTTACCGATAGAAAAATTATTTTCGTACTCTAATGGATGAATAGTAAAAATATATAACTTTTTTATTTAAAACATTGTTTGAGTTATTTGAAAATGAAAATTTCGACCAAAATCAGTTTTTCCTCATTATCTAGTAACTTATGAGATTTTTTTACAAAACTTAAATACATCTAAGATCAGTGGAGTATTAAGGTATTTTGGCGCCAGAAGCCCTTGCATTTTTTACGCCCCCCCCCCCCCTCCTTTTGTTTGGATAACATGAATGAAAAATCTGTTGTGGCCAGCACAATACCTCTCGCTATTTCTATTTTATGTTATACAAGTATTGTATTGTACTTCGCTGTCGAACCGTCGTTTTATAACAAAAAAAGTTTTTATTGCATTTAACATATCTTCTGCACACATACAATTCTAATTATATCTATTTTTCATTGTATCAGGAAGTTCCTAAATGTCAGAGATTCTTCCAATTAATTAACGAAATTGGCGGTATTTCTGATGGATATATGCATTTTACCTACAATTTTAAATATTTAATTAATAAAACAATAAATAAAGATGTACTTCCCAGAAAAAGCTTTCAGAATGTCACTAAAACTGTTGATTTTTGACACTCACATCTGTTATTTACAAACTATGTTATAAACATTACCATGTTATAAACATTTGAATTTGTCAACTTGTTTCCTTAGCCTTAGCCTCTGCGATGTATTACATTAGATTATTGTACTGTCTTTATCTCTAAATCTATACAAGATATAATAAATATTTTAAGTGTAATACATGGAGAATTTTATGTTCTTCAATATTTGTAAGAACAAAAATGTCCAAAAATTTATATTTAGAAGATTTTTTTAAAGAAACTATTACTTCCGGTTGTCCAATTGTTACCAAAATCTAATCAGCTCTTCCCAGGAATGTCAGATTGAGGAAACTACAGTTAAATACTTTTAAATCACTGTCTAAGATGACCCTTCAAAGGCGCACTACATGTATAACGTTTTTCAAGGTTTCAAGTCACATTTAAAATTAGGTTTACGAGTCAAGTAGTATCAAGCGTTTTATATCACACAAAATTATTCAATTTAAATGAAAAACTCGTCGATTATAAATTTTATCTCAATCAAATGTACATAACAAATTGACAACAAGTAGAGTGCATTATAACATTGGATGCCAAACGGGCCATTATTGCGCCGCTCTGTTGAAATGAAGTCATGCTCTGTATAGTAAAAAAATCATACTGTTCCTTTAATTTACCTAAATGCTATTTTTGTTTGAAATAATTTCTTCTGAGAATGAAAACTGTTGTTCCAAAAATTATTTTAAACAAAAATAGCATTTATGTTAAAGGAACGGTAAGATCATTTTACTACACAGAGCACTAAGACCAGGTAGAAGTACAATGCAATGCATGGCTTCATTCCAATAAAGTGAGTAATATGCCGCTTTATTATAATTACGATATTTATAGTTTTATTACTGGATCCGACAGTCAATTTTTCAGACTATAGCAGGACATTGATGATTACTTCATTCAACAAAGTGATTCGAAGTAGCATGAAATTTGCGTACAACAGAATAATGAGTGTCAGGTGGATTAAATTGACATCTTTAGGAAAATACATGATTTATAATGTTCAGTGGAACTTTTAACATTTTATGGCTACATGCCTCAGCTATAAAAAAAGTAAGAAACCAACTTCCATAAACACGTTACATGTATAAGAATTGGCATGAACATGAATAATATTCATAAAAGTCAGACAAATTTAAAAAATAAATTGTAAAACTAAACTAAACAAATAGAAACAATTGTTATCAATGACAACGTTTATGCAATTAAAATGAAGAACCAAACTTTTGAAACTAAATGAAAAAGTTGGCTATTTTAAACATTTAGTTTAATTTTATAATTTCTTAGTTTTGCGAGCACATACAAAGTTTCTGCAGAGGAGAAGTACATAATATTTAAACTACGAATTTTTGAAATTTTTAATAATATTTAAATTTTCTCATGTGACGACACTTAGCGATGCGGCAGCGCTGCCCTCTAGTGGTCAAATCTAAAACTACTATTCAATATGCCACAATTATTTTTGCCTATAGTGTCTCTAATACATATTTAAACACACAATTATAATAAATTTATAAGTTTACCTGTTAACAATGATCAAACACTCAGATAATCAAGGCGAAACTTGACAACATATTTGGTTACATATGTATATATGACCTCCATTTGACATTTCACAAACCTATGTATATAGCAACAAATTCACAAAAAAACAGTAACTTACATTAATTCATTAATAGTTGAACACCGCTATGAAATTAAATAATGAATAATAATATTAACAACAATGGAAACGACAAGTAAATGATATATCACCTATATCATCTAACTTGGTTGTACTCATCGCAAGGTGACGTCAGATTTTGATGACGCGAAACTTTATTAACAAAATTATGAATGAAAAGTTTAATATTTTTTAAAAATATTGCATGATATATGATTGAAATTACTTAAAGTTACAATATGAGCAAAAAAAATGATTTTTTATTTTTTTGAAAGACCCCATTTGTATCCTACATAAAAATAATGTAGCGCAATTTCATCTATTAAATTTAGATTATACGAAATATCAAACACAAAATTCTTAATTTTAAATTACTCGATAAACGACGTTTATTATAATTTAGTTTCATAACATATTTAGTGTATTCCGAAACTGAACCACGCTAACCGCGGTTACTGGTTCAGTATCTGGTTATAATTTCGGAACGCGGTTACTGAAAGCTGGTAACTTTTCTGTAACCACGCTAACCGCGCTAGATCAGCGGTTGTGGCGTGGTCACATTTTGGCGCAGGACAGATGTGTAGTAGAGTAGTAGTAGTTTGATTTGTATGTGAGGAGAAATGTTTAACTTTTTCGTGCCATATTTATAAAAAAACCTCTACATCCTTATAACTTTCGACATTAGTTAACGTAAGTTGTTAAAAAAAAGAGGCACTTCTAGTGTAAGTTTGTTATAAAAATTACAGACTTACGAGTATTTAACACTTTGTTTCCCAAAGGCGCTGGAAAATTTAAACTGTTTCACAAATCTTATACAAAAAGATATCATTTACATAAGGATTTTTTTTATCTAACTTTATTTCTACTCAAAAATAAGACAAGAAATCATTATAGTAGAAATAAAAATTACTTTTATTTAAGTATACGAATACATAGTAACAATAGTAACAATAACAACATGACAATAGCATTATTATGCTTTAATGAATAACCTTGAATTTTTGAAGTAAAATAACATTTTTATTATAAGATGTGAAGTATGTTGTTATTAAATCATTTTGACTCTTTTCAACTTCATCAATTTTCATTAAAATATTAAGGCAACTGTGCATTTGATTGAACTATAAGATTTTTCGGGCCGGCCCGAAAAGCTCGAATTTTCGGGTCGGGCCAAAATCAAAAGTCCGACTTGCCTCAACTTTTGCAAATGATTAGCCCGATAAAAAATATCTTCGGTCCGCCTCGATGATCGACTCGAAATTGAGACGGGCTTCGGGCCGGGCCGAGCCAAAGCTCGAGATCGAGTGCATCTCTAGAACATTGTAACCGCGGTTAAACCGTAACCATTTTCAGTGGTTACTGTGGTTTAATTTCGGAATACACTAAGTGGCTTAATTTAATTTTATAATTTACATACTGCATAAACCCAACATAAGTGTCTCGTTACTAAATTTGGTTGACGTATTTTTAAAGATAATACTTACGTACACCTGAATGTAATTTTTATGTAAAATCCAGTATATAATATATAAGGTTTTTGTTTTAAAAAATTAATAATTATTTTACCATATTACAGAACTGAAGTTGTTATAAACCGGATACAGAAAAAGCTGCAGGTAATTTTAAAATGCATTTACAATTTTTACGGAAGTGATATTTTATTTATTTTGATTTGCGAACAGTTCTAGGACAAGTAAACTTAATCATCCAGTTCATTACTAAAAGGAGTTCATTTGGATGAAGCTGAGCATGAACTCGAAATAAGTTCAACAGTAAATGTGAATGAATTCTCTGAAACGTTTATTGACTTGTATTCAACAAAGAGCACGAGATTTCTAACTAACGGATTCCGATATAATAAGCAGATTTAACACAGCCTAATTTTTTCGTTGCTTACTATATACTTCTTATTTCCTTACATTAATGATCTGATTTTATTGAGAATAAATAATACAATTTTAATGAGTTTTTAGTTGTAATCAGTGAGAATCAACGTATAATGCTGTGATTGGAATATTTTACTATAATGGAATTCAAGACCAATTTATAAAATAGATTAGACTAAAAACAGTAAAAACTAACAGAATACAAAATGCAAACAATATTCAAAATCATTTTGTTAGTTTGTCTAGTATATAAAAAGTAAAAACTTGAAATTTGTGACGTAGATATCAGGGTCCCTATTCTGTAACGTTTTGGTGTGATAAGTGAAATTTCGGACAATCGACTAGTGGTAAAAAACGGAGAAGCTTGTCTTTTTGGAATTTTAACCCTATGTGAAGTCATAATTTTTGAGGCCGTGTGATCTGGGTTAGGGATAGTGTTAGCGGTCTATCACATGTGATCAATAAATAGTAATAAAAAAAAAATTAGTATCGCATTTCGAAAAAGCTTAAAAAAGTATCCTAATAAAGAAGTGCATATATTTTATACTTAAAGTTTTGCAAAAATATAAAAAACTGCAATATTTACATATTTGTTTGTATCTAGTGATCTATACATTTCTTCTGAATAAACAATACATTACTACAATGACATAATAATATAGGACAACTTTTGTCTAATTAACTAACTTCGTAGCTCTTATAGTTGTCGAGACAAAAATAAAAAAATAATGGCCTGTTTTTTGCAGTTGTTTAAATTTTGTTTAATATTGTACTCGTATTATTTCTAACATAAATTTTTACTATAAATTTAAGAAAAATGCAGTTATTATAACGTTATAATAACGAAACAACAAAAAACGTTATTATTGCTGTGCGATCTTAAAAATTTGAAGTTGAATTTCGGTTTTTTAATAATATCGATTTGTCGCGATTGACCGATAAGTCGAAAATGATCGATTTTTTATTAAAATCGAAATATTTTAGTTTTGGATTATATTTTAATAGATTTTAAGGAAAAATCGTCACACACACTTTATTGTAAAAAATCAGCATCAACTTCCTGGTGTTCTTAAATGCAATCTGTGTAAATTCTTCGCCGTACATGATCTATTTCGTAAATGTTTAGTTGTAAACTAATATTCGACTCTTTGAAAACACGTTTTTATTGACAGCTGTTTGGTTTATAGTAGTGCAAACATGGCAAACTTAAATCGGATCATAAGCAATACTTCTGGTTATCCGGTATCTACTAAAAACTAATGAGCTCTTATATTAGTTTAGAATGGGTATACAAAATTTCATACATACACACACATACACATACATACCCACAGACAAATGTTAAAATCGGATTCTGGGGACATCAAAACGTGCTTCAATACGAAAATTTCTAAATGTGATTTTTAGCACGATCCCTATACCTAAAATCGATTTTATTATAGAACCAAAAGATCAATTTTTAACAATAGCTCAAAAAATCGATTTTAATAAAAGATCAAAAGGTCGATCTTTATTGATAAGAAGTTTCTACTATGCGTACGCACATCAAAACACGAAACAAAATTCACGATTTAACATCTAATGCGCGTCAAACGCCAAATGTTGCTGAAATCAAGTGATTTTTTCATCGATTTTTGAATAAATCTATTTTTTTAGAAAAGCCGATCTTTCAGAATCTAGTAGATCGAAATCTTTAGATAGATCGATTTTCCGGAATTCGGATAAATGATTGTTTTATTGTTCGATCATTTTGAAAAAAATCGATTTTTCAATTGATCGATCTTTTCAAAAACGATCAACCCGATTTTTTTTTTTTAAAAAAAGATCGCGTTAACTTAGTTTCAGTAAGCAATATTTATAAATTTAGTGAAAAAAAATATTTACATATATAATAAATTTTAAACGACATACCTACCGAAATTAATTGCAACGTGATTTTGCCAATTTGAATAATATTATGACAACGACGAGTATTGTAATAGGTAACATATTATAGCTATTTGTTAAATAACTTATTCCTTATTCCTGACAGTCTAGTCGTCTAGTCAGTAACAATAATTAATTAATTAATTTAAATTTACACAATCTAATAATGTAAAATACCTATACCGTTAAATCTGGATTAAGTAATGATGTTTCAATACGCTAATTTGTAGACTTACTCTCCTTTATCAAGATTAGAAGGATAATGAACCCATCCCATCACAAACTTCTCCAGCTTAGAATTTCTGTCAAAACGAACGTTGAATCAAACCGAAGATAATAAAATGTTTCTTTTGTTATTATAATTAGTACTATATCTCATTTTTAAATACATAGGGTATGAAATTCAATAAGGAAACAAAACAAATTATAATGCAAACCATTGTTATGTGGACATCATATTTCAAAATTTCAGAAGTAATATTACAAGACCTCCTGATTTTATCGATAAACTTTTATTTTGCACGAATTTTTTGGCGACACGAAAGCAAACTGCATAGTAAATCCCGACTCCGAATGAATGCTTTAAAATAAAAGTTTATCTGAGAAACATCAGAGACGTCGTGTGGTGTGTGGTATTTGGTGACATAAATTCCAAAGACATCGTAAAATGAAGCAATTTAATTATTAGAAATTACTTTTAAACTTGAAATATTGTCACACTGACAATTATAAACAATAACAACTGTTTGCTTGGTAGCGGAATTTTATCGGGGTAACGGAATTTTATCAGTATATTGAATTTTCAAGAGTTGCATCATGATTAGTTAAAAACTAGTGGTTGGAATTTATCATATATATTGTTATTATTTTTATATTAGCTAATTTAAAAATGTGAAAATTTGTACAATAACGCAATAATGTACAGTCTATAAATGAAAGAGTGTTTCATAATTTTTGAATTTTATTTAAGCAAGTTACAAAGTTTCAAACTCAACTGCCTGTAATATGAGTACTTGTATGTCTGCAGTGTCAATGCCTTTCAAAATCATTTTGGATTATTTATATGACTTGTTCAAGCAAAATTAGGTGTGCCATTATACATAAAAAATAATATGAACAGTTTAGTTCGTACATTAACTAAAACTTGTTCAGACGGACGACTCGTTAATAATACGACATTAGTAGTTAGTGTTAGTAGTTATAATACATTAGCGGTCATTGAAATTGGAACACCAAAAAATAATGGGAATAAACGGCCGCAATTCAGCAGAGAAGTTGTTTATTATTAGACGAATAAATGATTAAATTTTATATAAAACAAAATACAGGAAATGAAAAATTCAAAAAGAATTGTGTCCTTTACGCGCTCTTGTCATTCCTTGCTTCTACTCGTCGAGGCATGGATTGTTCCATACACGCCTTTCTCTGTACCAATCCAGTCGCAATATTCTACGCCGCTCGGTTGGTGGAAGTCGGAGTAATGCATTGCGCGGTGCAGGCTAAATTCTGCCAAACGGTAAAGAATACGTCGTACAGATAGTGGGTATCTTATCACCACTGCCGGGCTACATTTGGTACACTTTGAGAACGGTCTTGTAATGCTAGCCGAACAAGATGACGGTCCTCTCTCGATGATGTCCTCCAGCGGGCTCCAGCTCCTGTCCGCCGTCCTTCTGTACTTGTTTGTACCCACTGTCGCCATATGAGTACAATCGTGCTTATACCGCGAGTTACACGAGCCGCTATATCATGCAGTGACAATCCGCTTTCGAGCATATCCACGATACGATACGACCCCTTTCAAAATCTCCCACTTGCTCAAATGGACATTGCTATCTTCGACGAGGCATATTAACTTGATAACGTACAAATTTTATCTGAATTTGAATCTTATTGAAGAAATATCGAATAAATGAATCTGCATGATAAGTTGAAACCTGAATATTTTCTGAACGAATGTTCTCAGCGATTCCAAATTTTAATCATTTATTCTTCTAATAATAAACAACCTATGTACTGAATTTCGTCCATTTATTCTGATTATATTTTGGTCTTCCGACTTCAACGACCACTAGTGTACTAAGCAAAAGTTTGCAAACTCCAAACTTATACATAATAGTAGTTAATCCTGAGCCTCCTAAAGGTAAACGGGCCTCGGGAAGCTGACATTTTAAAATAAATTAGTTATTAAATTTTAGCAAAACTATTTATTTGTCATTTTTTTTCCTAAGTTCTTGGCATCAAGTGAAGTTAATTCGGCTATCTAAATTAGGTATATGTAAGTGGGAACTTTAAAAAAATATAGCATTATCTTCTTTCTAATCTTATTTTAATAATTTTGGAATTAACTTCACTCTTACATTTTGGACGATTTTTTTCTCTGTCCCTTTTTCAATATATTCCACAAGTTCTTAGAGCCTATGATGATTAAGGTAAATGTCTCATTGATTTTTTAGCGTAATTAACCACAAAGTGAAAAATATGTAAATAATTAAGTATTAAAATTTATGTGATACGGACTGCTTAATTTAATGACTACAAGTCGGGCTGTTATATTTTATAAAATTTTGGTTGCCTGTTCTTTAGTACATACAACGGTCCGCTATTCGCATTTATTCGCTAACATTCCAGAAGAAACCCACGTAATCGGTCATTCTTTATCTTGAACATACATTTAAGACACATTCGACACTCCCTCAAGATAAGAAAACCATCTTGTCGATAACCGAAATATTTTTTGTCATATTACTTTCTGCTGTTTCATAGACACAGCACAAATAAATGTATAAAAACTTTTAACTATTTATTTGATTATTCAAATATACAATCCATACTTAAAGCTACTACGTATCCAGGACCGGATTAAGGTATTTTCGGGCCTGAGGCGCTAACAATTTTCGGGCCCCTAGAATAAAAAATAAGACCCCAAAAATCTAATTTATTTCATAAATTAAACAGAAAAATAATTACAACAGAAATAAACTCAAAAAGTAAATAAAATACAACTCTAAAAAAATAAAAACTCGACATAATGGTGTCGTAGCCGGGCCCCTAGCAGGCCCGGGCCCTGAGGCGCGCGCCTCATGCGCCTCATGGTTAATCCGGCACTGTACGTATCGTAATCTACTCGTATATATCTTTGGATTTGAATAAATTTGTAACAGTGACATTCACCTGTCAATTACATACATATATGAATGACTTAATTAATTGTTCTGAAATATACGCCGACAGAATTTATAAAAACGAATTGTCTTAATTTCTTTAGCTTAAAAATGAACAAGCTACAAACAAAACTTTTCTTTATATATATAATATTGTTGCTCATGCCGAGTTCTATTACTGGCTAAATTTAATGTACCTACATATTTCTGTTACACCCTGTATATGATAAATTTTGTTTTAAAATGAGCTGCGGTAATAAATCAGTACGTCAATTTCAGTAGCGCGCCAATAATTGTTTACCAAGGGATACTCGAAAACATTGAATTTGACAGAGATCGACTGTTTCAATTCTCAGTTATTTTTTAGATTATTAATTACATATAATTCATTGAAATGAGTATAAATTTTGAAAAAAAAAACAACTGTTATTTGCAGATAATATAAATACATAAGCAGATCCCTCTAAAAATTCCTATTCACGTCTATGTAAGTTTCAAAAGGATTGATTATCAAACCGCAACCGTTCAACAAACGTATAGCAATGGCGATAACCTTCAAAATAGATATTAAAAATAATCACTAAATTAATATTAATTTTAAAATCGGAAAAAAATAATGTGTTCATCACGGCACTAAACACAGATTTACAGATTTGACAGCATTCATTATCTCTGCTGTAAATCTGATATTTTAGTGCATAGTTAAACAAATAACTATATTTATATGAAATACTACTTTTCAATATTTGAAATATATTTTTATTTGAAATACATTTTTGTATTTAAAATATACAAGTATTCCAAATACATACTTATACAGGCTGTAAATTAAAAATCTGGCCAGAGGCGTTTAACATGGGAAAACAGTTTTTCTTTGCGCAAAAGTCCCCAATTAATTTTAGACAAAAATGTTTCAAATAAAAGTTGTAGATAATTATATTCTACGCCTAAATCACGATTTAATTTTGCACGTTTGGTAACTTGTAAAATCTGATTTGAAATTGTATAAATATTGCTCATTTGTAGAAATAGTCATGGAATTGAAACAAAGTTATAAAGAAATGTGCATCGTTTGAACTGTCAGAAATTCGGTTTTCAAAAAAGAATTTTATAATACACGTGAACCATTTATGCCTTTTGTTTCACCTTCAAACATTCTATTAATGTTGCACACTTAATTGTAACAATTTTTTTTTTCTCTATTTGTCTAAATTTTCATTCATCAAAATTGATTTGACAATGATTTTATCTCCTCTGTTATACTGGTAAATGGTAGTTAGTGAATAATAGTTGCAATACTGGGAAATTGTTCTACGCTCAACGGTCGAACAAGCGTAGTCCACCGTAGGAGTGATTCAATCTGTTTCCAATAATTTTTCTGTCATTAATCTGCATTCACTCATACATAACTACAATGCGACTAATAAAGCACTATAGGATCCACTCCTGAATACTAACTCTTAGTTTTGCGCAAAATTCTCCCTTTCTGCCACAGTATAATCGAAGATCTGATGCCCTTCTGAGAGAGTATGGGAAGATCCTTGGAAATACAGATTTAAAAGGTCTTGATCTCCCCCGACATTCGCAAGCTTCGGTCCAGACATCATTTACTCCCATCTGTTCAAGAACTGAAAAAAGACAAATGTCTACTCCAAAGGTACATGGCGTGACGAATGGAACAGAGATAACAACTACGAATTGAACGTTTTCTTTCCCGGCAAAAATTGATAATATTTCAAAATTACAGCTCTGTCGTAAAATTTGGAGCATATTTCGTTATTTTATGCTCTTATTATGGGGGATGAACAATAGCCATTATAAAGAGTTGTATACTACACTTTATCTAAGATTAATGCATTACATACAAAAAAAAATACAAGATTTTCATTACATACAGGAGTGAGACCAAAGAGATGAAGATAAGACATACAAAAACCTATAAATATTTTCCGAATATACTTTTTTTATTTAATATTTATTTTTTGATGTGTTTTCATTTATAATTTTGTTGATTGAATCATTATTTTTATTGACATATCGTGAAAATACATGATAATATTAAAACAATCAATATTTAATTAACTGTCAAAAAGTGTTTATTACGTAGCAATCTAGTGACATAAGTGATAATTTTCCAATAAACCAATTGCGCTATTAAACACTTTATGCAAAGTTTTACAAAAATAGTGAACAAAAGACTGTAATGGTTCTTGGAATCAAGCATCATCAAAAATAAACAAAGTAGTTTTAGACAGCGACGATCAACACTAGACTACTTTGCTTTATAAAAAGCGTACGACACAATATGGACACATAACATCCTGAAAACTTTGCAATAATACCAAATCGAAGGAAATATGCTCCACTTCCTAAAAAAATACTTAACAAATCACAAGATCGTAAAATTTAGAAATCAACTTTCCGATACTACGAGTAGAACACGGCATCCCTCAAGGTTCAGTGATAAGTGTAACCTTGTATCTTATACCTATAAACTTAATCACATCCCATATAACATGACAGTTCCACAGATTATTATTTGCGTCCAACTTAGCTATTTACTGTAAAGGCAAAAATATGGAATCGATTAAAAGATATCTTCAGTTAACTATAAACAAATTAGAAACATAGGGAAAAGAAATTGGATTTAAATTCTGAACAACTCAACAGGAAAAACACAAGCAAAACATTTCTCTAAATCACATTATGCAATACCCTCACGCCTCGCCTAATCTAATAATCAAAGGAACACATATCAAATACAGCAATACCATAAAATTCCTAGGAATGAGGCTAGCAACTAACTAAACTAGAAAGAACATATTAATAATTTAAAGAAGGAAACGTACCAAAGATTAAATATCCTTAAAATTCTATCGAACCATGATTGGGGAGCAGAGAGAGATATATTATGCACACATATAAAGCTTTAATTATATCAAAATTGGACTTCGGCAGTACCGTTTCCCAAGCAAAAATATCAGTGTCAAACACATTGAACACAAAACAAAACACGGCATTACGAATCATAACGGGAGCATACATGTCATACATCAACAATGTTGCAAGTAACCCCACATATTCAAATTACTCAACCCTCTATAACAACAAAAATCCAAAATTAAAACTAAAACAAATAACACCATTCATTCCACAATCACTGAAATCCTTAATGAACTTGAACTATCCCTTCCTGAACTAGACAATAATTACCTTTATAACTACATTCCGTGGACACATCCCAAAAATGATATCAACCTAGAATTGATATAAACAATAAAAATCATACAAACCTAACCATCTACAAGTCGCCCTTCAACAATATTCGCAGCCAGTATGAAGAGCACATATTCACATACACAGAGTCAGCAAGAGGCAGCAGTAATACAAAACCAACACATAAAAAAATTCTAACTTCCAAACGAAGACAGCATTTATACGGCAGAAGCAAATACTTCATTGCCTACAAAATACTCAAACTCCACATGCTAAAATTGCGATATGCTCAGACTCACTTAGTGTCCTCCAAAGCATAAATACAATATATCCGAAAAATGCAATTGTTAAAAACATTTAAAAAGAGGTACACAGGCTAACGACCGAATTAAATACAAACGTACTGTTCATATGGACCCCTGCCCACGAAGGAATCCATGGAAATGAAATAGCAAACTCAGCAGCCAAAGACAATGAAAACAACGAAGAACTCAACCACGCTATATAATCATATGATTTCAAAACCCAAATCAGAAAAAATGGCAAGAAAAATGGACACATGAAACAAATAACAAACTCAGAAGAATCAAAAACAACACGGTTCCATGGAAACATAATGTCACAAAAAAGAGCAAGTTATCACCACCAGACTAATGCCTGGTTGCAGAAACGATAACCAACGCCTTGTTCAATCAAATGTTCATCAAAACGAAAAAATTCGAATCAGTTTCCTTGTTCTTATGACATTTAAATAATTGAAGGATGAAAGGGAGGTTTAAAAGAAAAAAAACCGAAGTCTTATTCACACTGTTCTTTAATGAAACTGTGGACCGGTTTCGGTTACTTTGTAAAGATCCTCAGCGTCGGTTTTTTGAACTTGAAAACTACGGAGTTCAAAAAACCTGTGCTGAAGGAAATTCAATATACCCAACCAACTAGCGGAAGCCCTAAGCAATAATATAACCAATATCGATTATGTAATCAAATACTTAAAAGCAATTAATATGTATCATGATATAAAAGCAAACAAAAATGTACGTACAGAGATACTAATAACCACTGATGCTGCTGTACGAGGGGTCGTTTTTATATTCCCGTGCAAGGCAGTTTTCGATTTTAATGTAATTTTTTATTATATTGTTTTTTAATCACATATGTCTTGGTAACGTATATGACAATTTACAAAACAACTGTAGCAATATTAGTTCTAATATCTGTCAGTTTATGTTATCACATCAGGTGTCCCGTTGCTCCACTACAAGGTACCAGCCCACAAGTCAGGCCTTTCAAAAGCTGCCGTTGCTGAATGTGGCTTCCTAGAAATTGACCATCCGCTTTATAGTCCAGATTTAACCCCTGTGACTATTTTTTATTTCAAAATCTCAAAACAACATGAAGGGGAACAAAATTTATGGACGATAACGAATTTATAGAGGCTGTTGGAAGGCATTTTGCGGATAAACCAAAGGAAAATTTTGTAATGGATTAAAGATGTTATTCAAACGATATAATACTCGTATCCAAAAGCAAGGAGCCTATATTGAAAAATAAATTATTGTTGCTGTTCTAATAATTTCTTTTCGTGCCTAGTCCGGGAATATAAAAACGACCCCTTGTATCTAATTTTATTAAATAATAATAATAATAATAATAATAATAATAATAATAATAATAACAATAATAATAATAATAATAATAATAATAAAAATTATAAGTGTAATGTTGTTTCATGGTTACTTTCGCCCATGTGATCAGGGACTCAATTGGATAACCAGAAAAATTCATTAAAATTAAAAATGGATTGAGATATAACTGTGATTATGAAGATTTGTCATTTTTAAATGTCATTTTTACCTCTCGCGGTATTGAATTCATGCTAAAATTCGCATATCCAGATTTTAGTGACTAAGTACGATTTAAGGTCCCTAGAATCCGATTATAACATTTTTAAAATGATGTCCGGATGTTGTAGACACGATTTCTCAAAAACTATAAGACTTAAGAACTGTTTAACTATGGATTCCTCAATCTGACATTCCTGGGAAGAGCTGAAAAGGTTTTGGTAACAATTGAACAACCGGAAGTAGTAGTTTCTGAGAAAAATTCTTCTAAATATAATTTTTTGGAAATTTTTGTTATTAAATATTGAAGAACTTAAAATTCTCCATCTAGTACACTTAAAATTTTTATTATATCTTGTATAGATTTAGATATAAAGACACTAAAATATATAGAGTAATTTAATCGCAGAGGCTAAGGCACTAAGGAAACCAGTTGACAAATTCCAATGTTTATAACATAGTTTTTAAATGACACATGTCAGTGTCAAAAAACAATAGTTTTAGTGACATTCTGATAGCTTTTTCTGGGAAGTATATTTAATCTTTCTTATTGTTTTATTAATTAAATATTTGAAATTATAGGTAAAATGCATATATCCATCAGAAATGCCGCCAATCTGGTTAATGAATTGGTAGAATCTCTGACATTTAGAAACTTCCTCATACAATGAAAAATAGATATAATTAGAATTATATGTATGCAGAAGACATGTTAAATACAATAAAAAACAGTATTTGGGTAAAGTTCTGTATTTTTTTTTTGTTATAAAACGACGGTTCGAAAGGGAAGTGCAATACAATACTTATATAGCCTAATATGGAAATGGCGAGAGGTCTTGTGCTGGCCACAACAGATTTTTTATTTATTAGGATTATTCCCACCAGGTTTTGGAGATGACATATAGTAAAAAACACACAAGTATTTAATATACATAATTATTTATTAGTCGTAAATACATAAATAAATAAATACCAGTTCTAGTTTCTCAAAATACCTATATTCAAGAAGCCGTAGAGAAACATGATGATGCAGGATCCCTCATGTCTCGTCCAGCCTATCAATGTGGACCAAATTTGGTCCGCTTTTGCCGTGGTAAGTTATTATCAAATAAAAATCTGTTGTGGCCAGCACAAGACCTCTCGCCATTTCCATATAAGGCTATAATATAAGTATTGTATTGTACTTCTCTATCGAACCGTCGATTTATATCAAAAAATTACAGAACTTTAACCAAATATTGTTTTTTTATTATATTTAACATGTCTTCTGCACACATATAATTCTAATTATATCTATTTTTCATTGTATGAGGCAGTTCCTATATGTCTTCCAATTCATTAACCAGATTGGCGGTATTTCTGATGGATATATGCATTTTACCTATAATTTCAAATATTTCATTAATAAAATAATAAGAAAGATTAAATATACTTCCCAGAAAAAGTTATCAGAAAGCCACTAAAACTGTTGATTTTTAACACTGACATATGTCATTTTCAAACTATGTTATAAACATTTGAATTTGTCAAGTCGTTTCCTTAGTGCCTTAGCCTCTGCGATTAGAATCTGCTATATATTATAGTGTCTTTATCTCTAAATCTATACAAGATATAATAAAAATTTTAAGTGTATTAGATGGAGAATTTTGTTCTTCAATATTTGTAATAACAAAAATTTCCAAAAAATTATATTTAGAAAAAATTTTCTAAGAAACTACTACTTCCTGGGAAGAGCTGAAAAGGTTTTGGTAACAATTGAACAACCGGAAGTAGTAGTTTCTGAGAAAAATTCTTCTAAATATTAATTTTTGAAAATTTCTGTTATTACTATTATTGAAGAACATAAAATTCTACATCTGATACATTTAAAATTTTTATTATATCTTGTATAGATTAAGAAATAAAGGCACTGTAATCTATAGAAAAATCTAATCGCAGAGGCTAAGGCACTAAGGAAACCAGTGGACAAATTCAAATGTTTATAACATATAGTTTGTAAATGATAGATGTCAGTATCAAAAATCAACAGTTTTAGTGAAATTCTGAAAGCTTTTTCTGGGAAGTACATTTAATCTTTCTTATTGTTTCATTAATTAAATATTTAAAATTGTAGGTAAAATGCATATATCCATAAGAAATACCGCCAATCTTGCTAATTAATGAATTGGAAGAATTTCTAACATTTAGGAACTTCCTCATACAATGATAAATAGATATACATAATTAGAATTGTATGTGTGCAGAAGACATGTTAAATACAATAAAAAACAATACTTGGGTAAAGTTCTGCAATTTTTTTGTTAGAAAACGACGATTCGATAGCGAAGTGCAATACAATACTTATGTAACGTAAAATGGAAATGGCGATAGGTATTGTGCTGGCCATAACAGATTTTTAAAATTGAAATGAATATAAAGAAAAATGTTTATTGTAATAATTACTCTTAGAATTAAATATTTCATACAACTATCAAAATCTTCTTTAAAGTATGTATAATAGAG
The DNA here is from genome assembly GCA_943142095.1 of Ophonus ardosiacus. NCBI lineage: Eukaryota > Metazoa > Arthropoda > Insecta > Coleoptera > Carabidae > Ophonus > Ophonus ardosiacus. The sequence continues at coordinate 22,471,068 of OW964830.1, read as the reverse complement.
TGCTTATTTTCCCAAAAAAGTTTAATCCAACATAATATGAGCAAAAAAACTAATAATAGTTAAAGTTTCATTTTTAATGATATATTATTATATATTTTTATTTGGTTTAACACAATTAAAATAGAATGTTATAAAAGAATGTATAAGTATGTAAAAAAGACAACAAAAATACGAAAAATATGAATTTTCTGGTACTTATACATATAGTTTCGTAAAAGAAATTTAAATGGTTACTATTTTATAAATCGAACATCTAATATTGTAGTAAATGGAACATTATATCTGATAAACATTGATAAAACTTAATTACCCGTATAAAAACCTCGCATAGGTGGTTAAACGACATACGGCATACAATTGCATTCAAAAATTTAAAAAAGTAGGGGTTACAACGATGATGTATTCTTACCCCAGGTTTGCCCAGTAATTACGAGTTCAGTCGAATTAGAACTCTATTTGGCGGAACCAGAACCAGTCTTTTAGTGCATTTAGTCACGTACCCTACTCCCTACTCGATATATCAGGTGCTCAAATTAAACAGGTTCATAAAAAAATATGTATACAGCGTGTCCCTCTGAGCCCAAAATAAGAGATTTAACTAAACTTATCTATATACGACAGCAAGTAATCTGTTTCAAAGTTCTTTAAAAAAATATTTTGCTTATAATAACCAGAAGGCTTTGTTCGATTTGAATGAAATTTGGTATGAAAATTCACATGACATAAATCAGCCTATTAGATAATATTTGTTATTTGTAAACCACTAGTGTATATGAAATGTAGGTGTTAGGACCATGATTAGTCCATAAATTTTTAGTGGCAACGTCGACAACGTAAATTATTGTTTTTTAAAAATATACATTCATTTCTTTCTTTACGTAAGTTGCGAGGTAAGTTGTGATATTTGTAACGATTTAGACAGGATAAAATAGAATACCGGGCACAGTATCGGACAAATGTCAAACCACTAACTTTAATGTAAATAGCTGATAAAAAAAATATATTTATGTTATTTATCATTTAAATGCAGGTGGCCTTTTAGCAGTACAAAGAATAAAATTTTTCCGTTTTTTATAAAAAGTTGCGCACCACTGCTATAGAGCATCTCTCAGAGAAAGTTATATATGGATATGATGAAATATTAATACGATAAAAGGGAGCCGATAATTGTCGATTTTAATGTAAAAAGTCGACGAAAAATAGTTGAACGCTTACTTGACTTACGCCATTGAATATAGGTACACATTTTTTATATAGAAAAACTTTTAATCAAAAAAAGGTGCGTACAAAAAAGTCCGCGAGAGAATGTTACCTACCTTTAAAGAAGAGCTCATAATAAATGTTTCTATGTTATAGTTTGCAGTAAAAAAAGAACGTTAAATTTGCGAACCATTTTTTAAAGTAATCGCTTAAACTTTATCAAAATAAAATGTGATCAAGTATCTAATGTAGATAAAAATGTACTATACACAATGAAAATACATTGATAATTTCAAAGATATCGTCGTTTTATTAATAGCATGCAATACGGACTGCTAGACTTGGTCACAGCATATTTTCTTCTCCACAATTATAACAAATAACGTTTACAAAAAAGTAAATCTTAAGAGCCTATTCATAACCGATATTATAAATTATTTTACCTTTGTCTACTTGAATTCGGTTATACAATGATTTTTTTTTTTTTTTTTGTTGCATTTATTAATTTTAGAGGAAAGTTGTAAATACAAAACTTATTCAGAATTAAAAAGTACACAATATGAGACTAAAATCAATCGCAATTTTTATTAATTTTACTAAAACACGCTAAGTAAAATTCGTAATTTACAGTATATTTCAGAATGCCGAATTAGTGATTGTTATCTACAGTGCCGGCTTTAGGGATCCTTGCACCCCGATGCAAATTTAAATTGAACGCCCATTAATTTTTTCTAGTAATTATTTAAAAAAATTAAAGTGAAAATTTCAGAAGATTTTAATGTAGAATTTTGTACAACATACATAATAACAACAAAGCAAAATTTATAAAAATTCACATAGACTGGTATTTATCGGTACGTAATATGTCTAGTATTGGACATGGAACATCTAATTTGTAGTTGAATTTACGTAAAAAGAAGATTTCAGAATTAATAAAGTGCAGTAATGAATTATTATTTTAAGTATTGCACATTACTTGAGTACTTGACATCATATAACTACTAGCGAAATTATGAATTTTTTGATGTTTTTGACAAACTTAGATTAAAATCTTTTTCATAGGTAAATTCAACTAATTAATTAACAATGTAGATAACTAGTCGGTGACCAAAGTCACTAAATGGCCGTATTATAGTCAAAAATGTAAGTCTAAATCTGTAAAAAAAAAAAAACTGACACAAACATCTATTTTGTTGATTAATATAAAATTATACATACAAGACGCATCTTTTGTTGCGATTTTGTTCATTTACATATTTAAAAGTTACACTTTTGACCATAATACACCTATTAATAACGTTTTATTGATTTATTTGGTTGCTATTGAATTTCAAATGTGCAAATATTTAATTTTTCGAAAAAATTGTGCCTAATTTTACTTCATAACAAGTGTTCAGGGGTTATGTGCGAAAACAGCGCTCATGTCAGATTTCGCTATCGGTGATCGCTTAGTTGACTGTCATGTCTCTGGCTTATGTATGAAGATATGAAGTGAGCCAGTAAACAGTAAACGTAACTAGAATGAATTTCCCACGCAGTGGCGGCTCGTGCTATAGGGCACAAGGGCGCAGCCCTACCAAATAAAAAGACAAGAAAAAAAGAAATAAGCGAGTACATATACATTTTAAAAATACATTAATTATTATTTATTTACTTTCATTATTATGCAATTCTTACTACACCGCCGATAGCTAGATAGCCTACATACTGACGTGTGCACGTACCGATATGCTGCTAGAAGCTAGGGCACAAATGTTTCTGCCCCGGTCTCCCACTATTTTTACTCGAATTTTGACCAATAGCAGCGAAGCGCGCGAAACTGCATATGACTGCATTAAGCCTGTTCCGGGCACAGCCCAATTTAAACGAAGATGTCCGAGTATGTCCGGCATTTTCCGAGGTAATCTGTTATTGTTGAATTGTAATCGTCTAGTACTCATTTAATTACGAAGATGGCTTCTGTATCTTAAAGATTAAATAATTTAATATACTCTTTTTACTTTTTTAAATTTTTGTGCCCTACCATACAAATATATCACCAGCCGCCACTGTTCCCACGAATTTTTACATCCCGCTACCCTTGGTAAGGGTGGTATCGTGCTAAAAATCGCATATCGAGATTTTAGTAAATGACCTCGTTTTAAGGTCCCTAGAATCCGATTTTAACATTTTCACGGTGATGTCTGTATGTATGTATGTATGTATGTATGTATGTATGTATGTGTGTGTGTGTGTGTGTGCGTGTGCGCGCGCGTGTGTGTGTCTATGTATTTTGTCAACGCTCCAACTCAAATACTATTATTTACAAAATTCTGAAACCTTGTATTTCGATCCTATTCTAAAATGGAAAGAGACCATTAGATTTTGGTGTAAATCGGATAACCGGAAATGCTACCGTACTTGAAGCTCATAATGTTTTTTCATCAAAAAATACCATTAAATGTCATTTTTTCGCACTCAATATCATTATGAAAATTAAAGTTTATTGAGTTTTCTGTGATTATATATTATTGCTTTTTCTATATATTTTAAAGATAAATTTAATTTTTTTTTTTATAAATCCCGAAGCCTATGTTTTAAAGATAAACACAATTCCTTTGTTATACTTACACAGTTCATATTTCAAATGTATATAACTGACTGATACATGTCAATGCAAAAAACTAATAATTTCAAATTAGTAATGGTGACATTTTAAAAAGAAACTAGTAAATAAGCAATAGTTCTATGCAAAGGAATAGAATATAGTTTGCAGCATTAGTAAACATGTAGGTGTGTATTTAAATTAATAAAAATGAAATGGCGGGAGGTATTGTGTTTAACAGATGTAGTAATAACACTACCTACACACAGAAAAAAACCTTCCAAATTGTAGTTAAATTAACTAAACAAATTCTTTAATTTTCAGCCTACTAATATGTTTCATTAAATTATCTAAGTTGATTTAGTTAAATTTTCTAAATTTGTAATAACAAATTATAGCAAAATTAAATACAAAATTAAATTAAATGACCACATTTAGTATTGAACTAAACATAAATAAAGAAATTAACTAAATATATATTTAAATTTTCTATTTACTTATCTAATTCATTAGATAAATTACCAAAATTGTAGGACAAAAATAATGAAGCCAAAATATAGTAAAATTAAATAAAATAAGTAATTAAAATAACTATTTGCATATTTAAATTAATGATTTTTTACAAAATATTTATTATCTATTTCGAATTAGTTAAAAAGCTAAATTAAGATTCGTAAATTATACTAAATTATTAGACATATTGCCTAATAAAATAATATCTAATTATAATTAGACAAAATTTCAATTATATTTTTTTCTGTGTAATAACCAATAATACATCTCTAGTCCCATGGCACGCTAGTATAAGTATAAAGTAAATTGCTAATTTTAATTAGCATATTTCTTGTAAAATAAATAAAAAGTGCGATTGGTTTGTCTCATATTGTGTAGTTGTTAATCATAAATTAGTTTTGCATATTTAAACAATTTACTTTTAAAATTAATAGGTAAGTAAAAAAAATAACATTGTATTCACGGAAACATACCAACATACGGCATATAAACTCCCTAAATAATTACGTTAATATAAATCAAGTGACACTAGACTTAATATTTTCCACAATTGCAGAAACTGAAATACTTGTTAGTGAATATCCACTTATAAACATCGACAATCATCATCCTCCACTTCAGATGAACATTAGTATTAATAGACATAATAGAAATAGAGATTTCAAAAAGATTACTAAATATGATTACAAGTCAGCCGATTATGGCAAATTGTACAGTATGTTGCTTCAATCTGATTTCAGTATGCTAAATGATAAAAACTTAAATTCAGATTCAAAATTAGAATTTTTTTATAAAATCATTCATAATATATTTGATGAATGTATGAAAAAAATTATTGTTGTTAATAAACAAAGTTATCCTGTTTGGTTCACTACTGACATAAAACGAAAACTAAAGCAAAAATCATATTTTTTAAGAAAATCAAAACAAAATACAAAAAAACAACATGAATATTTTGATAAATATAGAACATTAAGATCTAAGATAAAACTTCTCATAAAACAAGCCCATACAAATTATCTCATTCATGTAAATAACTTGTTAAAGGATAATCCTGCACAATTTTGGTCTTACATAAACAATAAACGTAAAAACAACCCTATGGCCACTATATTTTCATTTAAAAATAAAAAACTATGTACTGATCACGAAATAGTGAATGCCTTCGCAGAATATTTTGAATCCGTTTATTGCTTAAACTCAAATCAGTCAGGTAATAATTCTCCGAAAACAGAATATAATTTAGACTGCTTTAATGTTACCAATATAACAGAATTAGATGTATTAAATGCAATAAATAATACTAATGCCCGTGCCAGTATTGGACCTGATTCCATACCAGGATACATAATTAAGGGATGTGCGGAACTATTTAGCAATCCACTTACAATTATTTTTAATTCTGCTTTGCAGGAGAAAAAAATTCCCACTAAATTGAAATTAGGTCGAGTCTGTCCAATATTCAAATCAGGAAATCCTAAAAATATTGAAAATTATAGACCTATAGTTGTACTACCAGCTATATCAAAAATTCTAGAAAAAATTATTTATACCAAATTATATTCTCACACAGAAAAAGTTATAGCAGATGAACAACATGGATTTGTAAGACAAAGATCCGCAATTACGAATCTATCTATCTTATCAAAAGATGTGGCAAAATCTATAGATAACAAACACCAACTTGATGTAGTTTATACAGATTTAAGTAAAGCATTCGATAAAGTTAATCATGAAATATTAATCGAAAAACTTAAGGTATATAACGTAGACAATAACTTTTTAATATTTCTAGAATCCTATTTATCTGACCGTAAACTATCTGTTTCATACAACAATTCTGCATCTAAAGAGTTTTCCCCATCATCAGGTGTTCCTCAAGGATCTCTATTAGGGCCTCTATTATTTACTCTCTTTATTAATGATTTACCCCTAATTATTAAAAACTCAAAATGCCTATTATACGCAGACGATGTAAAAATTTATAAAGAGATACAAACAATTAACGACTATCACAGCCTGCAAGTAGATGTTAACAATCTGTCAGTATGGTGTCAAAATAATATGTTATCCTTAAATATATCGAAATGTAAAACAATCACTTTTACCAGAAGAAAAACATTTCTTATTAATGATTATTACATAGATAACCAAACACTGGAGAGAGTAACTGAAATAAAAGATTTAGGTATACTATTTCAAACAAACTTTAAATTTGATAAGCAATATAAAGCTCTAGTAAAAAAATCATTTGCAAAATTAAGCCTTATTCTTAGACAAAGCTCTAACTTTACTGTTGAAACAATAATAGTTTTATTCAACTCATTAGTTCGCTCAGTTTTAGAATACGGTTGCATTATATGGAACCCTAATTCCCAAACAGATATAAATACAATAGAAAAAGTACAAAAAAGGCTGTTGAGATATATGTATTATAAAAAGTTTTCATTATCTCCACAAATGATATCATATGAAATCCAAAGAAAACTATTTAATGTAATTAGTCTAAAAGACAGGCGAGATATGTTGTCCTGCATTTTCATTTGGGATATTATACATAACAATATTGCAGTACCTGAGCTACTAGAAAGCTTACCTTTTTACATACCAAAAATTGCTTTAAGACTGAGAAATATAATATTCAAAATAGAAAATAGCTCGTCACCGCTGATAACATGTTTTACATTAATTAATAACTTATGCACTAGCAATGCAAACTTTGATTTATTTCATTGTAAAAAACGATTTATTATAGATCTATATTTAAGTAATGTTTAATTATGTATTGATGTACTTACTTATCCTACTGTTTATATGTAATTATGTATATGTATTTTTCTATCTGTTGATATGTAATTGGAATTTTTTTCTGTATATTGACAGTTTAAATAAACCATTATTATTATTATTATTATATAGTTCTCATCACCAAAAATCGAGGGACAGTCATAAACAGCTTAACCGTTCCTATACTATAACACTAGAATAGAATAGTTTAGCACGGTACACCGCAAATTCCTTTAGTTTTGTGTGCAAAAACAGTGACAGTATTCAGATTCAGTCTTATTATTTATTATTTACGACGGGCAGAAGCTTTAGGTTTCTTTGTGAACTTAAAAATCAAGTGAGTCATTATTTTTAAACTCATTAAAAAGTTCTATTGTTACTTTAAAAATGGATAAAATCATTTTTGGCTTCAAATGATGAAAACTAAATATACAGTTTTTTAAATTATTTTTTTTATCGTAAGTTCTATGTATGACTTCCGTAGTATCGAAATGAAAAATTCAGCCGAGAGATCTGGCAACACTGGTTTTTATATAAAAAAGGTTTCATTTTCTACGATTTTGTTACACATTTTTTTTCTTATATAATTTACCATATTTGGAGTGAAATAAATTAATAATTATTTTTCTGATCGTGCTTGAATTAAATCCCACGCTGAATAGTTGATTGCAGCATTGCCAGTTCCCTTAACACTTTATTGCGCATTTGCGCAATGGCGTCCAAAATATAATTTTTCTTTTACGTGCGATTTCTCAATAATCACAGAATAACATATTCGTTTTTCAAACATGTGTTGATATGTTGTCATATTACTACTTTCTTATCAGTTGTGAATCTACTGCTAACCTCAATATACGCAATGTATTCCAGTGTCAACTTCAAATTCAATTATCTTCGATATTTCAACTGTCACCTATGATTTCTAATTTACATCCAAATTCGACGAGTTGTAATGAATATTATACATGTATTTGACTCATATTTTGAATTGTCGCCATCAACAGATAAATATAATGTATGGTTTCGACAATCACATTATTATTATTTTTTTCAACATTGAATATCATTTTTGCAGAAAAATAACCTATTTTATAAGTTTATATCTACATTTTTACAAGCTCCTTAAGTTAATTAGGTTCTGTTCTTTAAGTCTACAAATATAAAACCTACACAAATGTGTCACAATCAAGATCAAAAAAGTCACTAAAGAATATATGTATTTATTTTTTCATAAGACAACACTTACTTGCAAATCTCTGCAAAAGTTGGCTTCATCCGTACTGAGAACCGCTCCTACTGCGGCTCTGTATGCTGCCATTGCGTCCTCCCAGTAGCCGACAGATGTCTCTAAAGCCTCCATGCCTGCGACAAAAAAATATAAATCAACCACCGAAAAGTGACTAATGCATAAATCAATTACTACAATAGACTTTAATCAAATACATTACTGAAGACACTCGATTGATTAAAAGTAATCTACTACCTATTAAAGGTGAATTTTAATGTCGTACTAAATCAACTTTTATTTCCCGCCCCATACGTAACTGTAACTCTTGTTTTCCTTCTATTGTTTAAACTAGAGTTAGCGTGAAGATTTGTCTTAGTCAACATCTACATGAAATACTTTCAAAATGCATGTGTGCTCACAATTAAGATAACATTTTCCAACTAAGCGCTGTTTCTTTACATAACTATATTTCTGGTTCTACCGGACGTCTACCTTTTTGGAATGCAACGGAAGTATAATATTAACATTGTAATGCGATATTTTATTAATGACCATTTGAATTTTTAAGCGTTTCGTAACATGACTGGTTATAAAAAAAATCTGATGTGGACAACACAAAACCTCCCGCTATTGAATTTTTATTAATTTAAATACATACTTACGTATTTACTACCGCTGCAAACTGTTCCATTGCAGAAAACTATTGCTTTATTTACTACAGTCGAACTTCAGTAACTCGAACTTCGATAACTCGTATTTTTGATAACTCGAATCAAACTGGTTGGCAATAGCGCCAAGAGTGAGAATTATGGGTAATTTTTACTTGATAACTCGAACTTCGATTACTCGAATATCTTTATAATTCGAACAGAATATTTGGCGCCAGCTTCAATAAGTCGAATTTCCCTAATTACGTGATTTTGTAACAGGTGTTTTTATAACATGATGACGGAGGCAGTTTGGTTTCTGCACTACTGAAGTTCAAACATATGCTTTGTTAATTATTATTAAGTGAAAAAAAAAAAAATACTGTGCCTACTTGATTTATCACGTTTAAGACATTTTTATTCCTGATGATATGTCAGTGAAACGTACTTTAAAAAATTTATCTATTGATGAACATTGAAGCTTTTTTTTATTGAAAATCAAAATAAAAAATTCTCTCGTCAATCACAAATAACTGACTTTTTTACACTAAAATAATGTTTATAACTTTGATCTGTATATGTATACCATAAGGTAAGTGAATTTTACTCGAATAAATACATAAATAATATACATATGCATTTTATTTAATAACCCGAAGTCTTGATAAATCGAACTTTTTTTGTGGCAAGTCATGGTTTGAGTTATCGAAGTTCGACTGTATTTTCTTTTTAAAATGTCACTATTATTAATTTGAAGTGATTAGGTTTTTGACAGTGACATTAACTGTCAGTTACATTCATTTGAAATATGAACTGTGTAACAAACGAATTATTGTGTTTATCTTAGGCTTCGCGACTAATAAAAAAAATTATTTTTAAATTTATGTGTAAAATATATAGAAAAAGTATTAATGTATTCCAGTACAAAATTCAATAATCTTTAATTTTCATAAGACATAAAATGCGAAAAAATGGCATTTAATGGTATTTTTTGAAGAAAAACCATTATGAGCTTCAGGTAAAGTGCCATTTCCGGTTATCCGATTTACACCAAAATCTAATGGCTTCTATTCATATTAGAATGGGATGGAAATACAAGGTTTCAGAATTTTCTGAATGATAGTATTTGAGTTAGAGTGAAGACAAAATCCCTACACATACATACACACATACACACACACACATACACACATACAGACATCATCGTGAAAATGTTAAAAATGGATTCTAGGGAACTTAAAACGTGGTCATTTACTAAAATCTCGATATGAGATTTTTAGCACGATCCCTATACCTCCCTTACCAAGGGTAGCGGGAGGTAAAAATATGTAAATTTCATGATATAAGATGAATAAGGTTGGATTAACTATACGAAAAAAATTATGATGTTATAACATAAACCAATCGCTTTGTCATCAGTAAAGGACCATTTTCAGTTAGCTGTCAAAAACTAATTTTAAGGTAGTGCAACATTACATGAAGGAAGCACAAAATAACTTCACCATTTCAATATTAAAAAAAAATCTCACAACTCCCGACGAGAAAGAAAATTTGTGTAAACAGGAAAGTACCGATGTTTGGAACAAGTAAAGAAAAATATCCCATGGGGTATTAAATAGTCATGGAAGATATTTTAAAAAGAGCATTTATTTATCGACGCGTCAGAGAACGTCATTTGCCAAATACAATATTTCACAAAGAAGATATAAAAAAGCAATACCAAAAAGTGAACTTTATGTTATGGATGATTTAAAAAGAGCACTTATTTGTCGACGTACAAGAGAACATCATTTTCATTTGTCATATAAGAGTACGATACACGAGTCTAATATTTCACAAATAACTTCAAGAAATATATTTTATGTTATGATTTTTAAAATAAATGTTTAGTTAATTTTTATTATTGATTTTTAAATTTTGAAATCGTGCATTTTCCGCCATTTGTATTTATACTTTATTCAAATTAAGAATGGAGTATATGACAATTAAGAGAAAACCAATTTTACGTGCATAAAATAAAATATATACAATTTCAATTCATGAAACTAAATTTTGTTCATACCTGTTACATACTTTTGTCTGCAAATTTAATACTTGAATATGAAAAACAATAAAGACAAATTAAAAAATGGTTAATTATAAGCTATTACTATCAATTTTACTGCACAGCTGACAATTATTAAATGACAAAATTTTTGATATTTTTATCTGAAATGATATACCTACATAATACAAGTTTATGAAATTTCATGTCTATTTATTAAAATATCTTTCAGAACCCATATTAATAATTGGAATAATACTACCATTTTTAGTTTAAGTTCTGTATTTATTTATATATTTATTTATTTATTTATTTATTTATTATTAAAACCCAACGTTTCAGTTTATGGTGCAGAAACGTTGGGTTTTAATAATAAATAAATAAATAAATAAATAAATAAATAAATACAGAACTTAAACTAAAAATGGTAGTATTATTCCAATTATTCATGTCTATTTGGTAATAATATATTGATTAAGTGTAATGATGGCTGTAACTCAGGGAGGATGAAGTTTGCGATATGAACCGCAGGCTAGAATTGTAATTTGTTCCAATGAGTAGCAGGTTGCAGCTCTCAAATGCGAATAGAATGCTATACTTTATTTACGATTTTTCAGTAAGTTACAATTTTCGATCTGAATAGATTCAAAAAATTTTACAGTTCAAAATACAAAAATATAAAATGACAAACATATATCATAATTACAGTGACTATTAGTCATACGCCATTATTAACCAATCATAAAATATTGTTTCTACATATACCCGGTGATGCCTGGAACTCCCGAACATACGACTTTATAACATGTATTGTAAAGACATACTTTCGTAATTTTTTGCTTTCCTATTTTAGGTAAAAAAGATTCAAATAAAAGTTGTAGAGCAGAAAATTTTGCATATAAATCAGTAAGCAAAATTAATTTTGTATCGGAAGAAATTACACATAAAAATTACGCAAATGACCCCAAATATAGAAAAAAGAATAACTAATCGACATGTTTGTCAAACTGGGTTAGTTTATTTTTATTATTATTTGTAATTTCTATTCAAGTGAGCAATTATTTATTTAAAATGATAGAAAATTGTTAACGTAAAATATTTTTTCTTATTGATTCAGAAGCAAAATTTAATTCTCTACAATTATTATTTGAAGCAGAAAATTATGAAAGTACCTACTATTTTGCATAAAGTCCTATGGTCAGTAGTTCCAGGCACTAGGCACCACAAGTTTGTAGTTGAATGATATTAATTATGAGGAATTGACTAATACTATTATGATTTAAAAGGATATCAGACTAAGTTTTTAGACAGGTTTTTTCGGATGAATTTGAGATATACGTGTCCACAAGCCACAAGCAGTGAATACACATAATATAATATGTATTCTGGAGTACAAAATGTACTTATCTACAAAAAAATCTAGAAATGTCAAGTTTAGCGTGATCGCAATACCTTTTTCTCTTTTATACAGGCATACAGTACAATGAGAAATAACGAATTTCAAGTCAGGTTTCTGAGTCAGTATGTACAGCGACTTAATAAAAATTGTATGATATACTGAAATAGTAAAACCGAATAACAGTAATAAATTTTGTAGACTGACTGCAGGCATGAAGCCAGATTAAAAGTAGTTTCTATATTTGGTCGACAGTATGACTAATATTTTGTGTCTGAAATCACTTTACGCTTATATGAAATTTAAAAAGTGGGCAGGATTATGCAACTTTGTTGTCTAAAATATTTCGAAACATCAAAATTAATTACTTCCTCACATTTTAATAGCATAAATATCGCCTAAAAACTAGTCTCATATATATTATCAACTCTGCGATAGCCGCTGGAGTTGGATGCTTAGCACAGCGTAAAATTAAACGATAATTACAACCTTCATTACAAGATTACATCCAGCATACGCATAAATATCGATTACACCGTCGACATTCATTTTTAAAAGCAATTTTTGACGTTAATAATTGAAACACTCAGCCCCCGGGCAAGGAAATAACACGTCGTCGGAAACGCGGGCTTTTGCGCACAAAAAATTGTCAATGGACATGACGCAATGTTTCGTCACATGCTGTTTGTACACTGTATTTTATTGTTATATTGTACTTGTAATTAAGTACTTGAATAATGAAGAAACATAGCCCTGTTGTTCGAAACGTGAGAAATATTTGAAATTAAAGGCAAGTAAGAGGTGTTTTTTGGCGATACACTGGTTCAAAAACGGTTTAACCCGGTTCAAACCATTACATTTTAGCGTTGCAACGGTGACGTCACTGACGCAAGCGGTTAAACCGTGTTCAAACCGTTTTGTCAGCCGGTTCAAAACAGTTTGTTTTTAGGTTAATATTATTTAAGGTACCAAAATGATCATTAATAAACCAAATAAACTAGTAAATGTTGAAATGGAAAATAATTTGCCGTTAAATACAAATAAAATAAAAATAAAACATACTCTGATGTTACTATTAATTACAGCAGTTCATTTTAATTTTTAAGGTTAGAAACTTAAAATGACAAATGTCCGTGGTTCAAAACATTTCATTTTAGCGTAGTACGGACTTATGACGTCATTTATGCAACTGGTTCAAAATTGATGACGTTTCGGTTCAAACCGTTTTTGAACCAGTGTATCGCCAAAAAAACAGCTAAAGGTCTAAAACATACTACTAAATATTTAATTTGGCCTATTCTTTCAAGGAAAAGTAAATAAGAAAATGTGAAATGACCCTATTAAAATAAAAAATGATTTAAAGTGGTAACATTGAATTAGTTACTACACACCGATTTTTCACACTTGACCGTTACGTCATAGTTTGATGTTCGTATATTAGATATACGTATCGAAGACAAAATGAAGGAAACCATAAGTAAGACAGAGATAAACATACGATACGTATATCTAATATGCGCACATCAAACTATGACGTAACGGTCAAGTGTGAAAAATCGGTGTATAGTTGAACGACTTTTTTTTCGAAATGATGAGAAGAATAATTATTAATGATTATTACTGTATTATTCACAAATAAAATGAAGATTTTCGTATTTTGTACAGCTATGTACTATTTTAGTATATGTACTCAAAATCGTACAGTAATGGGTTATTTTACAATATAGCAACCGTTACTGCATAGCAACGGTTTTGTCATTAAAATACATTTTGACACAAGGAATTTTTTATTTTTATTTTTTATTGTTTATCTTCTAAATCGTTTTCTATATTCTTTTCATCATCTAGATCCGTTGCTTTGCAAATCGATCTCCAAAAATTAATTTGTTTGGAGGTTGTAAGGTACAAAAAACAATAACTGTCAAGTTAGTTACTTTGTTACTGAGAATCAGGCTACTATATGTTTTTAGACCTTTTTAATTTAGTATATTGTGCCGCAAAAAATTCAGATTTTAATATTAAAATAAAATACGAAAAAATAGTGTACGCACGGCGCCAGAAAACTGATTTTACTGTACTCCTATGCCATACTCGCCTGGTAAACTTTCACTTTTCTTAACTTGAAACGTAATATACTATTATGTCATTATTAATTTACTTCAACATAATAGCTGTGTTTACAAACATATAAGTAAGCTTAAAATACCTTAAAATTAGATCACTTCTAACCTCATACGCACACCTTTCAAATTCATTTTTATCAAATTATGAATGAATAATATAAGGGTACGTCAACTAAAAATCTGGACAATTTTTATTAATAAAATAAACAATAAACATAGGGGCCTGTTAAAAATAACAAACGAATATTCTGTAAACATTAAAATAAAAATACCAAAGATATCTACTGCGGCTGTAAAAATCGAAAAAATTAAAGAGACCGATAAGAGAAAACTGATTGGCAACTTGTATTCGAAGCACCAAAATAGTGGAAAATCTTTTACTGCGAAGCATTTCCAACAGATGAGAGTTGTACGAATCACCATCTACAATATTATTAGAAGAGTTGAGATTGAGAATGAAGAAGCGTTAGAAAGATCTGCTGGAAGTGGACGAAATGCACCAAAAGTGAAGGAAAGAAAAAAACAACAACTTAAAGAGGTGGCGATAGGAAAAATTGGACAGTCTTACAGAAAACTTAGTAGGAAGTTCAAAATTTCTCATGAATATGTTTGCAAAAAAGGAATGTAGTATTGAGAAAAAGAAAATCAGCACCTAAGTAAAGCAAAAAATAATTACAAACCTAGAAAAACCTTCTTCGAAACTTACGAGAAATTTATTTGAATCCGTTTGATGATCGATTTATTATCACAGACGATGTCATATCTTACATTGGATGGATTTGATTGCGTTGAAAACTATATACGAGACCTAATCCATATTAATTGGCCTAGTTTATTTTATTTAGTATATATATATATATAATGCAAATAATAACTAACGTAATTATAGGCATTTTTTAAAATATTATAGATATTTTGGTATTTATATTTGGTTCTTATGCTACAGAGCAAGATACCTATATTTTCTGAAATATTTTGTTTTAATGTTAAACGAAATAATGCACAGCTTTACTAAGAATACAAGAAAAACAAAGTTTGAAAACAATTAACGTCATTTGTGCGAATTATCCAATCTTGATAAATAATTGAAATTTACTAATAAATTTGAGTTATTATTATACTACTGTTAAATATATATGTTTAGTTAGAAATGTAATTTAAAGTTACGTTATAATGTGGAAATATCTTTTTTCTACGACCACAGAAAATTACTCTTTTCTCATGCTTTACATTTACATTTATTCATTTCCCGCAGTCGTGGGTTAAAGTGTGAGAAATTACTTGTCACACAAGTTGCCAACTGTAATATATATATATATATAATGTTAATAGTTAAATATGTATGTATTTTAATTATTAATTATTGAGAAAGAAAAAGTATGTTCATTATTAATAATGTATTATTTACATTTTACTTAAAAATATGGTCGTAGGAAAAGTGTAGTGTGCCACTCGTGCAAAAACACCTATTGCCCACTTGTTTTGATTCCAGCCCTCGACTTCGTCTCGTACTGAAACTCTCACACTTCGTGGGCAGTGGGTGCTTTTCCGCACTTGTTGCACAATATACTATTCTTTAAATAAAAAAATAAAAACTTCCTCCATTATTATTAGAAATAATAATATTTAAGTCTCGATAATAGTATATTATGATACAAGTGTATAAGCTAGCCTTTAAAGCACGCACGACAAGTTTAATGTCGTAGTACTTTAAAGGCTAGCTTATATACGTTTATCATACGCTATTTTTTATTATAAATGCATCATAACCATTTAAAACTGAAAATTATTGCAAATCAAACGGTTTTGATTTTTGATTTAGTGAGTTTGAGCGTTTCCAAGGAGACGGTTAGCAATTATTGGTATTGTTTACGTTAAGTCAACAAGTCAATATATTTTTTTTTCATTGTTCTAGTTGTTATTCATATTTATTGTCATTTTTCGTTACCTAGGTAACTCAAAAATTTAACGTATTTTAATGGTCGATTTACGCACGCTCTTGCGTGTTTTAAAGAGCGATTATGATGCATGTATAATAAAAAAGAATTTAACAAACAGGCCAACAATTTGGTTTAGGGCTCGTAGAAGTTGTCAAGCTTGATTTCATATGACATACCACGTTCTCAAAGATAGTTGTGGTTGACTTTTTCGCAGAGGAAGATCAGCAGCATATACTCGTATAGCCTCTTCTGGCCTTTCTATAAATCAAGATATTTATATACACATTCACAAGAGATGCTATTGAGGTTTTGAAAGATACATTTTTATTCCTCGTTCAGAAAATGTACTAAATGTGTCACAACTAAGACCTATCATCGAACGGTTTTGGTATCAACTAAAACAAAAGATGTAGGCATGAGAACGAGTAGGAAGCAGAAGATCTTACGGCATTGATAACAATAAAAATACAAGTCAAACTTGCCAAATTCATGTGGAATACTTTGGAAGACTAACGGTTAGATTAAAACTAAAGTTCAACAAGCTACTGAGTATGTACCCGATTATATTATTTCGTATTCATTTATACTTGTTTTTACTAAGTCAATATGATTTTCATGTTTGATTAATACTCGTAAATACCATTGATCCAAAAAATGTTCAGATTTGAAGTTAACATACCCTTAAATACGTATGTAGTATCTTATACCTTTTAAATAGGTTGCTGTAATTGACATTTTAGTTTAAACAAAAATTAGTAACTTTTTACAAAAATTGACATTAAAATTTATGCAAGATATCGCTACTTCATTTTAAGTAATTTTATACTGTAAGTATTATGTTTGCGATTAAAATTTAAGCAAGATATCGCTACTTCATTTTAAGTAATTTTCTACTACAAGTATTATGTTTGCGACGTTACACTGACCTTTAAACTAAAGTCTTAAGTTGGAAATGTTTAGCTTTTTGTTTACTGTCAATAAATTCTAAACCTGAAAGAGTGAATGGTTATAGATATACCGTTACATTGATTCATTGTCATGGGAACTAAAACATAAAGCATAAACATAATTCTAATTTTTATTTGTGAATTCACAACTCATTAGAAAATAATATACAATTAAAAAAAAATTATTACTATTAACAATTATTTTAACAATAGCTTTTAAAAATGGTTAGGTATATTGAAAAAATTTAATTTGTTTACCGAACATGTATTCAGGCAAATTAGACTTTTGCTTCCCGAAAAATATTACAAAGCTGAAAATGATTTTAATCCACTCTGAGCATGTCAAATAAGAATTACCTATATAAGTTTGCGACAGTTTCTGCGGTGAGCTTAACTATTGAGAGCCGAAAAACCACGAGATTTTGTAACTTTTTTTGTTTATAACTCGAAAACGGTGCAGCCTATAGAAAATTGTATTCTTTCTAAAATTAAAGAGCACAAAATTTTGTGTCTAATAAGCTCCTTAAACGTCAAATTTGGTTCAGAGGTTTACCCACAATCGATCGTCAAATATCGGCAATTTTTACCAACTTGGCTGAAATGTGGGTTATGTTCATATTCACACGCCTGTAACTCAAAAATGGCTACTTCATATTAAAAATGTCAAATGATGAAAGTTGTAGAGTATCAATTGTTGGACAAAGGAAGCTCCTAATTTTTATAATTCGCTCATTTCTACATTCACATACACGAAAAAACCGAAAGTACACGTAGCGCTGAATTTACGGTTAGAGCTATTTTTGAAGTTAAACGACTTTTGAACCTCGAAACCTCCACATTCGTCCAGTTTTTAAAGGTAAATTCAGAAAGGTCTACTTTTCAGACGAATGAAATTATCATGCCCATATCAGCAAAAAAGTTTTTTTTAAAGAAAAAGTACTTCAATAACTAAAACGTTAATTAATCAGTACTGAGTATTTCAATAGGTACTACAGTCGAACTTCAGTAAGTCGAACTTCGATAACTCGTATTTTTGATAACTCGAATCAAACTGGTTGGCAATAGCACCAAAAATGAGAATTATGGGTAATTTTTAGTTGATAACTCGAACTTCGATTACTCAAATATCTTTATAATTCGAACAGAATATTTGGCGCCAGCTTCAATAAGTCGAATTCTGGGGGAATCCCCTAATTACGTGATTTTGTAACAGGTGTTTTTATAACATGATGACGGAGGCAGTTTGGGTTCTGCACTACTGAAGTTCAAACTTATGCTTTGTTAATTATTATTAAGTGAAAAAAAAATACTGTGCCTACTTGATTTATCACGTTTAAGACATTTTTATTCCTGATGATATGTCATTGAAACGTACTTTAAAAACTTTATCTATTGATGAACATTGAAGCTTTTTTTATTGAAAATCAAAATAAAAAATTCTCTCGTCAGTCACAAATAATTGACTTTTTTACACTAAAATAATGTTTATAACTTTGATCTGAAAATAACAATCTGTATATGTATATCATAAGGTAAGTGATTTTCACTCGAATAAATACATAAATAATATATATATATATATATATATATATATATATATATATATATATATATATATATATATATATGCATTTTATTTAATAACCCGAAGTCTTGATAACTCGAACTTTTTTTGTGGCAAGTCATGGTTTGAGTTATCGAAGTTCGACTGTATTTCAATAAAATAATATCAAATTAGATTGAATTTAACAATCATATTATTGATATACGTAATAACGATTATGCAACTATAATTGATTAATAAATTTCCGAAAAACATCCCTATTTCATCATTTGACATTTTTAATATGAAGTAACCATTTTTGAGTTACAGGCGTGTGAACATGAGCATAACCCACTTTTTAGCCAAGTTGATAAAAATTGCCGATATTTGACGATCGATTGTGGCTTAACCTCTGAACCAAATTTGACGTTTAAGAAGCTTATTAGACGCAAAATTTTGTGCTCTTTAATTTTAGAAAGAACACAATTTTCTATAGGCTGCACCGTTTTCGAGTTATAAACGAAAAACTAAAAAAAGTTCTAAAATTTCGTAGTTTTTCGGCTCCCAAAAGTTAAGCTCACCTGAGAAACTGTCGCAAACTTATATAACTCTTATTTGGGATGCTCAGAGTGGATAAAAATCATTTCCAGCTTTGTAATATTTTTCGGGAAGCACGGCCTTTTTTTGGATTAATTTGCCTGGGCTAATAACAAATATACATGAACAGTTGTTAAAAGATTTTTTATAAATGTAATAATCAATTTCAAAATTCAACTTTCGTTTGTAGAATAAATATTTGATCAAAACTATTTTATTTTTCAACAAATTAAATTGTTTCGTAATATTTCCAGTTTTTAAAAATTATTGTCAAAACAAGGTTGCAAATTGTAAGTTTTAAATATATTTCTGTTATTTATATAAAACAATGTCAGGTACAAAAATTTTATTTGTTATTTTGCTGAATTCATTATTTTAATTCACCATCCGCAATCAGCACCGATATTATGCAGCTTTATGTAATACCTATAAATAAATAAATAAATAAATAAATATACCATCACGGCATATTACCCATTTCTGGGTGTGCCAGTCTCTACAACACATGTAGACATCGGTAATGATGACGATATATTTTACCGTGTGGGCGCTTACCAGGCGTCACCTCACGGGCACTCATAGCTGGCGTGGAGAGTGCACCACAGGGGTCACTTTTGTGCCATTTAAAATTGGAAATATTTGGCGTCTGTCGGGATCGAACCCGGTTCCCCCAGGTTCGCGACCAGACACTCAGGCACGCGGCCACGGAAACAGAAATTGCTATACAATGAATAGGTATAACAAATTCGTAATTTTTCTGCAAAAAAGGAATATCAGAACTTCTTGAAATGAAAATTGAACTACTTACACATATTTTTTTATGTGAATAAAATGATACATATATGTACAGGGTGGAACAAATTCAAGTTCCTTATATGAAAAACTTTCTTATATGCACGATACAGAAAATCGGTGTAGGTCTTTACGAGACTATTTTCAACACGTGTTCCCATTTAAAAAATATTATGTTTGTGTTACATCTCGAGAATTATTAAGTATTCGAAAAATCTAATTACACCACGTTATTCTATATAAAAAAAAAACTATGTGCAAAATATCTGAACGAGATATGAGGTATTTTCAAAATAAGAGAAAAACAAGTTTTAGCCTGTTGTTCAAAAACAAAGGACGATCGATAATTCCTGTGGTAGGTACTTATTAATGTTGCCTGAAAAATCTGGCCCATAAAGACCTACGTCAATTTTCTATAGCCAGCATAATAAGTAAGTTTTTCACATAAGAAACTCGAATTTGTTCCATTCTGTACATATATAGGTACTCGTATAATTGGTGTCCACAGAAAGCAGGGCACCTCTATTAAGTTCTTTATTTATAAAGATATCTATTTGAAAATTTGTATACGTAATATATGTCGCATCATTTTTATATATAAATGGTGAATTCATCACTTCCCGTTTAATCGGAAGTGGCATCAACATTCTTATTTTAAATGGAATACCTTGTGTATTTGTACATTTTTGAATTCTACGTTAAATTCTGAATACATATAATGATATGATTAAAACAACAAAAGTTAGCTATAGGCATCAAATAAAACAATTAAATCGTATAACTTCTCAAAAAATTATAGTTAGGTACGCATTTTAATTGATGTATAAATAAAAATTTCAACAAATACAGAAGCTGTCAGTTTCCAAGTTATACGATTTAAAATTGTTTCATACATAGTCACAGCAACTTTTGTTGCTTTAATTTGAATTTGTTGTATTATTTTTATTGCAAAATTTGACTAGTGGCATATCATTGTATTCAGAATTTAACGCAGAATTCAAAAATGTAAAAATATACCCGGTGCATGTTCCATTTAAAATAAGAAAGTTTATGCCACTTCTGCTTAAACAGGAAGTGATATGTTTGTCATTTACCCATATACATAAAAATAATGCTGCATATGTTAAGTTTACGCATATAATTTTCAATTAGATATCTTTATTAATAAAGAAGTTAACAGGGGTGCCCCGTTTTCTATGGACACCCGATATACATAATGTTATTTCAAAATTATGAATGCACCATATAGAACTGAATATGCATTTTATGAAATGGAATTACTTTAACATAAAATCATAGTCGGATAGATTTAATCATATTAAATTATTTCCGCAAAGAACTCTTGAGAACCATTACAGTAAAGCATGATATAAAAACACATTGCTTTCTTCGTTTCTATTAAAGTGCAATATTCAAGAAATTTCGAGTTGAGATCTTAACAAAATTCTTATTCACTACCTTTTAGAAAGTGCCATAAAGATTTTGAAGTGGTTATGTAAACTATGAAACGACTTTTTTTATTAATACTTAAATTAAATGGGCATACATATATACATCCATACACATAACTAGCATTGTATTTATACAACGATATTGTTACTCGTTGTTTCTTGTAAACTACGAATAGATATATTTATATAGTATATTCCAGAGAGAGTGCCCTATATATATATACATTGAGAAACGTATGGAAGATACGAAGTATACTAAATTCGATAAAATATGTATCATTAATAGCCATTTTAGGCTTCTTTAAAGAACGCGTGTTAGAAAATAATATCTATTAGTTTAATAAGGCAAAAAAGTGGCATATTTACTTCGAGAGCGGTGTTTCATAGACGAGGCGAAGCCGAGTCTTTGAAATTAGCTTAGGAAGTGAATTTGCACTTTTGCCTTGTTGAACCTTTCAGGGTTTGTAAAAACTAACACATGAATGATTTTGTTGAGTCACAGGGTAACAAATTCATATTTTTTCTACCCGCGGCAGTGACTGCAAAGCGTTGTTGTATAATAGCTATCAAGAAAATTATACTTTTAATGCCAATCAGCGAAAAATAAAATATGTATTTTATTCCATTATTCACATTTTTTACTCCACAGAATGACGTCCATGTAAATAAAATTAAATTCCGTGTCACAAGACAATGGGATACTAGTAATAACAAAAATAAGTAAATGGTGACATACTTTCTACCTCTCGCTGAGAGATATTGGATTCATGCTAAACTTGGCATGTCCAAATTTTAGTGAATAAGCACGTTTTAAGGTCCCTAGAATCCGATTATAACATTTTTACGATGTGTGTGTGTGTGCGCGCGTAGGTATGTGTGTCTGGTTGTTGGAAGGACGATTCCTATAATACTTAAGCAGACCTGTTTAACTACGTATTCCTCAATCTGACATTAATGGAAAGAGCTAAAAGGGTTTAATAATAATTGGACAACCGGAAGTAGCAGTTTTTTAAAAATTCTTGTAAATATTATTTTTTAAAAATTTTGTTATTACAAATATTGAAGAACATATTGATTGAACATAAAGAAAATATAATATATAGAATAATCTGTTGCAATAAATCGCACAGTCCAGACTACACCAAAGAAACCAGTTGTCAAATTCAAATGTTTCTAATTTATAGATAAATATCAGTATCAAAAATCAACAGTTTTACTGACATTACTGAAAGCTCTTTCTGGGAACTGCATTTAATATTTCTTATTGAATTATTAATTAAATATTTAAAATGTTAGGTAGGTATGTATATTAATAGTAATAGCACTTTCCTTAAGAAATACCGCCAATCCCGTCAATGAATTGAACCCATTTTGAACATTTTAGAAGAGTAAGACAAGATTTCTTATAGAATGAAAGAAAATATATAATTAGAATTATTTATGTGTACAAGAAATGTTAAATTCCATACTTATGTAACAAAAATGAAATGGCAAGAGGTACTGTGCTGGCCACAACAGTTTTTTTTTTTAAATTCGTTTTACGATTGCCGTTTTTTCCCCATATTATTCAGATAATTTACACATATATTATATATTACTAGCGACCTACCCCGGCTTCCTACAGAAACAATTTTTAAAACAAGGATTGTGTTTGATGTCCCAAGTTCCGGAAAGATCAACATTGGGCTTGGATGCGTTCCAAAACCAAACTCCACAGTATAGAGTAGACTCAAACTCAAAACCGTTCCAAAAGTTATGAGTATTACTACTCCAGGGAAAAATGTAAAGTGTTCAGAAAATATTAGAATTTAGTCGAAGGGCGTACTGTTTGTACCCTACAAAATTAGGGGTACACACATACATTTTACGTTTCTACATTCTACTTCAAGTACAATTTATTTTGGTATTTTGAAACAGATACAATCGGTAACATTAAAACGCTTGTTGTGCACTTTCTATTAAAGATTGGTATATGCTGTCATGGTCTTTTTTTGTACAGCTTTTTATACTTAATAATTCTTCCATACATTGTTTACTACATACATATAACATTAACGGTTTAGCCAGCATAACCCAAGTATACTGTGACATATGTTTATTTGTTGACTTACTTTAGTAAAATCACCACTGTCCCGTTTTCTTTTATTATAGATCATAATATTTCATACATGTAAACCTTCCCAGAGAAACGCTCTAGAGAAAAGTGAAAATCACCACAAAGTCTCTCTTGTAGTTCTCGAGATAGAACGAAAAGAGACACAGACAGACAGAAGGACAGAAGTGTACTAACTGGGGACTTCATAATAAGTAGAGAAGAGATTGCCGTTTTGAACAAATAACTACAGAAAAATTACACCTAAAACAAATAGTGGAAAAATCATGTCAGCCACCGGGATTTGAACCAGAGACCATTACTCTTCCGGATTAACGCTCTAAAAGTAAAGGTCTCAGTTTCATGATCTTTTCACAATTTATTCCATATATATGTATATCTGTGGCTTGGATCAAGAAGTGCCTAAATCACTTTTTTGACTATGTCAATCAAGTCATAAAATATAATAATAATAATTTCGTTTTTTAATACGCAATGATAAACCTGATTATAAACCCTTTCCAAAAATATGAGAAATACAAAACAATGGGGTATCTGACTAAATTTTGATTTTTATATATATGATACTAGACCAAAAAACAAAATACCCGTATTTTTTTAAATTGATTAATTATTCGTAGTTTACGAGAAAATAATTATTAAAACTTTAGAGAAGGGATCTGTGACGTCAGTAGGGTAGAATGATAGAAGAAGACAGTTAGACTGAGATAGATATATAGTGGTAGGCGAAAGTGACATCAGCTGTCACGTTCGCCATTCCATAACCTATCACAACATATCTATCTCAGTCTAACTGTCTTCTTCTACCATTCTACCCTACTGACGTCACAGATGCCTTCTCCAAAACATTAAATTGCTAATAATAATATTATTACAAACTAATGTTTAGTTTTTATTATTATAATGAGAAGCTATAGAGGTTTGTTTTTATATATTATGACATATATTGAAATTCGATTATGGTCACATACCCCATTGTGTAAAATAAAGCATTAAATAATTAAGTATATTTACAAAAAACTAATTCGCTTGAACTGAAAACTAACAGATTTTGACATATGCACTTCTTGCACCAAGCCATAGACTGTTAACTCATTGTTAATTTATATACTGTTGAACACCAAACTTTAACTTTTAGTTAATTTAAAACAATTTCTTTACTTTTAAAAGTTCTTCAGATTCTTTTACTGGGATACGGATATGCATATCCAGTATTTTTAGATGTCATGAACAAAGAAGTCATTTTTCTGAAAAAAAGTTATCTCTAAGTTTACTCTACATAAATTTTTATACGTATTATAAATTCCATATCAGATTTCCTTGCCACAAAACAGCAGTCCACAAAGCAGGGCTCGGGGCCCATGAGCACGCGAGGGTTCGTCCCCACCACCGGCTACATGGTCCGCGCTCTACAGCCGCAACTGCTCTATCTGCTCCGCTGCTCACAACATAGTCAGTCACGAATACGATTCACGGCTTACAGCCACGAGGATCTCTACAGTGCTAGTGTAGTGCATGTGACAGTGCGCGCGAACTCATCATCATCATCATACCAAATTGCAGATTGTAGAACAACCACTAGGGGTTACCCAGCCAATTGTCAGCGAACGGTTAGTAATCAAGAGGGTGCATTGTTGTCATCAAACTTCGTTGTTGCGCATTTCTACGCAGTGATTGATTATAGGGGGAGGAAATTGCTTGGACAGATGTGGTTATTTGGTTGTCAACCCTAAAATGTAAATAACAATAGGTGCTTCATTTGCTAGCAATTATGTACCCACATATCATTTTCAGAAAGTTGTGTGCATTTACACCACTACCTTGCAGTCGTTGCACTATTTAATATGCACCGGCGGGTTGGAAATTAGATTAGTATACGAGCAATAGTACAGTTGCAGGTTAAATAATGCAGAGCACCAAGCCACCAAGCGATGAAAATGAATGTTTAGATTTTGTTCTTGGTTGTAAAGGTAAGTTGTTCGTTGTTCCTAGTCGCGTCAGGTCTTGTAGACTCCAGAATATGATTTATCACGGTTGGTTGTTCGTGGTGACGTCAGCGGGTGAAGAATGCGCGTTGTTGTTGCTTGCTGGTAACGGGGCCAACTGTTAATGATGCGTTTGGCGCGCCAAGATCTGCGACGGAGACGGAGCCTGAGTCGGAGACCGACCGGTGCTGGGTTCATGGCGTGCTTGTGGTTCAAACAAACAAATCGATATTCGCGTGTCGTCGCTGCACCGCTGCACGCCGCGTGGTCTGCAGCACCCTGCGCAACCGCCGTCGCCAGGACCGGATTTCGACTTTTACTTCTGGCGCCATACTATTATCTGAGAAAACATAACTAACAACATCGACGCTAATAACAATCAAGTTAATTACTCGTCAACTTTACCTATAAATTATGCCAATATATTAATTTCTTTTTAACCAATATTAATACTAATTATAATTAAGCACTTCTATCATTTAACACGTATTGTCTTCTATACCCGTATAATGTAAATAATGTTAAGAGTATGTACGTCGGTTATTTGTCCGGATACGGTGTGCTTTTTGTCTATATCCTTTCTTGTTTTACGACCGAGATTTTATTTGTCATTAAGTTCTAGAATTGTATTCAAATGTCCATGTTTAGTTTTCGTGGGCAAATAAAAAATGAATTACAAAAATAACGAGTTTCTAACTTGGTCTAATTGTACATGATGAAAGCATTAATCATTGCTCAAATTTTTACTAGGACATGTGCTTTAGAGTAATTAAAAAGCAATTTATTATGTATTTCAAGAGCCTCTCAAAGCCATGAGTTCGAGTATTGAATAGCGGAAAGAGAAATCTCACTAATATTTTTACCTACAAAGTAATTACAATCTGCAATTTCAATTACTATAAAGTGTGTACAGTTGTATTTTAATGGCAAAGAAGAAAAAATATCTAAAATCCGACTCCGTCTCTGGTGGTAACGGATCTCATTGTTGGTCTCTGTCTCTCGTATCTAGTATCTCTTTTCAGCTCTATTATGTATCCCCAAGCGTGGTGCGGATGGGAAATCTTATCTCTCCATCTCGCTCTACTTACCTAGCACTCTCATTCTAGCCCTAGCGCTAGCATACCTGTCAGGGTTCACCTTTTTCTGTAATACTTATTCCCCGTCCCTTTCTACGTTATTGCGTCTTTATACGCTTTTATATAACACAAGGGTCTCGGGCTCAGTACGTCTGCTGCTCGCTACCTTTTTGGATAATGTTATCCGCTCTCTCGCTCGCATGGGTTATCTGTTCCTCTTTAAATGTCAATCTTTCGCTTCACTTCTTATCCTCCTTTTAATTTTTTCTAATATTATCTTTCTGCAGATAAACTTGTTTGAAATTCTTATAGGCCTGTTGAAACATCCGCAATCAATTATTCTTGAGATTTCTCCCGGGAGAATTTTCTGATAGAGAACTTAATTACAAAGCCGTGGAATACCACGGAAGCTCCAGCGGTTTCCTTGGGATATTAATTATCTTCTCGAAGACCTACTACTGACTGATATATTAAAGAACTAGACGGAATTATTTCTCTGGACGATAAGCTTCTATCACTTTATATGACACTGTCATATGGATACGTAAGCTGTTTTATTCTTTTGATAAGTTTAGTTTTTCTTTTTCATAGATTGTGTAGCTAGGTATGACATGTGTCAACAATCGTAACGGGGGCTTTAGGAAATACATTTATATTATATGTTAGTCATGTTACTGCCGTTGTTAACTACGTTACTGTACGGTACAGAGACGTTAATGTGCCGCTAACCACAAAGGTAATTAAAATCATATTTGGGAACCACGTATTGTACGAGATCGTATATTCAGACCCCTTTCATCATGTGCGGTAAAATTATTTAATTAATCCAATAAACGAAGCCCATTTGTGAAATGAAGCTGTCGCCTAGTTTTTTCGTTATAATTCAATCATTAATCAATATTTATTCAATGATGCGCAGATATTTCAAAATTAATCATATGATGTTTTATTAAATACGACTCAGTAAGGTAAACATTTTGCATATTTTAGAATAAATATACAAATAATTAAATAGAATCAAACGTTATCATATCCCAGAAGTTTATTTACTCCGTGGTTGGGTGATTAACCCCTTTACTCATAAATTCAAGTGTCTGTTTACAGACACATCATCACTGGTTTCCTAGCATCGTGCTGTTGACGATATTTCTCACGTCTGGTAACTCACATTTCTGTTGTTTATCTTAGTAAAGTATTTTAATGTGATATGCAGTGGAGACGCACTCTTCTCCATGCACAAGATCATTATTTTTGCTCACGTTTATGCACTTCTTTTGCACTTTGTTCTTATTCAAGCTTATCCAATTATTTTTACACGTTAGATGATTTTCTCATCATTAATTTTTTTCGCATTCCTTATTCCGTGCAATAATTTGTTAAATATTTTTGTTGTTATTTTTCCTATGCTAATTATAATAGACATAATTTGTGATAACCTTACTTATTCTTTAAGTCATCTTATGTTGAATGTCACTTAGATAAAGCTGCGGTATTTATATTTTTCTGGTTATGGCATTAATTTTATATAAAACTTCGTTAAAGATTACAGTTACAGAAATGCAATATAATAATTTATCTACAAACAACATTCTATAATTGGAACTAGAGTACCAGAAAAACAAAATATAATAGTTTATTTAAACCGTTATTTATTCTTTCTTTTCAATCTGTTGTATATTAAAAACGCGTGTGTAAGTTTTATTGTATTTTTCGGCGCCCACATAATCCAAAAAAAGAGTTATTAAAATGTTTATGATGGAACTTTTGTTGGTGTTGAAAGAAATATTTAATAATCTTGATGAAAAGAAAATGTGTGGTTGGTTATATTTGGAAAGAGAATTAATAGTTACGAGATGAAATCTATATGATATGTAATGCTGAGACAGAGACGCCATATTTAAAGCCTTTCAATTCGAAGTAGAATGCCCTCGCCTGAGTAACGGCATCTAATAACAAAATGACTCACTACTCACTCTAACAATAAGAATCAGCGTCCATTCATCTCTGACTCAAAATCCAGGATTGCTCATCAAGTTTCCGACCACGTAATTTCAAACTAGAGCAATACGTTCCACTTATGAGTGTGAGGAAACTAACTAGTAAACTATATAGTATAGTAGTGGTTTATCCTTCGGCAGTGTTTCCGCACTAAATATTAAATGCCATAATTCGGAACCGGTTCCAGGGCGACTTTTACTTTCTAAGCCTCTGGGTTCGATTCTCCAAGCGAAGGTGAAGACGATACGCTAGCACCTTGCATATTTGAAGACTTGCTTACCGGCACATAGCTTTTGGGAATTGTAGTGTTGTGGTCGCAGTTTCGGCTGATGACTTCACCGTCTTTAAATGTGGCTTGAACTTCATGCGATAAACTGGTCACCTCCTGATAAACCGAGATGAAAAAATAATAAGGTATTCTATAAGTACTCAATTGCGTTTTCTCGGAAATCTAATTATTAATAATTGTGGTTTTAACGTACGTACGTCGACTAGTCGCCTTCCTGTGTGATTAAATTCACGAGAAATGAGAAAAATTTAATCATACAAAAATTATTAGTTGGAGTTATACTATATGTGTATTAGATCATTCCGATTTCACAAGCGTTTACACAGTATACCTTTAATAAATGATATCATACTATAAGTACATACATGAATTTTCCTTGAGCTAATTCAGAAATAATTTATCATGATGAATAACTACCATTGGATTATGCAAATTAATGGACTTTGATTACATAAAATTTATTTAACGTACATTTGAAATGTATACAAACACCTGCGGGTATATCTACAGGGTGTCCAATTATGTAAATATCAAGTAACACATAATATAGGTGACTAGGAAAATACACGGCAGCGTTAAATTAATGCATAAAATGTATTCATTAATCAACATAAAATTATTGTCGATAGTATCAACATTTAAATTAGGGAAAAAACTGTTATGTATGTAACAAATAGTTATTAGGAAATAAATCTAAATTCCCATAAATTTTCGTATTAATTTAATTATTACATTAATACAGTTCGTAATACTTTTTACCAAGTAAAACATTGTTTTGGTTTTTGTTGATTATTGAATCTTGCGAAAACTTCCTATAGATAATTTTTTAGCAGAATACAATTTCATATTGTTTTAAAATTATTTTTGGATGATATTTTATCTCATCTCATACGTATTCTGATGATTGGCAAACACTGAGTCATGTCATTGTATTTAGTTTTATGCCTATTTTTCTATGAAGTCTATTATATTAGATAAAAGTTACAACACTAACAGAACATTTTAGTGATAAATTTTCGTTTTTTGCTTATAATTTTTTTGATTGAAATTTATATTTGATTTTAAATTGTTCTTCCAAACGTACCTTTTTTATGAAAATAATTCACAACAATTGTCAAAATATGTATTTCATTTTCGAGAAATTTATATCAATTTTCATATGAAACCCAAAATAGCCTGAAATCAGGGGTGTAGTCGAAAGTATACGCGGGTATACGCCGTGTACCCTCTGGATTTTTTAGGTGCCCGAGCGTGTACCCTTTGCTTTTAAATATTTGAGACAAAAATTATAAAAATTAAATCAACTAATGAAAATTTTATCCCACAATTAATATCATTTTTCTTAGAAATTATATTGAAATTATCTTTATGTTTATAAAATGTACTTTATTTGATTGGCGTCGCCATCTATTATTGAAATTTTAATTTTTGTTATATAGAAGCCGTATACCGTTTTCAGTTTTCGCAAAATGTACGATTAGTAGTAGGCAGGTTTGCGACTTTGATACGTAAGGCAGTATTTAATTATTTTTTTTGTGTTTATAGTTTTTGTATTTTGAATTTTAGTTGAAAATTTAAAAGATGACATTAACTTCGTATTAAGTCACAATGTATAATAGTCGCGCGCATATTGTGTTGTTGAGTTTCGATTTTAGACAGTTTATCCAGATAAATATATTTCTCTTTTGTAAAATGTTCTGTGATCTGGCAATTTATTTTTATACATGAAAGGAAAAAAACATGCAACTTCACATCCCTTGAAAAAATGTAATTTTCAATTATAAGGCATTTGACCTTGAATGAAAAAAAATTTCGCCTACGGCGCCATTTTATCTTGGTTTATGAACCCCCCCCCCCCCCCCGCGTATTTTTTTCTTAATTATTGCCGCCCCCCGTATACCCTTTGTTTCCAAATATATTTTCAGCGTATACCCTCTGCTAATTTTACGACTACAGCACTGCCTGAAATCCATCATTAAACAGAGAATTTTATTCTTTCATATAAATCACATGTACACTAAAATATAAATTATCTCAGATTACAAAATTAATAATTTTTTGAAACATAAAAAAATAAACAACTTATCCTAGACATATTGTATATTGAAGTTATGAATTATCTTAGGGTTCCCGTGGCCGTGTGCCTGAGTGTCTGGTCGCGAACCTGGGGAAACCTGGTTCAATCCCGACAGACACCAAATATTTCCAATTTTAAATGGCACAAAAGTGACCCCTGTGGTGCACTCTCCACACCAGCTATGAGTGCCCGAGAGGTGACGCGTGGTGAGCGCCAACACGGTAAAATATATCGTCATCATTACCGATGTCTACATGTGTTGTAGATACTGACACACCCAGAAATGGGTAATATGCCGTGATGATATTTATTTATTTATTATGAATTATCTTTGTAACAATACATTTTATTACTTTGAGTACTAAAAAATTAACAGTACCTCTCGCAGAACCTACAATAATTACTATGTGTATGTGCTATAGAATTTAAATGATTAATAATTAAATACATGTTATCTTTAAGGAATAATTGGATTCAATTCCATAGTTCTTTCAGTGAAATATAATTATTACTATGTCAAGGTATATGAGAAAATTAATGAAACAACTGCGGATGACGTTATTTTTATATTTAAATATCAACAAAAATTTACACAAATATTCGCGGAAAAAAAATAATGTTGTGTAATCCCTGATAATAATTCTTATGTCAAGCAATGAAAACAATTAAATGATGCTATAGGAAAAGTATGCAATTGAACTTGACAAAAAAATCGCGCAATTGTTCTAATGACTAAAATTGTGTCACTGAAACAACAAACTAAAACTAACAAGTAGGAAAGTGGCGATAAGAACAATACCAGCATGAAATTGCAGCCGTAGGAATCACACACGGTTGCACAAGCAACATTTAAATTTCCACATTTAATTAAAATAAACAACATTTAATGAAAAATGAAAAACACGCTTTTAAGCCTACAAGAAAACGTCTTCTGATTAAATATTGTCAGTTTTAATTAAAGCCCTGAGTAAAGTAGCATTTACACAACCGGACATGAAACATCTGCCATGTAGGTTTCGCGTTTCCAACAATTTACTCCTAGAGTTGCGAGGCTAGATCTTTATGAATTCTACGGGCGCACAGAACGCATTAAACTACATATTCTTTCTATATTTTTTCCACTTTAATGCGATTATGAACTTGAACTTCAGGACGAAGAAAACTGTGACACGTAATCGGGACATTTTGGAAAGGAATTCTCTGAAATCTATTCTCGTAAATTTATAATCATTCAATGTTATGTTGATGGGGTCCCGTGGCCGCGTGCCTGAGTGTCTGGTCGCGAACCTGGAGGAACCGGGTTCGATCCCGACAGGCGCCAAATATTTCCAATTTTAAATGGCACAAAAGTGACCCTTGTGGTGCACTCTCCACACCAGCTATGAGTGCCCGTGAGGTGACGCCTGGTAAGCGCCCACACGGTAAAATATATCGTCATTATGACCGATGTCTACATGTGTTGTAGATACTGGCACACCCAGAAATGGGTAATATGCCGTGATGATATATTTATTTATTTTATGTTATAAATTGAATGACGCATCTTTCCATTGTATTTATTAGCAAAAATAATACGCTTAGTTTTAAGATGTGCGATGAAAGGAGATAAATAGACGTAAAAAGTGTAGATGTTAGATACTTTGAGATTTTGAAAACTTTGATTACTTATTTATACTACCGTGCTACGCGTAACTACAGTTTTGAGTTATAGAGGTTTTTACATTTTGTTTGTCTTTTCTATTACTTCTCGCACTTTTACAAATAAATTTGAGACTTTTGTTGTTAAACAATTCTGTATTTTTTTAAATTATAAATTAATGAAAATATGTATTTACGACTTTTTTGTTTAGCAATTTTCTTTGAGTTACTAAATAAAAAATCGGATTTATGCTCTTAAATATGGACTTCCAAACTTAGTGCAAAAGATGTCAGATACGATCTTTTTGCTTATTACGGCAAAATGATACTGTTTTTAACGTATGTCCATTGTCCAAATTTTAGCACGAAAATAAAACTCTATATTTTTTCGTATACCCAATGAAAATTAATGTCTTTCCTGGATAAGAAACAGTAATGAAAAAACATAGCAGCACTTTTCGTCATACTTAGAAACACTACTATGAAAATCGCACATTCTGTAACTGGAAACTGTTACAAAATGAGCACATTCTGTTACAAAATAATATTCTGTCACAGACAGCTTATTTTTCAATTTACTCATTTAAAATACATAGGAAATGCAATTGTTTTCAAAAACAAAAACTAATTAATACGCCTTATTTTACATTTTCTTAAAGTTTCTACTCGCGAAACCGTAGCTTTTGTAAAATTTATACTTAAGAATTAAACTTTTACAATCGCTAGAAAACTACTTTTCTTTACCTAAAACTATATGTTCTTTTTTGTACAATCGTGCAAAACGTAGATAAAAAAACACACATTTTGAAAATTCGTAGTTGGCCTTTATAGAATGTGCAGAAAGTTTGTTTTTCTCCACGTCATTAACGGCAACATGGGTTTGTACATATATACTTTTGTAAAACCAATGTAATTACTAAGAAAACATCTTCATTTGACTTAGATAGTTGTAGAAAAAATATTGTTTGCAAAAAAAAAAAATATTTAGTGCATTTGTCGAGCATGCATTAAATATAAACTTCATGTACTTGTTACGCAAATAAATATAACTGTAGTTTATCAATGTTATCACTGTTAAGTGATAAAATTACTACAAAGAATAAACAATAAACCTCACAAATGAAATCTAAATATGTATCAGATTTGCAGTTTTATAGCTAGTACGCATATCTGAGCAAAAAATGCAAGGTATTTCTGCAAAGTTCTGAATATGCAATGCATTTTCATTTCATTTAATTCTCTATTAAAAAGTCAAATGGTTTTAACAAGTAAATAGCATAAATTCTGATCGTGACAGATTTATTGATTTGAAAATGTCTTTTCACCGTAGAGGACATCCATAATAATACGGATCGGTTTTGTCTTGGACCGTATTCGAACCCAGGTTATGGAATCCATCACTTAATGTATTTACGTTTTTCTCAAAGAAAGACTGCTCCAATCTTTTTATAAATATTTCAAAAGAGAAATAAATTAATAAAACTACATACACTTTTTATCTTATTGATGATCATCACGCATGCACCCCTCAAAAACTACTAAATCAGCGTTTTTGAAAAACGATCAATGTGGAAAAATGTTGCATCAAGCTAGCTAGACCATAACATTTTAAAGGTCACGCCATGAACCAAAGAGTTTTGGAGGCGGCCAATCAATGTTATTATATACTAAATACGGAAAAATAAAAAATTGAAGAAATTCATACAAAATTCCAAGTATTAGCGAGATAATAATATTCTTTGACACAAAATAAATATCAAATTGTTTATATTTTAATGTTTATAATACGTAGCACGCCTGTCATAACTGTTATCTGCAAAACTTTACGTCGTAAAACATTTATCGTTTAATAATTTGTTGTGATTTTATTGCTTGAGATAGAGATTTTCTGAAACAATCACTTCTATTTATGGTGCTTACATATTTGAAATGTAAAATTTTTTTTAGAACTAAAATAGAAATGAATTTACATTTTAGAACACGAGCATTTACATATATAAACAATTCTTTTGAAACGTAGTCATGTATGCATATTAAACAAAAATAATTGCGTTTCATTTATTTTGAACTGGTTTCACTTTGAAGTATATTTTCGCAAATGAAATAAAAATAATAAACAAATATAAATAACATACACTCAGATGAAAAAAAAAACGGACCATTATTTTTTTATTTTTATTTTTGTTATTATCTCGACAACTATAAGAGCTACGAAATAGGTTAGCAAGACAAAAATTGTCCTATATTAGGATGCCATTTTAGCAATATATTGTTTATTCAAAAGAAATGCATATGTCACTAGATGATAAAGACAAATATACAAATTTTGCAGTTTTTTTTTGTTTTTGCAAAACTACTAAGTATAAAATATCTCTAGATTTTGATTTGCACTTCTTTAGGACACTTTCGAATGGAGATACTCATTTATTGTCACTATTGGATTTCTAGTTACAAAACCAAACATTCTTTATAATTTCATATTTGTTACTTTTTATTGTCCATTAAATAAACCGATAAGTAACATCTGTTACCTTTTATAAACTGTAATAGTTTGTCTTTCATTGGACAAAGTTAAAAGTTTTATTTAAAATGGTTTAAAAACAATGCTGTTGTTAAGAAAAATTAAAGTAAAAAGTGGCCTGTTTTTTGCACCTAGCTTATAAACATATCATCGCGGCTTATTATCACTTTTAAGTGCGCCAATCTATTTTTATTCGTAGATTTTGGTACTGTAATAACTAACGAGCGCACTTTCATAATAAGAGCGCTCTTACATTATATTCTTATGGGGAGTGTGCTCCATAAAAGCGCTTTTATTATAAAAGTGCGCTCGTAATATGGGCCTACATATATTTAGGGCGTTTACGAAGAGTCACTTCATGTGCTGTCATTTTGTGCTAATTTTTTGGAAATTTTAAATAATACACGGCATAAATTTTAAGTTACACTTAAAAAACTTATATTTGATATTTCATTTCGACATAATATTCTCAAATGAAAGAAAAATTTAAAATTTTATTTTAAGAGATTCCATTGGCCATAACTAAAATTTATATCATATCTACATATAAATTATTACATTAGGTGAGATCATAATAAATTGTTGTAATTATAAATAATGGAAGATGAATACAAGCTCCCATATTTTTAGAATTATTATAAGGCTCTTCATAATACAGTAAAAGTACTTGTTACAATTCGATCCAGTAATCTGCATAATTTGTTTCGCTTGTTGATTCCTTGATAAAATCACAAACTCTTTTACTCAACCAGCGTTGTTTCTATATCGCCCTGATTCAATGTCAGTGCGACCGCTATAAACAAAAACGCATATCACTGTTATTACGTTTAATTCTCATCATCTACAATTGCACCGGTTTTCCTGCACTTATAGCGGTGGGGGGAACATAGTAATTGAAAAGCCATGTAATTAAATTCACTTGGCTGAAAAGCTATTTCAGCCAATGTAACAAGGAAGACTCTAATCATTTGCAACTGGAAAATTTGGCACACAATTTCAATGAAACACACAAGTGGTAGTCATACTCATGGTATTTGTAACTTATATACGTACGAGTGGGTACGTGTTGTTTTCATTTTCTTCAAGGCATTTTGAAATCAATTGTTTTCAAGTAGCTTTGTTTTCTTCCACGAAACAAAATAAACATTCACGATTTTCTTTTTTTATTGCTACTGTGCATTACCACGTTTTTTAAAGTCACAAAAAAGTAATTGTGCGTACTCTCTCTGAGTTAGACCGCCTACTTTTCAATTCACCCTTGTATTTTGAGAGCGCTCATTCTACTTATTTCTATTATAAAGTCTCCTTGGACGTGGTGTCATTAAAACTATTACCGGTTTAAAATTTAGTACAGAATTGAAAGAAATCTATTTCTCCGTAAGCATTAAATTGATATTATACGATTATATAATGCAATTATTATTAACCATATTATTTATAATTATACCTTTTTAGTATTTCCCAATCCCAATGGAAAACAAGTTATTATTTTATATGCTTTTTATGTCAAAATGTTACATGTAAATTTATTGTTATTTCATAATTATGTTAAATACTATAATGACTGGTCTCTGCAATTACGCATATGTGACGTGATACTCATTGGCAAAACGAAACAATAATGATTTATTGCGTTTATATACAAAAAAAGTATTCATTTTCCGAATAATATTGACTGTAAGATAATTAAACAAGCTCTTTTGAGTACATTATGATATAAGTTCGCTATATGTATTTTTAATTCATATGTAAAGTTCATACAAAGAAAATTCATTTTACGTTAATTACAGAGAAGCATTGTATGGATATATTTTAAAAAGTTGTTAATTATAGCTTATAGCTCCTGTCAAATTTATATTCATAACATATATAGAAATAAATGAAATCAATATAACACAAAAAAAGAATAAAAAATTTATTGTATTCTATTTTAGGCAGAGCGGTAAGATTTTATGGTAGTGTGTAATGTTCGAAGTCACGATAAATTACTATTGTTACTTTCCGTAATGGGGCTGTTTTGAATATAGCACTAGTCATAAACCAAAAATGAATATAATAACTTTTGTAGGTGGAACCATTTCAAATTATTGTGCTAGATGGAGTTTTGTTAATCTATTGTTTCCAGCTGGAAATATTTTATGGTTTGTCTGGCTACTGTCATTTAGTTTCATAAACCTGTGAAATGTGTTCTGAACTAAAAAACGAAATTTTGCAAATTACTCAACAAGCTTCAAACAAAGTAGTTATGATATAATTTTTACAATAGTTTAATCCAGAAACTCTGATTTTGTGAGTATATATTTTTTAAATTATAAATCCCATAAGTAAAGTAAACAGTTCAAAAACATTAAATTTAAGTTATAAATATCTTATCTTCTATATATGAAATAAATGAGAATTAGCATGTCTGTTCCATAAAATGCATATCATTACAAGAGTAAATTGATGAGTTAAAAAAGTTAATGTACGACTTTAAAACGCGTTTTTTAGTTTATACTCAGTAAGAGGTTTTGTAATTTATACACTCAGATATAATAATTATACTTGTTTATTACAAACTAATGAAAATTGGTGTTAATATAACAGATAATTATAATGAAATTGTATCAGTCTGTAAATGTACCTAAATTGGTAAATTACATACCTACTCGCTACAATTTAATTACATTGAAGAAATAGAAATTATTGGAAAACTAATTGAATAAAGAAAAAACGGAACAAGTTGCGCGAAGCTTGTAATCAGTTTTTAAGAAAAATACTGCGGTGTTAATGAAATCATCTGGAA
The DNA here is from genome assembly GCA_943142095.1 of Ophonus ardosiacus. Classification (NCBI taxonomy): domain Eukaryota; kingdom Metazoa; phylum Arthropoda; class Insecta; order Coleoptera; family Carabidae; genus Ophonus; species Ophonus ardosiacus. The sequence goes on along the minus strand of OW964830.1, from coordinate 22,432,794 downwards.
AGTAATGAAAGAGGAACATCAAGAAATGAATGAAAAAAGTTTCTAGACCTCTCTTGTAATTTGAACTTGATTACAAAATCGATGTAGTTTTCTGCTTTTAAAAAGGGCACAATCTTCTCAGCGTAATTCGGTGATTTAATTAAGATTCCTGAAAATGAAATCGATAAGATACAGTTGAAGCCGAAGCATAAATCATTTGTAGGAGCATTATCATCTGCGCATACGAAAATAGATATACAACCTTGATAATGAAGATCGGAAATTTCTAATTAGTAGAATGTTTAGCGACTCCCTGACATAATTATTTACAGTTAATTGGAAAATCAATGGTTTTATCAAACGGAAAAACGAACGTGACTATATGATATAAGGTTTTCAAACACTATTGATTACCTCTAATTACGTATTTTGTAATTTTAAACCAACAGTTCCCACAGTTACAGCTTCCATAGAACTTCTCATTGCTAATTATTACTTGTCAGAGAAGTAATAATACAAAAGTAAATTTAGTTTCTAAACTATGTGTTAGTTTTCATGGGCGTTTTAAACGGTAAAAGTATAATAATCGGATACAACAAATTATACCTATTTCCGTAATTTGAACAGTATCACGAAAGCAACAAAATTTATATGGCATTTTTGACAGACCATTTACACAACAGTCATGATACTGATTGTGTAAATTTATGCAGTTCCTGATGGCGAAACAGGACATTTACCACTTCCTGCAGTTTGGAAATGGTTAATCGTTAATTAAATAATGGAAGCCATTCCAGAACGAAACGATAATTTTATCCGATTCAAATTGATAAACGGATTTAATATTGTATACAATTAAATTAAGGGAATTAAATTCAGTAATACATTTCATTTAAAAGTATACTTTTATACAATAGAATTAACAAATTAAATGTCAAATTTAGCGTCAGAAAATTTATTTTAAAAGTTTTTAACGCTTTTACAGTAACTACTTTACGTAAAAAATAAAGAAGAAAAGTGCTTTAAAGTGAAATAAAATAAAACATCGCAACGTCTTCCTTATAAGATAAGCGTTTTTTGTATCGTACCATAATGGATCTCCATGCATAATTAAACACTTTCCGTAGCTGGTAGAAAAACGGATATAGTTTTTCAAAGATAAGCATATTTCAAAGGCCAACAAACATTATTAAGTTTTCAAAATCTAATTGTACATCAGTATGTACATTTGTGTCTCCATTAAAAGTTTTAATATAAACTTTCTTGAAACTGTCAGAACTTCACAAGAGAACAAGGAGTAACATTAATCAAAAGTATTTTAATCAGGATCATTTAATTAAACTTATAAATTTGACACTACTCCAAGTCCCGCTGAAATTTAATTTGACATGGAAGGAAAATTGAGCAGATTAAATTGACATTCATGAAAACTTTGAAATATGAAACTGGGGCGATCATCGCTGTAGATAGGTTCGATCTCTGAATACAGGTCGGATAATTCCCCTTCATTAGCGAAAAGCGGAATGTAATATTGGCGGAGAATAACTTCAAATAGGCCGAATGATTTATACGTACATATCATGTCTAGATTAAAATATTTCATAAAATATTAATTAATAATGAATTTTCTTTGGGATATATGTGGTAGTTTATATAAAATTTCGAAAAGAATTATGCATTTTCTAGAATTTTCCGATATGTCATTTAACGAATTTGTAAATATTTAGCTGTTACGACCGTTGGTAAGACAATTTCCTACTGAGACAGTTAACTGTACCATCAGTGAAGTCAGTTCGCTATAAGTTGAGACAGGCTACAATAATATTAATTTTGTAGTTCCATGGCAAAAAGTCTCCTGCGAATAATACACATTTATTGATTTATTAATTTGTTTTTTTTTATAAGCTGACATTTTTTTAAATTTAATGATTTAAAATATTTGAAAAAATGACACTTTTGCCATAACCACAGAATTAGTTATTGTAATTATATAATAAACCTTCTTTGGAGTAACTAGTTTAAGATTTGTTAAAATTTCAGTGTCTACTCATTATTTAATAATATGATTTTGTTTATAATATGATTGAGTCACAAGCACGTGGTAAAAATGAAAGTTTCACACGTGTAAGTTATTCACTTATTTTATTATGTTATTTTAAAACTAATAATTAAAAAAGATATATGTAAAAAACATATGTATTATGTAATACAAGTCATGCACAATATAAACGTAAATAAAAATATATTCGTAAATAATGTTATTGTTGAAATTTTAACAAATAATGTTTTATTTAGTTATCCTTAAAAAGATTTAAATTAAATGGGGGATTACATCATTTTTTTTTATAATTTCATCTGAAAATATTAGGAAAACTAAGACTATTGATGAAAATCCGGTGAAAAAATTCCTATTAATAAGCGAGTTATGGTCTCCCGAATTTTGAAAAGATTGACGTGACGTCACATTTATGTGTTTTTATATCAAACTGTTTTCATCATGGACCTAAATGTTCTTGAAATATATGCTATTTTAAGTTATATTTACATAAAAATAAATGAATATTATAACACTGTATAAGTATACATACTTTATAATTACAGGTGTATTTAAATTATTAAGTTTAATGCAAAAAATTTATGTTAAAATAAAAACTGTTTGGAAACTGTAGTACAGGAATGTTAGCCCCTCCTTTCGAATTTGAATTTCTTAACTTCCATTGGTAGTAATCCCACCTCCTAACACGCTATTTGTAATGCATGTATAGGCGGTTTCTCGGTCGCCAATCAATATATTTTCATATTAGTGTCGAAGCGTTATAACAAAAAACCCTTTATTTCCGAAATATCTCAATTATACCATTTCATTTTTTACCTCTCGCTAAGAGAGGTATTGGATTCATGCTAAAATTCGCATATCCAGATTTTATTGAATAAGCACGATTTAAGGTCCCTACAATCCGATTATAACATTTTTAAAATGATGTCTGTGTGTGTGTGTGTGTGGATGTATGTGTGTGTGTGTGTGTGTATGTATGTATGTATGTATGTATGTCTGGATGTTGTAGTCACGATTCCTCAAAAACTATAAGACTTAAAAAATATTTAACTGTAGTTTCCTCAATCTGACATTCCTGGGAAGAGCTGAAAAGGTTTTGGTAACAATTGAAGAACCGGAAGTAGTACTTTCTTAGAAAGATTCTTCTAAATATAATTTTTTGGGATTTTTTTTTATTAAATATTGAAGAACATAAAATTCTCCATCTAATACACTTAAAATTTTTATTATATCTTGTATAGATTTAGAGATAAAGACACTATAATTTATAGAGTAAACTTATCGCAGAGGCTACGACACTAAGGAAACCAGTTGACAAATTCCAATGTTTATAACATGACACATGTCATTGTCAAATATCAACAGTTTTAGTGACATTCTGATAGCTTTTTCTGGGAAGTATATTTAACTTTTCTTATTGTTTTATTAATTACATATTTAAAATTATAGGTAAAATTGTGGTGAAATGCATATATCTATCAGAAATACCGCCAATCTGGTTAATGAATTGGAACAATATTTGACATTTAGAAACTTCCTCATACAATGAAAAATAGATATAATTTGAATTATATGTGTGCAGAAGACATGCTAAATATAGTAAGAAACAATACTTGGGTAATGTTCTGTAAGATTTTGTTATAAAACGACGGTTCGAAAGTGAAGTGCAATACAATACTTATATAGCCTAATATGGAAATGGCGAGAGGTCTTGTGCTGGCCACAACAGATTTTTTATTAATATTCGTTACTCAGCATATACATTCGTATTTTTTTACTATTTTCCTTTAATTCGATTGAGCCGTAATCCCCCATTACAAGTGAATTATCATTCATTACAGTACACAGGCTAAAATTAGTTTATTTAACTGATCGACCATACGACCAATCGTGAGTAATAAGGAGATATTTATCTGGGATGTGGCAGCACAGCAGCAAAAATTCAAACTGGGATTGTTCAAAATGAAATAGGTCATTTCTGCACCTGGCTTGCTAGGCACATCAATTACAGTAGTAATTATTGGAAAATTCGATTACTTAGCACCCCAATAACCATTTATCAAATATACTCAATTTAGTTGTAAATACTCCATTTAGTTCTCAAATTGAACACAATTTTAACTCCAACCCTTGTGGATTCGGAGATGAAAGCGAAATTACCTGACTGCCTTCGCAAACCATGTGAAATTCATGATGATGATTTGACCTGTAATCGGTTTCAATTATCCATGTAATGGTTTCCGGGCGTGGTGCTGGAGCGTGGAGCGTCTCCATAAAGCGGCGGCAGAGGCAGTGACACGGCGGTGGGAACCAGGGCACTGGTAACTGGACTTTACGCGTGCCTAGCGAGCGGGTTCTTGCTCTCGTCGATCTAACGTCCTAGTTCCGTCGTCGCCCGCCGACCCGACCTTGACGGCGCCGGGGCGTCGCGACGACGTACACACCAGTGCCGTGGAAAACGAGCTTTCAAAATGGGTTCCAGTAATTTTTCGTCAAAATTAAATCTTTTATCAAAAGAGAGTAGACGGGAAAACTTTTAAATTAATTTTCTTACAACTAAACTTAAGAAATTTGAATTTCAGATGTTTGTGTATATATGTATTGTACAATTTAAGAATACAAGAAAGAAACTTGATATGTCACTTTCTTTTCAAAACGAGAAGTACGTATTTTTAAATTTAAACGTCAATTGCGTTCCTCTCTAGAGGACATAAAATAGATTTATTATATGAATTCAATACTACTTATAATATTAGCATGTAAGAAGTATGAAAAAATATTCATGCTCAAGAAAATCGGCAAACTTATTTTTTATCGGCAAAAACCATATTTTCATACCTATATATTAAAGCTGTACATGATTACACGAGATTAAACTGGTTTTTCCCCGATTTTAAGATCCAAAAAAAGATAATTATAAATTTTTTGAAAATAAAGTGATATAACGTATAGTTTTAACTAAATTTCAGTTGTCCTAGGCCTGTTGAGTATCAAAGAATGTAATAACGTGAATTTAGAGTGAATAAATCAATTTTATTCAACAATGCCCGATAATTTACAATTCGGCACAAGACAGCTACACCTAACATAACTAATACAAACTGCACCTTACCCAACATAACTTAGCTAAACCTAATATAACTAAATCTTACCTAACCTAACGTAGCCAAGGCGTTTCTGCCTACAAGAATACATCAACAAGTACAATGGTAAAATATTCCAATGCTCATTTGTCTTGTGAAAAACAAATGCATTCGAGTTGGCGATGACAGGTTATTCATTTCCGTATTGAGTTATTCTTTAAATATTGAAATAAATAAGATTTGGGTCAGTGCACTGAACCTATTTTAAATTGAATGGAAACAGTGTAAGTCAACAATTTCTTCCTTAACAAAGAATAATCCTGGCGACTCATGAAATACGAAATATTGAATCGCAGAGTCTATGAACTCTTTCTGGCAATATACAGACTTGTGTTTGTTTTTAGAACAATACAGTATGTCTGAATCATGTTCATTAAAATTTTTTGGTTCTCTATGAAAATACTTATGCACTATCTTTTTAAATATGTAAATGTTAACAACTTAATTGTAAATAAGTTACTCATTTTACCATATTAACTCACGTAATGAATTTTGTTCCACTTTGTATATATGGCATTATGAAAGAATGGAACGATGAATATTTATAGTTCAAGGTAATAACGGTTGATATACTTCAATAGTTTATGTAGAATATTCGATTAGTGCAAACCACAAAGTAACAATGCAATTTTCACGGTATCTAAGTGAAAAACCACAATTTGTCATAGTTTGTTTTTAATCTAGGAAGAGTTAATTTAAAAGTAAGATTTAAAAGCTTTCTAGATAAATTCAGAAATTTTTCATAGTAAATTGTCGATCTTTGTTTTTTAACAATACTATAACTGTCCTATTTATCTTATAATAATAAGAATTAATCCGAAAATATCGCAAAAAGAAATTAATAACAATAATAATCTTTACAACTGGAACCATTCGAATACGTCTGATCAATAATTATTAAACTTAATAAGGAAAATTTGAATTTATTCCTTTTGAAATTCTTTGCTTATGGATTTGATTTTAAATTTTCTCACTTATTCACAAATATACATTTATCTATAATTCATTATTTTATTTTCACTTTTCGTAATATTTGTTATTCTACCTTACCAATTAGGTAACACTTTGTCTAGGCATTTAAGTTTTGAAAAATTACAATCTAGAAGTACATAAAAAACAAGAAAATTTAAAATTTAGATTATATATTACTTTGGGATGTCCAATCCTGGCATGTCTTAGAAAAGTTAAAATTTTCTAGTTTTATGTAGCATAACCGTACAAAATAGACGTTGAAATTGAATACATTTTTGTTGGAGAGAAAACGACTATAAATGCCAACTCTCAAGTTCCACTAGAATTTAAATTTGTTTGAAATGGTAACTGACAACTAAGCGAAAAACTTCTAGACGCATATTTCACCGTTAGACTCTATTATGTTTTACTTTTACCAAGTTCTTCTTGAAATAGTAAAACGTAGGAGAAATATTTACTTTACGTTGTTTTCTTCCGGACAAGTTCTTATCTAGGATTTTAAGGGACCCTGGGATTTACTCAAGATCTTGAATGGCTCTCCGTTACAAGTGGAATCCTGTGAGAAATATATATCCCTGCTTGTTATGGGCTGCTTTTCGAGGATTTTCTTTTGATCTTCGGAAAGGTTGTCTTACAGTATATAGTAGATTTCAATTAAGGATTCATTTCATTATTTGAATTAAGTACAAATGCTCGAAGTATAATCATATAGTTGCTGTGTGCATTTTTGAGTATCTATTTTCTATTTATACCCTCCTACAATAACTTAAAATACTACTTATATAAAAAAACAAACATTTGTAATATCAAATTACTGACATTTCTTACATAATTATTGTTCCTAAGAGTATTTAAATACAGTTTTTAAAAGATAAATCTATTAGAGCCTTGGTTTGTCAACTCTCTCTCTCTCACTGAGCTTGTCATTTTCTTCAGCATGAAAATCTTGCGACGTCAATTTTTGCAAGTCCGCATTGCACGTAACTTCTCTATATACGCATATTCATTGCGCAGATGGATTGTATACATACATATCGTCGGATTTCTGGTAAAAAGACTTAACCGCCAAAAAATGATAAAATGAGTTATGCACATAAACGGATACATCTCTTCACGACGCATGCTCTAAACACAATATCTGAGCGCCAAAAAATTTATGTTAGAAGGTAATTCATTCTAAAGTTTCGTAAACGCCATCTGACACTATTTGATGCGCACAGAAATTTTATACGAAATGTCTTAAACGCCATTCTGTGTTAATGTAATGGGAGATGTTAACGAGTTGTGTTCCACAAAAGTTAATTTATTTTGATATTATTTATTAATCTGGTGTTCACAACTATATAAATATAAAAATTTAGGTATTAAGCTATATTGAACAAAAAAAAAAAAAACATTTTTATTAAATATTTCATGATATATGCTTCAAAATGTTGCGAAAGTATATTGAAAAATGTATAAAATATTAATCTCATCGATATAACACAATATCTTGTTAAATAAATCAATATTGTAAATAAAAACAAGTTTTTCCTGTTTATCTCAAAACTAGTCAAATGGCGGTTAAGTCTTTTTACCAGAAATCCGACGATATATTAGCTTCTTGTAATGTTTATGTACGTTCCATATTTGAACCACTTGAATAACAAATCTAGAGTTGCTTCATTTTTAGCAAAAAAATTCTTGACTATGATAAATTTTAAATAAATAAAGTAAATAAATATATTCGCACGATAAGAATGTCATATTATATTTATTTATATTTTATAATAAATAAATATATCATCACGGCATATTACCCATTTCTGGGTGTGCCAGTATCTACAACACATGTAGACATCGGTAATGATGACGATATATTTTACCGTGTGGGCGCTTACCAGGCGTCACCTCACGGACACTCATAGCTGGTGTGGAGAGTGCATCACAGGGGTCACTTCTGTGCCATTTAAAATTGGAAATATTTGGCGTCTGTCGGGATCGAACCCGGTTCCCTCGGGTTCGCGACAAGACACGCATATAATAAATAACAATAATAATAATAATAATAATAATAATAATAATAATAATAACGCCATATTACACATTTCTGAGTGTGCCAGTCTGTTCTGAACACATATCGGTAATGATGATATATTCCTACCGTGCGGGCGTTTACCAGGCGTTACTACAGGCAATCATTGTTGGCGTGTAGAATGTGCCAAAGGGATCATTTTTCTGCTATTTAAAATTCGAAATAATTTTGGCGTCGGTCCAGATCGAATCCGGTTCCCCACAGAGTTGCGATTAGACAATAAGGCATATGGTCGAGATCTCTTACATAAATTTTGTCTGTTTTCGAAATTTTGGGTTTTTGAATTCAGCAATCGACCAGTATATAAAAGTTGTTCGTAACATCAACCTATTGGATTTTTCTTGTTATTTGAATCGTACTATACTTTCTTAATAAGGCGTTGGCATCTAAGCATCATCAAAGGAAAAGCCCTTACAATGGGAATTCGTTAAGAGTTATTTGATGTTTCGTTTGTTACTTCCCATTTTTATCTGACTTGACCAGCTCTTCTAACAGGAAAAAAAAATACAGTGAAGTAACTGTGCCCTCGAGTATAATCTTGTCAACACACATAACATAAAACACCAAAAATGTATGGACTTTGTAGACAGTCGCCTCAGTTAAAGGGGAAGAACAACCACTTTAAGAAAATTGCATCTTGCATTTCCGCCTGTATCCCGTAGAGTTATTGCACAAAGAACAATTTTAGAATTATTGCGAATATGTGTTATTGGGGCAACTTAGCATGAATAATGAGGATGTAATGTTTAGTTATGTAGTTCATGGACAAAGTAACTTTGAGCTTTGTATGAATAAAATACGACACTGCTAGCATAAATCTGTGGACCTCACTAACAAACACTTTAATTATATGATGCAATGTAGTTCATTTTGATTTATTTATAAAAATGTCTTTTATCTGCTGGTATTTCAATAATATTTTTTAAAGGAAACTTTTTATACGTCTTTATTTTCAATTTATAGTTCAATACTATTTCAAAGTTTATTTGCGCTTTCGATTAATTTATAAATAAATATTTAATAATTAAATTTAATAGTAGAAAATAGAAAATAAAATAAAACATATATACAATGTTCGCCAAGATAAACAGTATCGAAAATGAAATTTGTATTTATTTTTTAATTTATTTAATTTAAATGTTCAAAATGGGCACCATTGCGGCGCATATATTTCGCATATTATCATCGAACATATTTGTAGAGTGGTTGCTGCAGTTGCTAAATATTGGTTATTATCTTTTATTGTAGTTCTCTAATATTTGCTGGCTGACACAGGCCACTACCAGTGCGACGAAATTTTGCAACAATTGCTAACATTACACTTTTTTAAGGCCGTTTTGTTAAACTCTTATCGATATTTTACTGCGGCTTGTTTCAAACTTGAGCCATTATCACTCCATTTCCGTATGAGCGGAAATAATGCTCCTATAAACATTTTTTTTTCTTCAGTTGTGAAAACCATTTTCATGGCGATTTTAACACCAGAGCAAATGTTAATATGATATGCATATTGCAGGCGCAATTCCACAGCCCTCAATATTTCAGTACTGTTTATTTTGGCGAATATTGTATATCCTTTGGGATCTCAGCTTTATAAGTATTTTTTATTTATTTATTATTTATCGTAATTTATGGATCATTATAGTCCATTTTTAAGCTAAGGGCCGGCATTATATCCAGTTAAATTTAGTTCCATAGGAAATTTAATTCACACATTCGCGTTATATTTGTTCACTATGGACCTAAATTTAACTAGATGTTTGTATTATCTGTCTAATGACCAGTTTTATAAATGACAGATAAATTTACTTCCAAAGTAAACAAAATTTATTCCTTCAAATGAAACTCGAACTTTTGACAGTAATGTTATACATGCCATAAAATGACTGAAATTGATTCGAATTTGTTAATTTAAATAAATTTACTATTAAAGTAAATTTACTCTGTCCTTCATAAAACCGGGCATAAGAGGAGTAAATTCAAAATTGTCTGCTTTTGATTGGCTAGTGTTCAGTCTTGTTTACATCTAAAAACAAATAAATTTTCCATTTAGACGTTTACTCATTCTCTTTTATCAAAGTATTATTAGCTAATCTTGTCGAAGTTGTACGAAAAAATTGAAATAATAGCGAATTATTAAAATCAATAAAACAAATAATCTTAAAACAATGAAATTTGTTATATGCTTCTAATATTTTTCAATATCTTCAATATTGCACTACGATTATTTGAGTAACCCAAATACTTTATAAAGCATCCCCGTCCTGTATTTCGAAACCTCGGGTTTAAATAGCTAATATCGATGCCAATAACTTTTAAGGGAAAGCTAAATTCTCTCATTTCAAAGTCATCTCCAAAATATCCTATCTCCCTATGATACGGAAATGCACTTTGCAACATCAACAGACTTCGTCAAGTTGACATATGCTTCTAAAATGATGTCAAACACATCATAGACGAATATAGGGGTTGAAAGTGGAGGGTGAATCGAACGCCACGTGTAAATGCGCGCAGTGAAATTTGCAACTCTGGCCGCTGCTGATTTTTACATTCCTACCGGGTGACTCTTGAACGGTTTTCAGCCTTTATTACGTTATAAAATACGCCGACTGGGGAGCTAGGAAATAAGCAAAGTTGTTAGCGCAAGATTTTATTGTCTTGCACCGTAACTTAAAACGTTCATGAAATGAGAAAGGTCGATACTAGTTTCTATAAATAGTACATAGGACACGCCTTTTTCAGTTAAAACTATTAAAAATCGCATTAATATTTGACATTAAATAGAAACGAACTAGGAGTTAAGCATGTTTTACACTGTAGGTCCTTTTTCTGACTAAAATTTAGTTCCAAAATTGAAAACAGATTTTAGTTAACGCATCCAACTTTCATGCTAGAATCTTTTTCTATCTTTTTTAAACTAGCTCGGGACACTATTTTCCATTGAATTTTCATATTAGACCTGCGCACTGTGCGTACAATACAGTAATACAACCATCATAATATTTTGCTTAGAAATATAACGAAGTATGTTTATGATTGTGAAGTGATTTATATATTTTCCCGTTGTAATAATGTCTAAAAAATACATAAATTCACTTATTTGTTGAGTTTTCCGTAAGTATTGAAAACTTTGTCAAACAATGTGAAAATAATTTTCACTTATGACTTAAAACTCCGTGTATAATTAACTAACAGGGTTTATTCTAGTGTGTAATTTTAAATTTATGCAGTAGATATATTTACAAATTTAACTGTATATCAATACTTTTGATAATACAATATACCTTACTTATTTTGGAAAATATTGTATGCTTCATAAAAAGCACAGGGAAAAATCCAGATATGTCACTTTTTTAAAGAGAGGAATTTGTGTTTTTAATTTTAAAACTTAACTGCGTTTTTCCAAAATTATGAGTATATTGAAGTCTATTTTTACATAAACACAATACTACAGTATTAGAATATCGAAAGCACTATAAGAATAAGGATTTGGGCTTTTTTTATCAATAAAATCCATGTTTTCTTTCCTTTTTCTTTCATGAGAGATTATAGGAGACTAATGGCCGGTTGCACCGCTGACACTTAAATTTTAAAGGTTCCTTAAATTGACAATATCGTATCGAATTGAAACGTCAAATGAGTAACTGAATTAATATTGTTGTCAAAATTTCGATTTGCATTTTTATGTTTAAGCCTAGCTTAAAATTTAAGTGTCAGCCGTGCAACTGAGCATAAGTTACGTAGTTTTTTTTTCACTTTTAAGGGTTTAAAGGAAGGTCCCCGATTGTAGAATTGAATGATAAATTTAAAAAAGTGACATGCCTGGTTTCTTCATTCTTTCTTTTATAAGACGATAATAGCATATTCAATACGGCTCGCCTTCCCAAATTCTCCATTTGAATTGTTGGTATCTATATCTCTAAAAATTCTCAAAAATATCCCTTAGAAAATATATAAAAATATCAGGCATTAAATATATATTTCTTCTTTTCCGTATAATATACATAAATTTATATATCCTTCAAAAAAATTGTATTTGTTGAATGATTCATTGAATAATAAATTTGTCCTTTGAAGCTAGTACAACACATTTCTAATAAAGTTAGTAACACACATTTTATTTACATTTATAATGGAGCCTGTAGTTGACAAACACACTAGGGTGACGAGACGTATACAAATGAGAGTAAATATATGATGAAATCTGCATAATTGCCGGATAAAGTGGTTTAACTTCCAACTAGGGAATAGAGACGTAAAAGGTACAGTAAATAAATACAATTAAATTTAAAACTAACGTGATAAATAGATTTCCGACATATCTGGCCCGGAAGATTTTTATTTGAAAGTTGGAAAATCGCAACTGTTAATTTAATTTCCGAACACATGTTTTTATATGTTCCCAAAAAACACGCTATCAGTATAGCCCGCAAAAAGCGTTCTAATGTGATTAATTATTTCAACTAAAATTTCACTGGTCACATGTATCAACACGTAGGTATTATCTTATTAGTTTCGAGTTTCTAAAATTGTACAGGAAGAATTTGTTAAAGCTAGATTAGTTGTATTTTCAGTCACTTTTACGATATTTATCATTCATAAATGTCAAGTTAACCATTATTACCTACTCGTCTTAATTGAAAGATATAATTAATTAGATACCAAATTATTGTGATTTACAATGATTTATTAATTAGTATATATTATGTCTTGTTTATATAATCGTAATGATTACAAGACGTGTAGAAAAGATAAAGTAACTTTGAAACTCGACTACTTATAAGAATTGGTGGAATATTTGACTTAAATATAACTATTTGCTCTTGAGTAAAGTTAATAAAATATTATTATTTTTAATATAAAAAGCAGACTACATATATAAATAATTTAGTACATAGAGCTTTTTTCTGAATTTAACCATGCTATCATAAAAAGTCAAGTGAAATTTAAATAAATTTTATTGTTATCATTATTTTTCAGTAGGTCATGTATGAAAAACAAAAACTGCTATCTGTAAATTTAAATTATTTAGTTGATAATTCCTAATAATAATATTAAAACACTATTCAATAAATATTTGTGTCGTTTTAATTTAAGCTCAATTGTTTTTCATACATAGCTTACTGAAAAATTACGATAAATATGAAATTTATTTAAATGTCAATTGACTTTTTCTCAATATTTTTGTTATGTAAGGATATTGAATGATTACATGGTTTAATTCAGAAAAAAATACTCTATCGAATGGGCCTACAAAATATATGTCAACAACTTACTGTTCGAGAACCACTGGTCCACTGGTTTTAAAAAAATCTTCAATAAGTGAATGTTCCCCTTGATGTACATACTACAACTTTTATTTGAATGATTTTCTTGTATTACCAATATGCTGACTGTGAAATATCTCTTTTGGTGTAAAAATTAAAAATTAAAAGTTGCTTGAATTAATTTGCAATTATCAGCAATAATAGATATAATATCAATAATTTACGTTATTATGTAGATTAGCTATTTGAAATAGTGCAATTTATGTTTTAAAATTGTTGCAATCAGTAATAAATGTATGTTTCATTATACCGGCTATCTACATACTTTTTATCAGATATTGGAAATTTTCAATTAACGGTATATTTATCCTAATAATTTTAAAACAAAAAAAGTGAAAAGACAAAAGTATTAATCGTTCCATGATTTGCGAATCCAAACAATACTTTAATTAACCTGACAATTATTTTACAACTGTCAAATTGAAAAATTCGATAATCGTAATTTGTTTTATTTTTCTTTCTATGGCATACTGAAAATGACTTAAAAATTGTAAAATTATTTAGCATATTTCACAAAATATTCGACCAATAATTTTGAGCTCAGTAGACGCAGTTTTTAATTCTGAACAATTTTTGTCCTTACACTTTTTGCCCTAAAGTTAATAGGTAAAGCGATATCGTTAATTTAAATTTTTAACGTTATATTTCCTATTTCCTTTTCAAAAAAAAGTACACATTCGGTAGATGGACTCCTGCTTTTTTTTTTTTTTTTTTTTTTAGTAAATTTTCAGTTGGTGACATCGATTCCACATATTCCTTGCAATTTTCGCAGTTGATTAGAGTCTCGTGCAAAGTGCAATAAGCATAAATAAACAAACAGCTCATGCTCATCCATTCCATAGCCATAGCTATATAGTAGTAAATAGTTGTATCCCATCCCGCAATGCGCAAAGGACGCCACTGTTCACCATAGCAACGGCAGGCAATCAATAGCCATAGCCATGAATCGAGTCGCTTGAGTCGTGTGTTGCGTTTCAGACTGAACTGAGGCAGAGCGAGACTGAAGTTGAAGTAGTGCGATGCTGGTCGCTTGGCTGCTAGCCGTGGCGGTGGCGGGTGCTGCCGCCGATTCCAACGTGGTGAGCATCCTGTCCGGCTACAACCAGGTCGTCACGTCGAGTACGCTGCGCTGGCTCACGCCCGACAACGGTAAGGTGCCTGACAATGTCGTGCAGGCCGCTGAAGAGCGCGTCAACCAGGACGACGAGGAGGTCGTCCGGAAGATGTGGGTGTGCAGAGCACGTGCTGCTCAGAGCAACAATATGTGGTTAGCTGGAATTCTCACTATGGATAACAAGTAAGTTAAACTCATTTCTATATTCACTCCTTTCTGGATCATGAAACGCCGTCCACCAGACAATTTTTATTTATTTGTATTTTGATAGTGCGGGTTGTCAACTTACAAATCACTTTGACACTATGGTATCTTTCTTAGTATAATTATGTATAAAAAATCCTATCTTATCAAGTTTATCTTTGATTTAATTTCACTGCGCGTCTTTAGCTTATAGTGGATTTTAAACCACTCGGACTGTTATTATATATAATTTCGAGTATGTTTTACAATTTAAAAAAATTGCAAGTTCTTTAGCTTTATTCTTAAATTTAATTTCACTGCAAATTATATCATTAAACCACTAAAATGATATTAATATTTATAGAAACATAATTTTCTGTTAAGATTAAAATATACGTAATAGAATATTGTAATGTTGTTCCATTCAGAATAATATCAATAATAAAATTGTAATGAATGTGTACACTGACAACTATTTATTGATTTGCGAAAGAAACAGGAAATTTACTCTAATAATTTAGATCCGTTTCTGAAATTAATTTGTCTGGCTTCAGTTTACAAAACAAATATTATTAAAAAGTTAAATTTATCCGGAAATCAATATTTCATTGAAAGATAGGTATGTATGTCATGTAATGTGAATGAAATTGTGTTATGAACTAAATGCTGTACCATTTAATATCATGTTTTGATAATTAATAATACCATTAATAATTTTAGCATAATATGGCAGATAATGTTCGTAAACGGTTTGTTTTGGTTAATACTAGATATTAAAATGCGCGCAATTATGAACTGACAGCTATTTATTTCGATTTCCCTGTCGATGTCAACGTCGCAAGGTCATTGCCGAAATAATAAACCCGTTTGGCCGGTGATTTAATTTACCAAAATGGAAGTAAAGTGGTTCAACTAAAAAATATTATAATGAAGTACCAACACCGTAATGAGATGAAATTCCATACCGGTTTTTCTCAGTAGAACTTGTCACATATACAGATTAAATTTATTCTTTTTTTGTTAACACCTTATGTAATACTATTCTTAATGAATTGAAGTCATTTGCATATTCTGTAGGCGTATTGACAAATTTAATAACATAAACACTTGTTCGGTAACTAAAAACACTAATGTTTTGCGAATATATTTTTAACCATTCAATAATGCGTAGGTACATATACATTTTTGAACTTGTATTATGTAAAAATAGTGTTGAATATTCCCGGTTTATTTATCATATCTTTTACATTATTCATACACATAAATTTTCCAAACTTACTCGATTAAGTAAAAGGTAAAAGTTGTATTAGACTGATTTATGGAGTCAAGTTTGGTTTGAAAGTGAAACTAATCGAATTTGCGACAGCGCCAAAACCTGATTCGTTAACATAAAAAAAGAACACACAGGTTAAACATTTGATGTTAACTAATTTGAAAATGGTATAAAATTTTAAGTGGGTGATGCAATCAGTATAAAAAATGCGATAAGTTTTGCAATTTAAAAATAAAATATATTCGATTACTCAGCATATGACAAATTTTATAGCGTATTAACTATCAACCTTTTAAAAGTCAAAATTTCCCAAAAAGGTCAACACTTTCATATATTCTGCAAACATGACGTAATCTCTATTGTTAACTATAATTTCAATATGTGATGAACTCTCTCCACAAAGATTCGTCTCGGCGTTGTGATTTCCTTTCTCATTTACAAACAAAGCATGCTAAAATAACTTTTTTTTTAAGACTATCATTGCGCTGGAAGTAATTGATTCGTTTGGCCTAACACAAACAATATTATCGGTATATGAATTATAGTTCCTCGAATAGATATAAATCTTATATAGAATTATAAATACAAGCAAATAAAGAATGAAAGAAATTTTGTAGGAGTATAGAATTATTGCTGGAAAATATTTTAGTTTTTCATACAAGTATATAAAAAGAAAAATGTAATTTAGTCAGCATATCATTTCCCGCCATTTTAAATAGTTCCCACTCCTTGAAAAACGATAATTAATTATACTTCTTATATTCTAATGTTTAATATTACCTAAATCAATACATTTATATTTTTAATAGATCGATTACAAATTTGAAATATTTTCCTTCAAAAAATAGATGTCATAAGATTACTACCCATCTATTTTGTATTTTTTTTATATCCTTAAATGATATTGATTTTTTTTACAGAAAATGAAGTACACTCAAATCTGTTTTTACACGGATTATTTTTACACTATTTGGAAATAACACGGTTTAGAAAATCGCCAATTTTTTTTACCATATTTTATTAAATATTTGTGTTTAAAAAATAAAAATTAATATCTTATGACTACGTATATTTTTACACGATTTTTTTACATGGACCTTCGTGATCGAATTTAGGTACCGTGTCAAAACAGGTTTGATTGTATTTTTTAGTGTAGAATGATTGTAATACCTATAATGATAAAAAAATACATTTAAATGACCATTTTCAGAGCTAAATTTTTGTGTTCTTATGTAGTTTTTGAGTAATCATGTAGTACAGGAATCAACATGCAAATATTCAGACATTATCGTGAAAATATTAAAATTAGATTCCAGAAACCATATCATAAAACTTACGTACTAAATATTTCATACAATTTTTTTTAACTATATCTAAGCGGAAGCGGAAGGTAAAAGCAATCATCTGTAAAAATATTGAACATCGAGTTCTATCTCTCGCACCTACTGCTTTCGTAATTTATCTTTGGGAAGAACAAAAAGTATCTAATATTTGTTCTCTTAAATTGACTTTCGTGTTCAAATATGTATTAACAAAAATCTATTGACTGTTCCCATAGTGGTAACGGCAAATGCGTGGCTTCGAAACATGGCATCGTGCAGCCCTACACAAACTACGAGGTATTGCAGAACTTTGAGGATGGCGGCCGGTTAACCTGGGTGAAGTGGGACAAGCTCCACATACCGCCAACTGGCTCCGTCACCATCGGCACCGAGCCCATGACCTTCGTCGCCCGCCGCAAGTCCGAGGACCCGACCTCTACTGTCACCTACCACCAGGGCAGAATCGAAAAGGGTCTCATGGGGCACATTATTGTAATTGAAGAAAGCACGGAGAAGATTTACTATGACGGTGAAGTCTTAGTGGAAACTGAACCTACCAAGTGAGTATACATTTGTTTACTTTCAACCTTGCAATCATTTTGATTTTGGGTCATTAACATACATATAGATAAAGCATTTATTCCATGACCTTTTGTTCTTAAGGATTGTGAACTCTTGTTCTTGAAACAATTTTGTGATTCCTATGACAATCATTTCTGAGAAATACTATATTTTCCTTATTTAGTTATGCGTAATGGTATAATGACATTTAACACTTAATTTTTATTTAAGTGATTAATGTCATTTACACTACATTTTTACGTAATATCAAAATAAATATTACATGCAATATTTACAAGCGAAAACGTATCATTTGATTATCTTTTGTTGTTATCGTTGGTATACATATTTTATCGTGACAGGATATATCCAACTTAATAAATATGTTTCCGTTTTAACAAACTGACAAATTCCTTCTGACATCTTACAGAATAATCAATCAAAATAAAGGGGCAGTCAAAGGAAGTAAAACAGCATAAATAATCATAAATTATATCATTAAAGCATTTCATTTGATCTAAGCACAGGTGTACTAATTGAATTGTAAATAACACGGAGAAAAAGAATATAATTAACAATGATCGACAATATGTCAACAAAAATCAAATGATCAAATAGAAATCACTTCATAAAGAAACACATGGAAGTAAAAATATGAAAATATGCTGGTATGATTCATAAAGTTAAGTGCAATTAAAACAATAATAAAAATAATTATACAAAGTGAACTTGAACATTTTTAATGTCAGTACCTGCTATAAGCGGTTAACATCTGTTTAAGTTCAGAACTGTTTGCACAACTTGAAATTTCAAACACATATCTAATGACCTAACATTTTAGTCAATCAGCACCCATCTTATTTTATGGATGGCACAATTTACCAATCAGACTGGGCAATTTTCGTTCAATTAGCCGTGTGTGTAGGAGGTACTACAATCAATACCTAAATATAACTCGAAATCTTCACTTCCTAATCGAATTATTCACTGACTGTGCAAAATAATGCAATTTTATTGTCATTTTCCAAATACAATACACTATGCAGATATTGAAACTTTTATTTAATTATGACGTTCTTATTGAATAAGCTAACTAATTTATAACTATATAAATAATTATTTATGATTCATTAATTTAATACCATATTTATAATAAAAGTGAATGTGTAGATGAATGTAAATATATGACATCATTGTAGTAATGTGGTAGATGAATCCGTGTAATTTGCGGTTTTTGAATCATTCATACAATGTAATTTAATGAATTTGAGTTGTCATTCTATTTTGAAATGTATATACACTGTTTTCCTTTACGTTTTTAAAATAATTGATTAAGGCCACTCATTTACAAATAAATAAAAGTCCTTTTATCGTGTAAATGGATTTATACATTTGAATATATTTAAAATGTAGATTAAAAAGTTGTCCGGTGGAAAACATGTCATTATACAGAAGCAACATATTTACCTTGAAATCTAGCTGACATTGTTATCAAATATCAGTAAATGACATTCACAAACAAAGTAAATAGTGCAACATACACGATGCATACTTTTGTTAATAATTTATTCAAATAACTGTTCCAATGTTCAAATGTTTAGTTTCTGTGAGATTTAAATATCTTCTGGCATCAAAAAGAATAAACAAAAAACGGTCCCGTTGTAAAACTAGCGGAAAGAAAGTAACAATTTACAATTTCAATGTGAAGAATAGAAAGTACTTAAATGATTTGCAAAATATAAACAAAAAAAAAATAATAGACAATAATTATAGTTAAAAGAGTGATTGACAAGTTCCTAGCAGGAATTTGATGCATAATACATGTTCGCACTAACATTGATAAAAATAAATAATCGGTTGAAGCACGCTTAATGAATTTTAATAAAAATATTGACTTATATTAGAGAACAGGATATGAAGCTGATTTAGAAATAACTGTCATTTGAAATAGTTTCAATGTCCGTAATGTTGTTGAACTTCCAAGGTTTTACGGTATTAAAATAATAATATTAAAGTTTTTGCAGATACATACCATTGTTTTTCTACATTATTATACTTTTAAAGATATAATGAAATTATTAAAACTAGTAAAAATATATTTTATGTATTATAATTAATATTGTATTTAAATTAAGAAATATTGCGAATCTGTAGACGCGGTAAAAAATGTGCCGAAAAAGTGTATATTTTTTATTTTCTCTAACCGTCGATGTCAAAATAGTGATTGATAACTTGCGCACCATGTGTTAAAAATATTTTTTTATAGAAATTTCAACCCTCATATTTCAATTTTTTTAAATATTTTGTAAAAAAGAAAATAGCCCTTACTATTAGACACAGAATCAACTAAGGTTAGTAACTGTATCGATTGAAAGGTCGTAGGTTCAGACATGAAGAAGAATGATGAACTCTAGAAAATTATCCTGACCTTATTCACACCTGTGACTCACTTAGAGCGGAAATTGTTCATCATGAACTTGTTTTATTAACGTATAACGAGTGTAGATTAGTCCTAGTTTCATTCTCCGTTTCCTCATGTAAAATATTGAAATAAGATTGCTTTGAGAAGCGATGGGGAAACACTAGAAATAGACCGGAATCGCTATCAAAGGAACAAATTATATCTAACCCAGTAATTTGAGCGCTTTACATCAAAGTAGCATTGATTTCTTATAAATAACTTGTAAACACTTCTTTTTGTTTCCAGATACGAGTTGACAAACGTGAAATTCTTTCCGACCCGAGGTCGTCCTCGACTTCAACGCGAACCAATGATCCTGGGCTCGGCCGTTATGCGCAACGAAGACGAGCCGGTCGACGACGGCTTCAGCGGCGAGGTGTGTCGCGTGGACTCTGTCATCGCCTACAATACCAACCAGACCGTCAGCTGGGGCCAAGGTCACGCTATTCTAGCCGGTCTGCCTGTTACCGCTCTCCACCCCAACGGGACTATAATGGACGAGTTCAAATGGGCTATGGACAACTTCACGAACCAGTCACCCACATATCAAGTGGAAGCTTTCCTAGCACCAGGTCGTGCGGTCAACGTTACTTTAGTAGGAAACTGGACCGAGTCGAATATACCATATACTGCTAAACTGATTACTGTGTATCCGGACGGAGTTAAGAAACAACGAACGATTTCCGGAAGCAAGCGAGAAGTGGGACTGCGCGACGTGCACCCGGAGTATGGACCTGTGTACTATTTGCATAACAACACGCACGTGCCAACTACGACCTCCACGACGACCACGACCACCACATCACGGAGTACGAGCACAAGCGCTACCACAAGCCGAACCACGAGCACGAGTACAGAGGAAGCCAAACCCATTCCTGCAAGTCCTATGGAGGAGATGAACTCTACTACGAAAAAGGGCGATCTGGCCGACCCCGGCAAGAAGAGAGAGAACTGGCCGCACGACGAACCCAAGTCTGAGCCCAGCGAGAGCAACGGCAGTTCTGATGGGTTCGGCGTGCGGGCAAGCCCCATCCTTCTCCTGGGCTTCCTGGTTCTCCGTTTGTTCACGTAGGGAGGAAAGCATTCACCGTTCTGCTACGCTGTTGCTTGGCGTTCTGCGTTGTACATAATCCGTGTACATATAACAAAATGTATCATACATTGATGATTATTAATATATTAGGAGAGTTGTAGTATAGCGCAGGGTTTCACAAACTTTGGGTCGCTAACTCTTCAATCAAAATATAGAATGTCGTATTTTAAGAAAGAGTATTCTGCTTTAAATGTGGGTGGGTGAGTGAAGCAACGTTTGTGGAGCCCTGTTTAGTGAGAGAGATGAGTGTTTGACTGTACGCGCACCGCGATTGTCGCAGTTTTTGTGACTGATCCCGGTGCTAAGTGATAACGTCCGCGGGGTTTACCCTGCAACAGGCCCGAGTTTTTTTACAAGAGAAGAGAATATTTTTTGCAAGTCGAGTAGAAAAAAAGGTAGCGAGATGTATTATAGTGAAAAAACTTAGTACAACTTCATTGTGGTAACTGAGCCGCTTTTTTTCGCGATCCTAGCATCGGATCTCTACTCTATCTCTGTATCTAGAGTTAATTATGTGAGTATGTACCGACTGTCACGTAAAATTCTAACTGTATATGACCCTGTCATTGCGGACAGGCTTATGTTCAACAAATCATTGTGAAAATAACTGTTATTGAAATTTGAAACATGTATCATAACTTTCAATTGGCTACTATTATACATTTATTTTATTTATTTTCATATCATTTAAATTATTGTTAACTGTTTACAATAAAAAATACTTGAGTTTACATTCGCTACGTTACGTTACTTAAAAAAGTTATCACGAACAAATAAATATGATTTTTAACTAGTTTAGTAAGGCATGCTGCAAGGCGTCGGCTTACTCAACATCTTTCAACTACTACCTTAATTTTAAAATTAAATTCATTTTCGGTGGAGAATGAAAGATGGATCCGGTCCAAGTGCCGAAAGAGAGCAGCTCTGGAGCATTTATTCTTGCATTGTAAAAATGATTTTAGTTTTATATTGAAAACAAATAGTGTACAAGTAATTGTTTGAAAGTGAATGAATGCTTGCGTGAGTGCGTGTGCGATATATAGGAACGTAGAGGCGAAAGAAAGATATGTGAGCTGCTTTGCTACCGCCCGCTGAAGTGCCGAACTGTCAAGATTAGAGACTGCGGTTTTAGACATTCCGATCAGATTTAGATTTTATTTGTAGATTTGTATTATAGATTTTGTCACTTATTGTATTTCTCATCATGAATTGTCATCATTTATTTTATTATGTTCAATTATTATTTGAAATATACAGCGGCAACGCAAGATCTGATATCTGTTTTTTAATTATTTTGTTAACCTTCTTAATGAATGTGATACCACGATTAAAATAATTAGAATTTCTAACTATAGACATATTGTGACTTCTATATCTAAACGTGTATGTATTACGCTCTATGTCAATGTTATTTTCGCATTATTAATTACGAGTATATTAAACTGAAAAAATATCATTGAAATGACTTTTTAATCAATCTATCGAACCAGTAACCGCTATTTCAAAGCTAAACATGCAATGTTTATTTTTTCAAATTCATAAATAAATTAAACACTATGTACTGATGACCTAGTTAGATATATATTTTTAAGTTTCAAAAATATATAAACTGCAAAAATTATCTTTCTAAACAGTATGTAAAATAAAACCAGTAAACACATGTCAATATCAAGTAATTTAATTACTTTGATAAGAAGTACCTAATTCTTAATTTATTTATTGGAATGAAGAAATCTTAGAAAAATTACAATTTGTTCTTTGGATCAAATTGTATTATTAAACCCAACCTTATTTATTATTCATTATATTCTGGTTGTGCTTATTAGACCAGAATTTTTTCTCTGAAACAATTATAGGTCATCAATCAATTCTGTTTTTTCTTTCACATCACAACAAAACCTATTATTAGATTCACTACATTATATGTACATACTCTTAATTAAGGAGCATCAACTTTTTTCTTAAACGAAAAGTAATGGAAAATGACATTAAAATAATTTTTATATAATATAAAAACGTTAGGTTTACTTATGAGTTTATTAAGAAAGAATAGTTATTTTTTTTGTATAGTAATAATGACATGTTCTACTAAGAACAATACGCACTTCCATTTAATTATTTTCTAAGAAGCCATTGCCTAATAGGATAAAATCATATAATGATATTCATGTTTCTAAGGGAGACTGTACTCTTTAAATCCATTTGTAATTTTTTTCGCAAGAACAAATATAAGTATGACGATATTAAAATATACCCACCAAAAAATTTCTTTTTAACAGGATGTGCAACAGTACCGAATATTGCTGCGCTGCGGGGTCGGGTGTGCGGGACGTAACACGAAAGTCGTGGCTTGTATTGTGACGTATAACTTTAGCCCCTCCTCAAGTACTCAAGTACAGGCCGTTGAAAAATTTGAACTTACCATCTGTAATTATCCGCCGCAGTTCGACAGAACTTATCAAAGAAGAATGTTTATTTTACAATAAATAAGAGGGGGTTTTAAATAACACTGATATATTACTTTCACAGATCCAAGTGAAATTACTTACTCTATTGTAGTAAGGATAATAACAAAATAAATAAATAAATAAATAAATAAATAATGCCATACGAGTACAGTTAGAGATTCACGGGCTTGGCTTGAAGCTTGAAAGCTTGGCTTGGCTTGGCTTGAAAAAGCTTGAAAAATCAAACCAAGCCTGCCTTTCAAAAAAGCTTGATTTTTCAAGCCAAGCCAAGCTTCTGTTTCATCAAGCCCAAGCCAAACCAAGCCTAACATTAAAAAAAGCTTGAATTTTCAAGCCAAACCAAGCCTCCGACTGTCAAGTAGCTTGGTGAAAAACAAGCTTTTTCAAGCTTTTCACAAGAATTGTTGACGAGGCCGGCAAAACCGAAATTTTATGGAGGCAATGTACTTTTCCATTGCTTCAGCACAGTTTTGCGAATTTCTCAGAACTGAGGTAGGAACAGTTTAGTAGACTTCAAAAATTTGTAAATGGGAAAGTTTATCCCATCGTCCCACAGATCACATATTTTCACAATCTGAACCAACTATCGCACACTTTAGTTCACGCACACAATCAAGTACAAAATAAATTTATAGTTATTGAAAAAGTTTTTAAATAGATAATGATAATTTAATATAGAACTATTTAAATTTTTAAAATTTCTTATTATTGTTAAGATAAAAGTAATTTATATAAAAACAATTAGATACTTAAATCTTTAAGTAACTGGAATAAATTATAGAAACAAAGGTTTCAGAATTGATTTATTATTTTTAAATGTATCTGATTATATTTCACAATTAAATAATATTCATTAAATTTTTTTACTATGTAACTTGATCAAAAATGCCAAGCATCAAGCTTTTCTAAATAATATTTATTATTTTACCTGTTACAGAATATTAAACCTTTGTTTACATATAAAAAATATTCAGCCCTATGTAAGGAAATTGTTGTCTTAGCAACGATTAACCAATAGAAACAAATGTATAGCCTGTCGTTTTCATATTTTTTCAGTGTTCGCAATTATTTTATTTTATCTGCCATGTTGCTAAGACATACCAACTTTCTTACAAAATAAAGCTGATATATATTAGACGATACTGACTTCAACAATAGTCTACAAAATAAAATGAAAATAAAATAAAATGAAAGTATTATGCTCACGTTAGTGTATCGTTCGTAACACGATTTATTTTATTCTAAAATAATAACCTTGATGATTAAAGCACATAATTTGAATATTATTTTTATAAATATAATCAACACCACAAGGTAATTAAGTGACTACGTATGATAATGATAAATATTATAGTTTCATTTTGTTAAATGTTTCGCAAATGTTGAATTTTTTGTCAGCTATGGATTTACAATGTTTTGTTATTCTGGTATTTCCGAATCATAGAGACGAGAAAGTTTTTTTTTAGTACAGCCCCTAATATTGCTTCTAATAAAACGGCCTTGTCTGAGGCAGTATAACAATATAATAAAAATGTAAACCGACAAAGAGATTATTCTCTTCTAAATATTTCCTTGATTCAAGTTTCCCTTGTTTATATGTACATGAATTAAATAAATATATAATAACGGCTTATTACCTAGTTCTGGGAGTGCCAATGTGCTTTTATTTGCAAATTTTGGTAATGGAAACATATCCAAATTGTTGAGGATACCTATTTACTTTTGTGCTATTTGCAAATTGGAAATAATTAGAATAATTATATATACAAAGTAACTTTACATGATTCTGTAATAAAAAATCATCACAAATTTTATAATGTTCAAAATAGAAAGAACAAGTTATTGTCTCACGAACAAACAAAATATCGAGGAAATCCCAGTCTATAGGATTTTATTATTTCCAGATGTATTTGAAGTTTAAAAGGGATACTACCTACTTAGCAGGTCAGTTTTATCTCATTGTATAAGTAGTATTGCAGAATTATGTATTTCTTTGAACACGGTTCTTGAGTGTTTGGGGTATTGTTTTGTTTTATTTATTAACAAAGGGTAAATATGACTGTGTATTATATCAAACTTACAGTTTGTTGGGGAGGTCATGAAAATAGATCCTATTCATTTTAGTTATTAAAATACACCAAAGTCAAGTCTAAAGAATAAACCTATATAGAATAAAAAAATTATAAAGGTAACATTAAAATATTAGGGTATTTTTTTAATAAAAGATATTAAATATAAATTTTTGATTTTTTACTTTCAAAAATGAAATAATTGAACAAAACATAAATTTCTATATTTTTATATTTTACCGTTTTAGTTTATCTTTTCGTATAGTTATTTTTTGCACGATCATTTTTTTTTTAAATGTTTACTGATGCAGTAGACTTTATTTCCAAATGATGTGAATCATTTACCGATCAGAGGAGGTGGAGGCGGCAAATAAAAAATAACGATCAAAGCTTACTTTAAAAATTACAACAAACAATTTTTAATATATCAAAATAATTTTCAATTTTTTTAGGTCGATCGTGTAAAATACGTAATAAGTATTGCCGTCAGGAAGAGCTTTTTTTACCGGTATCGGATATTAAAAAAATCTTCCTCAACCCGTGACTACTACTAACCTTAATACTTAAATAACTATTTCAATTATACCACAAAAAAATTATGTAAACAAAACGTGATTTATTCATCGTTACCACGACAAAATGAAACGTACCGACATATCAGTACATCTGATATATTGATACATAGATATTTCAATACATCGATACATCGGAATAATTGGTTTATTTCGAAATATTTAATATAATTCCATCCATTATTGATATTCAAATCTTAATACCGAACAGCCCTCCTGTACTTACACTGGATCAAGTTTTCAAGACCCATTATACATATGTATGTACCGTGAAAATAAAATAAATGAAATAAAAAACATTATATGTGCATGCGAAAATGAGTTTGCGCATGAGCATTAAAAAGCTTGAAAGCTTGAAAAAGCTTGAAAAGGCTTGAAAAAGCTTGATAAAGCTTGAAAATCAAACCAAGCCTAAAACTTTTAAAGCTTGAAGTTTTCAAGCCAAGCCAAGCTTTGGTTCCATCAAGCCCAAGCCAAGTCAAGCCTAACATTAAAAAAAGCTTGAATTTTCAAGCCAAGCCAAGCTTTTTTATTTCAAGCCAAGTAGCTTGGCTTGGTGAATCCCTAAGTACAGTACATTTTTCTGACGCGGTTCGTACATTAGTTTTTCGTATTTTATATTAGTATTAAAAGTTGAATTTTTTTGCGGCATAATATACTGAATTAAAAACATCTAAATAAACATAGTAGTCTCTATTTATTGGAACAACAAATTAGATTTTGTTTACAAACGATCAACCGGAAGAGATACTTTTCTTAAATCTGCATCTTCAATCAACTTATTATATTTTACACCATACAACGATTCACTACATTTGAATCCTTCGGTTATAATGTCGGCTTCCATATTGCTTGACGAACCAGTATGGTTTTTGAAGCAACGGTGTTCAGGGATATCTTTTCCCATTGTTTCAGACCGTGCACAAATGATAAAAAATTTATTTTTTACGCCAATATTTAGAACTTCTTTAAATTGATGTCCAATGATTGCAGCCGCACCAGATAAGGCTTTGTAGTTCGTCCCGTACGATCTTTTTGACCAACAACCATCAGCAATAACAGTAACTAGAGGGATACCATATTCGTCCACATTACCCACTTCTCTAGATACTGTGCTTCTTTGTCGGCGGCTTCTGCCATTTTTTTAATGGCTGTATTTTGCCATGCATTGCTGACAGTGTCATGTACGTCTGCAAACTTTTTCCTGCTCATGCAAGGAATGTCCAAGTCCGATAAAAATTCCTGCATATTAGAAAAACCTCCCCTAATTGCCATAATTCCAGATACTGCACATGTATTCAAATCCATACAATCTTGTGTCTGTTCGTTAGTCGAAACTGGAAATTCTAAATTGCACATATTGCATTTGAATATGAAAGTAGATTCTAAACCGTTTCTTAATTCCTTATATATAAAAAGATTATTTAACGAACAGCCAAAATATGGCGAATGATTACTTATTTTACGCAGTTCTTTTACAAAATGTAAAATATCGACAATGCGTCTTGAGCTTGCCAGTGAACAGTCATCGTTTGAACAATTTTTTTTTTTTTTCACGAGATTGATCCTCGAGCGATGTATCTTTAGTGTTTAATACTTCTTTTTCTACGTCCTGCAAAAAATAATGTAATCTAAATAAATATGTACCTACTACACGTTAGGCATCGTGCAGGTTGTAGGTAATAATGTGTAAGAATTCAATGAGTAATATATTTCCTATTTTATACTTGTTCTTTAGCATTATTGGTTTCTCCATATATAAATTCATTCAAATTGATAGCGAGGAAAAATGTTCGCTGGGAAAATTGATCGCCGGAATATTGATCGCGTATAGAGAACTAATCGCAAGGAAAATTGATCGCCGGTAAATATATCGTGAGGAATATTGATCGCCACAAAATTGGTTGCTAGGAAAATCGCAGAAGCCTATTGTCAAGAAAATTAGTGACAACAAAATTTACTAATAAATGTAATGAATAAATTTTTGGCTGTGCCTAACGCACAAAACTCGTATTTTCTAAGCGTGACCTTTGTGTAAATACGACAACAATAACCTATATCCTTCCTAACACACAAACCTCAGTCCGAAGTGTGACTTTTATGCGTTTTGTAATTTCTAACAACTGATTTGTTATAAAAAATATTTTTTGTATGCATACATATCCTGTGAATCAATTTTTGCGTTTTGTAATTTCTAACTGATTTGTTATTAACAATATTTTTTGTATGCATAAATATCCTGTCAATAAATTTTTTGGCGATCAATATTTTTGCGATTAATTTTCCTAGCGATTAATTTTCCTAGCGATCAATTTTCTAACAATCAATTTTCTGGTTCTCAAATCTCCCCGCGATAAATTTACGTTCGATCAATTTTCTTTGCGATAAATTTTCTGCGAACAATTTATCAGCGATAAAAAATTTCCAACACGATATTAACGTATACAAAAGATTCCAAAATAAATAAATAAATAATTAATTAAATAAATAAATAAATAAAAAAGAAAATTGATTTATTCATAATTTTTTTTTTTTACGTCTCTCAGATACCTAGACAGCTCCTCGATAGTTCTAAACTAAATATGTTATAAACGTCAGAATCGATATTCTGTAGGGATAGATATAAACAGGGGAGATATTTCCAGGTAGTAACCGACGTTTACATAATATTCAGAAAATAGTACAGTTGTTGCAAAAGTTTGTATTGATTATTTAATCAATAAATATTAACGTATTCTTTCCTTTGTTTTTAAAGAATTTTTTATATGTATATAGATATTAGTACATATTAAGAAATGTAAATACGGGTAGAAAATTTTAGTAATAATTATTTTACGGAAATAAAATAAATATTCAACCTTTATCTATATATTCCTTTAACCATTTACCTGTATTTCTGAAGCACAAGCGTCAATAAAATATTTTCCGGTATGCTTTCTGTATGCGAAAGTTCACTTTCGGGAATATTTCTGTAATAAAATGTTTTTATACAGTCTAGATGATTTTTTTATATTCGGGCTTACTTACACATTATCATTTAATATACGAGTATCCTCATCAAAAGTTACTGATTTACTTAAATATGGTAAACCTGCACGTTTGCTTCTGTAAAATAATTATTATCATTGTTATTAGATCACCCATTTATTTTTATTTATTTCTTAATATTATTTACTTGCCTATAATAATTTTCTAGATTTCTGCGTTTCTTACGACGCGCTGATAATCGCAACTTGGTTTTATTTCCAAATCTAGGGTCCATTTTTCCACAATAATTAAGAACCGCAAATAATACTTTCACAACACAAGAAATAGCACTTTACAAATAATATTTATTAAATTTTGTTCATACTGTACAAGGGTGGAGCTAAATATTAGTTCAACGGTCTGCCACTAGGGTTGTTAGCTCCTAGAGAAATTCCTTGTAGAAATTTAAGGAAAACATGCTCTCAAATATTACACAGATTTTTCTCTATTTTTCTACATATTTTGATAAATTATATACCATTTTAAAGATAAAGAGTTTATCTAGGGACGTATATTATTAGAATTTGAAAATTTGATTATATAATACCAAAAAAATTACTTCAAAGTACAGTCATTTTCAACAAGTAAAAAAATGTATAAAAAGTAATAAATTTTCAAAAATCATAATGTAAAGCTCTACAATGAACATTTTGCTTGTCAATAGTTTTTAAAATTTTACAATTGAATGCATAGTTCAGAAAATATTGCGAATTTTCGAAACTATCTTTTGCTCGCATTGAACTGGGGGTTGCACATCCTCTTAAAGGCTTCAACATAATATAATTTCAAAAAATATAAATCTTTCTTGAATATTTTGATTTTAATTCAATAGAAAAATAGTAATTTAACTTATAAGTTAGGAAAGTGATCTTAGCCGAGTCCACAACATTTTTTGTTAGCAACATAGTTCGTGAATAATTGTTAAAAATATTAGTTAACGTATGATGCCCACACAACAATAACAAAATACGTTCACACAGCTTTCAGAAAAAAGAGAAATTTTCCTTTTGTTAAATTTGTAAATCGAAGACGGTAATGGCTTTGAAGTTTTTTGAGAATGTCAACACCGCATTTTTAATGAATATTTATAGTTACATATGTATATATTATACGATACATGCAGATTAAATGAATGTTTAATGAAAGATACGTTTAAGCGCGGAGCACGATCGTCTTAATCCCTCGAGTTAAATATTCATTGTTTCCATGAGTATAATACAACTGTTTATTAAATTTTGCCCTAATACACTTCTCCGATTTTTATAAATGAAATCAGAATCTTGAAATGTCGCTAATCGCTTACGGTTATCTAGTCACTGAGTGTGTTTTTTATGCATTGCCATAGTGATCTGTGGTTGCCATGGGTTGAATTGTTTATAATAAGCCTCATTCACAGCTCAGGAAATAAAAATAAAATTTTACATAAAAATAACGATATAAACAATAGATTCTTGTGTTCACAGCTCTCGAAAATAAAATTACACATAAGACATAAATACAAGGATTTGCAAATGTTAAATATTTTACACAAAAATAAGCACATACATAACAACTGTCATTTGAGCTGTAAATTTACGTTTAATTCAATTTAAATATAATACGCTGTCTTAAGACAAAGGTTCGTATATATGATTGCGTATAGTGCTTTAAAAGGTATGAAGTTTTTATTATTGCTTGTTAATTATGAATGTATGAAATGACAGTTGATGTTAATTTTCGAAGCTGTGAACACCAACCATAAAGTCTTATTTATAATTTTGTTTATGTTTCTTATTTTCGTAGCTGTGAATGAGCCTTTAGCTTTTGAAATAAACTATTCCGAAACTGTTCTTTTAGAGCTTAACATCTCAATATGACATACAATATTTTATTCCAACTATCAAAAACGTACGTTATTAGAAAATTGTAACATTCTTATCCTTTTCGTGGCGAAATGCCGGGTATACGTTGAAGATTTGAATTTATTCCAACAATTTTGGCTGACATTTGACATTTTAAAACCACTAGTGAACTAAAATTCCTTAAAACCCTAGCGAAAAAAAATTGTTTATAAAACAACTTTAATGGTCCGTATCCAAGGAAATAAACATGACTTTATGAGGCAAAACTGAATAAGTAAATATATCATGACGTCATATTACCCATTGCTGGGGTGTGCCGATCTGCTTTGTACGCAGATATCGTACCCTGCGGGCGTTTATCAGATGTCACCTAACGGCACTCATTGCTGGCGTGGAGAGTGCACCACAGGGGTAATTTTAGTGCCATTCTAAATTTGAAATAAATTTACAAGTTAGTAATCACGTTAGTACCGTTGTTGACATGTGAAAATTGTGTTTTGTTACTGTCATACCTGCATATTAAAAATAAGTGCCAATAATTGCAACTGACAGGTTATAATTTTGATTTACAAGTGAGTAACAAATAAAATACACGCCAGGTACTTGTTACTGCCTCAAGGAGGTGATAGGCTAGACAGTCATCTGGCTTGTAATGTAATAGGTTTTTACTGCTGAAACGAGGAAATGACTGGCGAGCCAAGTAGGCGAGCGACACCTCCTTGAGTTTCCTGACGTGTATTGTATAATTTTTGCAAAATTTTACCTCATTCTTTTAAGTACTGTGATGAAAAATTCACCATGTATCCACAATCTAGTCAAAATTTCGAATGTATGAATAACTTTTAAATAATTCAAGCTATTTCGGGAATAATTTTATACGTATTACGTCAGAAAAGTAACTTGTAGATATAGGTCTCGTAAGGACAAAATGTATATCTTGTTTTATAGAAGTATGTGATGACGATGAAATTTGGATCCAATTAAATTTATTTATTTGTTTGTTACCTACGAGAAACAAACGAACAAGGTGGTATCAAGAAGCGTTCTATTCTAGTATCCGAGTATGTAATACCAACTTTGAAATTTCTAATGAAACATTTTTGAAAAGAACACAAAATTTGCTTTACAATGATATTCTTTTTGGTAGGCACTGAAATATCAAAAAGTAATATAAAAGTTTTTACTTAAAATTCTTCTATTACATACATGTTGAAGTTTCGAGTAACCCAGGACTCTCATCATCAGCGGATTATTATTTTTTTTTATTTCCTACAATATAAAATTACATATATCTTACCAGAAAGTTACATATGTTAAGTTCTAACCTAATTCTATTGTTTAGAGTTATTAACATTGAACTACTGTGGAAAATGTTGGCTCATAAAATCTTGTTTCATTAATAAAAACTTCATATCCATGCTGGAATGCAAATTATCGATAGTAGGTTCAAATTGTTTAATTAAATTTTAAATAATACCTATTTTTGTGAGGAAGTAGAGCGTGAGTACATTCCCGATTGGGGTTTGAAAAACTATTTTTTGCACATCCGGGCGTAAAAGTAGGACAAATAGCATTGTTTTAAGGGCGAAAAAGTAGTCATTTTCGCCTTAGAACTTTTCGTGCCCAGTTAAAATAATTATATCTATCATTAACTTGCTTGTTTTCATTGTTATAAGCGACAACGTACATAATATGTCAAATAGACTACTATGATCTGAATATGATTTGAACATAGTTCACGGTGATCAAGTAACACTACTCCGGATGTGGAAAAAATATTGTATGTATTACGGGCGAAATATATTTTGTCCCTAGCCTAGATGAATCTTGTACCGCGGGCCAAAATCTATATCATTTCGCCCTTAATATATAAATAGCTATTTCCATGGGTTGTTGGTGAAAACTGTGTAATAATTTTCTGCCTTCGCTAGAAAAAACCCGATTGTTTTGATTTTTAGAAAAGAAAAATTAAATTTATTTGAAAGTAAATTATTCAATTCAAAAGTCAAGTTGTCAAAATTGAACTTGAAACGTAATTTTAAGGAGAAAAGATAATAAGGAAGGAAATATATTGCCATTCGCCGTTTTCTAATTTATTTCCATTTCTAAAATAAGATTCAAGAAGAAAAGCTTTGATTTCATTAGATAACATTTTTGACAATATTTCATGTCAAATTGATATTTAATTAAATACTTTTAAATTAAGACATACGTTTCTTTGTTCATAGCCTACTCCGAGCAAGGGCATGTGGCCCGCCCGGTGGACTGCCGCTGCATGAGATTTCGCTTGCATTAAAGATTTAAGTATCAGCACCTCTCAGAACTGATAGTTTTGAGGTATGTAGTATCAGTTTTGGCAGAAAATTACAGTAAGCAAATTCTTACATGCATTTGGTAGAATCCCATGTTAAAAAAATCACCCAACATAGGTTTTCATTTGAAAAATTGGAGAGTCTACTGGACGTTAACCATTTTTTATGTTTCATATTTATTGACTAATGTGCCATAGTCCAGTCATTAGGTAGATTTACCCTGCAACAGGTCGAGTATTTTTGATTTTTGGATATATTATATATTTAGGGGTCCTAATAAAAAATGCAAGTTTTCCCCCTCGAGGGCCTTCGGTAAGCACCGCCAACTTGGGAAAAAAGGCGCAAAAAGCGTTTTATTTATCTAAATATCTCTTCACCTATTTGCATTAGGGCAAAAATAGTTATTTTTCAATTTGTTGACACTAAAATTTCCTACAACTTTCATCTAATATATTTTTCTCTATAACCAAAAGATAGCGAGCTACAGAGCTTCAAACAGAGCTAATTTTTGAAAATTTCCCTAATTCTTCATTTAGATCATATTTTATTATATTTTTTTCAAATTACTTATTATTATACATTAATTATTAGTATGATGGTAGCCACGCATCAGCTGATAGTGGGAGTGCAAGTGCAAAGTTTGTCAACAAACACCGAAAAATTACTCGAAATAACGGGGGTTATCGTGCGAGTAACAAATAGTAGTGAACTATAAGTGTAGAAGAGTAATAAACACAAAAAACCTAGTGAATAAACAACCTATAAAACTTTTAAAGTCATATAAAAACAAAGTGTCAACTGTGAGGTTAAAACTACACGTGCTAGTTTGGCAAGCACAGCGCGTGTGCGGTGGCAGTGCTGCGGCGCGAATCACCAGTGGCAAATGGAACAAAACACAAACGAATTAAAACAGAAAATAAGAGAAATTAAGTTAGAAATGGAAAAAACGAAGAGGTGTGGAAAAGGGAAAGGAGGGTTTTAATAGATAGAATCGAGACATTAGAAATCAAAGCAGAGAAGGAAGAAAAACAGAAAATGAAGAACAACTTGGTCATAAAAGGACTAGAATTAGGACAAAACTCGGAAGAAGATATAAAAAATTGCTCACAGACCAACTCCAAACCAACGTAAAGATGAACAAAATAAATATAAAAAATAAAGGAAAAGGAAATGAAATTGTAATTGTAGAAATAGCGAACTGGAAACAAAAACAAACTAAAGGATCAAATATATATATATATATATATATATATATATATATATATATATCGAAAATGAATTAACATGGGAAGAAAATAAAATTCAACGGGAAATAAGGAGCACAGCGAAGGAAATGAAAATGAGAGGGAAAAGAGTCAAAATAGGATATCAAAAATTGATAAGTAATGGAGAAGTATACATATGGGACAAAAAGGAAAAAGGGGTTATCCTGAAAGGGAGCGAAAATGGGAAAAACCCTCCAAAAAACGACTAAGCAACCAAAAGGCAGAAATTCACATGGAGACGATCAGGCAAACGAACAGGACCATTCGATTGGGAACAATCCTGAGCGCGAAACTGTCATCGCAGCAGATGCTTCATCATACGGAGTACGTGCTGTACTGAAACAAAAACAGGAAGACCAGTCGCATACGCGTCAAAAACATTTACGAAACATCAACGTAATTGGCCTCAAATAGAGAAAGAAGGCTATGCGCTTGTATGGGCTTGCGAAAAATTTAAAGACTTCACTCTCGGGTTGAAAGTCACTCTTGAAACAGATCATAAGCCACTAGTCTCAATATTCACCTTAAAGGATCTCGACGATTTAACACCAAAATTACAACGTATGCGACTCCGACTGATTCGATATCGTACAACGTAAGACACGTAACAGGTAAAGAATTTGGAATTGCCGTATCTTATCACGAAGACCGACAGGCGAAGCAAATGATGACGACGATCTCGAAGAGCATATCACGGCATATGTACAGATGATAACTTCGAACTTTCCGGCATCAGAAGATCGGATTCGCCAGATTATCGAGAAACAGAAAATCGACAGTGAATGTTCATCACTTATCGAATTTTGCCGAACGGAATGGCCAGATCCGACAGAACTGCGTATCGACCTCAAACCGTACTGGCAACATCGATCTGAAATCGGTATTGAAGGACAACTTCTGCTAAGAGGAACTAGAATCATAATTCCATCCTGCCTTCGTAAAGAAATCTTGGAAAAGATCCACGAGGGACATCTAGGTATCGCCAAATGCAGAGCACGAGTACAAGAAGCCGTGTGGTGGCCTGGAATTACAAAAGACATCGAGCTGATGGTTAAAAATTGCTCTAAATGTGTAATCGATACAATCAATCGACATGAGCCTTTAATACCATCAGAGTTCCCATCACGTCCATGGCAGAAGGTTGCTATTAATTTATTTTATCTGAATAATAAGAATTTTCTTATCGTAGTAAACTATTACTTCCGATACCCGGAGATTGCATTACTACCATAGTCTTCAAGAATCCGAAGTTATAGTGCATCTGAAATCAATCTTCGCAAAGACATGGCACTCCAGAAATTGTGTACAGCGACAATGGTATTCATTTTGGACCATTGGTCACTTCAGAATTCTCCAAATTTGCAAAGAGTGGGAATTTGCACATATAACATCTAGCCCAAAGTTTGCCCAAAACAATGGTTTTGCAGAGGCACTAGTAAAGACAATAAAGAATTGCCTACGTAGAAGTAAGGACACGTACAAAGCCCTGCAGAACTATAGGGCAACACCTCTCACAAACGGGTACTCGCCCGCTGAACTGTTAATGGGAAGAAAATTACGGACGTCCTTGCCGATCACCACAGAACAACTGAAACCGAAGGTACCCAATCAACAATCAGTCCCGGAACGTACCGGCAATATTTCAAATATGAATTCTAGAGCTTATTTAAAGTCGAAAAGTTCATATAAACAAATGGCCTAAACGTAACCGTTAACGAGTTATTGGTTATTTTATAATTTATGTGGGTAAAATTTTAGTTCAACGGATTTCTGAAATACTGGCCTAGTTGCCATGATCGCGTTTTTTGTTTGGGAACATTTGAACAATTGTCAGTATATTATTATTGTGATACAGATTTTATTGGCTTCCTCCTTGTATCCTTGTTCCCATTCATAATGCCAATGTTATTTACAAATGAAGAATATGCAGATATTCATTATGTTTACGGTCTGTGTGATGGAAATGCTTTAGCAGCACAACAAGAATATCGTAGAAGATATCCTAATAGAAGACTGCCTATGCGTGCCGTCTTCTTTAATTCGCATCGTCAGCTGAGGGAAAATGGCACTTTCAACGCAAGATATGCAGTCGGCCAAGGAATTGCCCGTAGACCCATAATCGATGATGAACAAGTTCTTGATTTATTACAAGAAGATCCATCTTTAAGTGTGCGAAGAATTGCATTACATACTGGAATATCTAGAACCCAGGTTTGGAGAATAATAAGAAGTGCTCGCTTACATCCATATCATCATCAAAGAGTTCAAGCTCTAGGTAATGATTTTGAATCTCGTTTAAGATATTGTAATTGGATACAAAATAATCAAAACCTACCCATTTTATGGACCGATGAAGCTTCTTTCACACGAGATGGTATCAATAATTTTCATAATTTTCATGAATGGGCTGCAGAAAATCCTCATTTAAGAAGACGCTCGCATTTTCAACATATATTTAGTGTTAATATGGTAGCTGGTATTCTTAATGATCGCTGATTGGACCATTTGAACTGCCACACCGTTTGAATGGTGCAAATTACGAACATTTTCTAGAAAACTCTTTACCCATGTTACTAGAAGATGTGCCATTAAATATTAGACGTGAAATGTGGTATCAACACGATGGGGCACCAGCGCATCAATGTCTTCGTGTTAGAGCTTGGCTTAACGCACATTTTCCAGGAAGATGGATTGGAGTAGGAGGACCCGTAGCATGGCCACCGCGTTCGCCGGACCTGACTCCATTAGATTTTTATCTTTGGGGTCACATGAAACAGATTGTTTATGCAACTGAAATACACACGATAGAAGAATTACGCCAAAGAATACAGCAGGCTGCCAATATTATTAGGAATAACCCAGAGACCATATTATCAACGCATCTATCTCTTCTGCGACGTGCGGCTTTGTGTATCGAACACAATGGAGATAATTTTGAACATTTTTTGTAAATACAATAAAAATGTATTTAAAAAATTATTTCATAAAATTCGTTGAACTAAAATTTTACCCACATAAATTATAAAATAACCAATAATTTATTAACGGTTACGTTTAGGCCATTTGTTTATACACTGGCGAGCAAAAAATTGAGGTCAATTATTAATTATGATATATTTTTGGAATGTTTTGTTTTAAGCTCATGTTTGTAAATTGTAAATCATAGAAGGATCTTAATAATTTATTTTTTGAGAAATATAATCTGTTTTCTTTTGTTATCTGTCATGTAATATCACTCTTTTTATAAATTTTATGAAATAGCGTGCATTCGCGGTAATTGAAAATTCGCATTTCGGTGTCTCTTTTCGGTATAGCGTTGATTTCTCTTTGTAAAATCTATCAGTTACACGGTGTAGTACTCGTATTGTGTATTTAGCAGTTTACAATGCCTGTAAATCCTATTGCTGCGCTAGGGATTGTAGCGTTGATACAAGATAGACGAGGACAACGTGAAACTGCAAGAATTGTTGGTAGGAGCCTTTGTGCTGTACAAAAGGTGTTTCAGCGCTATGAGGAGACTGGCTTGATAACCAGAACACCA
The DNA here is from genome assembly GCA_943142095.1 of Ophonus ardosiacus. Taxonomy (NCBI): domain Eukaryota; kingdom Metazoa; phylum Arthropoda; class Insecta; order Coleoptera; family Carabidae; genus Ophonus; species Ophonus ardosiacus. The sequence goes on along the minus strand of OW964830.1, from coordinate 22,394,141 downwards.
GGATCCGGGCGTAAAAGAATCACCAGCCGAAGAGATGACCGATTTTTGGTGTCCGCAAGTTTGCGGAATAGGACAGCTTCTGCGGTTTTGCTACGAAATCAACTCCAACAAGTTAAAGATGTAAATGTTAGTGAATGTACCGTTAGAAGAAGGCTTCATGATGCTGGATTGTCTTGTAGAAGGATGGCTACAGGTCCACCATTGCAACGCCGGCATCGAATTGCAAGATTGGTTTTTGCCCGAAATCACGCGGCATGGAATGGTGAGGACTGGGGCAGGGTACTTTTTCCGATGAGTCGCGTTTTTGCCTCAATGGATCAGACGGACGTGGACGAGTATGGAGAAGACCCGGAGAAAGATACGCTCAAGTTTATATTGACGAGTGACTTCCATTTGGCGGTGGGTCGGTTATGGTTTGGGCAGGAATCTCTTCACAAGCACGCACAGAGTTGATTTTCATACATAATGGCTTCCTGACAGCTCACAGGTACATTACGGAGGTTCTAGAAGACCATGCTATTCCTTTCTTGATCACTATGGGCGAGCGTAGCATTTTCATGAAAGATAATGCTAGACCTCATGCAGCCAGAGTTGTCAGAGAATATCTGGATGAAGTGGGAATTAGACGATTTGATTGGCCAGCCCTCACTCCGGACATGAATCCCATCGAACATGTCTGGGATGAGTTGGGACGGTGTATCCGAAAGCATACACCAGCTCCAAGAACTGCCCAGGAGCTTAGAGCGTTGCTATTGCAGTAGTGGGATAATATTGACCAGAATATGATCCTTAACTTAATTCAAAGTATGCCTCGTCGAGTTCAAGCAGTAATTAACGCAAGAGGAGGAAATAGGCAATATTAGTACTAAGTTTTTTAAATTTTTTTCGTTCCACATAACTCCTAACAACAAAAAGTCAAACTACGTTTGAAATGTAAATTTATTATTTTTTTATAATAAATTATAAAACCAAAAAATATGCTTTGCGTTTCAATATTGAATTATTAATTTAGCCTATAAAATACAGTATAATGGTTTTCAATTTACAAATATAAGCTTAAAACAGAAAATTAGAAAAATACATAATAATTAATAATTGACCTCAATTTTTTGCTCGCCAGTGTATGAACTTTTCGTCTCTAAATAAGCTCTAGAATTCATATTTGAAATATTGCCGGTACGTTCCGGGACACCTGTATATATACATAAAAGAAGAAATTCGACGAGAAAAACAAAAAACGAATTATGATCGACGTTATGGAGTACGAAAACTGTCAGAATTGAAAGAGGGAAACAAAGTATGGATACCTGATTTAAAACGATCTGGAATAATCATTAATCGTCGACAAGAGCCACGCTCATACAACATCAAAACAGATAAGCAAAATGTTCGTCGAAATCGTTACCACTTAATATCTATGCCTGCAAATGTAAATACATCTAGGGACGGCGATGATTACTGAGAGAATTTGTCAAAACCAAACGGAAGAAGATAACAGAAGAAGCAAAGATACTTATCGTACACGAAGCGGAAACTTTTACATCTTAGGGGAGAGATGTATGATGAGTAGGCTTAGAGTTAACAATAGATACTAACATGGAAATATTGACAGTAATAAAAACGTTTCAAGTAAAAGTATCTTTTATTTATTATATTAAAACCCCACACAATACAATACCCGACCTTTTGTGGAATAAACCCTTATTTTTCTACCAAATGACTGGACTACCAGGTGCATCTCTATCTCTAGTCCGCGTCTTGTCCTGAGCAGGAGCAGAGCTTGCTAATAGTGTGGTTCCAAAATACGTCTGGCTGGATAGGCCTAGCGTATCCAGAATTCAGAACTACAGGGTAGTATTTAACTTACATTCAAATGCTTTAGATTATCTACTTTTAAACTAAAAGTTTTAATTCTTTGTTAGGTTTACTGGTAATGCAAGTAAGTTATAATAAATACAGATTAGACAGAAGAAGGTAAAAAAATTGGAGAAAACCTAAAATTTAAGGCATTTAGTAGTAATAGTTAAATACTGCGGTGACAGCATTATGTTTTGGGGCTATATTTATTCAGCGGAAGTACGAAAATTTAAACCAAAATGCCGAAAAATAAGACCTCAACAGCCAATTTTAATTTCATGCATTAGAAAAAGTCGACAAATAATTCGTGTCTTATAAAGCCGGGTTTATCCAACAATATCATAGTCATTGTCACAGTTGTAGTCTTAGTCTTAAGAATTAAAACATGTTTTTATAATAGAGCTGTTTATGCAACATCGTCATAGTCAGTATCATGAATATAAGCATAATCACAGAATTGGGTTAATTTTAATTTTATGACTATGACGACTTACACACTGGGCATGTCTGAGAACTGTCAGTATCAGAAAACATAACTTCTATTTTAATTGTGATGTAGTTTATTATGAACAAACTAGCAACAACTATTTTTTCTCTACTATATGTTAATGTATCCATATTTATTTATTCGGCAAATACAGGGTGTTAAGAAATAAGTGTCACAAATTATGAGGGCATATAGTACTGACCAAAATGAGTAAAAAAAGCTTAATCGGCATGGGTCCGATTTTCAATAGTTTCCGAGATATAAAGCAATGAAAAATGAGTTTTTTCGGTGTTTACCTCTGCTACCTCGAAAACTGTAAGTTTGTAAGAGTTACGACTTCGATCAAATGAGACATTATGTTCACCTTTCAGCAGTCATCTTAGATATGTTTTTCTTTTTCAAAAGAAAAGTCGAATAATTCTACTAAGACAAAAGTTGTGGTGACCTTGGCCAATATTTAGTTTTCAAATAACTTCGTAACTATTAGAAAGTGAAAAAAATGTTTCATATAAAATGTTATTGTTTTTTATAGTCTATTTACTAGCATAGACAAAATTTTGTTCGACCACTGTATTAGTCAGTTTTTCTTCGATTCTATTACAAAATGATCTCTTTCTCAAAAACAGTTGAAGATCGGACCCATGTTGATTAAACTTTTTTTTACTAATTTTGATATTGAAGTATAAGTAAATGAGGTTAGAAAGTGACATATTTACAATCTTATGACTATAACTTAAGACTTATATGACGAAATTTAATATTCTAAGTTTTTCTTCTAAAGGGTAAAGTAATTACATTTATATTGGTAATTTTAAATTTTATTTTTGTAATATATATTGTGTATTGTCATACCTATTTTTTTTATATTGTTGTGTTATTTATTGTTATAAGTTATACTTTTATAGTCTTGTATTATTATTTTTTATACTGTTATTGTTAATTAGTTATAGGGTAATAACCTTTGTAGTTGATGCCCAATAAACAAATAAATAAATAAATAAATTAAGACTTAAGACTATGGTTATGATTGTGACTACGTTATTGCTGCATAAACCCGGCTTAAGAGAATGCCTACTGTATAATATTAAAAATATGCTTAGTCACCCCCCCGGACTCCGAACATTAACCAGATTGAGAAAGTGCGGAAAACTCTTAAAACAAATAAGGATATAAACCAAAAAGAATTTAAAATAAATTACAAGAAAAATGGCAGAATATAATGCCATCGGTGACAAAAAAATTGGTAGATTCAATGACTCTTCGCTTAGTTACTGGTGGCAGAACCAAAGGAAAACCATCCAAATTTTATATTTCTTTATGAAACATAAATAAATGTTTCATTATTTAAATGTTTTGGTTATCGTACAGAGACTTTTGTCATGAAATTATGAATACTTTCAATGTTTACTCCATAATATTTTTTTTTTTTTTTTTTTTTTTTATTTGTTGTTAATATGTACAATCTGCCTACATAGTCAATAAGTACATTTTATGTCAATTTAATTTAGCGTGGGGGGATTATTACCCAATGGTAATTTCCCCATTGGAAGGCTTCTCAGAGGAATCTGTGTGGGATGTCCAGTGGTTTGTGTCGTTTCAATCTTCTTTGTTCCTGACTGTTGTCTAGAAGGTTTAGCGCTGTGTGATTTGGGTGATTTTCTAGTCTGCGTAAATATTTTTCACTGGCAATTTTTGCTTCTTCTCTCACTGTTCTGATGTTTAGATCGTCATGTAAGGCTTTGTTCTGTATATACCATGGTGAGTTTGTTATGAGTCTTAGGGTTTTTGACTGGAATCTTTGTAGAATTTCAATATTTGAGTTACTAGCTGATCCCCATAACTGAACTCCATACGTCCAAATAGGTTTTAATATTGTTTTGTATATTAGGAGTTTATTATCCAGGGATAATTTAGATTTGGGACCTATTAGCCAGTAGTATTGTTTTAATTTGAGGTCTAATTGTTGTCGTTTGGTTTTTATGTGTTTTTTCCATGTACCGCGTCTGTCGAGATGCATTCCGAGGTACTTCGCGTCGTCTGCTTGTGGTATTGGGTTGTTATTGAGGGTGACCTGTGGACATGTTCCTCGTTTCATGGTGAATGTGACATGAACGGATTTGTTTTCGTTTGCTTTAATTCGCCATTTGTTGAGCCATTTTTCAATGCTGTTTAAGTTTTCTTGCAGTTTTTGTGATGCTATTCCGGAGTCTACATCAGTGGCAAGTATAGCAGTGTCATCGGCAAATGTTACTGTTTCTGTGTGCGGAGATGTTGGTAGGTCGTTGGTGAAGAGGGTATATAGAACAGGGCCAAGGACACTGCCCTGTGGTACACCTGATTTTATTGGATGGAGAGACGTAGTTTCGTTTTTAAACTTTACTTGAAAATGTCTATCAGTGAGATATGAGTGTAGCAGTTGGTATATGTTGTTTGGCAGGTTTAATTTTAATTTATATAACAAGCCTAAGTGCCACACTTTATCAAACGCTTGTGATATATCTATGAATGCTGCGGAGCAGTACTGTTTTGCTTCTAGTGCTTCGTTTATTTTGTTGATGACTTTGTGTATTTGTTCTATTGTTGTATGCTTCTTTCTAAAGCCGAATTGATGATCGGGGATTAGATTTCTTTGGATTAGTGTTGGATATAATCTCTGGAGTATTAATTTTTCTAGAACTTTTGATAATATAGGTAATAAGCTAATTGGCCTATATGATGATGCTTCATTTTCTGGTTTTCCAGGTTTTATGATGGGTATTATTTGCGCAACTTTCCATTGTGTCGGGAAATGACTTACTCTGATTATAGCGTTAAATATGAATGTTATGAGTTTTATGGTCTTGTATGGGAGTTCCTTTAATATTTTTCCTGTGATTAGGTCGTAGCCTGGTGCTTTATTTGGATGTATTTCGCGTAGAATTGTGGTTTCTATTTCGCCTACACATATATTCTTAATGGGGGGTAATAGTTGATTAGGTGATTGTAGGTATTCGTGTATCTCTTGTTCTTCGTCAGCTGCAACGTGTCTTGGGAAGGGTGAGTAGACTTCTTCTAGGTGTGCTGCAAATACTTCAGCCTTTTCTTGGTCACTTTTAGCCCAGGTGTTGTCCTGTTTTCTGATTGGTGGAGTTGCTCTTGTTTTCTTTTGTTTTATTGACTTGGTTACTTTCCATAAGGAATATTCTGTTAATTGGGTTGGTGATAGTTTTGACAGATATTCTTGTCTGTTACTGTCGTTCCATTCAGAGATCATTTTTGTTAGTTCTCTTGATGCTTGATTTAACCTAGTTTTATCTACGGGTGATCGCGTTTGATGCCATATTCTCCTGAGCCTACGTTTTTCTTTTATTTTTTGTTTTATGGTGTCAGGGTAATTGGGTGTGTTTATGTTTCTTTTTGGGTTTGTTGGAGTTGAACTCCAGGCTGCTGTTTGTATTATTTGAGTGAGGTGTTCTGTTGCTTGATCTATATCTGTAGGAGTTTTCAGTGGTAGTCTTAAGTTAGTCTTTTCTTCCATTATTTCTCTGAATAATTCCCAATCAGTGTTTTTATTGCATAGTACAGGTTTTGTTGGTGTTGGGATCGCTCTTGTGCTAAGGTTTATAATTACTGGTGTGTGGTCCGACGAGAGATCTAAGCATGTTTCGGCATGTATGTAGCATGGGGCAATGTTTTTTGTAATACAAAAATCTAGTAGGTCAGGGGTTTTATTGATGTCTGTAGGCCAGTATGTCGGTTCACCTGTGGAGGCGTACCCAAGATTGTTATTATTTATTGCTTTTAGGAGTTCTCGACCTCTTGTCGTAATGAGTCTCGAGCCCCAGGTTGTATGTTTTGCGTTGTAGTCTCCTCCAGCAATATACCGATTGCCAAGTGTGTCGAAGAATTCTTTAAAGTGTTGTTGACTGATATTGTGTCGTGGCGGACAGTAGACTGCAGCCAATGTGAGGGGTCCCGTCCAATCTTCAACTACTATGCTGGTGCCTTGGAGGTGATTCATGCGATATTCGGGCAGCTCATAATGCTTAATTGTGTTTTTAATTAGGATAGCGGTACCCCCGTGTGCAGTTCCGTCAGGATGTCTTGACTGGTACATTGTAAAGAATGGAATTGTAAAGTATGATTGTCTGGTGAAGTGCGTTTCTGATACGAGTATGATGTCAATTTGATGTATGTTAATGAATGTTTTTATCTCTTGGCAATGTTTAGCCAAGCCATTGGCGTTCCATAGAGCTATTTTTAGGTTTTGAGTGGTCATTTTAGTTTACTGATAAGGGCGGTGAGTAGATTTAGTAGAGTATCCATTTTACTCATCATATTTATTATTAATTGTTCTGTTTTGTTGTTTTCTTTTGATGATAAAGATTGAGATGCCTCGATGCTTGTTGCTTGAGCATAAGTATATTCGGGGATGGTAGTAGGTTGTGTTGTGTTGTGTTGTGTTACTTGTTCCTGGGATTGATTTGGCAGGATGTGTCGTTCTCTTGGTGGCGGGAATTTTCTTTTTAGAATTTCTTTATAGACTAAGCAGCCTTTATAGTTAGCCGGGTGGCTTCCTTCGCAGTTTGCACATGTGGCAGGTGTAGATTTATCTTTCATGCATTCTTTTGAAAAGTGGTTTTTCCCACATTTTATGCAACGTGGTTGTCGTGCGCAGTACGCTTTTGTGTGTCCAAAAGATTGGCATCTCGCGCACTGGGGTAAGTCTCGTTGTGGATTTGGTGGCTCTATTTTTACTTTTGTATATTGCAGGAACTCGATTTCGTATATATCTTTGTTGTTTGTATCTTGTATTAGTTCCAAGAAGAATAAAGGCAGGGGTTTTCTTGTAATTTTTTGTTTGATATTGAAGATGTTCGCTACTTTGTGTCCTTTGTTTTCAATTTCAGTTTTGATTTCGTCCAGATCTGCGGTGTGATGTAGATTTCTGATCACTACTCGATAGGTTCTGTTTTCTTTAAGCTGGTATGTGTGGTACATAATTTGACTGTCTTGGAATGCTTTAACAATTTTTCTGTAGCATTCAACGTTATGCACTTGAAGCTTGATTTGACTGTTATTGATTGTTTTGATGAAATAATTGTTTTGTATTGTGTTATTAATTATGGTTATTAGGGGTTTGATATCTGTGATACCCGGTATGAATATTGGTGGTGGTTTGTGTTCTTTATGTTCTTTATTTGCTGTGGAATTCTGTAGAACTTCATCGTCTGCAAGTTGTGAGAGAGGTTCGAATCGGTTTTCGGTGACTATAGTGTCTGTCTTTGTGCGAACATTTCTGTCGTCTTGTACTTCTTCTATTGGTCTTTTTGTTGTCCTTGGGTTGATTTGTTGCCAACTAGGAGGAGGCATGTTCTACACTTGGGCCTTAGGCCCAGGTGCAGGAACAAAATTTTTACTTACTATAATATAGTTGTAAGTAGTTACGAGTTGTTACACTATGGTAGTTATTTACACTTTATCACTAATTAATTAAATAATTAATGAGTTATAGAGTTATATCACTGCCTAGGAGCTCTTCGTAGACACGTCCGCTCGCCACAATGGTTGAACGGAGTACTCCATAATATAAATAAATTAAGTATATTATTTGTTTATTTTATATTTATAATAACGTAATATACTGCGTTTCATTTTGGATTAAAAGAAAATTAAATATATTGGGTTTTATGCCCAATTGCACCAACATTAAATTAATTTTAATCACATTTAATCTACGTTTAAAACAAAAAAAATTCTAATCGAAATTTTGACAGCAACATGTTATAATTCATTTGACATTTCATTTCGATGCAATATTGTCAATTTAAACCTTGTTTAATATTTAAGATACGTTGGTGCAATCGGGCATTAGACTGCTATTTTTCGTAAAATACATTAAAACTATTGTCGTACGGAGACTTTTTTGTATGACTGTATATACGAGGGTTGTCATTTATATTTCGGGATTAGAGAACAAAAACAAATATTAATAATCGAAAATAGCTTTATTGTTTTTCAAAATATTCCCCATTAAGATCTATACACTTTTGCATGCGTTTGAACCAATTGTCGAAGCACTTTTGCCACTCTGATTGAGGTATCTCCAAAACATGCATTCTGAACGCATCAACCGCTTCTTCAGGTGTCGAAAAACGTTGACCTCTCATTTTATTTTTTACGTACGGGAATAAAAAGAAGTCATTCGGTGCCTAGTCAGGACTATACGGCGGATGACTCATCAAATCGATGTTTTCAGTGCTCAAAAATGCAGTTGTTTGAGCCGATGTGTGAGAGCTCGCATTGTCGTGGTGAAGAGTAATCCGTCTTCGGCGGTTGGTTTTCCTGATTTCTTGGAAGACAACTGGCAAACAAATGGTTGTGTACCACTCAGAATTGACTGTTCTGCGTTGTTCTAGTGGTACGGTTGCGACATGTCCAGTTTTTCCGAAAAAAACAGGCGACCATTTGCTTGGAAGTGCTTCGAGCGCGAACAACTTTTGTGGGATTTGGCTCATCTTGAAACACCCATACAGTCGACTGCTGTTTACTTTCGGGCTCATACGCGTAAATCCACGATTCATCACCTGTCACGATGTCATAGACGTGTTTCGAAGCACCGCAATCGTATTTTTTGAACATTTCTTTCGACCAATCGACACGAGCCTTTTTTTGAGCGATTGACAAATTGTGTGGGATCCAACGCGAACAAATTTTTTTGACAGTCAAATGTTCATGCAATATTGAATGTATGCTGGTCCCACTAATGCCTAAGGTTGCCTCAATCTCACGATAGGTCACATGACGATATTGCAATATCAGTTCTCGCACAGCATCAATGGTTTCCGGAACAACAACTGATTTTGGACGACCTTCACGAAATTCGTCTTGGAGTGAACTTCGACCTCGGTTGAATTCACCATACCATCGATAAACACTGGTGCTTGATGGAGCTTCATCGCCAAAAATTGAATTAAGTTCATCGATGCACTGTTGTTGACTTAATCCACGTCGAAAGTTGTAAAAAATAATCGCACGAAAATGTTCACGATTTAATTCCATTTTTTGGCCGAGATGAATCTTTTAAGTTACTGTAAACAACACAAATAGCGCTCGTATGTCAAAACGTTCTGAGTACGTATAACCTCAAAAATGTCAAACTTTACGATAGAGCTGTCAGTTGCCAGATTGCCACACTAGGGTTGTCCAATCCCGAAATATAAAAGGCAACCCTCGTAGTAGTTGCGTGTTTCTTGTATATCTTGGATCCACCAAATCGAGCAGCAAACTATTTAAATATTAATTTTTTTAATTTCGGCTGCATATTGTTCCAAAAGCTATTATCTTTTTTAATGTATTCAATTTTCATTTTATAAATAGGTCCTGTCCATATACCGATAATATAATAGTTACTTTGAGTAATAACGCAACTGACCCTGAATTGGGTAGTACCAGTGATGGTATTTATATTTCTTTTCTTTCATTTCTGAATAAAAAAAAACCTTCTAATAAAATAGCTTAAAATTCTGTATCTGCTTCATTAATAAAAATCTATTTTGAATGCTTTTTAAAGGGAGAAATTGGATATAAAAATGTCGAAAATCACATCAAATGGGATTAAAACAAAAAATTAATAAATCTTAAATAAGATTAATTCATTTTTATTTGTAATTTACGGACAAGTGTACAATTCTGTATTTAAATCAATAGATAATTGTCCACTTGAATTGAAATTAAAAATAATGCCTAACAAAAATGTTCTATCCTAAATTGACAGATAATTGGTTAAACATTTGTTGTTTATTTGTTCAATTCCATGGCTATCGCAATTTTTTGGGTGATTTTCAACATTTACATAGCTATTTTTTCCCATTACAATAAACATACAAATTTAATTTGTACTCACAACCTCGGAAGAGACATTTGACACACGCTATAGACAACCCAGTGCACTGCACTAGGAAATTAAGCAAAAAACACTGACATTTTGTGGGCATTCTTCAACAAAATAATCTTTAAAATAACAAAATATAGTTTATAAAATGACATTCATACGAGTTTCAAGCATCAAAAACCAATAATAATAATAAAAAAATATTATATTTTGAAATATGTTTTCAGAACTCATTATTAATAAAATTAAACAATATTTGGGTATAGTTCTGTATAAATTTATTAAATACAACAACGTTTCGACAGCAAGGTGCTGTCTTCTTCAGGTATTTATAGTAATAACATAAATAAATATGTTGTCAAGACTACAAGTATATAAAATCATAGAAACATTGATAAATGGTAAAACATTAAACATACAAATGTATGTAGCATAGATAAAATGTATGCTATGAAATTGCTGCTGTGCTATTTATTTGTATATTTGCGAATTTTGTACAATTATCTTAACATTTATACTCTATTAACAATTATTTTGTTCGTTACAAAAAATATTGTACAAACTTCTTGCGGGAAGACGTCATCCACGCATTCGCGCAAATGAAGCCCTTGCTCGCAACCTCTCTCGTGCCTCAAATAAACGCTCAAGCGGGAAGAGTGTTTTCCCGCACTAAGTATGTAATAGTTATTTACATACTTAGTGCGGGAAGACACTCTTCCCGCACGAGCGAGAAGTTTGTACAATACTTTTTGTAACGAACAAAATCATTATTAATAGAGTATAAATGTTAAGATAATTGTACAAAATTCGCAAATATACAAGTGAATAGCACAGCAGCAATTTCATAGCAACGGTTGTTAAATAAATTGTTGATTCCAAAACATAATTGTTTGCATATTTTTTCAGAATTAAAAGTCAAAATGTCTGATTCTGATATTAATAATAATACTAGTATTGTTAGGAGGAAGTAACGCCGTACTTGTTGATAGAAAAAATGTATTAACGGATTTCTCGGCGGTGATTGTAAGGAACTATATTGTTGTTATTTCATAAAATAATTAATTTTATTTAAATTTCCTTTTAATATTTCGTTACACATTTCGTAATTCCATCAGGGAATACTAAAATGTATCTACATAATTTTGTAAAAAGGTAAGTTACATAGATGAATTTTGTTTTACTTACAAATAGTTTTAACTGGTGTAATCATTTGACAAATTCAGAAACATTCAATTTTCAAATTATTATTTGTTTGTACACTGCACTGATTTACATATTATTTAAAGAATTTTGACTATCTACGTAGAACATATGTTACATTAAAATAACATTAAAAAAAACTTGTAATAGTTACCCTGTGAGTGTCACATGACCGAATAGTGTGAGAATATTCTAGAAGGGTTAGGTACGAATTTAAATGAAATTAACTACTTTATGGAATAACAATATAATTCCTTACAATCACCGCCGAGAAATCCGTTAATAATTGTCCTATAAATATTAATGTCTATAATAACTGTTCCGGTCAATTCAGTACCTAAATAAAATATGAACTAAATTAAGCAAAAGTTGTCAAGCATATTTTATGTTGTACTTACCAACTTTTCAAATAATTAAATAAAGAATAATGTTCGGCACATGTCTCTATTTTACTGGTAGTTTCATTTTCAATGTAATACGTGTAAAATCTGATAATATATATTTAAAGTTGCGTCACAGGTTATGTTCTATTTTGACATTCAACAGATGACAGATTGTCTCCAACAGATGGCACTGATGGTAGACAAATTTATTATTTATTAATAATTTTTTTATTATTATTGGTTTTTGATGCTTGAAAATCATATGAGTGCCATTTTATAAACTATATTTTGTTATTTTAAAGATTATTTTGTTGAAGAATGCCCAGAAAATGTCAGTGCTTTTTGCTTAATTTCCTGGTGTAGTGCACCGGCAAAGTGATGTTTTCGGTTGTCAATTCGCGATGCAAGTTTAGACGTCAGCGCCGCTAGTGAACTTGCTTGGAGGGTATTGACATCTGTCAATCTCGTGTTTGTAATATTTTTGCGTAATTTCTCTTATATTTGTGTTATTGTTATTAATTTAAGTGTTTTGCAATAAGAATATACAATACTTTTGTATATAAGCATCGTTTTCATCTATCTAGTATTAATATATTACTTTTATAGTAAGTAATACTTACAAGGTTATGTAATAATTTCATTGTGATATTTTTATATCATTTCAGTTTCATTGAATATTCAATAACATCGTAGTTGTTATTATATTATTATTATAAACCTATGTTTATATAAAAATTAAAAAATAAAGCGAAATTACACAAAAATATGACAAAGTAAACACAAGATTGACAGATCTCAACATCCACCAAAGAAGTTCACTATTTAGTCACTAGCGGCGCTGACGTCTAAACTGGCATCGCGAATAGCGTGTGTCAAATGTCACTTCCGTGGTTGTGAGTACAAAAATAACTATTTGCTTATTGATATTGACAGAATTTTAAGCTCTACAAGTTTCATTTCAAGCATTTTTATCTAAAATAATTAGGGAAGCAGGATATTACGAAAGGATGATTTTACATGTAAAAGTCCTATGTTCGGGTGTTTGAGACACCATTCTGTACATAGTACTCGTCATTTTCCCGACTTATAACGTAAATTAACTATTCATAATTTGACATTACTGTTTTGGTTTAATGTCAATTTCTGATTAGAGTTAGGTAGCTAAATACACTGGCGAGCAAAAAATTGAGGTCAATTATTAATTATTATGTATTTTTCTAATTTTCTGTTTTAAGCTTATATTTGTAAATTGAAAACCATTATACTATATTTTATAGGCTAAATTAATAATTCAATATTGAAACGCAAAGCATATTTTTTGGTTTTATAATTTATTATGAAAAAACAATAAATTTACATTTCAAACGTAGTTTGACTTTTTGTTAGGAGTTATGTGGAACGAAAAAAATTTAAAAAAACTTACTACTAATATTGTCTATTTCCTCCTCTTGCGTTAGTTACTGCTTAAACTCGACGAGGCATACTTTGAATTAAGTTAAGGATCATATTCTGGTCAATATTATTCCATTGCTGCAATAGCAACGCTCTAAGCTTCTGGGCAGTTCTTGGAGCTGGTGTATGCTTTCGGATACGCCATCCCAAACATGTTCGATGGGATTCATGTCCGGACTGAGGGCTGGCCAATCAAACCGTCTAATTCCCACTTCATCCAGATGTTCTCTGACAACTCTGGCTGCGTGAGGTCTAGCATTATCTTGCATGAAAATGCTACGCTCGCCCATAGTGATCAAGAAAGGCATAGCATGGTCTTCTAGAACCTCCGTAATGTACCTTTGAGCTGTCAGGGAGCCATTCTGTATGAAGATCAACTCTGTGCGTGCTTGTGAAGAGATTCCTGCCCAAACCATAACCGACCCACCGCCAAATGGAAGTCGCTCGTCAATAGAAACTTGAGCGTATCTTTCTCCGGGTCTTCTCCATACTCGTCGACGTCCGTCTGAACCATTGAGGCAAAAACGCGACTCATTGGAAAAAGTACCCTGACCCAGTCCTCACCATTCCATGCCGCGTGATTTCGGGCAAAAACCAATCTTGCAATTCGTTGCCGGCGTTGCAATGGTGGACCTGTAGCCATCCTTCTACAAGACAATCCAGCATCATGAAGCCTTCTTCTAACGGTCCATTCACTAACATTTACATCTTTAACTTGTTAGAGTTGATTTCGTAGCAAAACCACAGAAGCTGTCCTATTCCGCAAACTTTCGGACACCAAAAATCGGTCATCTCTTCGGCTGATGATTCTTTTACACCCGGATCCTGGTGTTCTGGTTATCAAGCCAATCTCCTCATAGCGCTGAAACACCTTTTGTACAGCACAAAGGCTCCTACCAACAATTCTTGCAGTTTCACGTTGTCCTCGGCCATCTTGTATCAACGCTACAATTCTTGCCGCAGCAATAGGATTTACAAGCATTGTGAACTGCTAAATACACAATACGAGTACTACACCGTGTAACTGATAGATTTTACAAAGAGAAATCAACGCTATACCGAAAAGAAACACCGAAATGCGAATCTTTAATTACCGCGAATGCACGCTATTTCATAAAATTTGTAAAAAGAGTGATATTACATGACAGATAACAAAAGAAAACAGATGATATTTCTCAAAAAATAAATTATTAAGATCCTTCTATGATTTACAATTTACAAACATGAGCTTAAAACAAAACATTCCAAAAATATATCATAATTAATAATTGACCTCAATTTTTTGCTCGCCAGTGTATTTACAAATTTTAGGACTAAATAATTGATTATAACAATTGTGTATACATTTTAAGCTAAATGTAAGTAATTGCAATACATGGATAGTTGGAACGTAAAACCGATAAAAAATGTTTGTAGATTTATTAAGTTATGTTTATAAATCCATGTAATTAAATTTATTAAACAAGTTTATGGAGATATCGGCAATCAACACAATAAATCTTCTGTATTACTCGTGTTTAAAAATATACGCACACTTGACACTTGCAAAAGTGCAAAATATGGATATAAATTAACTATTGCCTGATTTGTCTTGAACGTTCAACTTTCCTACTAGTTGAACAAAATATTGCAAAACAATGTTCATTTCTAGGGTAACGAATCTATAATATGCACAAATTTTTGACATTTTTAATTTTCATTATTGCGTGTAACATTTCAGTAATTATTCTATTCATTTTTCTGAATTCGAAGGTTTTATTTTAACCCACCTCATCTAGTAAAACTGTAGTTTCAGCTCATGATGCGTGTTCTATAGTCTACTGTAGTATAGCTGCTAAAATATGACACTCAATATTATGAGTACAATTAAAAAGAAAAAAAAAACCGTAACATGCTACTTTCTAATCTGCATTTTCTATAAAAATTTACCGCGCAGAATATTTTTACCATCCATCTCAAAATGTAATGGAGATATTATGATCGTATCGAATTTGACATCAAGTTTTTGTAGACATGTTTTGAAGACTGGAATACGACAAAATAAGTTTAATGAGTTTGAGTGCGCAATTACTTCATATTCTGCTTCTCCGTTCATTAATCACGATTTGATCAATCAATTTTAAAATTCCTTTTTTTATTTCACATAAGCAAAGTAATTACTGTATGATGTCAACATGAGATTTCATATTTAAACATATGTCAATTCTTGCGCGACGAATCACAGACAATGTATCGTAAAGTAAGAAATTTTGATCTATCGGTGATTATTTCATATAAAAATTAAAACATTACCTAAATAAATAAAATAAATATATCATCACGGCATATTACCCATTTCTGGGTGTGCCAGTATCTACAACATATATAGACATCGGTAATGATGACGATATATTTTACCGTGTGGGCGCTTACCAGGCGTCACCTCACGGGCACTCATAGCTGGCGTGGAGAGTGCACCACAGGGGTCACTTTTGTGCCATTTAAAATTGGAAATATTTGGCGTCAGTCGGGATCGAACCCGGTTCCCCCAGGTTCGCGACCAGACACTCAGGCACGCGGCCACGGGACCCCATATTGTATATATGTTTTTTTACTTCCTTGTACGAAGTAAAGGAAGTATTGTAATCGCGAAAAATTTCGTTTTCCAGATTTCAACGGAAATATCCATTTTGACCATCTCTGAATCCATTTTGACTAATTTCGTCGTGACATCTGTACGTACGTATGTACGTATCTCGAAAGTTAAAATTTTGTATTTATGACTGTTATACCATCTAGTTGTGTACCACTCATTTTGGTCATTACATAACTTCCGGAAGTGGTACTTCACTGGAAGCCTCTAATAGATTATAATGACAAACTTTATTAAAATATTATCCAAAACTTTTCAAATTTGGTATATAAGAATTTTATATCAACGGGAGCAACTTAATAGAGTTTGGTTAAAATGGTCTCACCGGAAGTGGTACTTTACTTGAAGCCTATAATAGATTTTAATGAAAAACTATATTAAAATAGAATCCAAAACTATTCAAATTTGGTATAAAAGACTTTTATATCAATGGGAATAACGTAATAGATTTTGGTTAAAATGGTTTAACCGGAAGTGATACTTTACTTGAAGCTGTTACCAGTTTTTCTTGAAAAAAAAAAAATCTGATGTGGCCAACACAAAACCTCCCGCTATTTAATTTTTATTAATTTAAATACATAACCTACGTATTTACTAACGCTGCAAATTGTTCCATTGCAGAAAACTATTGATTTATTTACTATTTTCTTTTTAAAATGTCACTATTATTAATTTGAAGTGATTAGTTTTTTGACAGTGACTGTTGTAGACTCCGTGAAATACAAACACCAAAACAACTAATCTTTTATATATTTTATTTTACAATATTTCTTTTACATATTTTATTTACAATATTATTTTTATTACATGTCAAAAATGTATCATTTCGAAAACCAAACAACTCTTCCATGACTACTTTTCATTCCACTTTTGTTTGGTGGATTTGATTGGCATGTGTCAATTTCGAAATGTCACCAATGTCATGCAATGTCACATTCCGTAACATCCTCCCACCAAAATTTGTGGATACAAATTTTCTATAACAAAATGAAATTAAAATCTGAATTATGTTCAGACATCAAATATTTCTAATCTAATGTCGACTACTTCTTGAAATACTATTTTCGATTTTCTTCTTCTTTTTTCTTCAGGTGTAAATTTCGATGAATGTATTTTATTCATATTTGGTTTCCATTTTAACATCCAAGCTACCGAACGAACGTTTTTCCAATATGAAGATAAACGATGTCCGATTGTAAATACTCCCACCGTTCCAACACTTGACAATGTACACTTTTTCTTTTCTGATGAGATTATTTTTTCTTCTGGAAATTCTTCAGTCGAAGGCCAATGTTCTAAAGACAACTTAAGCCAGTGTGGACCCATCTACCACGAAGATTTTGACAGCTCTTCTACTCTGCAGCCACGAGATGGTAGATCCGCTGGATTTAATTGACCTTTAGACTGTAGTTTAGCAGTAGTAGTACGTAACCTCTTCTCTGCCACTGATTTGTTATCTGAAATTGGTTTCGACTCGTCGATCCAGAGCAGAGTGACGCAATATCGACATCTTCTTGGCGTGTTACTGTCTGTAAAAAATGCATTTTAACTTCTTCATCTAACACTTCTTTTGATCGGTTCCATGGGTTTTCTCGTATTCGTATTAGTTCCAAATCCCACAACTCAGGAATACTGAATTGATTCAATAGAGAGGAAGTCACAAGCATTGAAGAACTTTCAGATATAAATTTTCTTACTTTGCCAGTTATTGTCCATCCAAGTTTCGTTTCGATAGCAATCAAGTCAGATGGTAAAGTAATGACATTGCCAGTTAATAATGAACCGTAATAATCTCCACCAATGAGAATTTCTATTACCGGAGTATCTTCACCTATATCATTAAGAAAAACTCCCGTTCCCTTAAGCTCTGAAATTATTTCTTTTGGGGCTTTTGGAATGAAACCACATATCTTATCCTGATCGAGTACTATGATGTCTTTACTAAATGTGTTATTAATATTACTGATAGCTCGAACTTTTCTTTTAATTCCAGCAGCAGAAACAAATATATTAATAGTCTGTAGCAATACTTCTCCAGAAGACTGAAAATTTAATATACCAGAATTCATTGGTTTTATATTTTCATTTTCCTGGTTTTTCTTCATAGTTTTAGACTCTGGACACATTAATGTTGTATGCCTTTTGTGACATATAATGCACTGACAGTAAATGTCACTGTTACGGAATGTGACATTGCATGACATTGGTGACATTTCGAAATTGACACGTGCCAATCAAATCCACCAAACAAAAGTGGAATGAATTTACTGTCAGTTACATTCATTTCAAATATGAACTGTAAAATATATAGAAAAAGTATTAATGTATTCCTGTAGAAAATTCAATAATCTTTAATTTTCATACGACATAAAATGCGAAACAATGGCATTTAATGGTATTTTTTAAAGAAAAACCATTATGAGCTTCAGGTAAAGTGCCATTTCCGGTTATCCGATTTACACCAAAATCTAATGGCTTCTTTTTATATTAGAATAGGATAGAAATACAAGGTTTCGGAATTTTCTGAATGATAGTATTTGAGTTAGAGCGAAAACAAAATCCATACACGTACAAACACACACATACACACACACATACACACACACACACACATACACACATACAGACATCATCGTGAAAATGTTAAAATTGGATTCTAGGGTCCTTAAAACGTGGCCATTTACTAAAATCTCGATATGTGATTTTTAGCACGATCCCTATACCTCCCTCGCCAAGGGTAGCAGGAGGTCAAAATATCTAAACATTTTCTCTTTATCGCTCATAATAAGCAAGATATGACATACATACTTTTAAAGTAAGCGAAAAACAAAAGATGATAGATAATTCTGTGGTGTATGGTGTAAATTTGGCTTAAAAAAATGACCCTGGAATGATATGCTCTATCAATCACAATATAAACACAAAAAATGACACAACAGGCTTTCCAAGACAGAAGTGTATTTTAGAGTTTTTAATTCGTGGGACAACCAATTATTGCTATTGTTACCAAGCCGACAAAGGAAATACAACTATACACCACTGATAGACAACTTATCAAAACATCGTGTCCTATGCGGTTAATCAGCCTTATTCTGGTGTCCATGGTATTGAATACAATATTGTATAAAATACCATTATTGTTTTCAATACAATAATTTTCCGAAATGGTATTCCGGTAACCATTGGTTTCAATACAATGTTGTTTCCAATACAATAATTATATTCTATACGATATGGTATGAAATTAGTATTCAGGTAACCATTTATTATTAAAACGTCATTGTATACGAAGCAATTATCGTATAAATTCATGGTTTTGGTAAAGTCAAATTTTAGTTCGCGTTATGAACATTGTATAGTAGAAAAGTTTTACTATTTCATGAAATTAACTCAGTAATAGCATTTTTTTGGAAAGTTTAGTGAAAAAATAGTAAGTAATAAAGAAATGATAATAATAAAAATGGATAATAATGGTTTTATTTTAATTTTTGACATGTTCGAAAATGAAAGAAATCGGTAAGTTATTAATTAATAAAAATGTAATTTGTTATAAAAAATATTTTTATTTAGACATGATTTATGTATAAATAGAAGAGTTTTGCGTGATGCTAGTGATTCCTTAACTCTTTCAGAGAATGTGTTCAGTAGCATCTTCAGGCTATCGCGTCTGTTTCTGATTTTATTAGAATTACTACTAAAAGCTTTGCAATTTTGTGGTCAAGGAATCTACCATCAGTTGGCCAAGATTTTTAAATTTCTATGATTCAGGCGTCCGTCAGTCGCAGCATAAAAGAAGTGACACAAATTATTGTCGAACATATGAGTTTTGTAGCATGGCCCATTTCAAAGTACATTTTAATCTTGACAGCTGTCAATTTCATCTTCAAATTGTTTTCCAAATCTTCACATATTTGTATATATTTCTTGTATTTCTTTCTTTCTTTCGCCTTTGATATTACTTTTATACTCGTTTATACTACTTGTAATTGTTGGATACGATAAATAAATAAATTTGAAGTTGTCTTTTAGAAACCTTCTTTTGATTACACTACACTATTACACACAAATTTCTCTTGGTGGATGTATCACTTGACACAAATACTGTTGTCATTCTCTAACTTCAAAATGTAAGCAAATGCTAGGTTAGGTGTCAGTCATTGTTACCAATTGCCGCATGAAATTTATCATATTTATTTAATAAAATTTATCAATATACAAATTAATATTTGCGTTATTTTACTTCAAATATCAATCCTGCGAATGTAAATGTACTAACATTGTAAAATGTATTTATTTAAATAAAATAATATTAAGATTTTATTACAATTTTCTATAGAGTGACATCACTGCAAACAGGTGAATACAATATCGTATTCATTACAATACCACTTTCATACGATTACAATGTGGACACCAGAATACCAAATCTGTACGATGTCTTATAGAACATTGAAATCATTATTGTATAGATTACAATATTGCTTCGGATACAATGGTCACCAGAATAAGGCCGAATGTCTGGTATATTGACTTTTTTACGATTGCATACTTATTGTTAGCCGGCCAAGGTACCTCTGATTCGATAAGAACATGTTAAATCTCAGTGTTTTAACGCTGTTCTACTGATATTCACAATGGCTAAACTGATAAATTCAAATTTAAGATAGTTCATCCGTGAATCAAGTAAGTTATTACATTAAACATTGATATAATAATCTTTAGTTTCAATAAATTCAAATTTAAGATAGTTCATCCGTGAATCAAGTAAGTTATTACATTAAACATTGATATAATAACCTTTAGTTTCAATTGATGACAACCAAATATTTATATACTAAATTATGTATAATAATAAATAACCTTTCTTCACAAATTATTTTTATTTTAGTATGTACATTTCAATTGCAAAGCAATCATCATTAGTTGTTCAAAAATAAAAACATAATATTTATAAATGTCAAAATTATTTAGTTTACCGTTCTTAAATTATTTTTTTATCAAAAGTTCTTTGTATGACTTCAGTAGTATCTAAATGAAAAATCCAGCCGAGTGATATGGCAACATTGGTTTATATAAAATAGGTTTAATTTTCTACGATTTTATGTTACACTTTATTATATAATTTGCCATATTTCGAGTGAAATAAATTAGTAAATATTTTTATGATCGTGCAAGTCTCACGCTGAATAGTTGATTGCAACGTTGCCAGTTCACCTAACACTTTATTATGTATTTGCATAATATCGTTAAAAGTATCATTTTTCATGTGACTGCAATCTTTTACGTGCAATTTCTCAACAGTGATTATAATAACATATCCATTTTTCAAATATGTAATGGGTTGTTGTCATATTATTTTCTTATCAGTAGTGAATCTACTGCTAACCTCCATATAAGCAATGTATTCCAGTGTCAACTAAATTCCATTATCTTCGTTATTTCAATGGTTATCTACGATTTCTAATTTACATCCAAATTCTACGACTTGTAATGAATATTATACATTTATTTGGGCCACATTTTGGATTGTGACCATCAACGGATGTACTACCTTAATAGTAACTTTTTTTATGGGATGTGACCAATTATACTCGTTGCGATTGAAACAATTTTTCTGTCAATTGCTATTATTTATCTTCAAGTTAGAATATTTACTGCAGATTGTACGACGGGCCACCTGAGAACTATGTTGATCTAAGGACCTAAGTAATATTTTGTTCAAACTTGAACACATTGGGAAGAAGAATAATATAACTAAATATAAATTTAATGTATTTTTGTACTTTGAAATGGAGGATATCCAATAATAATAAAGTTGGAGAATAATAATATATGCACATTTATCTACCTATCGGCTTAATTAATACTGAATAAATGAATGTACTTTATAGTTTTGTAATATTTAAAAGATAAATAAAATTTAAATTCTAATCTTACAATGGTAAGTGGTAGGTCGTAAAAACGTATACCTGCCGGATGCATTGCACTAAACAACATCAATTAAGTAATATGCACGTCTGTTCTATGTGTTAATTCAATATTTTATCATTTGTAATTTTCTTTCAAAATCAAATTAATATTATTTTGATCCATAGTTGCGGAGCATATATGTATGCAGTTTTCTACTCTACCTATTTGGTAATCAGCCTTCGACAATGATCGTGGGGAAACGTCTGATAAATATACCTATTCTACTTACAAAAATATAGTGTTAAAAATTATTCATAAAATTAATTTTTTCCGGGTTCTAGGATTGAATTCCATTATAAGGCATGGTTTTCTCATGCACTTTATCTTCATCTCACTGGTTTCATATTACCATAGTAATTGCCCAGCTGTCCATAAATTAAAAATACTTATTTTTTAATATTTTATCTTTTTTTCGACATCAACATTTTTGTTCCAGATATCACATTAAGTTAATTGATTTTAAAGTAAGTGATACTGGAAATTACAATAACCTTTAAAGCCTTCATCATTTATCTCAGTAATCCTGAATCGTATCAGCAAATCAACTGTGTCATGTGTTCTGGTAGGTTCTGTGAAGCTGCACGCGTGCTCTCGATAGATTAATCGTCTGTCGCCTGCACAACGCGACAAGGCGCAAGAAGCTGACGTTGACGGCCTATAAGGCAACGAGGATGCAGCCTCTGTATCCGAGCACCGGATGACTGCTTTGTCGCAACGGATGAACTCTGTTATTCTCATTCCAGAGAATGAAAACTTGAAAGTATTTGTTAAACTCAATAGTCGAAGTTGCAATTTTTCTACTGGCATGGTTTAGCCATAAAAATGAGAAATCATCACAATAATATGGTGACAAAAAGTTTTACATTTGTATAATGTTTATATGATCTAATAACAAGTATTACCACCTAATTCGTTGCGAACGCATACCAGTGAGCGGTATTTCGATAGCAATAAATAAGTTTATTATGATTTCGCGCAAGAGTAAAGACCAACGTTTGTATTTTGTTTTATGATTCTTTTGCAATATCAATTCATTATAGAAATGGTCGTAATGTTTTAAAACGGCTCGTTATAATTTTTGTCAAATAGAATTATGCCCGTATTCATAAACACTCGTAAAAAATTTAAATGGCTGGTTATAATTTTTATCCAATAAAAACACTCGACATTGAAAGAAAAATCGAAATTTTATTTGACAAGTTTGATTCTATTTGTCAAAAATTATAACGATCCGTTTTGAAACTTTACGAGTGTTTATGAATATGGGCATTAAACTTAAAAATTTACACTTCGATTTTTGTTTCAGTGTCAACTGTTTTTACTGGATAAAAATTAGAACGAATCGTGGTTTATGAATATGCGGGCCTAAGTCGCATGAAAACCAAGGTGGTTGAATTTGTTATATATATATTTTTTTTAATAAACTTTTTGATTATACTTTTTATATATAGTATGTCCCGGATTGAGTTTACAAGAGGAAACAAATATATTTGATTTTACGAAAAAATGCTAAGAGAAGAAAATTTTTTGCTTGAAGTAAAACACATGTTTCAGTTATTAAAACTTTTAATTAATGCATTGTTCTTTTATTATAACGTTTTTTCGTATTTTTCCTCCTAATAACACAGTTATTGCATTGAATCTGTTATTTTAGGTAGCTTTGAAATATTGACAAATGATTATTAATTCTAATTACAGATAAAAAAAACAGCGAAAATCAAAATACTTTTTTATTTTGTTCAATCCTTCTTTCCTGAATCTTTCTTGATACCTCCACTACTCCAGCCATTTCTCTTATTGCATCATTCCGAATCCTATCCCCCACCTTAGCATTATCTCAGCGACTTCCAACCTCTTTTTGTGGACTTCTTTACTTGCCATGTTTCACTGCCATATATCATGGCTGGTCTTACAACCGTTTGAATATCTTTCCTTTTGTCATTCTTCCAATTCTCTTATCACACAACACTCCTGCCATCTTCTTCCAGTTCATCCCTCTGGCTTGGATCCTGTGAGTAATTTCCCTGTCCAGTTCCCCTTTTTCAGTGACGTAAGAGCCTAGGTATTTGAATTCTCCAATTCGAGCCAGTCTCTCTTCCAAAAATCTAATATTCCCGTTATTTCCATATCCTCCGAACCACATGCATTCGGTTCTCGTTCTACTGATCCTAAGTCGTCCGTCCTCGACGGCCTGCCTCCACTTCTCCAGATTTTCTTCCACTCTTTCCTTGTTTTCATCCACCAAAATAATGTCATCTGCAAAGAGCATACTCCAAGGACCTTGATCTTTCACCTCTTCCGTCAGCACATCCATTATTATAATGAATAGATAAGGACTTAGCGTGGGTCCTTGATGGACACCAACTGTCACAGGAAAGCGTTCTGCCAACTTACACATGTTCTTACTCTGGTATACGTTTCATAATACATATCTATCACCAGCTGCACGTACTTTTCCGGTTTTCCTGTACCCCTTCTCCCTCATACATCTCCACATCTCCTCCCTAGGCACTGTGTAGATCTTTTCGCATATCCCCATACTTTTCTAACTGTTTCAAGGCAAACAAAGCGTCTATTGTCCCTCTTCCAAACAAACTTGAAGCCAAACTGTTCCTTCGCTATTGATGTTCCTTTTCTCGTCTCCGTTCTATTATTTTCTCCTAAACCCTTAAAGTGTGTAACACTAGTTTTATCCCTCTATAATTTTTTCAATCTGGGATGTCACCTTTTTCCTTGTACAAGGGTACCAACACACTCTCTCTCCATGCTCCATGCATCGGGCATGCTCTCTTCATAAATTTTACACATTAGGCCCCACAAAAAGTCTACTCCATCTGCATTAAGAGTCTTCCATACCTCTGCTCATATACCTATTAGACTAATATACTGCTAATCCCCTATCTCACCAATGTGTTGTGCATCCGTTAAAGAATATGAGATAGAAGATATATCTCCATCGCTCACAAGCGATACAGTGCTTTGTATGCGCATGCTCGTGAAACTAAAATATATTTCTTAGCGGTCAGGAAAATTTCCTTTCAAGTGACAATTTTGTAATTAGAATTAAATAAATAAATATACAAATATCAACATAGTAAAGAATTCTTATACATAATATTATCATTATAATTTAATATTGTTTTCCTACGACCACTGTTAAAAGTAGTCTTTTTAACGGTTGCTTAGCAAGTTAAAAATAACAATTTATAACATAATGAATACTTTTAAGTTTTAAGGATTAAAAGTAAAAAACAAATTTACTTTTAACACTAGTGTTAAAAATATAACTAAATCTAGTTACATTTAGTGTTCATAAGTAAATGTAGTTTCATTTTATACTTATTTTTGTACTGAAATTATTTATATAGGTTTTTTTTATTAGATGTACACACTATTTTGAAACGTTTATTGTTATAGTACAATTATCACAATTGTTTATAGTAATTTCTTGCAAGGCGCTTGAAAAATTGGAATTTAAAACAGTATTGGTAGAAGTAGAGGTTAGAATAAACAATTTTCAGTTATTTATAGCAAATACATCATGACCTGTCATAAATGTCATTTTATAATTTTTAGTATTTACTAATACATTACTAGGGTCGTAGGAAAAATAGTGTATGATATTCGTGTTAAAGTGATTTTATTTCGTTCGTGGGGTTTGTTTTACTCGGCTTCGCCTCGTTTCACAAACTTCCCCACTCACTCATAAAATGTCACTTTTAACACATATCATAAATAACTATTATGTATAATAACATTACTATAGCGCGAAATTTAAAATTCAATGAAATTATGATAACTAAACAAATATTTTAAATTATATTAAATTATGTTTTACACAATTAAGAGATTTCTCACCGCTTAAAATTGAGCAAAAATTTTCTAGGTAAGAAATACATGGGGAGTAAAATTATGTTTTCAGCGTTATGAACTGAGTTTGAATTTGGCGCCTACAATTGACCGTTACACTTTTCTGGTCTATCACACTTCAAATAACGCACGTGGTTTACAGGAAACTTCAATTTTCAAATCCCACTCTTTCGTTATCTCTGTTAGCGGCGCCAGTAGCCAATAGAATTATAGAATGCGAACATGCGCATCCAAAGCAATGTATCGCTTGTGAGCGATGGAGATGTATCTTCTGTTTCATATTCTTTAACGGATGAATCGCGGAGGATTAGCAGTATATTAGGCTAATAGGTATATGCCTCTGCTGGTATGTATTCAGTTTTTGTATTTAGTGTAAATATAAATATTAATTATAATAATGTAAATAGTTAATAAAATGTTAGCTTTAAAGTATTGTGTTGTGTTCATTTCCGTTCATTTCAAATTAATTACGTATCATTCCATATATTATTATTATTATTATTACTATTATTATTATTATTATTATTATTATTATTATTATTATTTTTACCCGAAGGTTTAGAAAAAATATCAATATTACAAATACATTTCAATATCTTCATGTCATTTTCTTTCGTCTAAAACCTCTTCTTCCCGTTTCATCATTATATTTTGGAAATCATCGGTTGAAGAAGTAAGTAACATAGTCTACTCTTTTCGTTGTTACAATAATATAAATGACGATGTTCTTAAAAGGATTTTTATTTATTCCTACAATATGTAGGTATATATGTACATGAAAAAAAAATACTAATATATATTAACCACATAAACTAATTAGTGCCACACTATATAAATATATATATATATATATATATATATATATATATATATATATATATATATATATATATATATATATATTATGGAATAATAAGGTTAGATTAATGCTCCTTTTTAAAGTATAGTCATTTAATTATTATTAGAATTAGTATTTTTTCTTGTAATCTGCGGTGGTCTTTAATGAATAAAATATTTATTTCTATGTCTAACTTTGCAACTATGAACAGAAAATATTAGGAACTTAACGGTATTAAAGCTTGTTGACATTTTACTTCACTATTTCAATTTTTTTGACATACACTAAATATATTAAATATTTGTAATAACTTAAAAATCAAAGAAATGTCTTTTTTTGACACGTTGACTTTTTGGCGATTTCGTATTCCTCGAGCGTCAGCCAATCTATAGCTTGCGGACACTCATGTGACGAAGCGAATTAGCCAATCAGAACTTGGGGAGAAACTCTCACATCGAAGGTCAGAGAGCTGGGCAGCTTTCCAAAGTCAAGAGTACCGTAATTTAAGAGTGTAGTGTGTTTTGGAAGAATGAGTTTTGTTGGAGTAAAAAATTGAAATTAAATTTTAAAAAACTAACAAAACTACTTATAATTACAACATTAATGTCAAGCCCCCTCTGAGACTAAGGTTATTAGTTTTGGAACGATTTTGAGTAATTTCGTACTCTGTAGTAGAGTTTTGGAACGCAACTCTGAAGTTTGTTTTGGTAGCGTGTTCAGAGGTTATGAGTTTTGTTTTCATAGTTTGGCAGTTTTTATATTAAAGTTTTTAGTGCGTATTGAGTTATTTTATATTTTTTTGCCAAACTATGAAAACAAAACGCATAATACGCTATAAACCAAAACAAATTTCAAATCTCCGCCCTTCAATCTGACAGTTTCTGCCCAAGTTCGGATTGGCTATTTCGCTTCGTCACGTGAGTGTCCGCATGCTATACCTAATGAAACCGGGCCAGATATCATGTTTACAAGCACCCCTAGACAAGGTCACACTAAGGGAAAATTCCTATAAACATCAAGAAAGCCGAGGACATAAGAAAACCGATTCACACACACCTACAATTTTTTTACAAAGAAAAGAATGAATGGCCCATCACGTTTACGACGAAGTATCTGAAGAACTATATATGTATAATTTTCTTCATATTTAGTTTCATTTCTTTGCAATGTGTTTCGAAAACATTTTTCAGTGCAACATTTGTGTATATTTTTTTTTTCAGGAGCGCCGACTTGTGGGGGCAACCGGGCGCGTGCTCCCTACAAACAATTTTATAAAGGGCAGTGCCCCTCACAAAAATACATTCATAAATTATTGTAAAACTTCAATAAATTGTAAAAGACATAACGGTCATTGTTGACCACTTTGACAAAATTTTAAGATAAAACAGCACAATCACAAATAATGAATTCGTACAGATGGGACTTAGTGACTTTTTAATTTGTCAATAAAATTTTTGATGTATTTTACATTATGTTTCAAACGGTGGTTTTCATAATTAACATTGCCAACAATTTTAACATCATCGAATTTAAATATAATGTCCGGTGTCAAATGTGTGGTTGGTAAGTGCACTGTATTCTTTTTTAAGGGTTTGAGAGGTTTTACCAATGTATATTTTATTGCATTTTCCATATTCGATCTGGTTAATAACTTCTGGGGAGTCTGAAAGACGTATTTGGTCTTTTAAGTCGGTGAAAAGCGGACATGTTGTTTTTTGGGTTAGAATTTGCATTTTTAGTTATTATTTTCTAGATTTTTTTAATACCATTGTTAATATTATAATTGCAAGGAATGGAAAAATGGGGTCGCGTATAGTGTGTCTGGTAGCTAATCTGGTGACCCGGGTTCGATCCCGGCCAGTGCAGACTTTTAATCGCACAAAAGTGATACCTGTAGTGCACTCTCCACACCAGCTATGGGTGCTCGTGAGGTGACGCCTGATAAGCGCCACACGGTAAAAATATATCGTCATCATTACCGATGTCTACATGTATTGTACATACCGACACGCCCAGTAGAGGCTAATATGCAGTGATGGTATATTTATTTATTTTTATTTTTGGAACAATAAGTGGGATTATATCACGATGATTGTTATATTGCTAGTCCGAAATATTGTTAATTCTGTGTGATCTTTTGTTAATATTTATATCTAACGATTATACATATATTCATTATAGGGTGACACTGAAAAACGGGCTACTCAAAATAACTATTTTATTTATAATTTTTTAATTTTATTGATATATTTGTAAATTAGATTTAGGGGCTCACAAATAATAGTATTTTCATATTTCAAATGGAACAACCTACATATTTTTGCATATTTGTAATCTATGTAAAATTCAACTATATGCTGGAAGAAATAAATTAGAAAAGAGTAAAAGAAATTTATAAATAATTACAGGCTGCGAAAACATTTGAGATAATATTGAGTAATATTTAAGTTAATTGTTTAAATAGTAAGTTATTTTGTACGATTCCATATTTTTAATTTATCTTAAGTTACCATTAACTGTTAGTTTGTTACCAGCCAATTTTTATCTTGAATTAACAAACAAATTTATCATTAACTGAGTGTTGTGTTAAATAGTTAACTGGAGTTCTTTCTATTTAACAAAGCAACGATGGGATAGAAAAAACCAAACATTGAAAATTTATAATTTAATATTATCCCATAATATTGTATGTTGCAAATATTGCAGAGTAATATTCCGAATTCCAAATTTATTCTTTCTTCAGTCAGTACAATTAAAATTATACAACTATTGGGTCGTTTATTACTACTATACTACGTCTATCGTGTTACTTAAAATGTAATTAAAATTTAATATATAATTTCTGTTAACATTTGTAAACCCATAATTTTAAACTCAATGTACTTAAACTTGATTCAATTTTAGATAATTCTCGTTTCATTTTAAAAAAGAAAAGTATCTGAAGGAAAAAAGATTCAATTACGGTTTTCAGGTCAACACTAAGAGCACTGTACTTTTGGTTCTTATTTTAATGGAATTTCAAGAAAAATTCCCAAAATAGGTCAATTTGAATTGTGTACATATATAGCCATACATAAATCAATATTTATACTAGGTACATGAAAGTATTTATACTTCAAACTGTACTCGTACTAGTACTACTGATTTTTTTTAAATGCAGGTATAAAAATTGTAATCAAATGTTACAAAGAATAAAGGAAGTTACCAATAAACTAATACAAACTTGAATATGAAGAAAACTGTATGACCGGTGATTGAAAAAATAGGGGCAAGTGCCCATTTCCTTTTTATATTAATGGGCTACTTGCGTACCTTTTTTTTATTTAATATTTTTGAAGGGCAGGTAAAAACTTGCTACCCATATTTTTTCTTTTGACAAAATTTTTGTTAATTAGCCAGAAAAAAAATAATGAAATTTGACTATTTGAATTCCCGCCATGTATGACGTAGAATTACGCCGAACCAATGAATGTTCGTAAAGCCATTGCGTTTGTTTGTACAAGGTTTGTACAGGTAATGTAGATTACCTGTTTGACGTTTCAACAATAGTTTGGAGGTTAGTATTTTAATTTATCTTTTTGGTATCGATATTTTAAATTACATGTAACTACCTATGTGTTTATTTGTGAAGTAATTAATATATTTGAGAGACCAGAGAGAGAAAAAAATGAACTAATGTCAAATTCAAATTAAAACTTTCTCGCATGCCATCTATACGTTAAATTTTTAAACAAGGTTCTCCACTTAAATATAGTGACGTCACAGAAAATTTTCTTTCTTAATTTACTAAAAAACAAATATTTTTTTTAAAATAAAATTTATATTTTTATATTTGTTTTCAACATAACATTACATATATAGTGATAGAAATCGGATTTTCAGTACCACGCAAGTAGCCCATTGTATACCTATAGATTAATTAGAAAAATTAAAGTTGGGGACAATATTAAATGGTTATTTTTGGTCCTGATTTCTACTTCTGGTTTAGCAGGAAGCGATACATCTTTGATTTTTTAAGTAGAATAATATCAATATTTTTATATTTTCGGAAAGTAATTTAAATTAGTTTCACAGTGGTTCAGTGGTATATTTTTATATTAAGTAGAAGGTTCATATTTACTTTCTATTGTTTTAAAAATTAAAATAAAGCTCTTATAAAACAACTACATTAAATTGAAATATGTTATATTTATGACATCATTATTTGATTAATAACAAAATTTTAATATAATTTAAAACACAAAAAAGGGACCTTCAGAGACCACCCTTACCCTTAGCTTCACTCCTATCCATCAGTACTTTTAATATGTTATTAAGTATACCTTCCCCGACAACTGTGCCAAAATTGGCTTCTACATGAATTATTTTCGCTATTTTTCCTTTGTTGACTAGACTATTAGGTAAGGAAGGTATTGAATTCTTTAGT
This sequence comes from Ophonus ardosiacus, assembly GCA_943142095.1. NCBI lineage: Eukaryota > Metazoa > Arthropoda > Insecta > Coleoptera > Carabidae > Ophonus > Ophonus ardosiacus. Next base: position 22,363,153 of record OW964830.1, on the reverse strand, counting down.
CAAAAAATTCGATGCTGAGTTTTTAATGAATAAGCACGGTTTAAGGTCCCTAGAATACGATTTTACTAGTTTTACGATGTTGCATGTGTGTGTGTGTGTGTGTGTGTGTGTGTGTGTGCGCGCGCGTGACAAATTTTTCTCCGACTCCAAAACTACAATTCTAAAAATTATGATTCTTTCGTGTTCCACTTCTTTACTACCATATGAAGAGCTGATTAGATTTTGGTTATAATTGGTCAACCGGAAGTACCCTTATTTGAAGTTCTTAACAATTTTTCTTAAAAAACCGCTGTTAAATCATTTGTCGACATTTTACATAATTATCAATATGAAAGAAAATCTTATTCTCTATACGGTTTGATCATATATTTTCCTTATTTAATAGATATTAGTGTTTCACAAGAGTCTTGCATTTTTCTTGTTCTTGTCTTGACAAGACAAGAGTTATATAGTTTGTTGCAAGACAAGACAAGAATCTGCCCTGCAAGAAAAGTGCAAGAATAGCAAGATTTTTTTAGTATTTTCTTACATTCTTGCACTCTTGCAACATTATATTATAATTCAATATATCAACATTTTATTATAGGTTTTACCTCTAGCTAAGCTGACATTAATCGGAAAAGCTAAAAAGATATTAGTAACAATTGACAACCGGAAGTAGTAGTTTCTTAAAAAAATCTTCTAAATATTATATTTTGAAAATTTATAGTACCTACAAAAAATAATAAAGAGCATTAAGTACTCAATCTGATTTAAATTTTCATATTATATCTTCTATAGATTTAGAAATAAAAAATCTGATATGGCTAGCAAACGACCTCCCGCTAATTCGATGTTTAAAATTGCAATGAGCTTGGAGTAAAATATCACTTTATCGTTTGTAAACAAAATCTAATTTGTTGTTCCAATAAATAGGAAAGCCTTTAATAAGAAATTTTGTATTAAAATTTATGAAGTTTTTTTTTTTTGAAAATCTGTTAAGAGCTCTTAGCTAAGAACTACATCCGACTTATATATACTCAAAATCTAATGTTGTTTTCAATCATATAAGAATTTTAAAACCAAATTTGAGAAGTTTTTTTTTATCATATTTTAATATATTTTTTCAAGGAAATCAGTTCAGAGCTTCAAGTAAAGTACCACTTAAGGTTTATTAATATTAACAAGAATCTAACATGTCGGTCTCATTAATATAAAAGTGTTAAATACAAGATTTGAAAAGTTTTCAATTATAGCATAATACATTTTTTCACGAAAAACTGTTGTGGGCTTGAAAAAACACTTCCGGTTATCCAATTTTACTCAAAATCTAATCAACTATTTATATTAATGCAGAAAGCTAACGCAAAATAGAAATTTTTGGAAGTTTGTTATAAGAGTTATCGTAATATAACCAACGGTTTGGTAGCTAATAGGGGAACCGCAAACAAGTCTAAATAATGTAACATAACGCGCACGCGCAAATGTGCAAGACAAGAAATATGCAAGAGTCTTGCAAGCAAGACAAGATTTTTGCTTGCAAGAGTAACATAAGACAAGAGTTATTTAAATTTCTTGTCTTGTTTTGCAAGACAAGACAAGAAATAGCCTAGCAAGACAAGAAATCTTGTCTTGTGAAACACTAATAGATATAGAGTTATAGAGAGATTCACTTTCAAAAAATAGCTTTGCTAAAATTATGGAACAGCAGATATATTCAAAAATTCTAATTGACAGATGTCAGTGTCAAGTGCAAAACCAAAGTGGAAAGTATAGAATCAGAAAGTGATATAAGTGACAGAGTGTCCCTTGCAAGTGACTTGCAGTTTTAATGCCGAGAATACGAGGAAGGCCAAAGAGAAGATGGAAGGACTGGGTAACAGAAGATTTGGAAGAGGAAGAACTGTGTGAAGAAGATGCTTTGGATAGGAATGATGAAGTGTCAAGTGCAATTTACATAATATACGTTCGTGTTATAATTTTATTGGATTCATAGAATCTTTTCAAAGGAACTTGCGGTATGGAATTTTTAAAAAATAGTTGTTCGTGTTACAATTTTACAGGATATATACAATCTTTTTCAAGGAACTTTTGGTATGGGATTTGTACAAAATACATCGAATGGACGGAAGGTTTTGTGCTGGCTACAACAGATTTTTTACTTAATTCTTTGGCACTTCAAAATAATGAAAAACAAACGATATATCAGGTAACATCAAAATATTTTCCTCAAACAAAGAAGGTTAAAATGTTATGGCAAAATTAATAATGCATTAATGTATAATTATTCTCAAAATTAATAATTATGTTCATTTTTGATAAAAATGCAAGTATTTGGCATCAATGTAAAGCTAATTCAAATTACGAATACTTCCAAATAAGTAATATAAAAATATTGATATTATTCAATATAAAATATCAACGGCGCATTTAGGCAAACTGAAAGTAGAATTTATGACCATTTCACATCAAAAACTGGCATTTAAGTGCGCCCTTAACTTTGTAAATTAAAATATAGGCAAAAATTAATAATAAAAATAGCCACTACTCCCCTTTTTCAATCTATACTACTGATTTAAGTTAAAATAAAAGTTTAAATTTTAAAATATTTGTGTGAAATAATAATATAAATATACCTACGTAAAACTAATTTACATACTTAAAAATGAAAAATGTTGCAACTCAATAAATAAATTGGAAAATTACGAAATTCTAAAAATAAAACTGATAGTCATATAATTATTTATTATCTATAAAGAAAAATAACGCTAAATTGCCATTTTTGTATCATGTGTAACACTCGTATTTTCGTGTTATCACGTATTCGCATTTTTTTTTTTTTTTGTAGGAGCATACCTAACAAAAAAATTTATATATGTTGTAAAGCGTAAACGGTTTTGTTCTTCAATGAAACTCAGTAAACTTTTTAATACAGCGGCATTTCGTAACTTGCCGCCTAAAATAGAACAGTAAACTTGCTTGTTAAAATGAAGGTCAAGTTTAAGGAAAACGATCCAGCAGGCGTTGGAAATATTATAGCAAGACCAGCACACGTAGGAGTTATTACACACAAATGAATTTAAACTTAATTTAGAAGTGGACGAATAAGGAAATAATTAACTTAAAATCATTAGAGCACGACTACGAGTACAAGTAGATTCTACAACAAATAAAAGAAATTTTGACATGGTACGCTGCCTTTAAAAATATGTTGTTCGTTTTTATTTGTGTTTTAATTTGAAGGAGAATTAAGAACGTGACCCGATTCGGAAAGCGTACTCAACAATTTGGTTCAATTGCAGCTGATAAAAATAGAGCTCATATATCATACAAAGTGTGACAAGTAATTTGGTATTTTGACATGGAGCACATATTTTGGTTGTAAATCTGCCGAAAAGCAAAACGTCATATGATAAAAATCTACATGCAGAGTTATCGAGAGCTCGTGAAACACAATCTACATATTTTGACGAATCATGACAAAACCTAGTAAAAACATGACACCGGTGAAATCCGCTACCTACCTTGTTTGTAAACAAGCTAAAAATTTGAAACCAACTGTTTTTGCTTTGTATTCATTCTTTTTCACACCACAATCAATTATAAAAATAGATTAAAATTCCATTTTCTTGGAGAGAGGTATTTTTCACTTTTTTCAATCTACTTCAACGTTTCGTACTCTCTTTTGACATGTTTTAAGTCGATAACGCAGTAATATGCGACGTATTAAGCGGCCCCTCTATGTTCAATAATATTGTGGAGTAATATTATTCAATAAAATTAATTCTCTCCTTAAAATGAATTGAATTGAGTACTAAATTTTCAGTCATTTTTTTTTAAATTCACCGTTATTTCATCGTAAAAACTAAGCTTCCATCGACAAAATTTATCCTTATAACAATATTGCTCAATATATGTATTTCCGTGCAGGTCAACACTAAAAATAAATATATCATCACGGCATATTACCCACTGCTGGGTGGGAGAGGTTGATCACTTAGGAAATAGTTTTACACTTCAGTAGGAATTGACATGAATCATGAATACCGCCAATCTCGTCAATGAATTTGAAGAATCTCGAACATTTAGAAGAGTAGGAGGAAACTTATTTATAGAATGAATTAAAAAGTATAAAAATGTAATTAGAATTTTTGTGTATGTACCAGAAATGTTAAATACAATATATACTTAGTAATATGGAAAAGGCGAGAGGTCTTGTGCTGGTCACAATAGATTTTTTTTATTAGTAGGTATGAAAATTAATCGGCTCATTCCCGATTCGTAAATTTATAATTAAATAATAAATCAAAAATTATTATTAAAGATGAGAGTAGAATATGTAAGTACATATATTATGTTTAGTGTTTCTGGACGAGACGAGACATTCTCGAATCTCGTCTCGTCTCGTCTCGAAATTTCGAGAAATCTTTTTGAATTCACGAGACGAGACGAGACTTACAAGTCGAGATTCTCGACAATTATTTCGAGATTTCTCGACAATTTTTTTTATTATTAAAGGCACATTTTGTATAATTTTTTTAAAAATTGTCATATTTTTTAACCATTCTACGGTCGACCATTGCTCAAGTTATTTAGATAAAACTATCTCCCACTTTCCTAACGTCCCAGTCATGTGTTCAAATTCACTTACTGACAGTGTTACACCCAGTAATAATATATTATTTATAGGGATTCTTTTTAATAAATAATGTTTAAATAAGCAAAAGATACACTTACAATATTAACGTCACGTAAAAGAGAGATGCGTGAATATTAGAAAGAGAATTTATCTATTAAATCAAATTTAATAAAGAAGTTAATTTATTCTGTGCTTTATACTACCAGACATATATTAATATTTTCTTGGAGTACGCTCTATATTTATTTACATTATTCATACGTATTTACGGTAAATATATAAATATTTCTGTATTTGACGTATTATTAACTATTTGTTTTGAACGCTCTTTTTGAATTTTCGCGCCAATGAAACATCCACGCTCAATCAAACGCACATGCATAGTACAAATACAAAATTATTTTTTATGCCGATGACAATTTATTAAAGAAACATTACTACTTCAAATATACTCTATAGGTTTTTATTTATGTTGGTAGCATTTTCGATTCGCATGGATTTATAAACAATTCATTTGTTTTATTGAAAAAATTTAGTAACAAATTTTCTGCTTGTATTCATTTAACAGAAATTGTAACCTCAAAAATAAATGTAATGTGAAATAATTTTTTCCAACAATTAATGTAACCGTACAATACGATTATAATATGAATAATGAATCAAAAATATTGTTTACAAATAACGTCATATTTTCAATTAAAAAAAAAATCATAATTTTTATAGATACATACATACATAAAATCACGCGTTTATAGATGACAATGCTATTTGGGGCCAGGATATGATGGATTATTCAATTTTGAGTTCTGTAATACTAGTCATTTGGACGGGGGCACAAAAATTAAATTGTATATATTAAAAAAAAAATCGAGAAGTCTCGTCGAGAGTCTCGGCCGAGACGAAACGCCATTGTTCGAGACGAGAAAAAAATCGAGACGAGACTTGATTTCTTGTCTTCTAGACGAGATGGAGACGAGACAAAGTAGTTTCTCGTCTCGTCTCGCTCGTCAGAAACACTAATTATGTATTGTGAAGATTCCAGAATCAAGTTTTTTTTTTAATTTTGAAATATTTTATAATTTTGTACTTTATGTAACTCATTATTCTATAGATTCTATAGATTTCACATTTCTATATATTGTAATTATTTTAAGTGACTATTATATTTTGTTTGATAATCAGAGCTGGGTAAAATGCTTTACCTAACCCATTTTGTATCAAATGCAAAATGCTTTTGCTACTAAGGGCTGGTTTATGATGAATTTAATTTACGAATTTACAATTTATAATTTAGATTTTAAAATATAAACTCACGTAAAACGTATACGATGGTTTATGAACGATTTACAAATTTAGAAATTTGAAATTTAGATTTGGAATATAACTATATTTTATATTTTCAAATGTAAATTTCAAATTCGACCAATCACAAGAGAGAACTATTAAACATGGCGGTAAGGTATAACTTTGCTTCATCTGTCAACTTTCTTTTTTGTTTGTGAATTGTTAACATTTTGAACCTGGAATCACATGAACAAATTGATATTTTGTTTTTTTGTTGATAATCAGTATTCGCGAACATCGTAATTTGTATGACAAAGCAAATAAATTGTACAAAAATAAAACATTCGCGTAGTTTCAATTTCAACGCAACGAGGGGTGGCAAGGAATTAAATATATGTACACTCATATGAGTATATTTCAAGAATTGTTCATGATGTTATTTCACTTTCAGAAACAAACTATGATACTGCCCGTTAACAAATCAATGTGTTCCTAGGCCTAACCACGGCCTAACAGACCGACCAACTACGGTTTTTAAATTTGTGTTTGTTTTATTTCTGTACTATATAAATCAACAATAGTAAAAAAAAAATAAACATTCCCGATATCATTAAAGAATAATCTTGTTCATTAGCGTCTAACAAATTCAGAGCTAAAATATATTTGTAACCTAAAATCTGAAGTGACAACTGGGGAAAAGTCAAATAACAAGCAGTGACAAGTCACGTGACGGATGCTGATTGGTCAGATCCAGAATTTTAAAATCGAACATAAACCAGAGAGAAAATTGTAAATTTTAAATCAAAATTTCTAAATATAAATTTATAAATTAAATTCATCATAAACCAGCCCTAAGTATGTTAAGTGTAAAATGAAAATGGTTTTAGACAAAACCATTTAAAATAGAAAATGGAAATATATTATTTAAAATGGAAAGGGAAAATGCAAAATGGTTAAAAAAATAATAACTAAATTATATACTTTAATTTAGTATTGTTTACGTACACACGCAATTTTCCATTACGTAATAGTTATTTATATAATAAGTTGCGAAATGATGGTGTTTAAGGCACGCGAAGTGAAATTTGTACGCACGAGAGTAAGCGAGTAATACAACACGTCAAATGCCAAAAACATTCATTTCGCAATCTATTACATACAACGTTTTTTATAATAACGGTTTAAAAACAAATCATTTATTCTCAAATATCAACATTTTGAATTTTTCAAAATTAAAAAGTAGGCAGACGTCAGGTTCATCTATTCGTTGCTAAATGAAATACTTTCAAGCACTAGTGCTTAAAAGTAACATTTTACGCACTAAACTGTCACTTTTACGCATTAAACTATTATTTTTAAGCAATAGTGCTTGAAAATGTTACTTTAAAGCACTAGTGCTTAAAGGTATTTCATTTAACAACGCAAACGCTAGTATAAAAAATTTTTTTCAAAGCCAAACTGCATAGGTACAATAACACAACTAAAAAGTAAACTTTAGTTGGTTTTCTGGGTGTGATTTGTGATTCCCCAGCATTGCATTGCGCTTAAGCAATCATAACAGAGTTGTCCTGTTGCCAACGTGACGTTAAGAAACCATTTTAAATGAAAATGGCTAGAAAAAATATATTTTGAATTGAAAATGAAAATGTGAATTTCTGAAACCATTTAAAATGCAAAATAGGTATTTTGCATTTTAAATGTACATTTTGCATTTAACTATTTGAAATGGTCCCCGCTCTGTTGATAATAAATAAATATTTACACAAAAATATACTTATTACTTGTTTATAGATGAACTGATTACGAAGTACCTATGAATTAGCGGAATTACTTGGAAATATTTGGGAATAGGCCCATAAACCATAACAAAAAATAATAAAATGTACACTTTATCCTTAAAGTACTACTCAATAAATAACGATTAAGAAAAACAAATATTTTTTTAATAATTACTTTGCGAGATATTTGAAATTATTTCCAGGTCACAGATGACGTCACACTATTGGTATCTTTTTCGCGCAGCCTACTACAGAAACTAGTGTGAGAAAGATAGCTACAGGTTTCTTTAAAAATCTATACAAAAAACAATTATGACTTTTTGATACCACGAATTGCTTCAAAATTAAACGTACTTTCATTTAAAAATATTTAAAAAAATTGGTTTATGGGCCCATCAGAAGAATTAGTGGAATTAGAATTAAGTTCTACCTTTTTTGCCTCCAACTACCCTTGGTAAGGGAGATTTTGGTAAATGACCACATTTTAAGGTCCATAGAATCCGATTTTAACATTTTCACGATGTGTATCCTTTTTTCTGGACATGATTCCGTTTAAAAAGCTTTTGTTGAAATTTCTTTGAGGTTGGAGATATTTTTACCTCCCGCTACCCTTAGTAGAATCCTATTTTAATGTGTGTATTTTATGTTTATGGATTTTGTCAACGCTCTAACTCAAATACAATCATTCAAAAAATTCTGAAGCGTATTTCTACTTCTATCTTATTCTAATATGGAAAGATTACATTTTGATGTAAATTAGGTAACTGGAAATAGCACTTTGCTTGAAGCGCATAATAGTTTTTCTTCGAAAAATACCTTTAAATATAATTTTACGCGATTTATGTTATTATAAGAATTAAAGATTATTAAATTTTCTACAGGTATGCATTCATACTTTTTCTATAAATTTTATAGATAAATATATAAAATAATCTATTTTATAAATCCGGGAGCCTATATTTTAAAGATAAACACAATTCCTTAGTTACGCAGTTCAGATTTCAAATATATGTATAGGTAATTGACAAATAAATGTTACTGTCAAAGAATTTATTATTTCAAATTATTATTATCTATTAATGGTCACATTTTAAAAAGAAAATTGTAATAGTAAATAAAACAATAGTTATATTATACGAATGCAAAGGAACAAGAACAATATATAGTTCCCAGCATCAATAATATGTAGGTATGTATTTAAATTAATAAAAATTAAAAAAAAAAAATAACACTCGGTTTAGTTCCACAAGAGAAGTATATTTTTCCTTTATTGTACAATTTCGCCAGTTGCAGCATCATCAGAAATATAGCACGATGTTAAACTAAAAGTACGGTGTACTACATAGGTACATTGATTGGAACTGCCATCTGACTTTTAAATTTACATCTCCAAGTTTAATGCTCTACTAACTGAACTACAAAATCACCCTAAAATCAGTGAATACTTCAGTGTTTTCAGCTAGTTTTATACTAGTACACTCTCTTATTTACAGTAATGTATACTTGTCTGTATATGACAGCGATACACTCAGTGGTTTATGTAACCACAACTTAGTACCTGTACATATATTTTACATTGTTTTACATAATTCTTTTTATAAAATACACTATAAATATAAACGCAAACCACGAAGTGTGTCGCTGTCAAATAAGCATTCAATATTTTGAACTGAATTGAATAAGAGAGTGTATACATGTAGATCAACAGAAGGCACGTGAAGAATACAAGACATAGAAAGGTCATGGGTTCAAATACTAGCGAAGTCCATGAATTTGTCACAAATAAATTTTCTTTGATACACATTAATAATTAAATTTACCAAAATAATAATTATTTAATTTTCTGTAATCTCATCCTGACCGGTTAGTAAGACAATCTCCCGCCAAACAGAATTAACAGCATCATAGTAAACTCAAAAATTAAAATTGGGTGAGAACATGCGTTGCATATAAATTTATTGATTACAATTTTCATTGGACGGTTAGTGCGATCATCCGCATCAGCAATTTTTTTAAATAAAGTTACAATAACGTCGAGTAATATACAATATTGAAATATAATGAAACACTGAACCCAACATTTATTGGGAATAAACGCAACTAAATGTTGGGTTAAGTGTTTCATTATTATAATATTTCAACACTCTATATTTACTCAATGTTATTGTAACCTTAGAAATTGATATATCGTAAATAACTGTTACAATAAAAGTACGTAATGCTAGAGTTTAATCACGACTGGGTCAGAATTAAATCAAGTTCGTAGCGAGTGTTTTAAGACCCCTGAATAACTAAATATACTTTACGTATGTGTATCGTACAATATTTTATCTACGATACAATCTACAAACCCAATAAATAAATATTTTTATTGATGAATTAGGATAACAATATTAAATGAAAAGTTTGCCATGATAACAAAATATTCGCAATGGGTGTGATTCAGTGGGTTATATTATAGTCTGTAATAAGACTTGTATTAACTAAAACACTGTATTAGCTTAAAACACATTTTAAAACAAAGGTGATTCAGTGGTCTGTTTTAGTTAAAACACAAAATTACACTTGGCAACACTGTAATAACTGTCAAAGTGCGAAATTGGCGGTATTTGAAACGTAAATATTTTGTATTTGTGTTCTTTTAGGTTATGTTACACTACTTTATGGACTATATTTTAAATTTTAGCATATTAAAATGTCAGGAAAAAGAATTACAGAACCGAATTGGTCTAATGAAGAACAGACTATTTTAATAAGGGGCAATTACTAAACGGAGCGGTATTATTGAAAATAAGGGAAATGACATTAAAATAATGAAAAATAAAAAAGATGCATGGGGAGACATAAAAGCTGAAATGGAGACAAGTGGTTTTAATAGAGAATTGGACCGTATAAAAGAAATGTGGAGGAGATTGAAATGCAATTCAAAGAGTGAAATTGCACATTATTTAAAACGAAAAACTAAAACTGGAGAAGGTAACCACCGCCAAACCCAGATATGACATATCGAATCAAATTTGTTACATGCTGAAATATATTTTTTGATAATCGGTATCACTTTCGGAGAGAGTATTGTCATAGTTTTTCGTCTTCTGTATATCCTTCTTCGTCTTCTACAATCAACAACACGCCGAACATGCTCAACTCTTTCAACAGCACGTGTTGTGTCAGCCATTTTATTTAAACAAACTCAGAAAATAAACAACTTATAAATAATTGTTGTAACTTGGCTGAATTTATTCATATTAACCTGAATTTTTTAAATTATTCATTTTCTCTTTTATTATATCATTTTAAGTTCAATATTTGCTTTAGTATACTTTATGAAGAGTCAAATATATAATTTTACTTCAGTATTTCATATTTGACATTATGAATTAACGTTAATACAATACTTAAAACAGATATAACCCATTTTAAGAAGTGTTTTAATTTCCTAGGCAACTAATACACATGTATTAAAATAAACACTCTAAAACAGTCTAATACAAGCCACTGAATCGCACCCAATGGTTTTTGCAAATTTTAGTCCAGTAAACGAAGCATTTTACCCTCGATTTTACCCTACAATAGGTCGGGTAGTTCTGAATTTTTGATATGTTATATCGGATGGTGGGTTAGTGAAAAATCCAAATTTTCACAATCTTCCCTCCTCCGCTTCTTCCACAATCTTGCAAAAACCACCGAAAATCGACACTTTTTCAGTTTATTGCCTATAACTTCTTTATGGAGTATTTTAGCTCAAAAATGTTATTTGTTGACTTGTGGAGGACAAAATTTCCTGCAAATTATTTAAGTAAAGGTATTTTGTACGATTAATAGCAACGGAGCTATGAAGCTGACAAAAAAGGCTAAAATTGGGTACTTTTCAAAATTTTGAGTTTCTATTCACTTTACATCGCAATAGCTCCGTAACACATCATTTTAGCGTAATACTCCTCATAATCAATCTTGAAGATAATTTAATTACCTACAAAATCCATTTTTCTTTTTACCATCAATGCTACGGTGTGGAGGTCAATTTACAAAAAACGATAAAAATGTTTTTTTCTAGTTTAGTGCAAAAGCTCTTTTTGATTTATTATTTCTAATTATAAAAGTATTATTTCAAACAAAATAATATGTATAGGTGCAATATAAACGTAATTATATGTTGGCAAACGTCAATGAAGTTTCATTGGACTATTAAAAAAAAACTTTTTAAAAAACTGCACTTATAAAGCTTTTTACACTTAAGTTGCATACAATATTTTTATACGACCTTAAAAATCATTCCTGAAACAAATTAGAAATTTAACAGACAATAATTTCAACACACCATATATCGAATTCCCATTTGACAGATAACAGATCTGAAGAAACTAAATTTAGGTAAGACAACTTAAATGCCATACGTTTATTGATGGTGGTAGCTCTGTAATGTGTAAAGTAAATAAAATACGAAAATCGTTTACACATTGTCTGCAGTATGTACGAGTTAAGTATCAATTTTATACATCGGAGTATAAAAAAGCATTTAACATATTTTATATTTAAATTTACTAGGTGTTTAAGTATTTTAAAATTGATATTTAAGTATCTTAAACAAATTTATGTATCTTACAAAAGCATCTAAGATACTTTCGAAGTATCTATCCCAGCACTGCTTGCAACCAAGGCTCAACTCAGATATTGATGATGAATAATCTTATTCTGGAACAGTTCTTATTTGTTTTCATGTATATAATGAAATTTATCACCACTTAAGTAAAGTACATCAACAAGATTATTTAAGTGAGTATTCATCGCTCTGGCATCTGAAACCGACGAGACTTGTAAGGAAAGTTTTCCAAGAACCATGAATTTGTTTAAAGACGAAGTGTTCATGTCTTATGGACTCTCGTAACTTCATTAATAAGACATAAAGTGTGGGCGTCGAGTTACTTGTCGGCTCAAACTTTAAAAGGAAGCTTCATTTGCTTCGCGTTTGCACTAATGGACTTCAATAACATAGGAAGAATCGATACGATTTGTACGATCTTTCTTTTACCAATAGGGTTTCTAAGGTAGCAAGCTTTATTTACAAATTACTGATCCGTAAGTAATGCGAATCACCAATCAGGAGGCGGGGGTGGTAAATAAATAAAAACAACGACAAAACTCCAAAATGATCCTCAGCTACTACCCTTAATACTTAAATAACTATTTTGCCTATTTTATTTATTTATACTACTTTTTCAGGTTTGTTGCAAAATGCTAATTTATAGTAAGCTGTAAATATGATTTGTTTTTATTAAACTCGATGTGGTACGCTTCGCTGATTGCGACCAGATTATAATGTGACTAAAATTATTTCAATTTTTAGATCGCTCAAAAGTGGTCTTTGGTGCACTCTTCACAATTTGAGGGTGGTGACTTTTGAAAATCCGTGTGAGAGCTTGAAATGAAGCAATGAAAAAAATCATGACCGTAATTTTAATTTTAAATACTAGTTCAGGATCATAATACATAGTTCGTCCGCAATTTCAACAAATTATAGAACCTTCACAAATGGTGAGAAATTTCTATAAAATTCTTTCGGCTACTTTTATCTTCTTAAAACTTACAAAAACTATGGGCCCAATGACGGGTAATAATATTTTAATAATTATTTTCTCGTAAACTACAAACAATTAATCAATTTAAAAAAATACGGGTATTTTATTTTTTGGTCTAGTATCATATATGTAAAAATCAAAATTTAGTCTCATACCCCATTCAGTGCATACAGAAAACCTACCCCGCAAGACTTATATATAGGCTGTTAAATAAAAGTGTAACAACTTTTGACAACATAATAGTAATAGTATCGAGATCGAGAAAGATATTTTATTCAAAGGAGGTAATTGCGAAAATGAATGAGTATTTAGCAGAGTTAAGCCAACCTAATATTCAGAAGGGATCAACAAACTGGAACGGTGGTGGACAAAATGTAAAGGCCTAAAAGGAGACTACTTTTGGAGAAATGAAGTAGTTTTGAAACCAACCTAGTAACTTTGAGCCTGTAAAATGAGACCAATAGACCAATATGTTCGAAGTTCGAAGTATACCTCTAATCTACAAGTACGTAATTATGTTGAACGTTGTTAAGGAAGATTATTTCCAATGGATAGAAATTTACTTTAGTTACAGTAATTATTTTTTCGATATTTACGTTAAGAATTACACTAATCATTACTAATGTTATTCGATTTGATAATTTTCTTTTATATGAATTTTATGAATCCAGTTTAACTTAATATAGCGGGTGGTGCTCGAGATCCGTTACATAGGCATAAAATGAGAAATTAGGATATTTTGAATATTTGCTTCCCATTAAAACTGATTGTTTTAAAACTTTGTATACATAACAGTGAACACCTATTGCATTATTCTAATAGTTAGTTCAAAATTAATAAGAAATAATTAGAGAAAATTCAAAAAATGTAACAACAAATTAAAGTAACAAATATTATCCTCCGTAAAGTAAATTTGACAAAAGGGATTTTTATAGCACGGTGGCAACGGAATTAGTTATACACTTCAGTAGGAATTGACAGGAATTAGCTAGGAATTAGAAAAATTAATACAGAATTAGAGGAATTAGTAAGGAATTAACGGAATTCCCTTAAAGAAATTACTAGAAAATAACTAGAAATTAGTTGAATTTAAGGGGAATTCCCTAAATAATTCACTCGGTAATAACTTTGATTCATTTTTGAATTTTTTTACTTTATCGTTTTACCTTTATAATAGAGTATTCTTCTTTAATATCCATATATTATAACAGAATATAAAAGTTACTGTGACAAGAATTATTTTTAAAATATTTGTATTTTATTAAATACAAAATGAAACACCTAACCGTTAAGAAAATGCAATAAAATAATAAAATTTTATCAGAACTATATAAATAATTTGATTGTGTACTTACCACAAAGAATTAGGCAAAACATAAGTATTTCTTTAAGAAATAATATTAATAAAACTCGAACAGAAGAAACAAAGCAATAAACGTAATAAATGAACTCCAACCCAACTCAAAACATTTCAAAACAAAACTTACGAGTCAACTTACGTTACAAGACAAGCGCCACTATTAGTTTGAGAATGTCAAATTAGATTAATTATCTTATAATTTTCTTCAGTTTTTTGATAATAGTATGTAAGATTGTAATGAAATATATTTTATTTCCTGCCTTTTTCAATATTTGGTCAACACCTTCTCAAAAAGCTATGAACCACTGATTGTACACCACTGATACTGACAACTAGTACGTCACTACCACGTGACACAACAAAATCAAGCTTTAAATATATATTAATATCTCGCTTATTAAATGGAATTTTTAACTCGGGTTTTCACAGATACTCTTAGATATACCTGTTCTTTAAGAAAAAAAAAATTAAAATAAAATGAGATAATACCCTACTGATACTTATTTTTTAATCCACCCCGCTCCTAATTTAGAATATTTACCGAAAGTAATGTAAATTTATTAATTTCTAAATTTAATACAATAAAAATGAATGCACGAAATTATAACACTAACGCGATTTAAAAATAATGGGTGGAATTCAGTGGGTTGTATTAAGGTCTGTATTAAAACTTGTATTAAGTAAATGGCAACATTGTAATATTTTCCACATCTATCCATGAGATTCAATTGTGATTTAGAAATTTTACCACAGGGAAAAGTAATACAGATATCCTTTAGTCAAATGAGGAAGTATTATTGTAAATGGAAGGTGTAAAATGAAACTCTTTATTGCAAAATTAGGTTAGAAATATGTCAAATTTTATGTGTCAAATATTTCATACCTGAACGTTAATGAATTTTAAAATATCTCAACCCCCGTTTTGATCAGTTTTAACATTTGTCCTTTTTTTCTTACTTCTGTTAATAATATTTTTTTCTTTATTTGATCCTTTGGTATCTTATTTTTTTCTGACAGGTATTACAAAGTTGCCAAAATATTTTTGACAAAGGACTGTTTTAGCTTAAAACACGCTAATACAACCCACTGAATCTCACCCAATGTATTTATTTACCGAAAAATATGCAGGACGGCGTGTCGTGTACCATCATGATTGTTTACGATTCGTATTACAAAATTATATCCGCTGGCGTAAATAAATATAAAATTTAGATAATGTGGAAAAATTTAAATCTTAATAATTAGGTAGGTATTCTGTTTTTGATTTGTTGTAAATAAGTTCCTGGTCACTGTAGCTATACATATTGCTCAATATGGGACTGAGTACCATAATGGATCTATTAAGGCCGAGGTGCTCAACCTGTGGGTCACGACTACTTTACGAGTCGCGGAAGAATTTTTCGGGGTCGTAAAATTCTCAAGAAATTTAGATATATTGTATTAAATTGGCTAAGACGTTTTAGGGGTTGCGGAGAAATTTTGTCTATGAAAAGGCGCCAAGAAAAAAATACTTCGCACACCGCTGCATTAGAGTACTCAAATCAAATTTATAATGTCATTATAACACGGCAACATATAAAAAAATGTTATATGCCTTCTAATACGAGTAAATTAAAAAAATATTTAGCATGCCTCAAATTTGAAAATATCACGATATATCCATTAGACATTTTACAATTATTAATTATTGAAATTAATATACATACTTATTTTGAAAAAGTCACACGATCTAAAACACACTGGCTGGTAGCACGTGCCGTGTTTTGACAAAACGCTGCTTTAAAAAATGTCAAATTTCATTATAATAGTTATAAATAATATCAAATTTATCAAAATATTATTTTAACGCAGAACATATAATTTGTATTCAAATATATATTTTTAATAAAATCGTTCTTTTAACATAAGGGTGAAATTAAATATTGTAATTTGACTTTGACATTTTTTAAAACAGTGTTTTAGTTAAAACATGGCTTATGATACCAGCTAATATGACGTAGGTTAACTTGTGTCAAATGAATCACTATACATTTGTGTATATAAATAACGTGATGACAAACTGTTGCTGCTGGTGGTGCTGTAGGTAATTCGACGTCAAGGAGTAGAGGGATGTTTTTTATGACTATCTCCGGCGTCCATCTTTTTATTTCATTATTTACATAATATACATATTTCTATATATTGTAATTATTTTAAGTGACTATTATTTGTTATTTTGTTTGATAATAAATAAATATTTACGTAAAAAGAAGACTTAGGTAGCAATTACCTATGAATTACTAGGAATTACTAGGGAATTGGTGGAAATACTTGAGAATTAATGGAATTGTATGAGAATCGTTCGAGTCTACCCAACTTCTTTATTTTATATGTTTTCTTTATATTTATTTAGTACAATTAGATAAAATTGGTTATATTAAAATTGACATCTATTTAAAATTAAAAGAAAAAATTTGTTGTGGCCAGCGCAAAACCTTCCGTCAATTCAATGTATTTTGTACAAATCTGATACCAAAAGTTCCTTGGAAAAGATTCTATATATCCTGTAAAATTGTAACACGAACACACTATTTTTTACAAATTCCATATTGTAAGTTCCTTTGAAAAGATTCTATAAATCCAATATAATTATAACACGAATGTACATTCTGTAAATTGCACTTCACACTTCCTCATTCCTAACCAACGCGTCTTCTTCACACAGTTCTTTCTCTCTCAAATATTCTGCTATACAGTCCTTCCATCTTCTCTTTGGCCTTTCTCGTACTCCCGGCATTGAAACTGTAAGTCACTTGCGAGGGACACTCTGTCACTTATGTTACTTTCTGATCCTATACTTTCTACTTTGATTTTGCACTTGACACTGACATCTGTCAATTAGAATTTTTTGAATATATCTGCTGTTTCCATAATTTTTGCAAAGCTGACGATTTTTGAAAGTTAACTTCTCTAAATCTCTCTATAACTCTATATCTATTGAATATAAAGGAAAACGTATAATCAAATCGTATAGAGAATAAGATTTTCTTTCATATTAATGATCATAAAATGTCGAAAAATGATATTTAACTGCGTTTTTTCCAGAAAAACTGTTAAGAACTTCAAATAAGGGTACTTCCGGTTGACCAATTATAACCAAAATCTAATCAGCTCTTCATATGGTTGTAAAAAAGAGGAATATGAAAGAATCATAATTTTTAGAATTTTTGGAGTTATCGTCGAAGAAAAATTTGTCACACACACACACGGACACACACACAGACACACACACACACACACACACACACACACACACACATACAGACATCAATGTAAAATTAGTAAAATCGTATTATAGGGATCTTAAAACGTGCTTATTCATTAAAAACTCACCACCGATTTTTTTGACCAAAGACAATACCTTCTTTTTGACGGAAGGTAAAAATTAAAAAATAAAGAATTTGGGTAAATTCGAACCCACCACTCTTCACATGTGAAGCAAAAACGTAACCACCGTGCTACGAAAATCTCTTTCGAGATCACTTTCGTCAAGCTTTCTGTACCGAGGATAATAGTTATTATTTTTTTATTTTTCTTTAATTAGATATTGCAAAAAAATATTAACATGTCTATTTTATTCGTTTATACAAATATGTTGACGTAGTTTTAGTTAATGTAACAGTTTGTATAAAAGTTTGTTTATTTGGATTAGAAAAAACTATTTAAAGTATTATGCATTCAAAAAGTTGCCAAAATTGTGACGTAACTCCGTCAAGATTTTTACAAAACTCATTTAAAAGAATGTTTTAAAATGTGATAATTTTCCAAGATCTCAAGATTTAGGGGAAGTTAAAAAAATCGCGGAATGAAAGGAAAAAGGTATAAACTTAACCAATTATAATTTTTAGAATTGTAGTATTGGAGTTATAGACGAAAAAAAAACACACGGACAGATACACACGCACAAACAGACTTCATCGTAAAACTAGTAAAATCATAGTCTAGGAACCCTAAAACATGCTTATTCATTAAAAACCCACTACCGATTTTTTTAACCACAGACAATACCTTCCTTACCTAAAGGAGACGGAAGGTAAAAACAGCAGCCAAGATTTTCGCAGCCCATTGAGACACCTTGAACTTCTTAGGGGGTAATATGCCCTTTTTACAATTGCTCAACTCAAACTTATATTAATATTCTTTTCCAGTGATAATCCGGGTCAAAACTTCATCTTTGTTGTCTCCGCAGAAGTCCAAAAACGGCAAAAACAGTTGAGAACATTCAACACGAAGAGGCGTGAGTATTCTCCGCAAGTTTTGGCCAATTCATTTCTGAGCCGCTTTTTCTACAGCAGGACATTTTCTACTATAATATTTTCAACTTTTTTGATAATTTTTGACGAAGTGGCCTCACTGGGCAATCCCGGGCGGATTGTTTAAAAAGATTATGCCACTTGCAAATTATAGTTTTCGCAGGAAAAGAGCATCCATAAACTACTAACATTTATTCAAAAATGATCTGAAGGAATTTTCCTCGTCTTATGCGAAACTTATTCACAGCTCAATTTTTACAATATTTGCAGTTTTTCGACGCTATCTCGAAGACTTATGACGCAAATATGGTACATTTAAAAGAAGAACAATAAGTACCTCCACTTCTTCAGAAATACCGTCATTCCGCTAACTTCTTGACCCACCCAAATTTTTACAATATATTAAATAAATATTCATAATAAGAAAAAAGTAGGTACATATATTATATACTTCTAAAATCAATTAAACGGTGACACAGAGTGCAGAAAATATCCATTTCATAAATATCAAATATTCTACTGTTTTTTAAATAATGCGCAATTTTGTTTTATTTTGTCCCGTGGCCGCGTGCCTGAGTGTCTGGTCGCGAACCTGGGGGAACCGGGTTCGATCCCGACAGGCGTCAAATATTTCCAATTTTAAATAGCACAAAAGTTACCCCTGTGGTGCACTCTCCACACCAGCTATGAGTGCCCGTGAGGTGACGCCTGGTAAGCGCCCACACGGTAAAATATATCGTCACCATTACCGATGTCTACATGTGTTGTAGATACTGGCATACCCAGAAATGGGTAATATGCCGTGATGATACATTTATTTATATTTATATTTTATTTTATAAAACACAGGATGGTGACTCGAACACTTAAACATAGTATTTTAACATGCAAAATCAGATTTTTACAATTTCCTGCTTGCCAAATTGTTTTAGGTAAAAAAGCTACAAAGAAAAATTGTAGAGCTTAAAATTCTATATCTAAATAAAATCAAAATTTTGACTGCATATCCAGGAATTTTTTCAACTATAATTACCATTCCAGACAAGAAGAACCCTCACATCTCACAGACAATTAATTTTGTATGCTTTGTATCGGTAGAAATTAGTTAAGAAAATATCGAAAATCATCCCGAAAATAGAGATTAACCATGGAATTAAAACAATTTGGCATAGTATGAAGTGAACACATACATAGTACATGCCATAGTCAAATTTACAAATATAGATAAAAATACATGAAAAAATATTAAAGTTACATATATACATAAAATAAATATACAAAGAATACTGAAATACATTTGTGGAAATAACTTTAGTCAAATTTTAAAACTTATAGTAGACACAATTAAAAAATTCATTGAGTGAATAAAATGCATGTCTCAATAGCATAGTTTTTATAGAGTGTTTGAATTTTAGTACAGGTAGATCTTTAACATGATCAGGTATTTTGTTGTACAGTTTGATGCAATTATATAAATAACATTTTTTAAACTTCTCATTTTTAAATTTTGGAATATTGTAATTTGTAATATTTCTAGTTTCATATTTATGACAGCACTTGTGTTGTGTGAATTTATTTGGGTTTAATTTAATATAGTTTAGACATTGCATTATATATATGGAAGGGAGAGTTAAAATTTTGAGTTTAATAAAAATTGGTTTGCAGTGCTCGCGAAACTCCTTATTGTCTATAATGCGCACAACACATTTCTGTAGTTTAAAAAGTCTATCACAGTTTGTATCACTATACCACAATATTGTCCCATAGTATAAAATGGATTGAAACAGTCCATGGTAGGCTAATATTAGAACACTTTGCTTCACTGAGTCCCGTAAGTTGCGGAATAAAAATATTAATTTAGACAGTTTGCTTTCAGTAGTGGAGATATGTTGTACCCATGATCTGTTACGGTCGATTTCGAGTCCGAGAACTTTTACGGAAGCGTTTGTGTCTTGAGAACGGTGTTTATTGAAGATCAGCGTCTGAGTTTTATCGTCATTTAATAAAAGCAAGTTGTTAGAATACCATTCTTTAGCTTGATTTCGGATGTATTCAAGTTTTTCTTGCATTTGAGCTGCATCGGTATCCTTTATGAAGAATTTCGTGTCATCAGCATAAAGAGTTATATCATCACAGGCGATAGAGTGCGGGAGATCATTTATATAAATGAGAAATAGTAAGGGTCCAAGTACTGATCCCTGAGCTACACCATGTTCTGTAGGTACTTTGCTGGAGCAACTTTTATTTAGCGCAACATACTGCTCACGATTTTGTAAAAACGATGAGATTAATTGTAGAGGAATACCCCTTATTCCATAACGCTCCAGTTTATTAACTAGTACTTCATGGGAGATACAATCAAAAGCTTTAGTTAGATCGACAAGCATTAAAGCTGCTGTAGAATTATTCTCTATGGAGTCGTATATATTTGACATTATGTGCAGTAGGGCGCAGATTGTCGATCTTCCTTCCCGGAATCCAAATTGGTTTTGAGAGAGGATATCATATTTATTGAAAAATGTTGTTAATCTAGATTTTAATAATTTTTCTATTATTTTACAAAACCATGGTACAATAGCTATCGGGCGATAATTGTTTACATCTACAGGATCTCCTTTTTTGTATACTGGTGTGATTTTTGATATTTTTAGACAAGACGGGAATACTCCTTGCATAAATATTTCATTAACTAAAGGTAATAGAGGATCAAGTATAAATGAAGCTGCGATTTTGATAATTTTGGTAGATATGTTGTATGCGTCGGTGGATTGCGAACTGCTGAGTGCATTTATAGTAGTTAGCAGTTCTTCTTGATCTACCGGATTAAGAAAAAAAGAATTTTTGTTATACCTTATGTTTTCAAGGTCGAGTACGTTGCTAGGGCTTGTAGTGATATTTTTATGGATTTCATTGGCAATGCTTGCAAAAAAGTTGTTAAATTCTGTTGGGGATATATTCGGTGTTTTTACGTCAGTATATTTTTTCGGTTTAATGATCATCCACGCTGTTTTGCTTAAATTTTGAGACTGTAGTAATTTTTCATTGTTGTTCATCTGATGTAATTCCTGCAATTTGCTGTTATATATTTTTGATTGTATTTTAATCGCATTTTTAATATTATCAGAATTATGTAATAGGGTCCTATACCATAATCATATTTTAACTATCTTAAATAAGAAGACGAAAATATACATAAATTAATGAGTATTAGTGAAAAAATTTTCTTTAAATATTAACTAGGTCACAAACTACAAGCGATTGAACCTGATTACTAATTGGGTATGACGTGTTAGGTACTAAGAATTTGATTGGTCGCCTGATTTTAAAAAGAAGATTCGCGCGTCTGTAGCGGTCACTTTTGAAAGAATATGAAATGTCATGATGTTCTATAACCTAACAAAACGTTTAATAATTTTGTGTTTGATGAATTTGTTTAATTATAACATCTAGTAATATTAACAATAATTATGTATTTATAAATAAATCAATTTGTAATATGAATTAAATTAATAATAATATTAATTAAATTAATATTGAAACTTCAAAACAGGCAAACATTAGCGCCATCCGTCGTCATACTTTGTGTAATAATATTGTCAAACTGTTTCAATGTTCTGTAATTTATTAGGAAGAAATCCTTCTTAAATGCTTATTATTTATGTTATTTATACTTAATAATAATTTCTTCGTAAATATAACGTATTAGTTTTTATATAAAAACATTTCAGCTATGCAAACATGAAAAAAATCTGTTGTGGCCAGCACAAGACCTTCCGTCAATTCGATGTATTTTGTACAAATCCCATACCAGAAAGTCCTTGGAACAGATTCTATATAATATCATGTAAAATCGATCACGAACACATACTATTTTTTAAAAATTCTATACCAAAAGTTGATTCGAAAAGGTTCTATAAATCCAATAAAATTTTAACATAAATATACACTCGGTAAAATGCACTAGACACTTCCTTCATTTCTTCTTTCCCCTATTTTATTAGGGGTCGCTGTTTTCTCTTCTCTTCCACTCATTCTTGTCCAACGCATCACACAGTCCTTTCTTTCTCAAGTCTTTTGCGATACAGTCCTTCCGTCTTCTCTTTGGCCTTTCTCTGCATGTCACTTGCGAGGAACACTATGCCATATCAATTTTAGATCCTATACGCTCCATATTTGGATTTGCACTTCCAACTGACATCTGTCAATTAGAATTTTTTAATATATCATCTGTTTCCATGATAAATTGCAAAGCAGACTAATTTTTCAAAATTAATTTCTTTATAACGCTTTAAATCTACATCTATTGATTATGAAGGAAAATGTATAATAAAACCATATAGAGAAGAGTATTTTCTTTAATATGTATAATAACAAAATGTCAAAAAATAATATTTAACTGCGTTTTTTTAGGAAAAACTGTTAAAATCTTCAAATAAGGGTACTTCCGGTGGAGTAATTATAACCAAAATCTAATCAACTCTTCATATGGTCGTACAGAAGAGGAATACGAAAGAATTATAATTTTTAGAATTGTAGTATTGGAGTTATCGTCGGAGAAAAATTTGTCACACACGGACACACACACACACGGACACACACACACACACACACACACGGACACACACACGGACACACACACACACACACATACAGACATCATCTTAAAAATGGTATATTCGTATTGTAGGGACCCTAAAACGTGCTTATTCATTAAAAACTCACCACCGATTTTTTTGACCAAAGACAATACCTTCCTTACCTAAAGGTGACGGAAGGTAAAAATTGTTTCCAGTATAACTAACAGTTTGTCCCATTGTTTGTCGATCACTCGTTAGTACCCGCTACGTCACGCACAAATTCTTAAACTTTAAAAATTCATATCTCGCTTATTACGTAAAATTTTTAAGTCGCGTTTGCACTGAAGTTCTTATTTTATCCTGTTCTTACAAAAAAAAAAAAAAATAAAAGAAAAATGGTATAGGACCCCATTGCCGCATATTTTTTAAATATGTTAAATAATCTCTTTCTTTTTTTAGATCGTTATTATTTTGGAAGTTTTTATTATTATTATTGTCTCTTATTTTTGTGCGAAAATAGGATAATTCAATACAGTAGACAAATTTATTTAAAAACACTTGAATTTTTTTATTGATGTCCTGTAAAGCATACACATCTGTCCAGTCAGTGGATTCTATATACTGCGTGAACGTGGTGAAATTTATTTTATTTATATATCTGGCTGATTCGCCAGCGCATGATTTTT
The DNA here is from genome assembly GCA_943142095.1 of Ophonus ardosiacus. Lineage (NCBI taxonomy): Eukaryota > Metazoa > Arthropoda > Insecta > Coleoptera > Carabidae > Ophonus > Ophonus ardosiacus. The sequence continues at coordinate 22,338,982 of OW964830.1, read as the reverse complement.
TAGTTTTGTGATTAAAAAATATGGCACGGTGATCTCCAACACCTATAGGGTGTACTTTGGGTTCAAAGTCTAAGGTTTCGATATTTGTGAATACGTTGTCAATACATGAAGCGCTCGTGCTAGTTACTAGGTGATGTTACTGTTTTATAAAACCGTAACTAGCGAACATGTTCATAATATTACGAGAATGTTTGCTTGGCTTCTTAAAGTCAACATTATAATCTCCGGTCACAATTAATCTCATTTTATTGTTGCTGATTAAGTTTAACATTTCATTTAATTTGTCAACAAAGATGTTCAGATCGCCATAGCCTGATCTGTAGAGGGTTATGATTATTAGATTGTCGTCATTATTTTAAATTCCACATGCTTCAAAGTGTTTTTCTTCTGATAATTCTTTGATGTACGTTAACTCAGAACAACTTATTTTGTTTTTCGAATAGATGCACACTCCACCATGTTGAAAATAGGTTCTAGCATAGCAAGAATGGAGAGTGTAATTATTTATGTGGGCATATTCAGTTTCATTTGGCTTTAACCAATGTTCTGCGAAACAAAGGAAGTCAAAATCTTTATTATCTGCTATGAAATCTTCGATTTCTAAGAATTTGTTTCTTATGCTCTGGACATTCATGAAGAGAGTGCAATATTTGTGATGCAATATTTCATTTCGTTGTTCTGCATAGTTTTGCGAAAAAAACGGAAACGTTTCATTAGTATACCCTTAGGCCAAAAGTTTTCATTGGTTCATCATCTGTCAAATTAAATTTATTTTTTTTTTTTTTGCAATTTATGTTCATGTGAATAATTATGTATTTAAATTAATAGAATAGAATAATTATAAATAATACCAAATAAAAATATACAAACTTAAATTGATAGATAAATAGTTAAACATTTGTTACTTTATTTGATTCAATTACATGGCTACTATTATTTTTGAGCAGATTTTCGACATTTACCTAATTTTTGTTCATAAAAAATCTGATGTGGCCAACACAAAACCTCCCGCAATTTAATTTTTATTAATTAAAATACATACGTACGTATTTACTAACGCTGCAAACTGTTCCATTGCAGAGAACTATTGCTTTATTTACTATTTTCTTTTTAAAATGTCACTATTATTAATTTGAAGTGATTAGTTTTTTTGACAGTGACATTTACTGTCAGTTACATTCATTTGAAACCTTTGTGACTAATTGAATGCCGCCATGTTGGAGGATTTCAGCTCAATTTTAGTTGGAGATAGAAACCTTTGTAGCTACTTTAAAGTTAAAAGTTACGTGTTCTTATAGGAAATTTTCCAACAAATTTAATGGTGTTATTCACAATGTTCTATCTCTTTGCGAACATATGAAAATTCATATTTCTCGAAAGAATCATCTCAATTAAATGTCTTCACAATTTTTAACTTTAACTTCTCATATCTTTGTAGTTATTGAAGATATCGTTCTGATTTTTTCAGATTATTATTTATTTATGTTTTGAGAATGTGCTTATGTAATAAAAATATCATATTTGTTTCTAAAATGATAAGAAAAATAATAAAAACTAGCATTCGAACATGTTGGTTTTGGATTTTGCAACACAAGAAACACTAAGCGAGAAACTTGTTGTCCTTACGAGATAAGACCCTAATATACACCGACAAAGTTGTAGTAAATGAATTAAAGAAATTTTTTTATATGAATTTTTTTTCAAAATTTTTACCGGTTTCGGAAAAAAAACGAACACAAAAAGTTATGACATCCTAATATCGTAATGTGCGACAACTCCAGACATGTTTGTCAATTTCCATGGCTGGGTGAGTGCCAGAGTTGCATGTATTACGATGTACTTACTTTTTGTGTTCGTTTTATTCGAAACCGGTGAGGATTAAAAAAAAAAATTAAAATATAAAACTTGTTTAATTCATTTACTACAACTTTGTCGCTGTATGTTAGGGTCTATCTCGTAAGGACGAAAACTTTCTCGCTTAGTGTTTCTTGGGCTGCAAAATCCAAAATAAACGTGATCGAATGCTAGTTTTTATTATTTTTCTTATCATTTTAGAAACAAATATCATGTTTTTGTTACATAAGCACATTGTCAAAACATAAATAAATTATCTGAAAAAATCAGAACGATATCTTCAATAACTACAAAGATATGAGAAGTTAATGTTAAAAATTGTGAAAACATTTAAATGAGATAATTCTATCAAGAAATATGAATTTTCAAATGTTCGCAAAGAGATAGAACATTGTGAATAACACCATTAAATTTGTTGGAAAATTTCCTATAAGAACACGTAACTTTTAACTTTAAAGTAGCTACAAAGGTTTCTATCTCCAACTAAAATTGAGCTGAAATCCTCCAACATGGCGGCGTTCAAATAGTCACAAAACCCTGTATTTAACCTGGCCTCTGCACGCTATCCAGATATGAATAGAGATCAGTGTCTGTAATTGATTTTTTCATTTATTTCTTAATAAATTTAATTTTTTTCCACCCACAAAAATTAATAATTCGTGTTTTATTCAAGTTCAAAACAAAAGAATGTAGACTTATTATATATCAATGAAAAGCTCATTGTTTTTTTTTTATAAGGGCTGTTGCAAGAATTTTTATATGACTTCTAAGTATTCAATTTTAAAAGATATTGTTCTTTAAAGAGCTTCAAATTTGAAAATATCACGAAATATCCTTAGATATTTTACAATTAATTTTTGAAATTTGGATAAAATTTTGAATAAGTGATCTGAAACAGAATGTGACGTCAGAGTACATACATCTTCAGCGGTTCTAAGGTATCAAGTGTATTGTCAAAGTTGTCAAACAAGTGTCAAATTTTTAGATTGGTTCAAGTTGTATAATATGCAGGTAATAAAAAGTTCAAAATGAAATGAGTAATTTACGATATTGTATTGTGCCTTCCTACAAAAATACTGTTAGGAACAAACCCACTATAGAGTTTATAAATTTTACAAAAGATGCGAAGAAAAGAAAATTGTGGCTAGAAGCAGTAGGTCGAAGAGCTGATAATTTGTCAGAAAAATCGTGTCTTCATGTTTGTGAAGATCATTTCAACTTTCATCCACCTTCACGATAACAGTGTATTTTTGTAGCTTCACTTTATGTTCAGGGCAATCTTTACATCTGACCATACAGATATTTTTTCTCGACATATATCTACATGTCCTATAGCAGATTCAATGTAAGAATCACGACCAGAACTTTAAAGTAAAATATATTATCAATTTATATAGTAAATTCAGTTTTTATATTTTATTTTACCTCAACTCTTTAACACCCCTTATGTCGGTAGCAGTAAAACAATCGTTCTGATATAAATTCAGCCATCATATCCAGCTATCGACCTTCGGCAAATTGTCCGACTTAGCTTGAGTGTAATTTGAATTAGCCATTATTACTTTATTATTCATTTACAATGAGCAATGTCAGCGTCAAATGTCAAATTAAAAGTTTTGTTATTAACATGTGACAAACTTTAGCCTACGTTTATTTATAAAAATGATATGAATAAACGTAGGTGATGGAAAAACTATTTTCCTATTGGCTATTAATGATGTAATGTATGTGCTTCTACGTCACAGGAGTGGGGGGTAGTTTTTCAGGACGCCAATCTTTTTATTTAATTATTTCCACAAATAACAACAAATTATTAAAATAAAAATTATTATTAAGAAAATCATTCCATAAACTTTCATTTAAAATAGTTTTTGAAAAATGTGAAACAGGCTCATTATCGTACTGTATTGACATTTCATTATACTACATAATATTTTATAATAATTGTATGCAAAGGCTCTGGAAAATCAGCACTGAAGTCAGTAAAGTTTATATTATTATTAATATTAAAGAATAGCGAATTTTATGTGGCACTTCTTTATGGCACTTTCATATATGTATTTTCAAATATTGATACTTTTTATTATCGCCCAGATTTTAATTTATATGTTAAAATTATAATTTTTATATAAGTAGTTATTATAATAAAAGAACATTATAATTCGAATATTATTTTATTTTTTAACGATGTATAATAATTCGTATGCGTCTCTTTGTAAAAAAAATATTTTACCATGCTAAAAGCATCATATCCTGCATGCTGGCACTCACCCATGACGCCGAGTTGCTGTGGCGTGAGTCTCTCGGTTTCCCCAGGTCCGCCGGTGCTGTGGTGGCTGCCGGAAGCCACGGAGCCGCGCTCGCTGACGGACACGGCGCTAGGGGGGCCTGCAACCACGCGGCTGCCTCTGCCCCCAGCGTAGCTGCTGCGCCCGCCACCGCTGGCAACGCTGCCACCCACATTGTTGGATATTGTGTCTGCAATACAAAATGCAGAAGTGATATGCTGGATGTATGGAATATAAGTGCACAGGCGCCGCCAGAAATTATTAGAAGAAGGGGCAAAACATTTTTAGATATTTTACTTGTGTATTTTGTTAACACTGATCTCGATACTGACAATATTGAAAACATATAAAAAATACCAATATTTATTTATTTATTATAAATAATTAAATTTTGAAAAGGTAGTTTAGAAAATGTAATTAATTTGTAAATAATATAACAAAGATGTTGAATTTAATCATTTAATACTAGCGGGAATTCCGCCGATCTGGCAACACTTACAACGAGAGTGATGCCTAGAGACGAAGGGGAAATAAATATACAGTGCAGCGCATTGCTGTGATTGTTGCAATCAATTTTATCATTGTTGCAACCAAGTTGTTTGACGTACTTATTTATTTATTTATTATATTACTTATATTAAGAAAGAAATTCCAATATATTATAAATATAACAAAGTAATTTATGTAGTTTTAAAATTAATGGTAGAAATAAAATATTAGATACTTTCTATTAATAATTTAGAATTGAAATTTGGCGTGTTGATTCACAATGCAGTTTTTATATGAAATATTAATAAATTTTTGTTAGCAATTGATTAGTTTAATTTTAATAATTTTTTATTGCAAAAACGCACCATGCGTTTACTCGCGTAAACAATAAGAAAATTATTATAATTAAATTAATCAATTTCAAACAAAAAATTATTAATATTTTATATAAAAACTGCATTCTGAATAAACATGCCAAATTTCAATTCTAAATTATTAATAGAAGCTGAGATCTAACACTTTTACTATTTTAATTTTTATATACAAAATATAAATAAATCGAAAAAATAACGTTTAAATTATTCACAAAGCCTACTTATGGTTATAATAAATTAAAATTATTTTTTTCCATTCATCTGTATTGATAATAGACATGAATGAAGTTGAGCATTTCTTCAAATACGCTAAAAAAAGTTATGGGGTTTCGTGGCCGCGTGCCTGAGTGTCTGGTCGCGAATATGGGGAACCGGGTTCGATCCCGACCGACGCCAAAATGAAAATTTCGAATTTTAAATGGCATAAGAGTGACCCCTGTGGTGCACTCTCCATGCTAGCAATGAGGGCTCGCGAGGTAACGTCTGCTAAGCACCACGCGATACAAATATGTCATTATCATTACCCAATCAGACCGCACACCCAGCAATGGGTAATATGCCGTGATGATATATTTATTTTTTTATATACAGTATGATCCTGAAAAACGGGCCATTTGACATAACTTTTTATTTATAATTATTTTTAAATTTTCTTTATAATACATTTGTGTACTAAACTTAGGAGCTCACAAAACATGGTATTTCGCATGATGGTAGCGTTTCAAGTGTGATTTTTACCTTCCGTAAAAGGAAGGTATTGTCTTTGGTCAAAAAATTCGTTGGTGAGTTTTTAATGAATAAGCACGTTTTAGGGCCCCTAGAATACGAATTTACTATTTTTAAAATGATGTCTGTATGTGTGTGTGTGTGTGTGTGTGTGTGTCCGTGTGTGTGTCCGTGTGTGTGTCCGTGTGTGACAAATTTTTCTCCGACGATAACTCCAATACTACAATTCTAAAAATTATAATTCTTTCGTATTCCTCTTCTTTACATCCATATGAAGAGCTGATTAGATTTTGGTTATAATTGATCCACCGGAAGTACCCTTATTTGAAGTTTTTAACAGTTTTTCTTGAAAAAACGCAGTTAAATATTATTTTTTGACATTTTGTTATTATATATATTAAAGAAAATACTCTTCTCTATACAGTTTGATTATACATTTTCCTTCATATTCAATAGATGTAAATTTAAAGCATTATAAAGAAATTAATTTTCAAAAATTAGTCAGCTTTGCTGTTTATCATGGAAACAGCTGACATAATTATTCAAAAAAATTTAATTGACAGATGTCAGTTGCAAGTGCAAAACCAAATATGGACAAAAAAAGTATAGGATCTAAAATTGGTATGTCATAGTGTTGCTCGCAAGTGACATGCAGAGAAAGGCCAAAGAGAAGATGGAAAGACATTACTTAGTGTAGTTTATGTTATAATGTTATTGGATTTATAGAACCTTTTTAAATGAACTTTGGGTATGGAATTTGTAAAAAATAGTATGTGTTTTTACATGATATTATATAGAATCTGTTCCAAGGACCTTTTGGTATGGGATTTGTACAAAATCCATGGAATTGACGGAAGGTCTTGTGCTGGCCACAACAGATTTTTATGTATGTTTTTATGTTTCTTTCAAAACTTTTGATCAATGTTATCATTGTTATAATATATTTTTTGCCGGGTGACCCCGAATAGGAAATAATAAATTATTAGTAATAGGGTCCTCCACTCTAATTTTTTACCTTCCGTAAAAGGAAGGTATTGTCTTTGGTCAAAAAATTCGTTGGTGAGTTTTTAATGAATAAGCACGTTTTAGGGCCCCTAGAATACGAATTTACTATTTTTAAGATGATGTCTGTATGTGTGTGTGTGTGTGTGTGTGTCCGTGTGTGTGTCCGTGTGTGACAAATTTTTCTCCGACGATAACTCCAATACTACAATTCTAAAAATTATAATTCTTTCGTATTCCTCTTCTCTACATCCATATGAAGAGCTGATTAGATTTTGGTTATAATTGATCCACCGGAAGTACCCTTATTTGAAGTTTTTAACAGTTTTTCGTGAAAAAACGCAGTTAAATATTATTTTTTGACATTTTATTATTATATATATTAAAGAAAATACTCTTCTCTATACAGTTTGATTATACATTTTCCTTCATATTCAATAGATGTAAATTTAAAGCATTATAAAGAAATTAATTTTCAAAAATTAGTCAGCTTTGCTGCTTATCATGGAAACAGGTGACATAATTATTCAAAAAAATTTAATTGACAGATGTCAGTTGCAAGTGCAAAACCAAATATGGACAAAAAAAGTATAGGATCTAAAATTGGTATGTCATAGTGTTGCTCGCAAGTGATACGCAGAGAAAGGCCAAAGAGAAGATGGAAGGACATTACTTAGTGTAGTTTATGTTATAATTTTATTGGATTTATAGAACCTTTTCAAATGAACTTTGGGTATGGAATTTGTAAAAAATAGTATGTGTTTTTACATGATATTATATAGAATCTGTTCCAAGGACCTTTTGGTATGGGATTTGTACAAAATCCATGGAATTGACGGAAGGTCTTGTGCTGGCCACAACAGATTTTTTTATTATTTTAAATGAAAGTTTGTTTAATTTTGAAGCTATTTGTAGTATTAAAAAGTCATAATTGTTTTTAGTTAAACTGCATTTGATTTTTAAAGAAACCTATAGCTATCTTTCTCGCACGTTTCTGTAGTAGGCTGCGCGAGAAAGATAGCAATCGTTGTGACGTAGATGTATAAATGCTTAAATCACTAATATTTCAAAAACAAACAATTTTTAAAAAACTTTTATCGTCTCAATCATGATTTTATCTTTTTAATTTTAACTTTTTACTCAATTTTCTGTTATGGTGGAGGACCCTATTATACCCCATATTGCCTATTTTAATCAAAGGGTTTTTTCATTCCTCAGGTAATTTTTACTCTACTCCTTGGTTTTAAGTTTTAATATTACAATTTTGTAGAATTACTAGCTAAGACCCAAACCTGCAGATACAGAGCCATCTGCGATACACTTTTGTATTTAAGAAATAGTTCCTAATTAACCCAGCATCACTTCATGGCGCTGTTTTTTCAACGCACCCTTAAACGTAAAATTTCCTTTCATTTTCAATAATTTGATTCAAAATTAAATATACCTTATATTGAAAATTGGCGATTCGTTGCTGGGGAAACGATATTTGTACAGAATAAACAAGAAGTTGGCATTGCGCCATGAAAATGCTAAGAGAGTATTGGAATCATGCTAAAAATTTAGTGGATAAGCACGTTTTAAGGTTCCTAGAATCCGATTATAACATTTTTACGATGATATCCGTATGTAGGTGTGTTTGCATGTTGGACCCACGATTTCTCAAATACTATAAGACTTAAAAAATATTTAACTGCAGTTTCCTCAATCTGACATTCCAGGGAAGAGCTGATTAGATTTTAGTAACAATTGGACAACCGGAAGTAATAGTTTCTTTAAAAAAAATCTTCTAAATATAATTTTTTGGAAATTTTTGTTATTACAAATATTGAAGAACATAAAATTATCCATCTAATACACTTAAAATTTTTATATCTTGTATAGATTTAGAGATAAAGACACTATAATATATGGAATATTTAATGTAATACATCGCAAAGGCTAAGGCACTCAGGAAACCAGTTGACAAATTCAAATGTTTATAACATAATATGTAACTGACAGACGTCAGTGTCAAAAATCAACAGTTTTATTGACATTCTGATAGCTTTTTCTGGGAAGTACATTTAATCTTTCTTATTGTTTTATTAATTAAATATTTGAATTTATAGGTAAAATGCATATATCCATCAGAAATACCGCCAATCTGGTTAATGAATAGGAACATCCTCATACAATGAAAAATAGATATAATTAGAATTATATGTGTGCAGAAGACATGTTAAATACAATAAAAAACCATATTTGGGTAAAGTTCTGTAAACGGCGGTTCGATAGCAAAGTGCAATACAATACTTATATAGCCTAATATCGAAATGGCGAGAGGTCTTGTGCTGGCCACAACAGATTTTTATATACCTATTTAGAAATATAGCGCTATCCCACTATTGGGATTGTAAATAAGAATGCGAACCAGTAGTGGCAGCACACACTTTAGCACTCTATCACAGAGAACAGGCGAATGCGATTTTACTTTTACGAATCTTGGTAGCATGCACTTTGGAATTCCATATTCGCTTTTTATTTCGGATTTTTTTGGGTTAGTTTAATACTGTCGCCTCGAGTCGTAGCTTGCAAGCGAATATTTTGATAAATGCATGCTACCAAATTTTCGCTTTATGGCGAAGAGCGAAAACAAATGCCTCATTCGATAGAATTTTAAAGTGCGTGCCGTCAGTACGGGTGGCGAAATTTGGAACTAAAACAATGGAGCAATTTTATTAGGGAAAGCCTTTAACACCCGAATATTTAACACCAGAATAGGCACGCACAGAATCATTCAAATCCCAAATATTCAAGAACCGAATCCTGCATCGCCAGAAAGCGCTTTGTCCGAATGATTCATAAATCGAGTATATGGGCGGGGCGAAGACGGGGCTAGGAGGAGCAAACGTTAGGCTATGTTTACGCTTTCGGGCAATGCGAGATTCTTTGTTTGAATATTCGGGATTTGAATGATTCTGTGTATGCATTCTCTGCTTTTGAATATTCTGGTTTTTAATATTCTAGTTTTGAATATTCGGGTATGCACTCATTTTATTATATTCGTATGCTGTTACATATGCGCGCACAGTTTATATAGTGGAAAATATATAATACAATTAATATTTACAATTAATGAAACTACTATTATTTAATAATTATTGTAAAACTGGCCCTAACAAAAAAATAAACTGTAAAAATAACCTGAAAACTACTAATTAAAAAATGAAAAATAATAACTAATCTACTGCTATAGCTAATAAAACAGGAAACAAGAAAATACACTTTACCAAAAATTAAAATAAACACTGAAAGAAAAGTCAAAATATAAGAAGAATCAAAGAAAAACTATTGGCAGCAATGGAAATTAAATGAAAGTGCTCTCTTGTCGAAGGTTTGCCGTTGGTGCGCAACGCTATCTCTACGTAATGAAATATCCCAATAACTACCCTTTTGGCAATTATACTTCATTTCACATAAGAAAATAGCAGATGGCGCTTGAGAGCAGGCAGCTTTTACATGCATTAAATAAATAATTTTAATTCGTAAAACCAAACTCTGTCAATAACAAAAATATTATTACCTGTAAAAATTTACAAGACCTCAATATTAAAAATTATAACAAAACATGGTTAAATATCACTTAATTCTGCCAATTTTATTTTATAATTGATAGCTGACAAATGATATTTCTTTCGCTATTGTGGACTAGGTTAGCATTCTTACCAATCAAAGGGCAGAATTTATATCCCTATCTAAACCAGGGCGATTTTCTTACGTGAAATGAAGTATAGGCACTTTTCAATAAATGTATTAAAAAAATACATTTTAAATCAAACGTAGCACTCTACAAACAAGATAAATATTTGATAGTCAATTTTGTGGTAAATGAAATTATTTTCAAGTTTGACTTTGGTTAGATTCTTACCAAGGTCGTCAGAACCACAACCAATTACTTAACGCGCTAAAGCCACGATCCTCATAAAAATTAAAAAATATAAGCTGTTTAGGTATCTATTTTAGATGTTTGTGAAACCATCCGAAATTTTCATAAATCTCAATTTTTCTGTCAAAATCATTACAATCATTTGTTAATGTAACCGAAAAGTACATGGTTAACTGTTATTCTAGGTGGTACTAGGAAGAATGTAAGAAGACATTTAGAAATTTTCGAATGGACACACACAAACAGTGCATGTCATGGGTTCAACTATCAAGAATCAATGAAGCAGTGTGAATGCCATATAATATCAAAGGTAAAAATTGAAACAAATAAATAGCATAAAATAAAAATAAATAGGACAATTTTTATTTTCATAGATTACGTCAAGTATTATGAGCGCTTTTTTTTTAACAAAAACTAATGTTTATCTTTGTTATTATATGACTCTCTTAATCGAATTATTATTGAACAATGGATAATAATTACATATGTTTCATATAAAATATTTTTCCAACAACCGTGCGTAAAGTACATACTTTACGCAATCTTTACAATGTGTAAAGTGTCACTTTTCAAACACAAGTGCGTAAAAAGTATTTTTCAAGCACTAGTGCGTGAAAAGTAAATACGTTGCTAGGCAACATGCACATTAGGTTAATTTACTTGTCAACTAACACTATTTGAAGATGCCTGTACACCCACACTCAGTATTATGAGAAATAGCACTAAAATATCCATTGTAGGAATTAGTTATTTATACAACAAGTGTAAAAAGTATAGTCTTGTTTCACGAATAGAAAAGTTTGACCGAACGAGCCGTAGGCGAGTTCGTTAAATCCTATGAGTGAAATAAGACACTTTTTACTCGAGTGAAAAAAAGTGCCGTACCGTTTTATTATTTCACTCCGTAGCGTTAAAAAAGTGCACTTTTTTCACAATTTCATTGTGTTAAAAAAGATACTTTATAGATTCATTTGAATGAAAAAAAAGTGTACTTTTTTTAACAGACGTAAAAAAATATTGTATGCAATTCGTGCGTAAACAGTATTTTTTATCTGGTGCTATTTTCCGCATTCAACTACTATTTTACACACTTGTTATATAAATATTTTTTACGTCCGTCAAAAAAGTACCCTTTTTCATTAAAATGGGTTTATAAAGTGTATCGTTTTAACACAATAAAAGAGTGAGAAAAATGTACTTTTTTAACGCAAACGCATGAAATAATTAAACGTTACGGCTTACGGCACACTTTTATTGCAGACGTAAAAAAAATTGTATGCAATTCGTGTAAAAAAGTGTCTTATTTCACTCATAGGATTTATTTTGTTTCATAAATACCTAACTATTTTTACGTCTGTTAAAAAAAGTACACTTTGATCATTAAAATGGGTTTATAAAGCGTATCTTTTTAACATAGGTAATAAAAGTGTGAAAAAAATGTACTTTTTTTAACGGAAACAATGAAATAATGAAAAGTTATGGCATTTTTGCACATTCTTATTGCAGACGTAAAAAAATTGTATGCAACTCGAGTAAAAAGTGTTTTATGTCACTCAGAATTTGATGAACTCGTCTACGGTTCGTTCGGTCAAACTTTCTTATTAGTGAAATAAGACTATATTTTTTAAACTTATTGCATAAATAACTATTCTTTTCAGTTTTTACCCCGGATGCCTAGCTCACTGTGCTTATCCAACACTACATTTTAGTGTGTGTAGATGCCTACGAAAACAAAAACAATTACGCTTCATTCACAGCTACGAAAATAAGAAATATAAATAAAATTATAAATAAGACTTTATGGTCGGTATTCACAGCTTCTAAAATAAAACATAAATTAATGTCAGCTATCATTTAGTATATTCATAACAAGCAAAAATAACAACTTCACACATTTTCCTTTATTACCTTTTAACGCCCTGTACGCAATCATATATGCAAACATTTTTCTTAAAACGGCTTTTTTAAATTATATTTAAATTTAAATCCTTACATAAATTGACAGCTCAAATGACAGTTGTTAAGTATGTGCTTATGTTGTTATGTTTGTATGTTTAATTTTATTTTCGAGAGCTGTGAACACTTTCATAAGAAACTATTGTTTATATCGTTATTTTATGTATAATTTTATTTTCGTAGCTGTGAATGAGCCTTTACCTCCGTTTGGACTTTTGATTCCAGACACTCTGGACCTTTTTCCTGACCATCTTTTATTTGGCTTAGAATTAATAACTAGTCTTTTTCTACGCATATATTTTGCCAGAACTCCCAGGACTGCAACACTTGCTGTGACTGTCACTACGATTATCTGGAAAAATTATGTTCTAAATACATGATGTTACATTTTTACATAAAAATACCTTCTGGGACGAACTTGCATTTAATATTTTGTCTGATACAACACTGCCTACAGATTTTAAATGAGCTAACACTGGATTTAAATGACTCAAAAGAGACATTCTTAAGGTTATAACATGAAATGTAAGGTTATCTACTAATGTTTATACATGAAAAATATAAATTATAAAATAAGAAATATAATTTGACTAGATTTATACACGTATTACATTAAAACAGTCAGTTTTCGTATAAAACAAGTTCATATATTTAACAAAATCATTTTAAATTCCCGGTTCTTTGACGTTTCACATTTAGACCACATGATTACTCGCCAGGCTAGGAACTTCAAAAATTCAAGTATGATTACTGATTGTTCTTTTGCACAAATTTTATGTAGTTCATTTTATTTCAGGCTTAACTAATAAATTATTTAATTATAATTCTTTATTTTTATTAAAGTTATAATAAATTTTTGTAATTATAATTTATAATTCATATTTTGTTTGCAAAAACAACTATAATATATGTAACTAAAGAACGAAGTAATATTGTCCTTACAGATGTCTGTCATATTACTTATATTTTCGTTGATTATGTGTTCCACAGATGGCGCAACAAGTATTAATTTAAAATAAATAGTTCTATTATGGAACGCAACGATATTAACTAAATCACAGTTTTTAATTACTTTATCATTCTCATTTATCAATATAAAAAGAATGTTCTTATCTTATTTTCGATATATATCTCTTGAATTTAGACTATGTCAGACAGTAGAATGTTATTAGTTATTCTTTATATTAGTTCATACACTGCTTTTTAAAACCTACACATTCAGGTAAATACGTTACGCGTAATGTATTTTTGGCTAATAATATGTAAATAAACGTAATGTTTAGATCTTTTGGGAGGTATTATATTGAGCAGGTCGTGGATTTTTCAGACAGTTCTTCAAGAGCTGCATACACTGAACAAATCAAGCAATTTTGTGATATGGAAGATATAGAAAATATAAATAAATTAGTAAATAAGCATCTTGATTTAAATTCGGTTGACAAGACTTGGCGCATTGATAAATCCTCATTAGGAGGAAGAGGGATATTTGCAAATCGTGATATTGAACCCGGAGAAATTATATTTATTGATCATCCACTAGTTATCGGACCCCGAGCGAAGAAAAATGTGAAATTTTATTGTGTTTCTTGTTACAATTTGCATTTTATTCGTGCTTGTTCTAATGGCTGTGGTTTACCTTTATGCTCAATCAAATGTGAACAATCTGAAACCCATTTAACGGAATGTGCATTTATTATAAAATTAAATAAAAACAAAAGAAATTTTGAAATATCATCAGAAATATTTCGAGGTTTAGTGCCTTTGAGACTTTTACTTTTGTGTGGCAATTCTAACTTATTATTAAATTGTTTCTGCTTCCATAAAGAAAAATATCATTCGTTTGAAATTGAATTACTAAAATCAAAATTAAACTTTTCTGAAATAGAGGAAAATAATTTAAAATTGATATGTTCCGTGCTCGATACAAATGTATACGAAATAATTGTTCAAAAGGATAATTTACAAATTAGTTTACGGGGCATGTATTCTGTTGCTTCAATGTTGAATCAGTGCTGTGTTCCAAACACAATGCATTGTTATAATCATAAACAACAAATGATAGTAAAATCTACAGTGGCCATTAAAAAAGATTCTGAAATATTTGCAAGTTACACAAGTTCGTTGTGGGGTACTACATCTCGAAGACACCATTTAGCAGCAACAAAATATTTCTGGTGTCAATGTGATCGTTGTAAAGATCCAAAAGAATTTGGTTCTGCCTTAAGTGGATTGAAATGTATTTCTAAAAAATGTAATGGGGTTCTGTACCCCGTGAACCCCTTGATAGTAACTAGCCAGTGGCAATGTGACCTTTGCGGGATAATGATTTCCAGTAAAAAGATTGGAATTATTCAAAGTTGCTTAGGAGGATTATTGAAAACAATCGATGTCAGCGATTTAGGAAGGATAATTTTATTTTTGAAAGACCGACTTGGAAATTTTGTTCCTCCTAAAAATCAAATTGCAATCGAAATAAAATGTAAAATTATATGGGTTCTCGGAAATACAGTAAACTATCATTGGAACGGTATGTAAACACATTTTTTATTACATTTAACAACCACAAATATAACACATAAAATTAGTACATATTTTACGTAAAAAAAACCAAAAAAAATCACAATAATTTTATTACAACAATAGTATTTAAAATTAATATTTTGCTTTAAATAGAACAAATGAAGTATTTTAGTAATTTATCTGATACATTATCAGGATATTTACAAACTTTGAAAGTTAATGAAATGATAAATATTTCTAGTGTAAATAATTATTTGTATACTTTAACGTTTATTCATACAAGCAACATAAAATTGCGTTATTTACGGTTGCAGGGATGTATTATTTTATTTTCGTTTTTTTTTTCTTCTATTTTTAAGATTAATTATAACTGAAGAATTTTTTTAAAATATAATTTCATTTTATATTTTCGTAAAATATAATAAATTATGAAAATTTAATTTAATGAGAATATATTTTTTCTACGATTCTGCCAAAAAAGATAATATACAAGTGTCCGAATGTCGAAGGTTACCACCGTAATTCGGCTTCGGTTTGTGGTGCGTCTTTGGGAGGGCATCTGAGATGTGCTTTAGTTTTGCCAGAAATTCTCATAGGCTTGTAGAAAAACTAATTTGGACGAAATTTAAATTTTTCAAATAACTATTAAATATACAATTGGTAATTTAGAAAAATGCTTTTAAAACAAAAAGTTAAATATTTTTATTTTTTATCCAGCGGCGTACGAAAATATTTTTTCTTTCAATAAATTTTGAAATACATCACAAACAACTTTGATTATTATTTTAAAAAAATACTCATATTTTTCTCGTTCGATAGGTTTACAATCTCAGATTTTTTTTATTATTTTTTATGAAATTTCCTATTCTTTTTGGAAGTATATATATATACGTGCATTTCGGCTGCAAAGCAATCATCATCAGTCGAAATGTACATTTCGTAATTAAAAATATTTTGTGAAGAAAGGTGTATTATTGTTTATATTTTAATTTATATATTTTATTACGACTAAAAATAAATTATTATTTATATTTTGAGTGCATAATAAATCATTACGAAACCCAATTGCTTATCGAAAAAGCATTTTTTTTATTTTAGAAGGTTGGTTACTTAAATTTTCAAAAGTCATAACCTAATGTAACCTAAACAATTCTATTTAATTGTGGATTTAATACGGTTGTAATAGAAATAAATACATTAAATTTAACCAGTGGTAGAACTCGGCAAACAATAATACTTCTAAGTATGTACCTTTTTTTTCGAAATCGCAATTTATTTTTTGGAAAAAAATATTTCCAATTTCGAAACATATACTGGTGAAACAGAAAAAAGTGACATTGACAGAACTCGTCGAGAGCAATATTTCTTAAAAACATGTTTTTTTTTAATTTTCAATTATTTTAGTATTTTTAGGCAGATAATATTTTTTTTTACAAAACTTTGAAGATTTTGAGCACAATATCTAGAAGGTTTACAAAAATAGCTACTAAGAAATATTGTTGCTCTCGGTGAGTTCTGGTTAAATTTAATGTACTTATTTCTGTTACAGTCTGTACAGCAGTTTTATAAAAATATTTTTTTTACGTCTGTTAAAAAAGTACACTTTTTTTTTCATTAAAATGGATTTTTTAAAGTACGTCTTTTTTTAATACAATGAAAGTGTGAAGAAAGTCCACTTTTTTAACGCTACGGAGTGAAATAATGAAACGTTACGCCACTTTTTTTTCACACTTTTATTGCAGACGTAAAAAAAATTGTATGCAATTCGAGTAAAAAGTGTCTTATTTCACTGATAGGATTTGACGAACTCGCCTCCCTATTCATGAAATAAGACTATACTTTTTACACTTGTTGCATAAATAACTATTTTGTTATATAAAAAATAGTATAAAGAACTCATTTTATAACTTTTTCGCTCTTCTCATTCAGAAAACTCGCCAGGGCTAGGGCTCGTTTTTAATATACAATTTTTTAAAGTAAAAATCAAATATGGGTTTTAATTAAAAAATGTACATTTGAGGTACATTCTAAAAATTTACTCAGAAAAATTATTTTCGTACGCTGTTAGACAAACAAAAAAAATATATCTTTTTTATTTGAAACATTTTTCTAGATTATTAATTGTTTAAAAGTTATTTGAAAATTAAAATTTTAACCAAAAACAGTTTTCTGTCTTTATTTAACATTTAGTATTTCAATCCTGTGGGATGGATGGGATGTTTAAGTAAATAAATAAATAAATAAATAAATAAATACCTTAAATCGATGAGAATTTTTGGCAACATAAAAGAACAACTAATATAACCTCCCAAAGGAAGTCTTATATCTTATTATTTTCCAAAATCGTTAATCGCAATAGTAAATGGTGATCTTCGAAATCCGAACTTTACAACGGATAATATGTTGCCCATGCTCATGAAAACGTGTTAAAAATAAAGCAACAATTGTGAAAAACAAAACTGTTACTAAGTAAACATCTAACTTCGACATTTAACTTTTGACCTCGCAACAACAACAACCAAATTAATTCTAATTTTACATGTTTTTGTTGAATAAAATTTGATCGTAGAATAATACACCACGTTACGATTGCACATCGCATATTTTTATTATTCTTCGTGGGTGACCTGGCAAAGCCTCCTACATACGAGGCTCGTCGCACCTAATAGAATTTGTAATAATAATTAAAGAAATCTTTACTTTTTTTTTAAAATGAAGATTTTTAAACATTATAACGTAATTTTATATTATTTATATTATTATATTTATAGCTAAAGATTAAAAATTTAACGGTATAACCCTTCGACCATATAACTATAGACACGTAACTGGCTATGTTAGGTTATACAATGTTTTGAAGCATAAGTGTGCTTTGCGGGGAAAGGGGACGGTGCCCATATATGGTGTTCTGTTGGTTGCAGGATTGTAGGAGATAAAAGTGCATTGCGGACACTGAATACTAAATACATTATATATATTACGTATTCAGTGTTGCGGATTACATACGGGTAAGCATTATTACATTAGCCTTTAAAAAATGTTTGACATTAAATATAATATTCCAATATGAATTATTTAAATATAAAATTTATGTTGTTGCTATTTTTAATATCTAATATTTAGAAAGTTCAACATTATTTTATATTAATTGCTCAGATGAAAATATTAATTTTAATAAATAGCTAAAATTAATAATAATAATAATAGTATAAATAATAGTAGTTAGTGTTATATACAATATACAAACGGAAAAAATAATCGTTATTTAACAAAAGAGTCTACTAACAGCATGTAAAACTAGTAATATTGTAACATTTTTCCATCACCGAAAATAAAACAATAATTATTTTAAATTTATCTTCATAGCTTGAAGCTAAAAAAACATGAAATATTAAGAAAATCAATTTTAGTGTAACTTGTAGTACATTTATGTATGTACTATGTACACACATTATTTTTGTTATGTTAAATATTAGTAGTTATACACAAATTTACCAAAATCTACATAAAGTCTATCCTTTTCTATAGAAGATAATAAAAATATCAACAATATAAATTTTATATTTAAATAATTCGTATTGGAATATTATATTTAATGTCACAAACATTTTTCCAAGGCTAATATAATAAATACTTACCCGTATATAACCCGCAACGCACTTTATCTCCTACAAACCTGCAACCAACAAAACACCATATATGCGCACCTTCCTCCTTCCCCGCAACGCACACTTACGCTTCAAAACAAATGCCCCCATTACGTGTCTATAGTTATATGGTCGAAGGTATAATCGTAACAAAAATCAATATATTAATTTCAGGTTATCAATATTGGGTAACATTGTTTTTTTATTGTAAAATACCATTGCAAAACTTTTAGACATTTTATTTAATAAAATCTCACAGTCTTACTATTTAAATTCTTTTCATTTTTTTTCAGTGTCTCCTGAATTGGTAAATCTAAGTATTATAAAAAAACAATAAAATATTTAAATAAATAAAATAAATAAATATATCATCACGGCATATTACCCATTTCTGGGTCTGCCAGTATCTACAACACATGTAGACATCGGTAATGATGACGATATATTTTACCGTGTGGGCGCTTACCAGGCGTCACCTCACGGGCACTCATAGCTGGCGTGGAGAGTGCACCACAGGGATCACTTTTGTGCCATTTAAAATTGGAAATATTTGGCATCAGTCGGGATCGAACCCGGTTCCCCCAGGTTCGCGACCAGACACTCAGGCACACGGCCACGAGACCCCATTGCGATTCTCGACATAAAATATTTAAGAAAATATATCTTGTTATGTGTCATTAGAACGACAAAATATCTGCAATAATAACAAAAATTGGCAATAATTTATGTTAGTTATTACTTGTATTATATATTAACTAAATAAACTGAAATTAAAGCTGGTGGGCGAACTGATGTGCTACGGGGCTCATATCTGCCATGTTTAACGAAAATAAGTTAGTTTTTGCACCAGTATTTATGAATTTACAATATAATTTAAAAGTTTCCTGTATTAGCAATATCTCAGATTTTTCCATTTTTTTTTTTTTTTTTTAGCGACAATGAGTAATTAGTAAATTTGTGTTTTGCATATCTCCTTAAATTATTGAAAATTGAGCTTCCCGTAAAATTTAATTAAAATTATATATAGTAGGTAAAGCCAGGTCACCCGCGACTAGATCATTTGATATGCCTCTCGTATCGCATTGCATTAAATTCTATTTTTAAACACTTCTTACATAAATAATTATTTTTGTGCTTTTTAGATAAATAATTTCTTTATCAATTGTTATTATCGTACTGATTATCATTTACAATTTGTTTATCAGAAAATTAGTTTACCATGTAAAATTTTTAAATATATTTCATAATTCTGTTGGAAAATGAAAGTATGTGCAACGTTATATACAATTTAAATATTTTTAGATTTGCACAATAACATAGTAATACAGAAAGCAAAACAGCATGTTTACTTCATTCTGAAAATAAATTTATGAAAATCCAAAAATAAAATAGATATATTTTAATAGAAAAAAATAATAATATATTTCTACATAGTTTTAATATCTTGATATTCAAGTGCCAACTTAATATTATTTGTTCCGTAGATATTGTAGATGAGCAATTAATATTTAAAGAGAAGCTATGCAGAGAAATTCTTCAACTTTTAACGGATCTTGGAATGGGACAAAGTTTAATGCGAGGTCATATTTTATATGAACTATATCGCTGCTGCAAGGAAAAGTCTTTGAGGATCTCTTTAACACGAACTCTGCAAGATATTAAAGTATGTATATGTATCTACTTGATTGAGTTTTAATTAGGTTTTTTTAAAGGATTTTGAAACGGAAGCCCGAAAGTATTTACAAGATGCCGTGAACATATTAAAGGACGACGTGACAGCTCCAAAAGAAATAAAAAATATTGTAAAAAACGGTTCTTGTAAATGATTTTTATCCTCAACACTACTGGCTTGGTAATACATATTTCCTGAACAAGTCTTTTGATAAGAAAGTAATACTTTAAGAATAATCCTGAAAGTACTGTTTTCTGGACTAGTCCAGTTCTTCAAAACATTAAAACACTGTTTTTCTACGATCAATAAAAAAGTAAGCTTTTAAAACATCATTTTATACAGAAAGTGAATAATTGTAGATTAATGCTCTTTGTAGACTGTTGCTAATACTAACGGTTTACAAAGTTCGTTTTGCTTTTCACGTATATGATAAGTGAAAAATTGCAAATGTTAAAAATAGTTATAAGCTTGTTCAAATTCTCAATGATTTGAACATTGGTGGTTATTTATAGTTAACATGATTAGACGTTAGATGGCACTCATAGTGCGCTAGCTTGATGTTAGAAGTTTTTATACAAGTTTGTGTCAGAAATACAATATTATAAGAGTTGTGTGTTCTTTTATTTAATGTATATGACTGTTATTATAAATAATAAATTTTTTGAATTTATAATAAACAAGAGTTTATGTGAGTGCCAAAATCCTGCTAAGAGTAGTGGAGTTGAATATAATATTCTATAGAAAGAAATTATGAATTATATTACAATCGATTAATTTTTCAAAATTTAGAAAGAAATGTTGTGCATACCTCTGGTTGAACGCATATTTCCAACTTAAACTATTTGCAGCCCTCGCTACTGTCGAGCGGCAATCTCTAGTCTCTGTCTGCAAAGAGCTACTTTTAACCCTTGGTTTGGTATACAAACAACTATTGCTGCTGGATTACCAAATTAATAAAATACCCAATTTTTTAACATTTTTATTTTAATTTGTATTCTTGTTTCCGTAAAAAAATTGTTCTCTATTTTTATTTTTCTCATTTCCACCACATTAATAATACTCGAGAAAAAAATTAATACAGTAGTTGAAAATTACTTGTGACTTTACGGCTCCAATAGAGAGATATGTACATATTACTTGTTCGCTGTGAGATAGAACCGTGGATAGAATACAGAAGTAGAACAGAGTGATAAAAATAGTAGAGTGAATACAGGGTCAAGTACAAGGTACAAGCCGTACAAGCGCGTTAGCAGTGGCGTAGCAATTGGAAGTACGAACCAAGAGGGCCCCATGGGATACAAATATTAATTCTTATTAAGGTGCAGGAACTAAAATATATACACTTGGAGTCTGTTATAAATTGTAGACTCATTTTTTTTTTGTGCAACCGCCCGCGATCTAAACATTTCGCAAACGCAATACAGTGCGGGAAATCTAAATTAGGGGCCGTTGTTATGGTAACGGCCGCGAAGTTGAATGTAAATTAAAATCGCTTTGACACATGAGAATTCACTTGAAGGATTATATATGACAATGAAGTTTCTAAAATATGACAACAATAAGTTTCTTGGTTTGTTTTATATAACAAATACAATATTGTAGTTATTTTAGAAATTATTTAATCTCTTTTTAATGATTTTTGCAAAACTAATTATTTTGTTACCAAATGTCAATCCCATGATACCACCCTTTCCATTTCCACAAATTAAAACGTTTAATTACAATAAAATTTGTAATTAGACATTTTGTCTTTGGCCAAAAAATTCGTTGGTGAGTTTTTAATGATTAAGCACGTTTTGGGGTCCTTAAAACACGATTTTACTATTTTTATGATAATGTATCTCTCTCTCTCTCTCAGTGTGTGTGTTTGTGTGTGTGTGTGTGTGTGTGTGTGTGTGTGTGTGTTAATTACGGTTGCGATAACTCCAATACTATCACAATTAGTCCAGTCATTAGGTAGAAAAATAAGGGTTTATTCCACAAAAGGTCGGGTATTTTTGACTTTTAGATATATTATACATTTAGGGGTCCTAATAAATAGTGCAAGTTTTCCCCCTTGGAGGCCTTCGGGAAACATCGCTAACTTGGGAAAAAAGGGGCAAAAAAGCGATTTTTTCTACCTATCTCTTCACTTATTTACATTAGGGCAAAAATAGTTATTTTTGAATTTGTTGAGAATGAACTTGTAACAGCGCTTCAAACAGACCAAATTTTTGAAAATTTCCCTAATGCTTTATTTAGATCATATATATTATATTTTTTAATTTTTTTTTTTACAAATTACTTATTAATTTCATTAATTATTATTATTTAACTACTATACGTACATATTAATTATTGTTTATTGTTTTATTTTTATTCTAAAGACATTTTAAAGACCCACAAATTTATGATTTTACCTCAAAGAAAAACTTTTAAACGAAATTTTGTCCAGAAAATGCGTTAAATAACATATCAAAAATTTCCGGAAATCGGAGCATGGGCACCTCCCGCCAATTAGGGAAAATGGCGGCATATTTATGTTTTTTGCCATTTGCTCAAAACAATTATAAAAGATATTTAAATTACTCAAAAAACAAATAATATTACGTATTTAATGCTTATAGTCTATTTGAGAATGACTGGCAGTAATAAATCTGTTAAGATAACTTTCCTTTTGTGAATCCTCGTTTTTATTATGTTGCCATGTAACTATTTTTCAATTTTGAATTTTGATATATTGAACAAAGTGTGTAAAAAAAAAAAATTGAATTAAATATATGTCATAATAAATATGTGTTTTTCAATTCCACATAAAAATACAATTTAAGTTGTTAAATGATTGCATGAAAAGAAAAGTGTATTCAAAGTACCATAGACATGCTATTGGTGTTATTAAATGTTGGATCTGCTAATTTGATGTTTTCTGGAATGTTCAGATCTTTCTTTTTAAATGAGGTCGTAGGTAAAGATTCTGTAATTATTGGTAACATAAAACAAGATATTGTTTCTTGAAATGCATTATTTGTTGATTTAATTTTGACTTGAACTCTTTCACTGATGGCAGATGTTGCTTGATTAATACCTACAACTGATATATGTGTATGGGATTTATTAAGATTTAATTTATTGCAAAATTCTTCTGTGATAAAATTTGACTGTGAGCCTGAGTCTAGAATCGTCTTTAAATAGTTCAAATAAAGAACTTCTTCTTCAAGGTAAATCTTTACAGAAAAAATTAGAATGTATTGACTTATTAGAAGAAAAGTTAAAGGAAAAGGATAAACAAATTGACGAAATTACAAACACGTACAAGAAATATGTAGATAAAACAAAACATTTAAATGATATACATCAAAAATATGAAGTATTAGTCCAAAAATGCAATAATCTAGAAAAAGTGGTTACTGCTAGAAACAAAGAAAATGAACCATTTCGATGCGGAGTGACGACGAAAAATAGTTACATGGCAACATAATAAAAACGAGGATTCACAAAAGGAAAGTTATCTTAACATACTCCCCGCCTTGAATAATTATATTCAAAACATATTAATTATTTTATTACATAGTTTAGTAACTTAAGAGTTCTATTTTTGTTCATTTTCTTCGATCGGCAATACACACACCTTTGATATTGCACGTTTAAGTACTGATGTCGATGTCTGGATGGAAATCACTCTTGTTATTTTATCTCTGCCTGGATGTAGCTCGATCACACGCCCTAGCTGCCATTGTAGAGGAGGTAGGTTCTCTTCTTTAATGGCAGCTAGGGCGTGTGATCGAGCTACATCCAGGCAGAGATAAAATAACAAGAGTGATTTCCATCCAGACATCGACATCAGTACTTAAACGTGCAATATCAAAGGTGTGTGTATTGCCGATCGAAGAAAATGAACAAAAATAGAACTCTTAAGTTACTAAACTATGTAATAAAATAATTAATATGTTTTGAATATAATTATTCAAGGCGGGGAGTATGTTAAGATAACTTTCCTTTTGTGAATCCTCGTTTTTATTATGTTGCCATGTAACTATTTTTCGTCGTCACTCCGCATCGAAATGGTTCATTTTCTTTGTTTCTAGCAGTAACCACTTTTTCTAGATTATTGCATTTTTGGACTAATACTTCATATTTTTGATGTATATCATTTAAATGTTTTGTTTTATCTACATATTTCTTGTACGTGTTTGTAATTTCGTCAATTTGTTTATCCTTTTCCTTTAACTTTTCTTCTAATAAGTCAATACATTCTAATTTTTTCTGTAAAGATTTACCTTGAAGAAGAAGTTCTTTATTTGAACTATTTAAAGACGATTCCAAACGAGATATTTTGAATTTATATTCTATAAATTCTGCCTCTTGTCGTTCTATTTCATTTTTGGCGTCAGAGACAACAAATTCTAGACCTGCGTGTAATTTTTGTTGATTCTTAATATACGAATTTAATTCGACTATTGACAGTTGTTTTTCTTTGAGAACTTTGTTTAAGTTGGTAATTTCTAATTCTGATTTCATTTTTAAATCGTCAACTTTTTCTAGTAATTCTCTTTCTAAAACTATTACTTTATCCTGAATTTCTTTTAGCAACAAATTTTCACATTTTAAATGTTCGTTTATTTTCTTAATATGTTGAATTTCTTCATTTAATTGCAAATATTTGCTCTCTAAATCTATTTTCGATTCTTCTAACTGTTCCAACTCTTCTTTTAATTGTTCTACGTCTCGATCTGAATGTAGTAAACGTGATTTCAACGCATTTACAGTGTTATAAGTTTTGTTTAGCGTAATTTCATAACAATGTTTATCCGCAAGAGCTGTTTCTAAATCTTTTTGGCGAAGATCAATTTCTGAACCGAGTTTAGCTCGTGCGTCATTTAATTCTATAATAATTTGTGATAATCTTGTTATGAGTTCGTTGTTTTCTAGTAATAACATTTCCTTTTCGGAGTTAAGAATGTTTAAAGTTTCTTCGTTTTCTTCTAATCTTTTCATAGTTTCATTTTTTTCGACTTCGCACTGAATTATGTTAAATTCAGCAATGGCTTGACATTCTTTTAAAATTTCAACGGATTTTGATTCTTGTTCTTGAAGTTTCAACTCACAGTTGCGATTTAATTCTTTGATATTTTCTTCTATTTGAATTTCCCATAATTTAAATTTTTCTAAACAATCTTCCTCGGATTGTCTAATTTGAGCTTCGGTATCGTTTTTCACTTGTTTTATTTGTAGTTCGTAATCAGTTTTCAATTGTTGAATATAATTTTCAAAATTAGTTTCCGTTTGTTTTAAATGAATTTCGTTTTCTTTTTCAGTTTGGGATAACTTTTTTTCGGTTTCTGTTACCATTTTTAACATTTCATATTCTATATCTTCAATTTCTGTTTGGTATTGTTTTTTTAAATTTTCTATGTTGGTCGCATACCAAGCTTGAAGATCTGCTTGAGTTTGTAATGATTCTTCATATTGGGCTTTAACTTTATTGCATTCTTCTTCAATAATTTGAAGTTGCACTACTAAATTTTCGCAATATTTTGTTTTTTCTTCCAATTTTTCTTGAGATTCTTGTATTAAAGATTCATATTCTTCTATAAACGGTTTCATAAGTTCTTGGGCTTCTTTTGTTTCACTTTCCTGTAGCATATCGTAAGTTTCCTTTAAATCGTTTTCTAAAACACTATGCATCAATTGTTTATTAACTTCTTCTAATTCTGCTTGTGTAATTTCAAGCCGACCCACGAAAAGAAAAGTGTATTCAAACATAAAATTGGTCCTTCGAGCCGGATAAACGAAAGTGAACTAAGAAGCAAGTCCGAGTTAAGACTCAAAGAAAAAAGAAAATATTAGTGTCAAACTGCAGCAGCAAGGCACACGGGCACGGAATCAAGTTTGCACGTGATCAACGGCAGCAGCAGCAGAAGCAGATCTCAATCATCGGGTGAGCAATTCATAATTTTCAATTTGTGTCATAAAAAATATCTTTGACATGTCGAATTTGAAACAATTAAATGTCAAAAGAGGAGCTGTCAAATCTCAAATTACTAGATGTCAAACGTACGTAATTCAAAATGTACGAGATAAAGAGATAGATTCAAATATTATTAACCAATTAAAGGCAAGGTTGCGAGACATTGAACCATTAATAAATGAATTTAATAACATACAATTGGAGATTGAATGGAAACAAGAAGAAGAGTCAGAAGAAGTTACAGAAGCAATGGCAAAAGCAAATGAAGATGAAAGAAACAAATTCGAAGAATCATATTATTCATTAATTACTGAATTAGAAACATATATAGAAAATTATGAAAAACAAATGCAACAAAATAATGCATCTAACAATAGCACAAACAGTAAATCGGTTGTTGCCAACAATGCTTGCAATTTCAATAACAATATGAACAATATTAGGTTGCCAACAATTGATTTACCCAAATTTAACGGATCATATGAGCATTGGTTAGAATTCCGAGATACATTTCAATCATTAGTTGACAAGAACGAGAATTTGACAAATATTCAAAAATTTTATTATTTAAGAGCCTCTTTAAAAGATGAAGCATGTCATATAATTGAAAATTTAGAAACTTCAGATTTAAACTATGAGGTAGCTTGGAAACTTTTAACGGATCGCTATCAAAATAATAGAACTATATTATATAGTCATATTGATAGTATTTTCAGTCTCCCAATAATGCAAAGGGAATCATACACAATTTTGCGTCAAATATTAGATAACGTTTCCAAACATCTAAGATCATTAAAAACATTAGGACAGCCAACTGAAAGCTGGGACACTCTCATTATACATATTATTACAAATAAATTAGATCCAATTACTCGAAAAGAATGGGAGTCCCATGAAACAAAAACTGAAATTCCTACTTGGATTGAATTAAAGGAATTTCTTAGTAATAAATGTAGAGTGCTAGAAAAAATGGAAACGCGATTAGATGTGAAGCCTTTCAATAGAAAACGAAATAATGAAGCAAATTATGTATATGCTACAACCACAGAAGGAAAATGTTTCCATTGTAATGGCAACCATTTTCTCTTTAAATGTGAATCATTCCTAAAATTATCAATAGTAGAACGAATAAACAGAGTAAAAGGTCTTCACCTCTGCATAAACTGTTTTCGAAAATCTCATTCACAAAAAGATTGCAAATCAAAATATACTTGCAAAGTGTGTCACAGGAAACACAACACTTTGCTGCATGTAGAAACCCAGCGAGAAAATTCACTTAAATTAAATCCAAACGAAAAGAGTACAGCTGAAATTAAATCATGTTCAACAGTTTCAAATAGTACCACTTGTCATACTCAGATTCTTCTCCCTACAGTTATTTTAAATGCAGAAGACAGGTATGGTAATTTGCACAAATGTCGAACGATTCTAGACTTATCAACAAACGCATTTTTAGCAGCTTTAAGACGTTTTATAGCCCGTAGAGGCAAACCCCGCAATATTTACTCGGACAATGGAACTAATTTTATTGGTGCTAACATCGAATTAGAGAAATTAGGAAAATTACTAAAATCAGACTGGAACGAAATACAAAATGAATGTAACAAAGACAACATTCAATGGCATTTCATACCCCCACGAGCTCCCAACTTCGGAGGTTTATGGGAAGCTGGCATTAAAGCCGTAAAATACCATCTACATAGAGTCATAGGTAATGCAAATTTAACATTTGAACAATTTCAAACATTATTGACACAAATTGAATCCGTCCTAAACTCCAGACCACTTGTTCCATTATCCTCTGATCCTAATGATTATGAATCGCTCACACCTGCGCATTTCCTAATTTGTTTACTTGTTCGGTGAATGGTATAGAGACAATAAAACGTCCTTGTTCATTTCTTTTTACATTTTCTGTGAAATGCCTTTCACATTCTATTTCTTCTTTTGAGAAATTATGGTCAATATTTACTTCCTCTAATTCCCAAAATTTAGATATTTGATTCTCCAGTGTTTCTGGTGTAGAAATAATAAAGTTATTAATTGTTTTATTTCCATATAAACGTTGACAAGGTCCACTTACGATCCACCCAAAAACAGTTTTTTGGAGTATTGGTTTATTTTTTCCTAATGAAATTTGACCCACACTTAAAAGTCTCCAAAATATATTTGATCCCAACATTTAATAACACCAGTACCATAGACAAAATCATTATTTGCAAGAGTAGTATTGGATTTTTGCCAGCAATGCGGCTAATAAAACTACCAGAAAAATCAGTTGTAACTACACTAGGATGGTCAAAATAAGCCGCACGCTTTGTACCTGGAACGAAACTTACTTGTCGAACAATAGAAATGCCGTCCGATAATCCCCGTCGGACTGTGTCATAGACGTAGACAGGATTTGTAGAGTGATCTGTTTATACATTTACTAAAAATAAAAGTTTTTAATATTTAAATATAACTTTCTCAGTCATTATTATTATATTGCATACATTTAATATTTACATACATACATTCAATATTTACATTTTTATTTGTTACATACTAAAATTTATACTTATTTCATGTGTGTTGTCAAGATATTGGTACCTGTCATATTTCTATTAAATATACATATTACATTACATATACTTATATATTTATACATAAATTATTAAAAATCAGAATCTGATTCTGAATCTTGTCCTACTGAAATTATAAATGGCTCGATCGTTTCGTCTATCAGATGGTCAAGTTTGCACATTTGGTCTTCTTCCTTTATGACATGTTGAATACAGTTTTTCCAATTATCGGCAGTCACATGTTTTAATGCATCCATAAAAAGTTTTTTCACATTGTCCAATTTAAAAGTGGTGTTGTTTCGCGCTACTTCACCTTTAACTTGAGCCCATACTAATTCAATTGGATTGAGCTCGCAGTGTATGTATGTATGTATGTATGTATGTATGTATGTATGTATGTATGTATGTATTTTTATTAATTCTTGCCTTTCGGCATTGAATCTATTACATTCTTTCCTTACAAATCCATGAAACGAGTTACATAAAATAACCTTAAGTATTCTGATTTCTTCTTTCTTGAATATTCTTCATCCATTTTAGCCCTCTACCTGAATCGTCCAGTATTCTTCCTCTCCCTTCGATTAGTCTCCCTTCATTCTGCCCCCCACAACTCTGTAACATATGTTCAATATTTTCAATTTGACCATGGCATAAGCGGCATTGTTGGTCCTCTAATTTCCGCCAGAAAAAATTTCCCGCTTCTTCGTTACCGCAACGGAACCTTGCAATTAGTTGTTTATCTTCTTTCTTCATAGCTGATGTAAGGTACCGGGGTAGATCTAGTGTTCGAATTCTTTCATATTTATTATTGTATCTTGATACTGTGATCTTGTTATATCTTTCTTGTCCTTGTATTTCTTTATGCCGTTGTACAATTGCCTCTGTCATACTTATTCCTGTTTTTCTTTTGTTTTCCACCTCTAAACTTCAAAATCCTTTATTTTCATAAAAAGAGGATCGCTTTTCTTCCCATTTACTTTTAGATCTTTTCCTATTATCCCCAAATTCACGGTCTCTCCAGCATTCGTGCAGTATGATTTTTTCTTCATTGTTTCTTATTTTTTCTTCGTACCTCATTGCCCTCTTTGCTGATTCTGTGCTTAATTTATGTCTTTTCACCTCTTCTAGTACAATATAATCTGGCGTACTTCTGTCTAAACGTAAAATCCACTTTATATATTTTATTTGCATTCTTTCTACTTCTGGATATTCATTCCATCCCCATATTTCTGCTGCGTACATCAGGATTCCTATTGAATCAAATAGCATTATTCTTGTTTTTATATCTCCTCCCATATTTCTTTCTCCTATACTCCATAATTGTTTTATTGCTATTGTTCCCTTTTTCATTGTTTCTCTTAGGGGAATCATTACCGTATTACTTTTTGTGAAATGGTATCCTAAGTATTTAAATTCTTTAACCGTGTCTATTTCATCTTCACCCCACCGCCAAATATATTTTTTCTTTCTTCCTTCTCCCTTCTTAAAACATAATATTTTTGATTTTGTGGTATTTAAAATCATCTTTTTCTTTTCTAAATATGATTTCAGGCGTTTTAGTAGAACCTGCATTTCTTCTTCCGTTTTAGCTATAATAGCTCGCAGTGATAGGGCGGTAAACGAAGGACAGTAATACCGCGATTCGCTGCCATATCATCAATAACATGATGAATAAATTTATGTCTATGTAATTTAGCTATAGCCAAAAGCTCATTTTTGACAATTCCCATCTCAAAATCAATATTTTTTGACGATAGCCACTGTTCTATGTCATGTTTTCTCCACGCACTTGTTGGAAGTTTTTCACTTACTCGCGAATGATAACTGGCGTTGTCCATAACTATGACCGAACCCTGAGGTATCAAATCCAGCATCTGTTCAAAATATTCTTCAAAAACATCTGCATTCATCTCTTCATGATAGTCTGCAACTTAGACCTAAAACTATAGTTCTCTACCGAATTTAGTCATTTCGAATATCCCTGTGCAAACAATTATTGGCGCGCCACTGGAATGTCTTTGACAGAATGATTTATTACTGCCAGTCATTCTCAAATAGACTATAGTCTAATAGGCTTCACTATTTATAACAGTTTACATTCGTCGTGGTATCGAAAGAAGTAAATTACTGATGATTTTTTTTGTGATAATTGCCAACATTTTCCTGCATTTTTTACCTCCCGCTACCCTAGGTAAGGGAGGTATAGGGATCGTGCTAAAAATAGCATATAGAGATTTTATATAATAAGCACGTTTTGATGTCTCCAGAATCCGATTTTAACATTTTTACAATGATGTCTGTAGGTATGTATGTGTGTGTGTCTGTGTGTGTGTCTGTGTGTGTGTCTGTGTGTGTGTCTGTATGTGTGTGTGGATCATGTGGACACGATTACTCAAATACTATCAATCAGAAAAATTTGAAATTTTGTATACCCATTCTATACTAATATGGGAAGAGCTCATTACTTTTTAGTGTATATCGGATAACCGGAAGTATCATTTATACAAGCTTTTAACAGTTTTTCTTGTAAAAAATTAATTGAATATATTTTTTTAGCAACTTTTACTAATTAAAATGGAATATAATGGTTTAATCTTCAATTCTACGATAATAACATTAAGTAAATAACTCTAAATAACTTTAAATATGAATATATAATATAATTTATTTCCATGTATCACATAGCCTATGCGACAAACAAAATCATAATTTTAATGACAGGTTTGACATATTTAAACAAATGTCACTGACAGGCAGCAATTATATTAAAATTAAGAATGAAACCGTGTTAATGAGAATATAATAGTAAAATATTTTATTAAGGTTTGTAAAAATAATATATTTTCCATCATACATAAATGTAAGATGAACAGGATGATCTGATTTAAACTTGCTAATTGCTATTTTTGCAGCACTATAAATTAATATTAATTTACAACTACACATTTACGAAATGGATTATGTACGGCGAAGAATTTACAAAGATTGAGTTTTATAGCACCTAGAAGATGATGTAGTACTTAATTTGGAGCTCTAACAAATTTTTGAGTAAAAACAATAAAACAATCCAAAATTTCGTATTACAGACTTTTCTATTTATTGGACAACAAATTAGATATTATTTACAAACGATTAACCGGTAATGATACTTTACTTAAAGCTCACTGCTATTTTAAACATGGAATTGGCGGGAGGTCATGTGTTGGCCACATCAGATTTTTTATTTTTTCATCCATCCAGCATGAAATTCTCTTTCATATCATGTATTACGCGATTATTGACGATGAACGATTTACAACTTACTGATAATTTAAACTAATACGAAATCCCTCTAAAATTTTGTACATATGTAAATCGGCTTAGTTCCCATTTTTTCATTCGGAATTTCGACACGATTAAAGACAAACAATATTTAGTATTTAATACGTGTCAAAGTGGTTGATGACAAATTCAGAAATTAGCTGATTTTCAGATGTTTAAAATTTTAGAGGAATTTCATTTGAGTTTAATTTGTTAGTAACTCGCAAATTGCTCATCGGAAAAAATTATCTAATACTTTATATGAAAGAGAATTTTATGTTAAATTCAAATTTTCAAACCGCGTTATCGTATCTTTAACAAGGTCAGAGTGACAGAGTGGTGGATGAAAAAATAAAAAAATGCAGGAAAAATATTATAAAAACATCATCAGTAATTTACTTCGTTCGATACCACGGCGAAGGCGAATGTAAACTGTTATAAACAGTAAAACCTATTAGACTAAGTATTAGATACGTAATACTGTTTGTTTTTTAAGTAATTTCAATATCTTTCATAATTGTTTTGAGCAAATGGCCAAAAACATAAATATGCCGCCATTTTTCCCAATAGGCGGGAGTTTCCCGTGCTCCGATTTCCGAAAAATTTTGATATGTCATTGCATTTTCTGGATAGGATTCCGTTTAAAAGCTTTTCTTGTAATTACTTTAAAGTAAAATCATAAATCTGGACGTCTATAGAATGAAAATAAAACAATAAACAATAATTAATATAAGTTATGTAATGAGTAACGTAGAATCATACCTCATTTTGGAATCCAATTTCGCTTAACTCAAGAAAACCTTGAGAATCAGTGTTATCAGTTCGCTTTAGAGCAATGTAGGAAAATACGTAGTTTTTAGAGTTAGTGTGCATCTAGCTATTATACCACAAACCAATTGTATCTATAATTTTTTAAAAAGATATTTGTTGGCTTGAAATACTTAACTGGCGCAGTCTTGGTAGGATGGTTAAGAGGTTTGCTACACCGAAATTCTGAAAAGAATAAATTCGTTGAAGTGTTTAAATTGTTGGTTTCAACCATTAACTTAACAAATCAAAGATCCAACGGCATGTGCATAAACTGTAATCCCGAGGAATCGACCTACGTGAGCCAACACCTTAAAGTAGATACAAGCAGATTGGCGATCATCCAAGGACTTCCAGAAGTACAACTCGTTGACGGTGATCATCTGTCGGTTTGTACGTGCACCCTCCTGGTCCAACATCCATCGCGGTCAACCCAATCCCATCATCGTCGAGTGAAAATCGGCAACCGGTCAGCAAACAAGCAGACTCATGAAGATTTTACTTTTACTAGCATTGTAAGTGAAATCTGTTATTATTATATAAATTATCAAATAACTTTTATACTTAGTCAAATCCTATCGCTATGTCACATCTTGACACTAGTGTACTGAAAACACTAGATTTAAATCCTGAATATAATGGTGATAAGAAATCCTGAATATAATGGTGATAAGAAATCTCTATCACATTTTATAAAATCTACTAATGAAATTTTGGAAATTGTAAATCAGAGCAATCCCTCTGAAGTAACTAGAGCTTTAACATTAATTACAATTAAAAGAAAATTACTGGCAAAGCTAGTGAATATTTAACTACTTGTCCAAACATTAAAAAATGGAAAGAGATAAAAGAATTTTTAATATCTCAATATCAAGGAAAACGAATGAATAATCGAATTATGTGAATTGCAACAAACGAAAGAAACAATTTTCGAATTTTTAAGAAAATATAATGATTTACTTCTTTTGTATAATAATAATAATAATGAAAAAAAATACAGTACCTTGTCTATACAAGACTTTAAAAAATTTGGACACAAATTTGCCACTCAATGTTTAGTTAGCCGCAAGAAATCCATCCTCTCTTGATGAAATTAATACTTTAATTACGAACGATTTCCAACACTATAAAATATTTATTTTATA
This sequence comes from Ophonus ardosiacus, assembly GCA_943142095.1. Lineage (NCBI taxonomy): Eukaryota > Metazoa > Arthropoda > Insecta > Coleoptera > Carabidae > Ophonus > Ophonus ardosiacus. The sequence goes on along the minus strand of OW964830.1, from coordinate 22,304,766 downwards.
GTGTTGTAAAAAATCAGTTCGAATACTACAAATCCCCAATCTAGACAACACATATACCCTATGATAAAATACCCACAAAGTAAACCAATGCAATCACAGATAACATATCAACCCCAACCCGGTTCTTCTATATTTCCATCACAACCCATAAAGTTGCAACGACAGCCACAGCCTACACCAATGTCAATTTCAAATTTCAACTCGTTCATGTAGACTAAATCAAAATTATTTTAAACCTATGGGAAAACCGAATTTTATTTCGGAAGAACTACTTAATGTAGATGTAGATTATTAGGAGTTTGACCCTAAAATCCAAGACGAGTCGCAAGATAAAACAGAATATTGCGATAATGAAAAGTATAGTGAAATTTACGAACTAAACGACAATGAAAAATTTCCTATAGACCAGTGTGTCAACTTGAGTCCCTAGCTATAAATACCATATCAAAATTGCCATATATTAAAAATCAGGAATTATTTATTCTTATCGATACAGGATCGTCTCAAAATTCAGGGCACACGTCTATTATTTTTTTTTACATTAAATCCACAAGTAATTATAGAGAAAAAATAAAAAGGACATTTCGAGAAGTGGTACAAATAAAAGAAACATATTTACTTGCTAATTTTTATGACTATAATAAAAATTGTACAGAAAATAACTTCCAATTGGGGTTAGCATAAATTTAATTATTTCAATGAAGATTCGAAACCCGTTTTTAATGCAAAAATTTTAAAAACTTTAAATATAAGACACTAACGAGGATAAATTAAACAAATTAATAAAACTTTTAAATCAATATAAAGACGTAACTATTACAGATAATGAAAAACTTACATTCACATCTAACATAAAACATAAAATAGAAACAACCGATGATATCCCGATATATACAAAAAACTATAAATACTCCAAAATTTATAAAACACAAGTAGATAAAGAAACCGATAAATTGTTAAACGGTGGAATTATAGAACCCAGTTATTCACCATGAAATAGTCCTATGTGGGTAGTCGAAAAGATACCAGATACCAGAAGAAATTAAATGAACTGTAACAGCCACGTGTGTGAACTCGAAATTTTTATGATTCAGTATTTTCATAGAATGAACTCCGTGACTGTGAATTCAGTACGTCAACGGAGGGTGATTTTCACTACACCCTACGCACCCGCCCGTTACAATTGGCGCAGTCTGTTAGGATCTAGTAAAGGGTTAATTAGGGTTTACTAGACATAACGTGATCGACTGAATTAATTTAAGACTAAAACTGTGAATATGGTTGACTCAAACGACACACCCACGACGACAAATACGACGACTGTACCAAACCCTCCTGCACCCACGACAGTGGTATTTACAACCACTACAACAACGGCAACAGCTGAGAATCCGACCGCTCCTCCAGTTACTAATGTCCCCATGCATCCTTATTACCCATATTATTACACCGCGCAGCCTGGTCCATCACGTGTACCTCCATTGGACATTCACCTTGCACCTTTTTCATACCACCTTCCAAATGTACCGCAAACTAAGCAGTACATTCCACCACTGTCTAACGAACAACCTGCCCAAACTAGTTCACCATCAGCGAGGCAAGCTTTTACAGACCCTACATCCATGTCCGCCCTTAAAAGCATTGACACTTATTCCGGTGGTTCCGACCTAGAAGCCTTCCTTGATAACGTTGCGACTGTGGCAGACTGTTACAGATGGACAGATAGTCAGATAGTTACGGCGATAAAATTAAAATTAAAAAGTGAACCACAGAATTGTTTTTATTCGCTTCCTATAGACAAGAGACCGGCTACCATGAAAGAAATGCGCGAATGGCTCGTAAACTTTTTGGGAAAAAACACGATTTTGCTGAAAAAGATTTTTTCATAATTTTTAGAAAAAAGGATGAGTCAATTCAAAAATTTGCTTTACGATTAGAAATTGCGGCAGCTAAACTTTTTCCGGCGTCAGATGACAATGACATGACGAGTTTGCGTAATCGCATAAAACGTGAGACCATGATGGTAAAACAATTTTTTGAGGGTCTTGATACCAAATTGGCAAACGAAATTAGTAGAATTAGACATTTTGAAACTGTAGAGGAGGCGTTACCTTACGCGGAGCACTGCGAGGAGGTCTTAGCTCGTTTATATAAAGAAACGAAAGCAGATGCTCATAAGGCTCATGTTCGTGCGGTCACTAACTCACAACATAACGCGAAACCAACACCTACACCCTTGCGTTCTTTTCCAAAGTCACCGCCAAAGAAAAACGCAGTTTTACGCACTGACCAACGATATCACAATATGAGAGGTCGTTGCTTTAATTGTGGTAGTACTGACCACTTATCTAAGAAGTGTCCGAAACCAAAGCAAGTATTGTGTTACAACTGTGTTAAGGCTGGTCATCGCGCGGATGATAAAGCGTGTCCTTTAAACGCGAAAACTGTCTCGACCGCGACCCAACGTCAGGCAGTTTAAATCAACGTCGCTTCATTGTTCCGCGGGTCGCTGACCCTGATACAGATAAAACAAAATTTGTAAAATTCAAAATTAACGAGATCGAAAATACGTTTCTCATAGATTCCGGTGCTGCTGTATCGCTTTTGAAACGTAGTGTAGCTGAAAAACTAAATTTGTCTATCTCACCCTCAGATGATGTATTAGTAGATGTTTCTGGGAACCAATTGACTAGTAATGGAGTTACTAGTGTCGAATTAGTAGTGGGTTCCGGAAATTTAGTACATCGTTTTATCGTATGTCCCGATGATCTGCATTTGCCGGCCGACGGACTGATCGGAGTAGATTTTTTAGTTCAAAACAAAGTAGTCATCGATTTTGGAAAAAAATCGATTCAAAATTAATAACGAAGTTTTATCTGTGTCAGAGTTTTCAAGGAACAGTAAAAATGCAAGCGAGAACTTACACGTTATCTCTGCTGACAAAGCAGAAGATAAGAGTAGAAATGTAGTAGGCTTCAATAATTTATTTGGAACCCAGGATCAATTAGTAAATAACGTAGATTGCAGTATTGTTGATGAACAAAATTGTGATCAACCATGTTCGGATCCTGTACCGCCAAATTTAAATTTGAAAGCACCGACCGAAGAGTGCAGTGTAGAGACGCGTATCACAAATAATGATAAGTCGGCGTCTACTGACACTCTTAACGAAAATAAAAATTTTGTTGTACGTGTTAGAGACACAGTCAAAATTCCCGCGAGACATAACGCTGTCATTGAACTTGCACTTGATATGCGAATGCCTGATATGACATATGTAGTAGAGCCGCGTGATCTCGACATGCCCGGTATTCTAGTTGCTCGAACAATTGTTCGAAAATTTGAAAAAAATAAAGTATTTATTAACATTTTAAATGTAAATAACAAAGATGTAGTTATAGCAAATCGAACACCAATTGGTTTAGCTATAGGAGCGGAAGAGCAACTAGAAGCAGATGTAGAAAATTTTAAAAGTATTAATACCGTGAATACGACCAAACAGCATGAATTTAATTTAGATCATTTATCAGATGTGGAACGGGACAAATTTAAAATCTTTTTAAATAAATATGCTGACGTATTCAAACCAAAGAACGAACCGCTAAGTAAGACTACGCTCGTGAAACATCGCATACACACAACACACAAGCACTGATGTCCCTGTGGCGCGCGCTCCGTATCGCGTACCTTTTAGTCGCCGCCAAGTTATGAAAGAACTTGTAGATGAAATGCTCGAGAATGACATCATTCAACCGTCGACTAGTCCTTATTCTGCCCCAGTAGTCTTAGTAGAAAAGAAATTAAGTAACGGCGAAAGTTCATTTAGGTTTTGTATCGATTACCGTGAATTAAATAAAATTACAAAGAGAGATTATTTTCCTATTCCAAATTTACAAGATACCCTAGATCAACTTGGAAATGCCGCTCGTTTTACAACTTTAGATTTAACAAAAGGCTACTGGCAAGTGGAAATGGACCCGCGAGATATAGAAAAGACAGCTTTTTCTGTACCTTGGGGCCATTTTGAATGTAATCGAATGCCCTTTGGACTAATCAACAGCCCGAGCACTTGGCAACGACTAATGTATACTGTTTTGTCTGGATTAACGGTTACTCACTGTTTTGTATACCTCGACGATATAATTTGTTTCAGTTCTGATAATTTAGAGGAACATATGGGTAAATTAGAACTCATATTTGATCGACTTCGAGATGCAAATCTCACTTTAAATCCCGATAAATGTAAATTTATGATGAGTGAAACAAAATATCTAGGTCATATCGTGAGTAAAGACGGTGTGAAACCTGATCCGGAGAAAATAAGTGTAGTAGAACAATTCCCCGTACCTCGTGACGTCACAGAAATTCGTTCATTTTTACGCTTAATTGGATTTTATAGACGTTTTATTCAAAATTTTGCAAAATTAGCACAACCTTTGACAAGTTTGACAAGGAAAAATAATAAATTTTCTTGGACGATCGAAGCAGATGCCGCATTTAATAATTTGAGAAATTTGTTAATAAAATCGCCCATTTTAAAATATCCAAATTTTCAAAAACCATTTATTTTATGCCCCGATGCGTCTGCATACGCGGTAGGTGTTGTGTTATGCCAAGAATATGATGGTCATGAGTTGCCGGTAGCGTACGCGAGTCGCCAACTCGCTGCGGCAGAACGTAACTATAGTACGACCGAAAGAGAGTGCCTTGCTTTGGTATGGAGCATAAAACATTTTCGTTGTTATTTGTATGGTAGGAAGTTTATAGTTTATACCGATCATCAGCCACTTAAATGGTTAATGAATACTTCCGAACCATCAAATAGATTAATTAGATGGTCGTTGTTCTTATCGGAGCATGATTTTGAAATTAATTATCGCCCTGGTAAGAAACATAGCAATGCAGACGCTCTCTCGCGTATCAAGCCTGTGCGTCTCATGTTTCATCACAAACAATGCGAGCCGGTGATATGGGACCGTGACGTCATGAAATCTGAACAGAGGAATGACACGAAAATTATGACGTATTTAGATAAGATTAATGACGAACCCAACTGCGATTTTTATTTAGACGATGATGGGTTGGTGTACCGTAAATCGGATGATGAGCGTTATGAAGACCGACTTGTAGTACCCGCAAAATTTAGGAAATTTATTTTAAAGGCCTGCCATGATTCACCTCTTTCAGGACATTGTGGAACTGAGAAAACATTTGAAAAAGTAAATTCGCGTTTCTTTTGGCCAAAACTCCGTTCCGATGTAAAAATTTATGTAAAGAAATGTGTATCGTGTGCACAAAGGAAAACATCTCCTCATTTAAAACCCGCGCCTTTGAAAAAATTTAAACTTGTTAGTCGCCCAATTGAACGCATTGCGATGGATGTAGTAAGTCCGCTAGTAACTACTGACTCAGGAAATAAATACATCTTAACAGTACAAGATGCAGCCACACGTTATCTTGAGGCTTTTCCTATCAGAGACCAAACAGCCCTTACCGTTGCTAAAACATTTGTAAAAGGTATAATTTTACGACACGGTACACCCAGACAGTTACTTACTGACCTTGGTACAAATTTTGTTTCAAAGTTGATGAAAGAAATTTGTAACATACTGAACATCGAACGATTACACACGACAGCTTTTGGGCCACAGACGAACGCGAGTCTAGAACGAAGTCATAGAACGTTAAAAGACATTTTATCGCATTATATCAATGTAAATCATACAGATTGGGATGAATGGCTACCATTTTCAGTTTCAGCGTTTTGTAGTAATTTTCATTCAATGGTAGGTGAAACTCCATTCTTTCTAATGTATGGCCGTGATATTGAATTACCGTTCGATGAAATATTTAGACCTCTAAAGACCCGTTATGACGTGGATACCAATTATGCGAGTGAACTGATCCAAAGATTGAAAATTGCACACACTAGAGCACGAGAACAACTAGACAAAAATATCGATAGGGTACATCGCACTTTTAATAAGAAAAGCGCCGATGTTACTCTCAAAGTAGGAGATCGAGTTTATTTGTTTACACCGAGTGTGAAGGTCGGCACTAGTGCAAAGCTTGCAAAGAAGTGGACAGGGCCGTATCGCATAATTGAGCTGCGTGAAGTAAATGCAGTAATAAAAGAAATTTTTGGTCGTAGACAAATGACAGTACATGTGAACAGACTTAAACCTTGTTACATGACTACTGACGACTTAACCGCCCTACCCTGAATAGATCACGAAGACGCACCTAAGACTACTGAAATGTTCCGGTGTACGCTATACTCAGCAGGGCGTCACATATGAAGATGTGGTCGTCAGCGCAGCCATCACCATAAGATTGTCCGACTATACCGAAGAAAACACGGTCAAGCTACGGTCCGGGACCGTCTGTACATATACAGGCCTCTACTGTTTTGATGACATGGCCGGTGAAGTGGTGTGGAACGCTGATGTCAATGACCCATGCTCTGCTGAGGGACTCGACGTCTTGTACGAAGGGCTCGCCAACATCCTCACAGTGAACAAGACGGACACGAAATACGTTGTCGTCGAGGCCCATGATACGGTATTTGCACTTCGACTCGTGCAGCAGGAGCTGCTCTGCGGAGCTTGGCGCACCGAGCAGAACCGCCTGCTGATCATCACCGAATCCTCTCTTGGTTTCTACTTCAGGAAATCTCGAAGAGTGAACCAGAACACGGACGTGATGGCTCAAGTTCTTAGTAAGCTGCTATTTTTGGAAATTGCCTTTAAACAGCATACTAAAGACCTCGTTTATGACGCCATCCTAAAAAGATGTCATTTGAAGGAGAACATCTTGAAAAACCGTATCATGTTGGCCCTCGAAAATCCAGATGTCGTTAGCGGCCTGGTGAAGGAAACGTCAGGAGCCAATAACCAACCGCAACGTAGATGGTTTTTCCTGGCCAGCCTGTGGGACGCCATAACAACCCGATACCTGGTGAACCTGATACACCAACGGGAGCCCGGGGCCATGAACTCGACGGAGACCCTAGCTACTTCAGTACCCAAAATCGGTTCATCAGTATCCCTGTACCCAGGCTTGCAGCAGGTTGCGGCCCCTCCACCACAGTACGCTACTGGTCCGCCAGCCAACACCGACGTTTTGCGACAGCGCGTAGCCTAAACTGAATGTTAGTAGTTGTAAGGTAGCTTAGTCGTAGCCAAGGGTAGTTCAATTGACTTCGCTAGACTCAACTATAATTCTTTTATTATAGTCGAGTTTAAAGGGGGAGGCAGTGTAACAGCCACGTGTGTGAACTCGAAATTTTTGTGATTCAGTATTTTCATAGAATGAACTCCGTGACTGTTGCAAATCGCTGACATGCGGCTGGCGATCTTCCGCTCAGTGTTTTTGCAGAATATTGGAAAAAGCGGAATATTACCAGCAAAAGTGTCAACGTTGTCAATTGAACTAGCCTAGGAAATGTTCGTATCCACGGACGAGAGTGATTCTCAGCCCGATCGTGGAGGCGAACAGTCATACGAAATTTTGTTCAATTTAATACATATTTTATTTTTCTTTGCTTTATATTATTTTTGTGTGTAACATTGTTTTTCTAAATTTTAATTATAATTATTATTTTTTCTAAAATATTTAATTATTTGTGAAACAACCCCGTCAACCCCTTCCAGAGTCAGCACAGATCAGCGTAGTGACACAGGTAAGTATAACTTTAATTTATATTCTTACTGTGGCTGTCTGAGCTTTAATTCAGTACGTCAGCGGAGGGTGATTTTCACTACACCCTACGCACCCGCCCGTTACAGAACAAACGGTGGACGACCGATTCCCTATACCCGATATAGCGGAAATTTTAAGTAAACTCGGAAGATCGAATTACTTTACGACCCTAGACCTCACTAATGGGTTTCATCAGATAGAAATGGACCCTAAAGATACGGAAAAAAACAGCGTTCTCTACGGAAAAAGGAAATTACGAATATAAACGTATGCCTTTTAGGTTAAAAAAAACCGCCCCTGTGACATTCTAAAGGCTAACGAACTATGTCCTTAAAGACTTAATTCATAAAATATGCTTCGTTTATCTAGACGACATAATTATTCTTGGTACCTCCCTCGAAGAACATATACAAAATATAAAAATTGTATTAATAAATTACGTGAGGCCAATTTAAAAATCCAGTTTCATAAATGTGAATTTTTGCGAAAAGAAGTAGCCTATTTGAGACATATAATATCAACTGAAGGTGTCAAACCTAATCCTGAAAAAATAAAAACTATTCAAAATTTTCCTCTGCCAAAAACTATCATACAAATAAAATCATTTTGGGTCTGTTAGGATATTATCGTCGATTTATTCAAGACTTTTCAAAAATAACAAAGAGTATCAGCAATACTTTGAAAAATGTAAATCACTATTAATTAATGGTCCAATCTTTCAACATCCAAATTTTGATCACGAATTCATACTAACTACCGACGCGAGCAGTTACGCACTTGGTGCCGTGTTATCACAAAATATAAACGGAAAAGATCTTTCCATTGCATACCCTTCTTGGACTTTAAATAATCATGAAAAAAATTATTCCACGATCGAAAAAGAATTATTGGCTATAGTTTGGGTTACAAAGAATTTTAGAAATATTTTATACGGCTGAAGATTCAAAATTATTACGGATTATAGTGTAACAATTTGATTGTTGTGCAAAATTTGGTTTCGCAATTGGCCACACTCAAATTGACTTTTTTTTTAGTAATATCAGCTATTGCGTTATATTGCCGAGTATGCAATTGGTTCGTTTACCGAGGACTAAAGATGATCGTGGTGGCCAGGCGAATTCATTCTCAGTCCAACTGCTTTAGAGTTGAGTCTCTTGTTCACGAAATTATATTTGGTTAATTATATTAACTTGGATCAACTTTATATTTATTATATTAGATTAACTGACTAAATATATATATATATATATATATATATATATATATATATATATATTTAAATTGTTTAATATAATTGGGATACACACGCGATTGTTACAGTGGCGCTGCGGACAGGATTTAAAGTTAACTTAGCATTTCTCAGTCTATCAAAAATACCTCTTAATTTGAAAATATGTTCCTGCAAATCATCGGAGCTAAAACAAATAATGTCGTCTAAATAAATGAAACAATCAGTGACCGTTAAGGCGGATTTATAACAAACATAGAAAACACAACATAACATAGCATAGCATAGCAAAACACAAAATTTTATTTGGGGGTTTTATAACTTGACATAAGACATAGGAAAAACAGATATAGAGGAACTGTAGGAAGAAGAACCTGTTAAGAATTTTAACTTATTCTTGTTTCATTTCCTACGCTGTTAGCTTGTGTTTTTGTTATATTATTTAATAATGGATAAATGTTAATAAAGCAAACCAAACACAAAACACAAACAAAAAATTCCAAACAAAGTTTGACACATAACCTCAAAAGAAAAGGAAACAAACTATTCACATCTCTTTCATCTACTCGAACTATTCCGAAGTTTGCCGAGCATGCACGAACATACGAAAAACATAGCAAAAATTGAACTTTCGTCAATTCCCTATGCTATGCTATGCTGTGCTATTGTAACAATCGCTACTGGGGTGCAACAGAAGTAGTGACGTTAACGATTTAAGTAGGGTGTACTAACCCTGCTGTCTGTTGCGTCAGCGGGTTAGCTGATCACTGCACTGAATTGGTGGCACAATTATTAATAAGAAATAATTTAGAAATTATTTATTAATAATAAAACAAAAGACAGAATTGCGGCCATAGGTTATAAAATAGTTAAACACAAAAGTAAACAAAAAATAAATATTTGTATTAATAAAAACAAGTTAAGTAATAAACAAAATAAATACAAACATATTTATATGAAATTACAATTAACGAACGATATTTAGCAATGTACTTCTCATACCTAGGGGTAGACTACCCCTGAAGATCTAGCGTATCATCTTCAGCGGGGTTGATCCAATCGAAGATTGTTGTGTGCTCTCTGACTGCTGACTGTCGATCGTTGACTCTTTTCATTATATTTAACATTCTATTTATATAATATAAATAGAATGCAAGATTGCAATAATTTTGCTGAATGGCAAGTGTAATACCCTCGCGTATAGCCAAAAAGGTTAATAACATTAAATTGACACAAATTGCAAATAATTTTGTTAAAACGAAATATTTCAACAAACCTGGTTTGTTACACTATGTTATGCTGTGTTTTCTATGTCAGTTATAAATGCGTATACGAAAGTCCATATTTTGAAATTCAAATATAAGCTATGCTGTGCTATGCTATGTTAAGTTGTGTTTACTATGTTTGTTATAAATCCACCTTTAGTCCCGAGAGTACGGTGTACATGAATCTCTGCCATGTACTCGGACTATTAGCAAGGCCAAAAGGCATTCTATTGCATTCATAATGACCCCATGGTACAGAGAACGCTGTTTTCTTCCGGTCTTTTGGATCCACTTCACTTGCCAATATCCCTTAGTTAGATCTAAAGTCGTAAACTTTGCCGCTTTGCCTAACTGGTCTAACGTGTCTTGTAAATTGGGTATCGGGAAAAAATCCCGTTTAGTAACCGCATTCAGCGCCCGGTAGTCTATACAAAATCGAAATGAATTATTACCATCCGCATTAGTTTTTTCCACTAGAACTACCGGCGTTGACCAAGAGGATGTGGATTCGGATATAATATTATTGTTAAGCATTTCGTCGATTAAATTTTTCATAACTTGACGTCTACTAGATGGTACTCGATAAGGAGTTCGAGCTACCGGTGCACTATCGCCAGTTAATATTCTGTGTTGTACCTTATGAGTTTCTTTTAGCGGTTCCTGCGGATAAAGATATATTTTCGAAATTTTTATTTGAATATGCAGATATTTTTAAATCTAGGCATGAACCGCTAAAAGAAACTCATAATGTACAACACAGAACCATGTTGAAAGACATTGAATCGCCTATAAGCGATTATTATTTGGACGATGATGGTTTAGTTTATAAAAAGAGTGCCGACCGTCATGAAGATAAATTAGTAATTCCTGAATTCCAGCGCTTAGCGAATATGCGTGCATGTCATGACTCATCTCTTTCAGGTCACGGGGGGATAGATAAGACACTACAACGAGTTAGCTCTAGGCTTTATTAGCCGACATTGCGTATGGATGTTAAAAATGATGTAAAAGCTTGTATTCCCTGCGCGTAGCGGAAAACATCCCCGCACCTCCGTCCCGCACCACTCTAAAAATTTCAGGCCTTACAGCGACCATTTCATCGTATAGCTATGGATGTAGCTTTTTCAGACTAACTCGGGACATAAATACATTTTGACAATTCAAGATGATGCGACGCGATATTTGGAGGCGTTTCCTATGAAAGATCAGACCGCCGAGACTGTTGCCAAACATTTTGTGAAAGGCATCATTCACAAACACGGAACGCCACGACAACTATTGACAGACTTAGGGACTTCATTCTTGTCAAAAATCATGAAAAAAATTTGCAATTTTTTGGAAATAGAGTTATTAGATACAATAGCATATAGGCCACAAACAAATGGTAGCTTAGAGCGTACGCACCGCACATTGAAAGACTTGCTATCACATTACATAACACCCGACCAACGTGACTGGGACGAATGGCTGCCTTATGCAGTGTCAGCACTCTACTCTACGCTCGGTGACACGCTATTCTATTTACTATACGGAAGGGTTATCGAGTTGCCATTTGACGCCATCTTTAAACCGCTAAAGACAAGATATGACACTGACCTAAGCTACGCTGCTGAGTTTTGAACAATCAGACTCAAACGTAAACGCGATTTTAACTAAATAATTTTCAGAGTTGTTTAATTTGGATCATTTAGAAACAGCGGATAAAGATATATTTTCGAAATTTTTATTTGAATATGCAGATATTTTTAAATCTAGGCAGGAACCGCTAAAAGAAACTCATAAGGTACAACACAGAATATTAACTGGCGATAGTGCACCGGTAGCTCGAACTCCTTATCGAGTACCATCTAGTAGACGTCAAGTTATGAAAAATTTAATCGACGAAATGCTTAACAATAATATTATATCCGAATCCACATCCTCTTGGTCAACGCCGGTAGTTCTAGTGGAAAAAACTAATGCGGATGGTAATAATTCATTTCGATTTTGTATAGACTACCGGGCGCTGAATGCGGTTACTAAACGGGATTTTTTCCCGATACCCAATTTACAAGACACGTTAGACCAGTTAGGCAAAGCGGCAAAGTTTACGACTATTAGATCTAACTAAGGGATATTGGCAAGTGAAGTGGATCCAAAAGACCGGAAGAAAACAGCCTTGCTAATAGTCCGAGTACATGGCAGAGATTCATGTACACCGTACTCTCGGGACTAACGGTCACTGATTGTTTAGTTTATTTCGACGACATTATTTGTTTCAGCTCCGATGATTTGCAGGAACATATTTCCAAATTAAGAGGTATTTTTGATCAAAAAGCACGCAACCATCAAAATTGAGCAACTGGCAGGGTATATAAAATATTTAATAAAAAAGCCAAAGCCCCCACTTTCAAAGTTGGCGACAGGGTATATTTACATTCACCTGCTATTAAACCCGGGCTTAGCAAAAAGCTTTGTAAACCTTGGTCGGCGGGCCCTTATCGGGTTGTGGAATTAGATGGTGTGAACGCAGTGATCTAAGAAATACATGGTCGCCGAACAAACAAAATGCATGTGAATCGGCTAAAGCATTGCTTAGCGTTTGCCGATAATCATTGCAGATTAGGAGACATACCTCTATCGGACGTTGACAAAAACGGGCTAAGTGACAGTGAACAAGGTCTCCATCCGATACACCCGCCTGCTAATTTTGCAACGCAAGAGATAGATCCTAGTCTTCATAATGGAGTGAGTAACGAAACTTCAGTTTCAGGAGGAGCGAGTTTCAGAAGTAATCCGTCAGGTCCAGGCCCCAACACAACCAGAACTACCAGCAGCGAAGAGTAGTACAGCTCAGGGCTTAGCGAAATAAACCCACTGCCCGCTACCCTCGTTACAACACCCGCAGTAGGGGACCAGTACAAGATCATCCTTGGGTATACGACCAACGAATTTAGAATTAAATTAGAATTATTATAAATTGTGTTTATCATGTCTTTGTATTTATGTTTGTTCTTGGCATGGGGTGTCTACTGGGGACATTAGGATCAGCAGAAATCATTGCCTATGATCATAACAGCATGCACTGTGGCATGCATTCGTACGCTTCAGTAGTCGCTGGTGGACTTGCCCATTATGTCTACTATATACACAGCGAGAAATGTGTGGATGCCCACCGGTATGGACGACTCGACCTTCAAGGTATCGGCGCGAAAATTATTGCAGGGTTGGAACCTAACAAGACCATTTATTTATCAGCCACATTAGCCGGGCAGTTGGACGCCAACGGAAAATGTGCAGGGATACAATACACGGTACGAAGATGTCACCGTCAGTGCGTCGATCGCTGTCAAACTTACCGATTACAAGGCCATGGCGGACCTTGAGTCGAATTCTGTAATTCTCCACTCAGGTACGGCTTGCCCCTATAACGAAAAATATTGTTTCGACGTGCTACGGGGGGAGACAACTTGGGAGATTGACTCACATGATCGCTGTTCAACGACAGGGATCGACGTGCTGTATGAAGGGCCTGCTACGGTACTGGTGCTCAATTCTACAGCCAAGGGTGCCGCAACCAAGTATGTAGTCTTGGAAACACAGGCACTGCGGTTAACTATATCAGAAACCGTGTGTAATCAGCCCGCCTGGAGAACTGAGCAGAACCGTCTGATGGCAATTTTCAAGACATCCCTCGATTTTTATTACCAAAAATCCAGAAGAATAATCCATAACACCGACATTATGGCTCAAGTACTCTCCAAGCTACTCTTTCTCGAAATTGCGGTCAAACAGACACGTGACCTAATGTTCGACTCCATTCTGAAACGTTGTAAGATCCGAGAGCAACTACTACGTAATCGTCTCGCTCTCGCACATGAATCATCCGATGTAGTCAGCGACTTGGTGAAGGAGGCAGCCGGTCACACAGGACGAGTAGTAGGAGAGGTACTGTACATCGCCAAATGTTAACCCGAAGATTGTGGGTTACCGAAAGACGGAATACTGCTACCAAGAGTTACCGGTGATATATCAAAACGAATCCAAATCATGATGCCGGTAACACGAATCTTGCAAGACCATGGAACCCAGGTGGACTGCGACGGTCTACTACCAGCGATGTTTCATTTGGAAGACAAGTGGGTAGAATTGAACCTAGAACCTCGATTCTATGCCGATTGAATTAAGTACCGATGAAGAACTCGACAATCTTCCGATGGTGGAGATTTCACCCCTGAGTTCCGGTGGTATTTATTCAAAGGCGGATATGGAGGCATTTCAACACAACTTACTCTTTCCAAACGAAAGGAAGGCAGTCATGAATCCGGTGACACGGAGAGTGGCTGGGGCTGAAGTGGATGCGCAGGGGTACCACTATCCAACATGTTCAGCCGAAAAGAGTTCACCGCGCTGGCCATGGACGCCGCCGAGAAGGTATGGGGTTTCCTCTATAAGGTGGGGAATATTTTTTCGGTGATTCCGGCTATATACACTATATGGTCCATTTTAGCCTACATCGCCAGCGTAGCCATGAATTGCTGGACAATTCGCAAAGCCACCGAACATCAACCCCGAGGGCGATCAATTTTTTTGCGAGTCTGTGGCATGCTCTGCTAAACCGATTTTTGCTAGCCAATATAGTGCCACGACCGCCAATACCAGATGAGCTAGATATTCGAGATACCCTCCCTCCACCAGCGTACTATGAGACGGAGAGATTTGACCGGGTGGTCACGATACAGGATCCACCCACTCCAGCGGCCTGTGCAACCCAAAGATTGGTATCCATCCAACTGCTCAGAATACCCCTGTCCCCGGTATGACATTGACCACCACTTGTTGTATTAGCATTAAGAGGGTAAAAGAATTAATATTCCCAGTTAACTTGAATTATTCCTCTTCGAGGTTATAATTAATTGTTAAGGGGGTGGTAATGTAACAATTTAATTGTTGTGCAAAATTTGATTTCGTAATTGGTCACGCGCAAATTGACTTTTTTTTTTAGTAATATCAGCTATTGCGTTATATTGCCGAGTATGCAGTTGGTTCGTTTACCGAGGACTGATGATGATCTTGGTGGTCAGGCGAATTCATTCTCAGTCCAACTGCTTTAGAGTTGAGTTTCTTGTTCCCAGAATTATATTTGGTTTAATTATATTAACTTAGATTAACTTTATATTTATTATATTAGATTAACTCTTTAAATAAATATATATTTTTCTAAATTGTTTAATATAATTGTGCTACACACGCACCCAGTGACGTGATCAGCTTACCGGCCGACGCAATAGACAACAGGTAAGTATAACCCTACTTAACATCGCTACTTCTATTGCACTCCAGTCGCGCTTGTTACTATAGACCCCTCAATATATGGGAAAAGGTTTTACTGAACAAGTGAATAAATTATATAATACAAAACAAACACAGGATAAAATCAAAATTATTGATAATAAATTAGCTATTTAAAATCATGAAGATCAAATTATTATCCATTTATTAAAAAAAAATTAATATTCTGATAAACCGTCTTTACCAAATATAAAATCATGTTTAAATAAATTATTACCATATTTAATTCAAAACGATATTCATGAAATTAAAATGTCAAAAATTTGCTTCGAACCTGACAAGAAAAATTCGGTAACAATAGAAAAGACAATAAAAGATGTATTTCAAAATAACCAAATTATTGTAAAAGAATCTGATCGAAATTCCGTTAAAATAGAAAAATTATTTGATACGAAACAACGAATATATTTTTATTTAAACAAAATTAATTCCATGCATACCATTTTCAAATTTATAAAAGATTATTGCCAACCACATATAAATTATCATTCCGTAATTCCAGAAAATTTTGAATTAAATTTCAATGCCGTCCTACAAACGTATTTTAAAGCTGGATATTATAAATTTATACAATGTAAAAATTTAGTTGTTGATGTGCAGGACACAGATGAGCAAATTATGCTAATACGAAATTACCATGAAGGTAAATCTATCCACAAAGGAATTTCAGAAACTTACACGAAGTTAAAATCACAATATTATTTCCCTAACATGGTGAAGGAAATCCAAAATTTTATAAATATATGCGAAACATGCCTACAGAACAAATACGAAAGAAGTCCAATACCTATACCTAATATTTTGACTCCCATAGCAGATAAACCATTACAAATAATTCATTTAGATATTTTATCTCTAGAAAAACAAAAACCAAAATTCAATCATTATCATATCGAAATTAATAAAATTCTTCTCACATTTTGGCTTACCTGAAAAAATAATAACCGATAAAGGTACAGAATTTAATAATAAATTATTAACAGAATTCCTTCTTAATCGAAATATAAAACTATATATCACTAGTACCAATATCCAAAGGCAAACGGAAATATAGAAATATTTCATAGTAGTTTAATCGAAACTATTCGTATCTTAAATAATGAACAAAATTTTAAATCTTTGCCTTTCAAAGAAGAAGTACCTACTTTATAGTTTAATCGCATACAATAATAGTATACATTCTACTACAAAAAATTCACCATTTCAAATCTTACCGCGTAATGAACGAATTATTTAAAAAAGTTAAACAAAATATTATCACAAAAAAGGAAAAATACAGTGAACCTGCTAATGTAAACGTGGACATTCCCCAAACCGTCTATGTTAAACAATATAAAAGGAATAGCGGAAAAATAGAGAAACCCAAATATAAGAAACATACTTTATAGAAAGTGATCCCGGAACGCGGGCAGATAATAACAACTAAAAACTTAAAAACCAAAATAGATCAACTAAAGAGACCTAGTATAATTTCAGATATCTTAGTATCGAAGGGTCAAAGGGAGAGCACTTCCTCAACGCAACCGAAAATGCCGTAATTAACATAATTAATTTAGGTGCGTAATGCTTATATTATCAATAATTATAATTATATTTACGTTAATGTGCCTATTAATAATATTCATGATAATTATAATAATTTAATTTCCTACAAAAATAACTTGTATAATCAAATGAACAATCTGCTACTAGAAAACGCGATTAATAATATTGAAATGAAAATTAACGTTATTCAAAAACTCAACAGAGAAAAGCGAGGAGTACTTAATGGACTCAGTCCCGTGATAAAAAGTATATCTGGTATTTTGGATCAAGAAGACAAAGAAAACTACGATAGAATACTTAATATTATAAACAGTAATCAAGGAAACATAATATATAGTATGAACAAACAAATAAAAATTAATCAAAACTTTACAAAACAGTTTAATATCCAAATTCAATTAATGAATAAAAACAATGAACTGATAGAAAAGGAATTAAGATCTTTGAACGTAGCAATAAAACAAATCTATAACGAAATAGATATAATAGCAATACACCAAATATTTCAAAATTTATTAACCTTTAGCAATCAAATCTACACATCCCTTTTACAAATTGAAGAAACCCTTTCCTTCTGCAGTTTAAACACGCTGTACTTTGGATTAATTTCTCGAGAAAAAATAAATCATTATATAAATGAAAATACTGGAAAACCAATGAGAGCGTTACTCAAAGAAAATTATATGAATAATAAAATTTTGAAAACCGTTTGTTGTCTAAACTCAAAATTAGAAATTTTGATTGAAATTTCTATTTTCGAACAACAAACTAATATTCTTCAAGAACTCGAATTCCTTCCTACACTAAAAAATGAAAATTTAGTAACGTTAAATATTCCTACTGGCTTTTAATCTATCGTTAATAAAGAAATCTATAAATTAGAAAATTGTGTTTGTTAGTGATTCGGTCGAGACGAGAAATTCATTGTCTCGTCTCGTTTCAAATTCATAAAATTATGTCTCGTCCCGAAATTTTTCTCGTCTCGTTTAATAGAATCTCGTCTCGGCCGAGATTTTCGCCGAGATTTGTCGATGGAAATTTAATGTGTATATTTTGGTCCTATGAACTAATTATTAAATTTATACAATTTTGTATTAATAGTAATTTGAACAAAAAGATAAATATTTGTCGTTTTATCTGTCAAAATTTGATATAACCTAAAACTATTTTCTAATCTGCTATAAAACACTAAAAAGGAAACAACGCCAAAAATCTTAGCTAAAGCCTGGATTACACGATGAAGTTTTTATTTTCAAGTGACTTGAAAAGTGTCTTTATAAGAGACCTTACAAGTACATTTACACGATCACGTTTTGCGGAAATTAAAGTATCCAAGTGTCAAAATTTAAGTTATACTTACATTAAGATTTCAATTACTTCTCTATCCCATTTTGCCATTTTTCAGTTTAATATTGATCACTTACAACACTACTTGTATTATTTATTATTTTATTGTTACACGTTTTGTCATACATTCTGCAGTATATAAGCGGTGATATATATGTGGGTGATTTTTTTTCTTTCTTCCTTTATAACTTTTCCATATTGCATTGGTCGCTGATTGAAGATGAAATAACGAAAGACACACACACAACAGCCATGCCTTACCCGGGATTTAAAGCCGGAACCTTTGGAGCGTGAAGCGATACCGCTACCGCTGCTCCACCTGGGTCGGCCACTACTTGTATACATCAAAAATATAAATACAAATGACATTTGACAGTTACTCGACAGTTAAAATTTGTAGGGACTTTTAAGAAAAAGTAGCGCCTGTTCCAGTTTTTCTTTACAAGTTTTTCGTTAAGGGGGGTTCCGAAAAAGCGACATGAAGTAATATCGGCCAGACCATGAATTATTTCATTTTTGCTTATAAAATTAACCAAGAGAAGGCGACTGAATTGTTCAAATCTCTACTTAGGTTCGTGCCTGAGATGAAGGAATGAGCGTAAACAGGAAGGTAGATAATGAATGAAGATACACCCAAGTGTGAAGTTGAATTATTAAGGATGAAGGAAGGTTTTGAAAACGTTTTAATTAAAGAACAGTGTGAATAAGACTGCGGGGTTTTTTCTTTTTTAAAACCTTCCTTCATCCTTAATAAGGAAGGTAGATATTCTTTAGGTCAAATTTTATGCAGGGCCTGGGGTTTTATGACTGGTAAATAAAAGCTTTTTTGCATCCGGGCGTAAAAGTCGGACAAATAGCATTGATTTAAGGGCGAAAAGTAGTCATTTTCGCCCTAGAACTTTTCGGGCCCAGTTAAAATAATTACATCTATCATCATTAACTTGCTTGTTTTCATTGTTATCCGTGACAACGTAGATATGTCAAATAGACTACTATGATCTGAATTTGATTTGATCATTGTTTTACTTTGATCACGATGATGAAGTAACACTACTCCGGATGTACAAAAAATATTGTATGTATTACGGGCGAAATATATTTTGGCCCTAGGTGCATTGTAACCCTCCGCAACGCGTGGGGCTTCAATCTTGCACCGCGGGCCAAAATCTATATCATTTCGCCCTTAATACATAAATAGCTATTATAACCAGCGAGACAGCAACAGCAAACTATTCATTTTTGTAGCATTTCACTTTCAATGAAAGATTTCTAGATATGTACGACAATTTTCCTTTTTTAGATTTGTGTATAGGCAAGATTACTGTCCAGTTTCATAAACATCTAAGTATTTAATTAATGATAATAAGAAATATTAAATGTACTTCCCAGAAAAAGCCTTCAGAAATGTCTTTGGATTTTTGATGCTGATATTTATGTCAATTATAAACATTTTAATTTTTCAACTGGTTTCCATGCGCTGTTTGATACAGTGAATTATTTTGGAAATTTATAATTCTCTATCTCTAAATCTATAGGAGATATAATAAAAATGCTCAATGTATGAGATAGAGAATTTTATATTCTTTAATATTAGTAATAACATAAATTTTCAAAAAATAATATTTAGAAGATTTTTTTAAGAAACTACTATTTCCGATTGTCCAATTGTTACCAAAACCTTTTCATTTCGGTCGGATTTACATCTCGTGTGTATGTATATTTGTTTGTGTTTGTGTCTGCGTTTGTGTGTGTGTCTTTTACATAAAATCTACTTATTTTTTTACGCTCTATCCTATTCTGCTATAAAAAATCGTTAAACTTTTATATAAATATTTTTTCGTATGATGCATGATCCTGAAGATATTCCAGATGGTACATTAAAATGGGACACGCGGTATATATATATATATATGTATACAGGGTGTCCTATTTTAATGTACCACCTGGAATATTTTCAGGATCAAGCACAGTATAAAAAAATGTTTTAAATAATAGTTTAACGATATGGAGGGGCACATCCGATTCTGTAAAGAAATTCAACCCTTACCCCCCAAGAGAGGATGGGAAGGGGGTAGTTTTAAAATTTTAAATGGTAACCCCCATTTTTTATAGCAGAATTGGATAGAGCGTAAAAAATTAGTAGATTTTATGTAAAAGACACACACACAAACGCAGACACAAACACAAACAAATACAAATACACACGGGACATAAATCCGACCGAGCAACCTCCTCATGGTACGTCTCGGGCAATGCTAATACCGGCGGTAAATTGTTATCAGGATGTCCTCACCGACACACATACACACACAAACACACACCCACACTGCTTTGATTATTTCCGGAAAATTATGTATTGAAAACAATTTTGTTGATTGCAACGCCATCTACTAAAGTAAGAAAAATTTTTTTTAGATAACATTTTTTTTTTATGCTCTATCCGATTCTGCTATAAAAAATAGGGGTTACTATTTAAAATTTTAAAACTACTCCTTCCCCAGCCTCTCCTGGGGGTGGAGGGTTGCATTTATTTACAGGATTGGATGTCCCTCTCCAAATCGTTATACTTTTATTTCAAACAATTTTTGTATGATGCATGATCCTGAAGATATTCCAGGTGGTACATTAAAATGGAACACCCGGTATATATATCATCACGGAATTTTACTCATTTCTGAGTGTGTCACAATCTGCTTTATCGCAGATATCTGTAAAGATGATGCGAGCACTTACCAGGCGTCACCTCACGAGCACTCATTGCTGGCGTGGGCAGGGGTCACTTTTGTGCCATATGTCATCATCTTTACCGATATTTGCGATAAAGCAGATTGACACACTCAGAAATGGGTAATATGCCGTGATGATATATTTATTTATTCTACTTTTTATAACTTGCAATATTTGGGCAAGAAATTTTGGACGGTTTTATTTTCTTCGAATTATTGTGGCTACATTCTTCCATTGTTTCTTGGATTTTAGCTGTGAGGTGATGTACAGCTTTGTTCAACTCTTCACTGTTATTGGTACCTGGAAGAGATTCGAAGTTAGACTGCAGTATGTCAGATCATTGTTCCCAGTTTGTAATTAAAAACTACACTTCTTATAATTGGCAGTGTGTTCTTGTTGGCAGTTGGTTGTGTGCTTCCTTGTCTTTTGATTGCACATGTTTGTAGAGTGAACTTCACCGCAAATTACACAGCCCCAGTCTAGTTTGCAGGCTGCTATTGAGTGACCGAATAGTTGATACCGACGTCACTGCCCCCGGAACTGTAGATCTTCGTTTTCCTGCTACAATGAGGTCTAGGAATCTTGTCAGTTTCTATATTTCGCGAGATTTTTCGTTCCTTTCGAAATTAATTCCTATAAGTCTCGGAGTCTTGCCGACTTTATAAGCTTTCAATGCCGGATAGTTCAAAGATTTTAGTTCGTCCACAACTTCATCGCAAATAATACAAGATGGTAGTCCGCGTATTACTACTTGCAGTGTATATCCGATTTTAACTGGAACCAGTGGCGTTCCCAGGATTTTGGTCTAGGGGGGGCGACTAAATAATTTCTCATGTACTTAATTTCTCATATTTATATTTTATAATATAAAGATATTTTAAAATATTAAGGTAGGATGGTTAACATTAAAAATATAAGAAACGTTAAACAAGAAAATAAGATATTTTAAATAACATGAACAAAAAAATATTGTACAGGTTGTTAAAAAATAAGTGTAACAAATTATGAGGGCATATAGTACTGACCAAAACGAGTATGAAAAGCTTAATCAACATGGGTCCGATCTTCAATAATTGCCGAGATATGACGCAGTGAAAAATGAGTTTTTTTCGGGGTTTACGTGTTTACCTGTCAGAGGTAATCTTAGATTTGTTTTTCTTTTTTCAAGAAAAAAATCGAATAATTGTACTAAGATAAATGTTGACTAATATTCAAATAACTTCGTAACTATTAGAAAGTGAAAAAATGTTTCGTATTAAATTTTATTGTTTTTTTATGGTCTATTTACTGACATAGACAAAATTTTATTCAATCATTATCTTTGTCAGTTTTTCTTCTATGCTAATACGAAATGGCCTCTTTCTCAGAAATAGTTGAAGATCAGATCCATGTTGATTAAACATTTTTTACTCATTTTGGTCAGTAATATCTGTCCTCTTAGTTTGTTAATACTTATTTTTTAACACCCTGTATATTATTATATCACATAAAGATGACAAGAGATTATATTACGAAGTCTAATTTACGGTTGGATCTTTTTGTGAAACGTTCTATTACTTTTCCAACATCTATATTAATATTTCAGTGAATGTGTAGAAGTGCTAAACCTGTTAAACTCTCTTTGACCATTTTATTTCGTAAATACGTCTTTAATCGATGAAGTGTTCAAAAACTCATTCCTGGCGACGCTTACCAACAGACAATGCTAATTTATTTTATTTTAAATACTTAAAATTGAAAGACGACAAAAGCAGAAAATTTTTAACTCTTGATTTACAGTGAATACGAATTGATCACCCATATTTAAGAAAACTAAAGACCGAGCAATATTTAAGACCTCCATAAATGATAATCAATCTTTATTAGGTGGCTATATTTTGGTGTCATATTGTCATTTTTTATTTCTTGTAGATCAAGAATTTCCAACACAAATATAAAAGACAGAGAATACATACTTTTTTAAATACACAGCATTTTTGGCATTCCCCTAATTGTGTGTGTGTATGTGTGCGTGTGTACATAAAAAAATATTTAGGTCTAGGGGGGGCGATCGCCCCCATTTGCCTTGAAAACAATGTACAAAAGTGAAAGTGTACGTTGTATTTCGAAAGACACTTTTAATTTATTGGTTTTAAAATCATTATTTATTATATAACTGCATCCATGTATGGTTCTAGGAGATCCAAAAAAATCTTCTCTAACGATTGCCTTATCAGAGGTTCTGCCACCAAAAGAAGAACTTACGAAACATAATAACGCCTGCCGGTGTAACTCCAATTAGATATTTTAAAGTATGTCTTTTTTATAATTAAAATATGATCTTATCCTGCGACTCAAACACTTTGATTTCTGAATATCCGGGATAGGCATTTAAAATGTGTTGTTTTCTTATCAGGTATGAAAATAATTGTTTTTAAAATTGTAAGTATTTCTAGCATTTCCCAAAAATATATTCTAGCAGTTGAATATGGTAAATTGAAAATGACACTTATTACCTTAGTATATTATTCAACTTTAATTTAAAAAGAAATATTTTTTTAGTAGGACAGGCATTATTTTTCAAAAGAGATCTTTTATTTGAGTTTTTTTCCTGTAAATATTTTTTTTATATTATTAAAAAAAATATATATTGAAACTGTTATACGATTTACCTTGATAATAATCCGAAGGCAGAAAAATGAGCAGAACAAACATTCATATATCGTGTCATTTTCTTTCCTATTTTTAACACAATTACCCATTTTTTCGCATTTCTTTGTCTTTCGGGAAGCATTGACATTTATGCACTAACGTAATTATTGCACTGCGGTACAGAGCAATATTGCTTACATTTGCTAGACATTTCTCTCACTTTTGCTTGGTGCCGATGCTAGTACAATTCACATGCCACAATGTTTTCCCCACGACTCGCATTTTTAATTTCGCCACCAGATGTCAGATACTTTGTTAGCTCTCGTCAATTAGGCTCTTTTCATCGCGGATTTTAAAATGGTTATCTCAGCTTGTTTCTGTTTGAAGAGATGCTGTGATTGCGTTGGATTATTTTTTGTTCTACTTCTTCTATGTTCATCTCACGTTTTTGGCTTAGTTTACTCATGTTATAATACAAAGAATTAGAATTCAATTAATGAATAATCAATATGAATATAGGTGTGGGAATATCACAAAGGAACCAGTAAATCAAGCACAGACAACTGACCTTATGTGACGGGAACTAGCGTTGACTCGAAGGAGGTTACAACACAGGAATAACGAGAAATGGATTTGAGCTCGCATCAGCGTCGACTGCATGGGACCAGCTAACAAGAACTGGGCTGCTTTGTATCTCCAAAAGGATTGAAGGAACAGGAACCAGGAAAAGCTTACTTATGAAAACAAATCCCACAATTGAATTGGTCCAAAATTTATTAAACTCAATCGCTTAATAAAAGAATGTCAATTTCTAAATGGATCCAGATGGAACGGCAGATAACCATTAGGAATATACCACTTGAATTGAATTCTCGAAGTATCACAAGTAAGATTCACTATAATATTTGAAGTCCCAACACTATTAACTCATATTGATTTGCCAAAAGACATAAGAAATTTTAATTAGAAAACGAATACATTTTAATTGATAACTATTTAATTACAACGAAAGAAGAATTTTGACTTGATAATGAAAAATTACAAGAGCAACTCACAATACATGCGGATGCGTCAAGAAATAAAATTGTACTAATGGTTATTTATGTAATTTTTTGTTATATTGCTAGGCTCTTCGTATTGTTGTGATTAAATTGTTTTTACAGGCTTCTATATGTGTTTTACCTCCCGCTACACTTGGTAAGGGAGGCATAGGGATCGTGCTAAAAATCACATATCGAGATTTTAGTAAATGACCACGTTTTAAGGTCCCTAGAATCCAATTTTAACATTTTCACGATGATGTCTGTATGTGTGTATGTATGTGTATGTATGTGTGTATCTATGTGTGTGTATGTATGTGTGTGTGTGTATGTATGTATGTGTGTATGTGTAGGGATTTTGTCTTCGCTCTAACTCAATACTATCATTCAGAAAATTCTGAAACCTTGTATTTCTATCCTATTCTAATATGAAAAGAAGCCATTAGATTTTGGTGTAAATCGGATAACCGGAAATGGCACTTTACCTGAAGCTCATAATGGTTTTTCTTCAAAAAATACCATTAAATGCCATTTTTCGCATTTTATGTCTTATGAAAATTAAAGATTATTTAATTTTCTACAGGAATGCATTAAAACTTTTTCTATATATTTTGCAGATAAATTTAAAAATATTTTTTTTTTATTAGTCGCGAAGCCTAAGATAAACACAATAATTCCTTTGTTACACAGTTCATATTTCAAATGAATGTAACTGACAGTAAATGTCACTGTCAAAAAACTAATCACTTCAAATTAATAATAGTGACATTTTAAAAAGAAAATAGTAAATAAATCAATAGTTTTATGCAGTGGAACAGTTTGCAGCGTTAGTAAATACGTAAGTATGTATTTAAATTAATAAAAATGGATAGGGATATGTGTGGAAGAATGATAGTAGCGTAACTATTATTGTGGTCCAGATGCGGTTATTCGCTACCGAAAATCAGTCACTTTAATATGCTCTTATGTATGAATGCTATGATGATTGTGGACAAGGCGAAAGAAGAATGTTATTAAAGAGTGAAGTGAGTTAGCTGAGATCTTACTCTTATCCCTTTTCTTATTGTTACTATTGTTTCCGGATTTTTGCTAACCCACTAAGTGGGAAACGCGTGATTTTATGTATGTATGTAAAAATTAAATAGCGGAAGGTTTTTTTATATTTACAATTCATGAAATATGCTATTTTTACCTCCCGCTACCCTGGGTAAGGGAGGTATAGGGATCGTGCTAAAAATCACATATCGAGATTTTAGTAAATGACCACGTTTTAAGGTCCCTAGAATCCATTTTTAACATCTTCATGCTGATGTCTGTATGTGTGTATGTGTAAGAATTTTGTCTTCGCTTTAACTCAAATACTATCATTCATAAAATTCTGAAACCTTGTATTTCTACCCTATTCTAATACGAAAAGAAGCCATTAGATTTTGGTGTAAATCGGATACATAAAAATGGCACTTTACTTGAAGCTCATAATGGTTATTCTTCAAAAATTACCATTAAATGCCATTTTTTCGCATTTTGTCATTATGGAAATTATAGATTATTGAATTTTATACAGGTATACATTAATACTTTTTCTATATATTTTACAGATAAATTTAAAAATCATTTTTCTTTTTTTAATCCCGAAGCCTAAGATAAACACAACTTTTGTCAAATTTTTCTTCCACATACAGGGGGGTTTACATTTCTTTGCCTTTTCTTTGAAGGTGTAGTGGTACCCACATAGTTGATTTCCAGCAGAATCTGTGGAGTGCGTGTTATACGTTATAATCCTACAGTTCCTAAATCCTATACGTTATAAATGTCAGAATTCCTAAATCCCACAAGTTATAAAGTTACCCCCACCACCAATGACGTAATGTTCAGTCAGTATAATCCTACAAGTGATAAAATCATGAATCAGTACGGGACGAAATGTTCAGGCCGGTAATACAGGTCACTATTACGAGTGTATAGTTTGCCTATTATACCAGAGATGTTATTTTCTTTTACCGCGAAGAATTTTAAATAGGTACAGTCAATAGGAAAAATAAAACAAACTTTAGATAACCATTTTTATATATGTATTTATCGTGTCGTTCGGTGTTATTTTTATAGTTTTACCTCCCGCTACTTCTAGGAAGAGGGATAAAGGAATTATTACTAAAAGAAGCGCATAGTTTTTCATTGCTAACCAAAAAGCTAAGCGCAAAGGCTTAGTTATATCCTGAGGCGTAATGAATATTTTCACAGAGATATTTTAGTTACATTCAGAAATATAATAAAAGTAATAATTTTGCATAAAGAAGCCTTAATTATCTGTCATGAATTGTAAGTTTGATATCTAACCTTAAATTTTACTTCTTACAATTATTTATATTGTTCATCGTGATATTCATCTTTTTTAAAGCACACTTCAGGCCAGGTTACAAAGAACAACTTTCGAAGAGTTATTGAATGTGGCCTTTGGCCCCACATTTAAAAACAAATGTTATGGGCAGTATGGAGTCTAACAACGCAAGTTTTGTTAGTTTTAGATAATCAATGGTTTTAGTTAACCAAGAAGTATATAGATACAACAAAAAGGTTTTTATTTTGAGTATTACTAACATATTTCTGTTTTAGAAAAGTTGCAGATAGGTTTGATGTGTTACAAGCCATAGTATGTGCGTGTAAATATGAATTTCAAGTGTGCCTAGTTTTGAATAAACCTAGCTAATAATTACATAAAACATAGCATCTGTAATAAGAAATTATTACAAAGAGAAAACTAAGATTGAAGATGTAAATGGAATGTTTGACTAATTGTGCCCCACATATTGATTATCCATCTTAATCGAAAAGTTTTATTCTATACCACTTCAAAGGAGTGTGCGACCACAAATATATGTTCACTGATTATTTCAGAGGTAAATTAGTAAATATTTATTTAATTTCATATCTATATGCCGTATATTATTCAGGTTTCTCTTAGGCGACTAAGCCTACCAAAACAACATACACTGCAACACCCTATAAGGACAACGGACAGAGAAAAAGAAACATTCATAAAACACATTTATAGGTCAATTCTGAACATTTATCTGTAAAACCGTAAATTCGTAACCGCACAATTTACAGATTTGGCAATTCTGAACACATATCTGTAACGAGCCGAATTACAGACATTTTACGATCTCGTAACGTTTTGACATGTGTAACTAACTTCACAAATATTTTGTGCTCAATGTGACAAGCTGTCACAGTCACAGAGTTGTATTCTTCACTAAATAAGTAAAAATAATATAGGTATACACTAATTATTATTGTTTTTAAGGCCCAAAAGACTACTATACTCGCCGTCAAATGATTATGGACTGATGTTCAACTTTTATCCCTTTCCGCACGCTGTCCCTTGCCCAGCGGTGCTGCCGCTTGTAACTTGACATGACCAGGAATGAACGCAAATGCCATAATTCATTTAAAACTAATTAAAATTTTTAATACATCGTAAATGAAGAAAATATTATAATAAATAAGGTAAGACAGTAATACGTAATGTAATGTGGAAAATTTATATTTTGACCGCAGTTTCCACACATCAAGCTAAGGTCCCGTTTGCGTTCAAATACGATAACCGATGAAATCTAAGAATAATTGATTATTAAGTGAACAGTAGATCTGCCAACACAACATGCTTCTGCAGTCGAATCCAAAATTTTCTTGTTATTTAATAAATTATAAATTTTTTCAGGATGTAACGCCAACTTTTTGAAAAAAATTGTGTACATTTGGCCCATTTAAATCTTGTTTTCCTAAACAAGCGCACGCAAGTACTAACGAAAATGTCAGAATATAAAATGGCATTGACAGATTACAGATATTTGTACAGGTAGACACTTAAAAAAATTGGCATCAGTGTACAAAACTCCAGTCCATAATTATTTGACGGCAAGTATAATTATTGATGAATGACGGAATGAAATACAGGGTGTATCAAGTTAATGGAACAGTGCATTTTATTCATGTATGTGCAAAGTTACACAAAAATGTGATTAAGATATTTTGTAAGGCATAGAGGCGGGCACATTTTGGCATAATCACTATTATTTTAAAACCAGTGTTACTCAACTTATAGATCAATGTTATATTTTTTTATTCAATTTTGACGTTTTAAACTGTCATTATTAACTCGAAGAAATTAACTCACTCGCCCTTACGGGCTCGTGAGCTAAAATTTCTTCTCATGAATAAACATTACCTTAGCTCACTTGGTGTGTAAATATCTATTAAATGGCATTGTATGTTTTTTATTAACTCGTTGAATAGGGAATTTATTTCAGAATTCAACAATTAAATAATATCATGACCCTTACATTATAAAAATCAATTCAAATTTAGTATTTCATTTCTATTTCAAAAATTTTGAGTAAGCTAAGCAAACATTCAACTATTAAAAGAAAAAAAAATATCTGTCATTTTCGTATATCATTGTAAAAAATTATTAAATTAGTTATTCGAAACGTTCCAAAATTCGAGTGATTATTATTTGGTCTTCTTTAATTAGGAAAACTTTTTGCAAATAAATTGCATGCTTGAAATGCATTTTGATAGGTCTCACATCAATAAATAAAATAATCTTAAGTATTTGTTAAATCTGCTGCCATTATTAAATTAATTAATTGTCTGCTCCGATGGCTCAATGGTTAGAGCAACGCCTCTTAGTCATGAGTGCGCTCGGGGTTCTGGGTTCGAATCCCATAAACTAAGGCATGGATGTTTGTGTATGTGAACCTACTCAGTCATTGGGATTTAATCCTTTTGAGAGACTATAAAAGAAAAAGAAAAGGTAATGAAAATTACCTTAATTTAATAATGGGTAACAGTTAATATTATTTGTTTTAATAATTGAATGTTTGCTCAGACTACTTAAAAAAATAAAATAGAAATAAAATTTTAATTTTGAATTAATTTTTGTCAAATTTTTAGCAATGTAAGAGTATGATATTATTATATCGTTGAATTCAGAAGAAAATAATCTATTTAACGAGTTAATAAAAAATATATAATGCCATTTAAAAAATTATATTATTGCTCCATAACTTGAGTACCACTGGTTTTAAAATAATAGTGATTATTTCAAAATGTGTCCCCCTTTATGCCTTACAAAATATGTGCATGTTTCAATTCACTTGGAAGTAAGGGTTTTTGTCATTTAATTTATCGGCATACAGTAAATATAAATATTGAGAAAAACCAATTGTTTAATGTACTACAAATTATTATTATCGTACATTTGCCACAAAACGAAGATGTACTACATGACCTTTGAATTTTCCGCCTTAATTTCCGATGTTTTTCATACCACGCCCTTCAGACTTCACTACATGTACATAAATTTCCTTCTTTTTATGAAATATTATTTAGCTTTAAGCTAATAATAAATGAATTAAAATATTTTCCCGGAATCGCTTAAATTATTTAAAAATTATTCATAAATTCTCAATTTTGACATTTTGACAATTGCATTAAAAAATAAAAACAATAAAAAATTGTGTATCCATGGTGAAATTTTTCATTACAGTACTCAAAAGAGTCAGGTAAAATTTTACATGATGTATAATACTGCAAATATGAACTTTCAAAACTCAAGATAGCCACGAAAACTTTTAACGGTTAAATATGTATGTATAGACGCACCATCCGAAATGTTTGACATGTCACCCTGCATATCGCCAGGGAATACCATCACTTTAAAAGCTGTAATGGTGGCTGCAGAGAGGCAAGTCAAAGAGATATTAAAAAGTTAAAGTTACTAATCACCATGGGAGAACATTGGAAATATAATTTCGTAATATGAACATTTAAAATTTAGTATAGATCAATCTAGAACAAATTAGTTTCGTTTTGTGAGGGGCAGCTGTCAGAAATAAATTTCATACATAATTTACTCAATGATGTAGCCATGGAAAAATTTATGGTTTAATTTTATGAATGAATTGTATCAAAATCAAAATTTCTCGATATATATCATAAGATATATAATTAAATAATTTTTAAAAATATTCAAAAGTGAGGTTAAAATCACTCCTGTGAGCAAATTGTGGTTATATTGCATATTACAATTATTTTTTTATAGCTATGGTAAGATATGAAGCAAATGTCTCTATGAAGGAAGAGTATAAGCAAGCAATGGTGAACTGTGAACTATGCACGACAATGGGCGAATAATTACAAAAATAGTTTATTTTTTTTATAGATATAACAAGATGCATTATTTAATTAGTTTGTATTTTTCGTGAATATTTATCTTTTTCAAAAATTATTCTTGTGTTTAATATTTTTTTCACTACTAGCCTAGGAACCCACTATTATTTACCTTTATTTGACATGAGAAATTGTTTTTCACTACCGATTGCTTGTAACCATGGTAACCTAGGTCAATAATAATTTATTATTAACCTTGGTCTATAATGGAAACTGTCACTTTTCAATCAAACTCAAGCCTCCAAATCCAAATATTTTTTAACTCAGTAAACTCAAGAAAAGTACATAATTTAAATTTGCCGCTTAATTTTAAATTGACCTACGCTGCCGCCTCGGCTGGCCGCTGTGTTGTTTTGGTGAAGCTGTAAAACGTGTGAATGTAGCAATGAATAAATCACTATTTTTTTGTATTTGTACATACATTTCAATAGATTTATTTAAAAATAATAATAAACTAATTACGCTACTGACTGTAACAGCACAGAATGTTTTATTAAATAATTAACATAATTAAATCAAAAACAAATGAAGGCTCATAAGTGAGGTTAACAAACCAGCGAAATGAACGAAACGTCAGATATAAAAACAATTGCAGCCTACTTTGTTTTTGTGAATATTAACAAGCAAGTAACGTAATTATTCATGTCAAAGTGATTATTATCATTAAAAAAATTCAAATAAGATTCATGTGCTAATAGTGAAAAAAATAGTATATAAACCACGGTTGAGAATATCATTATTGACCAGGCGCCTTGTATCCCTCGGGTTTCTCAACCTTGGCGTATAATATACTATTATTGTAGATATATTGTTTTACTTTATTTAACCCTCGAGCGGGCGCGCTTGCGCACTGAGTGCGCCAAGTTCAACAAAAGTCTCATAAAATTGTTATTGGGAGAAGGGATGTTTTGTCATTCACGCTAATCCTTCTTTGGGCCTTTGGTCACTATGTTACTATAGGGTACCTGCACCTACGTCACAACATGGCGGATGATCAGCTGATCTCGGACAACCAAGCTTCAGTTTAACATTGCGTCTTATGCAGCGAATGTGTTTTCTGCACAAGAAATTAATTTTTTCCTAAATTTATACATGTTATTTTAAAATGTAATTAGCCATAATTAAAGATAAGTGTATGAATTATTTACTAGTAAAACAAAGCAGTCGTATTTATAAATATATTTTTAAAAATATTAAATTGAAATAAGTAGCTTGTAGCATCAGGTAGTATTACATTCATTTGAGTTTGTATAAGATTTTTTTATGTGTATTGTTAATAAATGAAAACATGAATATTGAAATTAAAATAAATTGAATTATTAGATTTTTTTAATTTATAAAGAAAATTAAATTTGAAATATATATATATATATATATATATATATATATATATATATATATATATATATATATATATTTATCTTCGAGTTCATTTTTCTTATTGTCATATTGTGTATTTTTATTGTATATAAATGAGCTTATTGAGTTTGTACGTCAAAAATTTATCTTTGGAAGCCAAAGTACGTTAAATCGATAAATTTAAGTGGATAAATAATGTGGATCCTTATACATTGACATTTTTTTGACGAGGATTATAAACGCCTTTTAAAAATCAAAATGAAATCAATAATTGATTACCTATCTAATTTTTAAACCTTTTGTGAGAAACAGACACAAATATATATTTTTTCTGTTACTAAAAAAAACTTGATTCAAATTTGTAATTCTGTCATTTAAAAAATATTTTTTCATGTTTTTTATACATATTAAAGAAAATTACATATATTTAAACATTCATACAATATGTTCCTATCCGATTATGTTTAAATTATTTTATATGCAATAAAAGTATACACAAAAAAATAGGATTGGGTTAGCTTTAATTTAATAACCTGGAACTCATTAAATAATAAGAATGTCCTGACTTATTTTTTACGGAAAACGTTCCTCATATATTCACTCTTACACACTCTAATCAGTTTTTCCCAAATAAAACAATAAGTGCCGTAAAAGCACAATAAAAGCTTACGGCACGATATTTCTCCGTAAGACACAATGCAAACTGAAGGTTTGGTTGTCCAAGATCAGCTGGTGCCCTATTGTTTTTAGTTTCATTACAGTTGCAGTGATACAATCGACAATTTATTCGTTGGATCTGGAGGCAGACACAGCATTTTATAAATATACTCGTATGAATAAGTTTATTTCTATCTAAATTTTTATTTTGTTAATCATTATAATACTTTGTTTTTAAATCACACATAATAACCTACATTTTATGTCAAAATTGCGAAATAGTAAAATCAGAAGACGAATAAAATCGATCAGTCATATTTGTGTTTATATTTTATTATTTTTAGTTTTATACGCTATTCCTTTAAAAACAAAAATCTGTTGTGGCCAGCACAAGACCTCTCGCCATTTCCATATTAGGCTATATAAGTATTGTATTGCACTTCCCTTTCGAACCGTCGTTTTATAACAAAAAATACAGAACTTTACCCACATAATAATTCTAATTATACCTATTTTTCATTGTATGAGGAAGTTTTTAAATGTGAGAGGTTCTTCCAATTCATTAACTAGATTGGTGGCATTTCTGATGCATATTTATGCATTTTACCTATAATTTCAAATATTTAATTAATAAAACAATAAGAAAGATTAAATGTACTTCCCAGAAAAAGCTACCAGAATGTCACTAAAACTGTTGATTTTTGACACTGACATGTGTCATTTAAAAACTATGTTATAAACATTGGAATTTGTCAGATGGTTTCCTTAGTGTCTTAGCCTCGGCGATTAAATTACTCTATATATTATAGTGTCTTTATCTCAAACCTATACAAGATATAATAAAAATTTTAAGTGTATTAGATGGGGAATTTTATGTTCTTTAATATTTAATAACAAAAATTTACAAAAATTATATTTACAAGAATTTTTCTCAGAAACTACTACTTCCGGTTGTTCAATTGTTACCAAAACCTTTTCAGCTCTTCCCAGGAATGTCAGATTGAGGAATCCATAGTTAAACAGTTCTTAAGTCTTATAATTTTTGAGAAATCGTGTCTACAACATCCAGACATTCATACACACATCCACACACACACACACACACAGACATCATTTTAAAAATGTTATAATCGGATTCTAGGGACCTTAAATCGTGTTTATTCACTAAAATCTGGATATGCGAATTTTAGCATGAATCCAATACCTCTCTTAACGAGAGGTAAAAATGAATATAATTTAATAATGTGTAATACTTTAATTTCCAATTTGCAAAGAAATATTATGTTGCTCTAAATAGTCATAATATTCATTTTTTTTGTCTGGCGCACTCTGTGAGCCGCGCGCCTGGTCATGTTAAAATGGCGCGCCCGCTCGAGGGTTAATATTTTTTAATTAATGTTTTATATTATATAAATAAATAAAATTTTAGATAATGTATTTAGTATTCAGTGAAGTTATGATATATTCTGCTAAAGTTTTCTATATCTGTTTGATGATTTATGTTATTATTGTATGATTTTATGTGAAGCATTTCTAATGTAAGTCGTTTGTGAATACCTTTGTATTCTCAAAATCAAATTCATGGTTTATACGAATATGATCTACTAGAGCACATTTCGTATTATTGTTTATGTTTTCTTTAATTTTATTACAGTTTCTTTTGTGTTCAGCAAGTCTTATTTTATAAATTATATTGGATTGTATAAATTTATTGTTTTTGTCCTTGATTTTGCTGAAAAGATTTCCTATTGTTTTATGTTGTTTGAATGCTATATCATTGTCTAATTTATCTTTTATAAATTTTTTGAATTTTGGCGCCAGGTCTTTGACATATGGTAGAGACATGTACCTAGTTTCATTATTATTTACTTGTGAATATCTGACAGTTGAAGCGTTCATGATTTTCTTTATTAATATCTTTGGATAGTTGTTTCTGTTAATAAAAGTTTAATTTTGTTTTTTATTTCTATACGGTATTTTTGATGTGTTAGTTGTAGAGCACGATTTTTCATATTTTTTGCTATGTTTATCTTTTGGTGTATGGGATGGTATGATTTATAATTCAATAATCTGGATGAAGAAACCGGTTTCTGTACCATTTAGGGGCGATGGTGTTGTCCTCGTTGCGTATTATTTTACATCCCTTGACGACAAAATTTTACATTATCTCATTTATTTATTAATTAATTTTATTATCATTATTGACTTTTCATCTTTTTAAATGTTATTTATGTTTTTATAAAATACGACGATCAACTCTGTATTCTGTGATTATTTTATTTGTTCCTCATGTCTCATTTTCTGTAAATATTTGTGCATTATTTTTGTACTACATTTCAGGTTTTTTGTTTTTCGTTCTGTACCCCTATTGCAAATTTTTGTATTGTTTATAGTGCCCTGAAAAAGACTAACGTTGGCTTGAAATAAATAATTTCATTGCAGACTGCTTGCACGATTATTTTTCCTTTTCCTTAACCCTCATCCATTCCTCAGTCGATTATCGCTCAAATACTTGAATACATAGAATGCAGTGAATAGAGTTTTTTTTACCACGATCCCTTTATCCTTTTTATAGAGGTAGAGGGAAGTAAAAATATAAAAATAATACCGAACTACACGATAAATACATATATATAAAAATAGTTATCTTAAGTTTGTTTTTATTTTTCCTATTGACTGTACCTATTTAAAATTCTACGCGGTAAAAAATAGCATCTGTGGTCTAATAGGCAAACTATACACTCATAATAGTGACCTGTATTACCGGCCTGAACATTTCGTCCCGTACTGATTCATGATTTTATCACTTGTAGGATTATACTGTCTGAACATTACGTCATTGGTGGTGGGGGTAACTTTATAACTTGTGGGATTTAGGAATTCTGACATTTATAACGTATAGGATTTAGGAACTGTAGGATTATAACGTCTGGCATGCTTCGGAATCTGTGTAGATCTGGGTGAAAATTCTGTCTGCAGTACTGCAGTGAGGGCACAAACCAGTGTTGACAATTTTGCCAAATTTTGTCGCAAAGCTTCTTTATCATGGGTATATGATAAGTGTCTTGATGCTACCGTGGGCTGACTGATGTCCATCATTCTGTCTGCTGTGGTTGCTTGCTCTTCCATTGCTAAGTTGTTTGTAGAAGCTAATATCATCTGTATATTTGTAAGTAATTTTGCGAGAAATAATTGTTCTAATATGACGTTTTTAGAATTTTGACAACCTGCTAATTGTTTCATTCTGCGTAGTAGTTGTGAATGTTTTCTGTTATCTAAGTCAGAAATCGACAGTAAGGAATTTAGTTTTTGAGTTTCAGATAGAGTTATTCGCTCAATTAATGCAGTTTTGGGGGTCGTATATGGTTCATCGTCTTGTAGTTGAATAATAAAATCTCTAATTTTAACAGCCTGATCTGGACGAAGTGCTGCAACTAATGCATTGTATTTGCTTATTTAAGTTGTAATTCGTTGACTATTGAAAATTGATTCTATTTGCGCAAACCAAAACTCAGGATCTCCAGGCCAGTATTCAGGAAGCTTCACCGTGTGTGCTGCAGCTATCTCTAGAGAATCACTATTTGTCGTCTGTTCGTTCGGTGTGAGTTGTGTATTGACTATAGTGTGCCATAGGTCTAAAGAATTAGTTGATTGTGCATTACTCACATTACTGACGACTTCACAAAGATGAAAAACAATTTTGTACAATTTGCCATCTCGATGTCCCTCAGCTATTGTTGTAGTTCCTTTCAAGATTTTTGCCTTTCCATTCTCGAATAACAATTTGAATCCAGGATCTTCAATTTTTTTTAACAGAAAGCCAATTTGTTGCTAACTCCGGAACATAGAGGACGTCTTTTGTAATACAAACGATTTTCTTGTTATTCATTAAAACAACTATTTTAATATAATAATTATATAATTTATATTGTATTCAATTGTATATTTACCATGTATTTCTCTCACTCGTAGTCTCCGGCTGGTCTGATGATGGCTACGAAGTGCCGAAACCGGTCACATTTTAAATAAAAAATAGTATGATTAAGAGTTTTTTACGGTTTTTATTTAAAAAAACCTTTCTTCTCCTTATTTTAATATGTCCTACTTTTGTAGCAGTAAGTGTAATACCAACTTTAGAAACTTTTAGTTGTATAGGTGAAGACAAAATCTTTGATGAGATAAAATAGTCATTATTAATGAGATGATCAGTACAACCTGAATCTAAGCAAAAATCTATTTGTTTGGACTTTGACAAATTAGTGACATTGACGTCTGAACTTACCATGAATAAAATTTCTTCATTATCATCTTTGACATTCATGTTAGCTGATTTCCTAGAGTATTTTTCATTAGAATAACGTCTTACCTCAGCTCTAAAATCAGATTTCTTATGTCCGTATCGTCCACATTTATGACATTTAAATTTGAACTTCATTTTTGCAGCAAAGACAGTTTCTTCATTTGTTGCTTCATGTTGAGAAGTAGAAAACGTCGCATTCCGTTTTCTTGACTCATCCAATAATCGCGCCTTCACTCTTTCAATTGTAAGATTAGATAGATCAAGTGTTTCTAGAGCTGTCACAGAATTACCAAATGAATCTGGCATTGTGAGTAAAAGATGACAAATAACATCATTGTCATCCAACTTAGCTCCTAAAGCTTTGAGTTAACGTACAATTTGATCAAATACCAAGAAATGATTTTCTAGTTAATCTTTTTAATTATACTTCATAGTGAGCAATTTCTTGCGTGTAAGCAACTGGCCAGAAATACTTTTCCTTTGGAAAACACTTTCCAACGCATTCATAACATCCTTTGAGGTATTTTTATCTAATATATTCTTAATAATATCACTTAGGGCCGGTTTTTTCAATATCTGGTTAAAATTTTAACTAAGAGTTAAATGAACTACCAAAAGACTGGTTTATAATTGCTGTAAACAAAACGATACAATATTGTTTACTTAACTAGAAGTTAAAATTTTAACCTGAAATTGAAAAACCTGCCCTTAATCCTGTCTTAATATAATCCAACAGTTTTAACTCTTCCAGTAGTGTTTCAATGCGAAACTTCCAATTT
This sequence comes from Ophonus ardosiacus, assembly GCA_943142095.1. Classification (NCBI taxonomy): domain Eukaryota; kingdom Metazoa; phylum Arthropoda; class Insecta; order Coleoptera; family Carabidae; genus Ophonus; species Ophonus ardosiacus. The sequence continues at coordinate 22,266,622 of OW964830.1, read as the reverse complement.
GCGAAGTTCATTCTATTAAAAACATTCATGAAATATTTCTCATCGCTGCTATCAAATAGAGCCATATTTGTTGGACTCATAACCTGATGCAGAGTAAAGATGGATAAACTTTAAGAAAGGAAATATATTTTGACGGATAACAATACACTACAGACAAATAACAAAAAACTACTAGAACAATATATTGATAACACAGAACACTAGATATTTAAATTGCTTATTAACAATTTGCTGGCCTCAGCCTTCGCCTCGGCTGCAAACTTGAGATATAGCTAACAAACAACACTTTTACAACCTTGATTCACAATTAAAAACATACAATTTTTTGATTAAAATAAGTTCATGAAGTATGTATTTGTTGTTGGCAAACGGGTGAAAAAATGAAAAGCTATGCCACTTTTTTATGCTTTTATTATATTGTTTTTGTTTATAATTTTGTGTTCGTCAAATAAAGTAAAAAATTCGCAACAAAATGGAAAGACAGAGAGACACAAATAATTCTTCCAAGAATCACCTAACGCCTATTACAAGTGTCGTTATTAAGATAAAGGAAAATAAGGAAATAAAAAATGGTACAAACACTCTTTTATTCCGAATACACTTTCTTTAGTCACATATCATATACAACTAACTCCCAAATTTTTATTTAAAAACTATATAAATAATGTATTACATACAAATTAATTAACTATTATTGGGAACTGAAATTTTCGTTGGCGGCGCTGCAGTTTGTTTACATCATGGCGGCTCCAATTGGTAACCACTTATGCATTATCATATTACGTTGAATGTTGGCTTCCGAAAAACAAGCCAATCAAGAAGTGTAATTTTCAAAGTTTTATCTTTTTGGGAAGTTTAGAAATTGTATTTTAGTGTTACGTATTATATTTTACGTATTAAACTTTAATAAAAGTATATTTTTAGACAAAATGAATATATTCGAGGGCTGTGATGTCCGGCTGGTATCTATAGAATTATTCCATTATTTAGAGGCTACAAATTCTTCGACGAATTTTTTAGAGAGAACAAGTTTATAAAAGTTAAAATAATTCTTTCTTTAACACGTATTTTTCTACTTCTTTTATAAGGAAAAATTCTTCATAGGAAGATTGTATTGATTTTAACATTTTAAAATTAAGGAGTCCTGTCAAGGTGTTTAATTTTTGATCATTGTCTATTAAAGTCAAAAATGATTGAAAAATGTCGCCATTTGTAACTTGAGTTCCAACACTAACAGATGAGGAAAAAATAAAACCTACCTGGTAGTATTCTTTTCTAAAATGAAGATTGCAAATTTTCATATGCTTAATCACAGGTTTCCCAGTCCGAATTTTTAAAATCCAAGCTTTTATCTTATCTATATGTTCCGCTACTCTCCGATCATTAATGAGCTCAACTTTTCTTTCACCAGTTTGTGGGAAATTGTGAAAGCTTAAATCTATATTTTTGCTTCCTCAGGAATGGCCGTAGACACAACAGTTTATAATGCTCTTTTTTGGACTTGTCGGATTCATAATTAGATGTAGTAGTAAATTAAATATCACTTTAGAGGTTAGGAAAATATTGCATAACACCCGGAAAATAAACTTAAGGAACACAAATTTGATTTTAAACACAACGGCAATAACTTTAGAGTAAAATTATACTTATAACATAAAATAAAATTTGCTAACAAAACAATGAGCCTGTTTCACATTTTTCAAAAACTATTTTAAATGAAAGTTTATGCAATGATTTTCTTAGTAATAATTTTTATTTTAATAATTTGCTGTTATTTGTGGAAATAATTAAATAAAAAGATTGGCGTCCTGAAAAACTACCCCCCACTCCTGTGACGTAGAAACACATACATTACATCATTAATAGCCAATAGGAAAATAGTTTTTCCATCACCTAGGTTTATTCATATTATTTATATAAATAAACGTAGGCTTACAGTTTGTCACATGTTAATAAAAAATCTTTTAATTTGACATTTGGCGCTGACATTGCTCATTGTAAATGAATAATAATTACACTCAAGCTAAGTCGGACAATTTACCGAAGGTCAGTAGCTGGATGGTGGCTGAATTTATATCAGAGAATGATTGTTTCATTGCTACCGAAATAAGGGGTGTTAAAGATCTGAGATAAAATAAAATATAAGAACTGAATTTACTATATAAATTGATAATATATTTTACTTTAAGGTTCTGGTTATGATTCTTACATTGAATCTGCTATAGGATATGCAGATCTATGTCGAGAAATAATATCTGTATAGTAGATGTAAAGTTTGCCCTAAACATAAAGTGAAGCAACAAAAATATACTGTTATCTTGAAGGTGGATGAAAATTGAAATGATGTTCACAAACATGAAAACACGATTTTTCTGACATTATCAGCTCTTCAACCTATTGCTTCTAGCCACAATTTTCTTTCCATCGCATCTTTTGACAAATTTATAAACTCTATAGTAGGTTTGTTCCTAACAGTATTTTTGTAAGAAGGCACAATACAATATCGTAAATTACTCATTTTATTTTGAACTTTTTATTACCTACATATTATACAACTTGAACCAATCTTAAAAATTTGACATTTGTTTGACAACTTTGACAATACACTTGACACCAAACAAAAATTTTTACATTATAAACGGACCAATTAGAACCGCTGAAGATGTATGTGTTCTGACGTCACATTCTGTTTCAGATCACGTGACTTATTCAAAATTTTATCCAAATTTCAAAAATTAATTGTAAAATATCTAAAGGATATTTCGTGATATTTTTAAATTTGAGGCTCTTTAAAGAACAATATCTTTTAAAATTTAATACTTAGAAGTCATATAAAAATTCTTGCAACAGCCCTATTATCACCATATAAACAATCTTGAGAACCAGAGGATCGAGTAGTTAAAGACGTTAAAGACTCTGCTAGCTTGAATAGAAATTCTAAGTTTATTCAAGGGTCAAAAATACATTGACATAATTTATTGACTGCTGAAACAGTTGATTTCTCTTTATGCAGGTAGCTGTGCCTCGTGTACAGCCGTTGCCTGGCAACCAAATAGCGCGAGATTCAGATCTCCAACACCTCCCCTCGCTATGCAGATAGTTCAGTTATCCCCAGCATCTTCAGACATCTTCTATGCTTGATATGTGTGAGACCTTTGGTCAACATATCCGCAGCCATATCTTCAGTTGCTGTATCTTGCAATTTGATGTGTCCGGTTGTTAGAACTTCCCGCACGAAATGATGTCGAATATCTATGTGTTTCGTGCGAGAATGAAATACTGGATTGGTAGCAATCTTTTGAGCTCCAACGTTGTCGCAGGAAATAGTTATTTTTGCCAGGGAACCGAATTCAAGCTCCTCCAAAAACTTGCGCAAGTAAATTGCTTCTTTTACTGCATCAGCGATTCCCATATACTCAGCTTCGGTAGAAGAGAGTGCAACAGTTCGCTGTTTTCTTGATTCCCACGTGATAACGCCTTCTGCTAGCATAAATGCATAGCCCGTGTACGATCTGCGATCATCGGGGCAATTCCCCCAATCTGCGTCAACAAATCCGATGACAGGTTTTTCATCCGTTGACCTATAAGAAATTGTTAAATCCATTGTCCCTTTTAAATATCGTAATACGCGTTTAGCCGCGATCCAGTGAGCCTGCTGGTAACAGTCATTGTAGCTACTTAAGCAGCTTACGGCATGTGCGATATCCGGTCTTGTACCTAGAGCAATGTACATCAGTGATCCGACAAGCTCGCGGTAAGGCACCTTTTGGTCATCTTCAACATTCAATTTCATATCCCGAGATAATTTAGTGTTGACATCCATGGGTGTTAAGACGGGCTTACAGTCGCTCATCCCAAATCGAGAAAGAACATCTTTAATAAATCCCTTTTGATGAATAGAATATCCATCTTCACGGCGTACAAATTCCAGCCCAAGGCAACATTTCACGTCACCCAAATCCTTAATACCGAAATTTTTCATAAGGCCTTCCTTGATTCTTGTGATGTTACTCAATTTTCTCGAAAACATCAAGATGTCATCCACGTATACAATGACTAACAACAGATCCTCCCCTCGACCTGTACGATATACACACGGGTCGGAATTCAATGGTGTTAGTCCAAGATGACGAAATTCGTGATCTAGTCTTTTATACCATTGACGTCCAGCTTGTCGGAGTCCGTAGAGCGCCCTTTTGAGACGACATACCATGTCCCCTTGCCTCAAATTATTGAGCATTTGCTGAGCTTTCTTTCTTACGACGCTATCCTTTCTTTCGATGAGAATGATGTGTTCCAAAACTTCATCTATCATCTCTGGCGGCTCCATGAATATTTCTTCGTCTAGAAATCCATTAAGATATGCAGTTGTCACGTCAAATTGATGAATATGCATACCTTTCTGTGATGCGATGGCCGTTGCCATACGAATGGAACTTAGGCGAGCCACTGGTGCAAAAGTTCCCCGAAAATCTATTCCCGGACGTTGCGAAAAACCTCGAGCGACGACCCGTGCTTTTCGACGCTCCAGTGAACCATCTGGCCCAAATTTGTTACACAGGATCATCCTGCTGCCAACTACTTGTCGGTTTTTCGGACGGTCTACTATTTCCCAAGTTTCATTCATAATGATATTCTTCAATTCTACTGCCATAGCGTCATACCATTGAGAAAAATCTGGACTTGAAATTGCTTCTTGGATCGATACTTCACCTAAAGACACTTCTTCTTGTAAGAGTTTTGCATCTGTATATTGTTTTCGAGGTCGGCCTTTTAGTCCAGTTCGAATTAATCGAGGTCTTCCACGTCCCTTTCGTTGAATTCTGCATTCACCATCTTCTTCGTTGGATTCTGCTTCATATAAAGATTCAGTTATCTCTTCATCTCTATCGGTGACGAATTCTTCGGGAGGAACTTCTATAGAAGTTAATGGTACTTCGATTTTCTTTTCTTCATGATTCTTTTCCAGCGATTCTGGTGAAAATTCAGAAAAAACAGCCACTGGAATAGATGCATCTTCCAAAAATTTAACATCCCTTGTCACTACCACTTTATGTTCTTTAGGAACGTATACCCGATAGCCTTTCGACTGCTCCGAATAGCCCAGAAAAATTCCGTTCTTCGTTTTGGCTTCGAATTTTCCTCGATGAGATGTTCGGTTTAGAATCAAAGCTTTGCACCCGAACTCTTTAAAATTACTTACATCGGGTTTCTTTTCATGCCAAATTTCGTATAAAGTTTTTCCGTTTAATGACCTTGAAGGGCAGCGATTTCTAATAAAATTTGCAGTCATAATGGCTTCTGCCCAAAATGATGGAAGTCCGGCTTGAATGAGCATGCACCTCGCCATCTCTACCAAAGTTCAATTTTTCCGCTCAGCTTTTCCGTTCTGTTCAGGATTGTTTGCTACGGTCAAACGTCGTTGTATGCCATGAATATTCATGAAATTGTTAAATTAATTATTCAAATATTTAGTTCCATTGTCTGATTGCAAATATTGTAAGGACTCACTCAGTCTTTCAGTTTCAATTGAACTAATATCGGTAAAATCTTTTTGATTTCTGCAAAGGTGTGATGAGCAACCGCTATCTAAACACCAGAGTTCATCGCAATCATCCCTCGCGACATGACATATTTCGCGTTTGTGAACACACGAACCAACTGTCCCGAAGAAAAGAAACTGTTCAGCCGTATTCGCGTTCTGCTCAGATTTTACACTGTCTCGAGAACACTCCGATGCCTCATGTCCGAATTTTCGACACCGATAACATTTAATTCTGACATTTGTTTTTCTGTCACTATTAGACATACTTTTCTTTCTCATGTTCACATTTTTATGAGGATATTTCTTAGCAATCATCGCGTTTTCAATGTCATTACGCGCATCGTGTTTTCTGGCCTCACTTTCTTCAATAATCTTGATGCGCAATGTCTCTGGAGCCGGCAAATCGTCACGGGATTCTATTGCGCAACGAAAGTTCTCAAAATTTGACGGAAGACTGTAGAGTAACAATATTGCGAGTAAATCATCATTTATACTCACTTCCATCTCGGCAAGTTTTGTTTTAATAAAAATTATTACATTTTTTCATTTGTAGGGTACCTACATTAATATTTTTTATTAAATTTTATTACTTATTATTTACTACCTACTTAACTAAAAATTAACTAAATAACTTGACAATGTGTATGTTTTGTAGTAGTGTCTAATTACTTGTCATGCACTTAAAATGAAAAATGATTCTTTACATATTGTAGACAGTGCATAAAGTGTGTACTTATGCATGGTTGTAGGAAATACAGGGTGACCACTAGAGCTGGGCAGTACTTAAGTACATTTGTACTTAAATACCAAAATAAGTACCGACGCGGTACTTGGTACTTGTACTTAAGTACTTTCAAAAAAATAGTTTAAAGTACTTGATTTCCAAGTACTGTATCCAAAATACTTGTACTTAGTACTTAAAATGGTACTTGTCTTTTTAGGGTACTTAAGTACTTTATTAGTACTTTAAGTACTTTATTAGTACTTAAGTATCTTTAAACTACTTAAGTACCAATAAAAAGTACTTGTCTTCTTGGGGTACTTAAGTATTTTTATTGCGACGATTTTTTCATTGTGACCACCCAAGTTGACTATATTACACAGGTTAAACTTGCAAACTGAACTCTTGCTCATAGTAGCAGGGTACTACATAAAAAATGTCATCACGGCATATAACCCATTACTGGGTGTGCCAATCTGCTTTATATGCAGACCGTGGCGTACACTGAAATATATACTACCTGGAACTCGCATACTCTACCTATCAGCGTACGCTGCACTGAAGCCTCATTGAAAAATAATGGCTGGTCCCGTTCGTGCCGAACCGAACCTAGCCGAATAACTCGTATCATAGCTGATCGCTTTGTTTTCATATTATGCTTCATTTATTTAAACATGCGCCACACGAAATAATTTCCGTCTACTCACGAACTGTCTCGATGTTTGCCGACTACTCCAGCAGCAGGCTTTCAATATGCTTCACAGTCACGGTTCGTACGCGCATTCCAGTTAGTATATATTTCAGTGGTGGCGTATTATCTAGAAGCCGAAGAAGCCCGGGTTTCTAGCGCAAAATTTTACAGGGAGCGCAAAAATACTACGATTCCAGGGTGCACAATTATTTTATGATCGCGAGGAGCTTAAAAAAATGAGAACCGAGGCGTATCCATGGGAGCGCAAAAATTCGATGGCTACTGGCGTCGTATTATGTTTCCGCCAAATATGCAGATGTCAGTAATGATAATAACATATTCGTACCGTGCGGGCATTTACCATGTGCCACCACACGGGCACTCATTGCTGGCGTGAAGAGTGCTATTTAAAATTCAAAATAATTTTGGCGTCGGTCGGGTTCAAACCTACGTCCTCAGCCCCAGATTCGCGACCTTACATATGTAATACATATTTAAATTTATATATTTAAATCACTTTTTACCTCCCGCTACCCTTGGTAAGGGAGGTAAACTGCATGGTAAATCCCGACTCCGCGCGCGCGTGTGTGTGTGTGTGTGTGTGTGTGTGTGTGTGTGTGTGTGTTGTGTGTGTGTATGTGTTGTGTGTGTGTATGTGTGTGTGTGTGTGTGTATATGTGTATGTGTACACATTTTGTTGGCACTCTAACTCAAATACTATCATTCGGAAAATTCTGAAACCTTGTATTTCTACCCTATTCTAATATGGAAAGATCTCATTAGATTTTGGTGTAAATCGGATAACCGGAAATGGCACTTTACCTAAAGCTCATAATGGTTTTTCTTCAAAAAATACCATTAAATGCCATTGTTTCGCATTTTGTCATTATGAAAATTAAAGATTATTGAATTTTCTATAGGAATACATTAATACTTTTTCTATATAATTTACAGATAAATTTAAAAATCTTTTTTTTATATACATCCCGAAGCCTAAGATAAACACAATTTCTTTGTTACACAGTACATATTTCAAATGAATGTAACTGACAGGTGAATGTCACTGTCAAAAAACTATTCACTTCAAATTAATAATAGTGACATTTAAAAAAAAAATAGGAAATAAAGCAATAGTTATATGCAATGAAACAGTTTGCTGCATTAGTTAATACGTAGGTATGTATTTAAATTAATAAAAATTAAATAGCGGGAGGTTTTGTGTTGGCCACATCAGATTTTTTAGATTTTAAATGTTTGAAATTTCGGATAGACATAATTGTTCCCTGTTGCCATAACTTACTGCCAAAACTACGACTTATACATAATAACTATTATACTTGTTCTTAAGTAATAATATATTATTTATGTAGTACCTGTATAAGTTTTTAAGATTGGAACAAGTCAATTACTAAGTTTATCCCGATAGTTTCAACCCGGTTGAAATTCGATCCGGTTGAATTTCAAGGTTAACTCTCTACCGTTTATCTCACTTTTGTTCTAGGGGGTTGAGTGGATCCTATTTGAACCCGATCGAAAACGTTTTCAGGTGTATTTATCAAATGTCATTTTGGTTGGTTATGTTTTCTTGATTTTTGCGTAAATAATCGAAAATGGAACAAGAAAAAGTAATAACATTATATACTTTTTATTCACAAACTGTGCATATGTTATTGTCCACAAGTACATTATTTTATCAAAAGTGCCACAAAAGAAAACTCTTAAACGAAAACGTTTTGTAAGATACTTTACGCTTTTATTTAAATAAATATCATGCTTAATTGCTATTTATTAATATAGGTACCAACAAACTACATCTACTTTATTTGTACCTTATGTTTTTAAAATTAAAAGATCACGAATGAAAAATTTCATTATTTAATCATTAATTAATTATTTCACTTTGAAACACACACGAAACAACGGTTTGGCAGTCCAAATGCAGCTGACAAATAGTGAATTATACATGAATGAAGTTACCTTCAAAGTTTCGATCGGGTTCAGCGTTTATCCCGTAATATTCAATCCGGTCGAATAAACTCAACCCATTTGTATTTTAGGGTCGAGTTGAAAATTTCAATCCGGTTGAAAATGCGTTTATTCCAATCATTTCAACCCGCTAACTTCAATCGGGTCGAATCAACTCATTTTCAAGCGGGTTGAAACTATCGGGATAAACTAGGTAATTATATCATATGAATTATCATCTGAATTTCAATATGAAAAATATTGTATAATGTATTTACTCCTTTTTCATCTAATATACCTTTCACAAGATTTTACAAACGATATGAATTTAATTCTATAAATCTAAAATATTGAATTGATATCAGCGCAGTAAATAACAGCTTACACAACGACATAATGTGAGCGGTTAACCCTTATTATTATGAATATATTTTTACCTTCCGCTACCCTTGGTAAGGGAGGTATAGGGATCATGCTAAAAATCCACGTTTTAAGGTCCGTAGAATCCAATTTTAACATTTTCACGATGATGTCTGTATGTGTGTATGTGTATGGATTTTGTCTACGCTCTAACTCAAATACTATCATTCAGAAAATAATGAAACTCTGTATTTCGACCCTATTCTAATAATGAAAGAAACCATTAGATTTTGGTGTCAATCGGATAACCGAAAAGGGTACTTTACTTGAAGCTCACAATGTTTTTTTTTTAAAATACCATTAAACGTCATTTTATCACATTTTATTTCATTATAAAAATTATAGATAATTGAAATTTCTTCAGGTATACATTAATACTTTTTCCATAAATTTTACAGATAAATTGAAAAAATAATCTTATTTATAAATCTCAGAGCCTATGATTTAAAGATTCCTTTGTTACACAGATCATATTTTAAATGTATGTAACTGACAGAAAAATGTCACTGTCAAAATCACGTCATTTCAAATTAATAATGGTGACATTTTAAAAAGGAAATAGTAAATAAAGCAATAGTTATATGCAGAGGAATTTAATATAGTTTGCTGAATTAATAAATATGTAGGTATGTATTGAAATTAATAAAATTTAAATAGCGGGAGGTATTGTGTTGGCCACATGAGATTTTTATTTCCTCGTACGAAGTAAAGGAAGTGTTGTAATCGCGAAAAATTTGGGTTTCCAGATTTCAACGTATGTATACATTTTGACCATCCCTGAATCCATTTTGATTAATTTCGTCGTGACGTCTGTACGTACGTACGTATTTATGACTGTTATAACATCTAGTTGTGCACCTCCCTTTTTGGTCATTACCTAACTTTTGGAAGTGTTACTTTACTTGAAGCCTATAGTAGATTTTAATGCAAAACTATATTAAAATATAATCCAAAACTTTTCAAATTCGGTATGTAATACTCCTATGTCAATAGGAATAACATAGTAGATTTTAGTTAAAATGGTCTACCCGGAAGTGGTACTTTACTTGAAGCCTATAATAGATTTTAATGAAAAACTATATTAAAATATAATGCAAAACTTTTCAAATTTGGTATATAATACTTTTATATCAATGGGAATAACATAATAGATTTTGGTTAAAATAGTCTAACCGGAAGTGATACTTTACTTGAAGCTGTTATCAGTTTTTCTTGAAAAAAATAGTGTTATTTTGATTTTAATAATAAATGCTTCAAATAAAAGTTTTAGAGAATTGAATTCTGCGTCGAAAACATCAAGTATGATTAAATTAACTCTTTGTATAAGCGGGATATGTAAATTTAAATATGATGTACTTTTTGGTTTCTGTAATTAAGTTTGCTATGAATTAGGACAAAAAATACGTGCAATTTTATGATTGGGTCTGTTATAATACATATTTTAATTATTAACAAAATATGTACAGTGTAACAGTCGTACAAGGAAGTCTTGTGGTGTCCACATCAGATATTGTACCTCAGTCTAAGAGAGGTACTGGCTAAGCACGTGTGTGTGTGTGTGTGTGTGTGTGTGTGTGTGTGTGTGTGTGTGTGTGTGTGTGTGTGTGTGTGTGTGTGCGTGTGCTTCTGCGTGTGCGTGTACGTGCGTGCATGCGTGTGTGTGTGTGTGTGTTTTCAAATACTATGACTTAAAAATATTTAATTGCATTTTCCTCAATCTGACAATCCTGGGAAGAGCTGATTAGATTTTGGTAACAATTGCACAACCGAAAGTAATAGTTTCTTGAAAAAAATCTTCTAAATATTATTTTTTGAAAATTTCTGTTATTACTATTATTAAAGAACATAAAATTCTAGATCTGATATATTTAAAATTTTTATTATATCTTGATTTAGAGAATAATCTAACCGCAGAGGCCAAGGCACTAAGGAAACCAGTTGACAAATTCAAATGTTTATAACATAGTTTGTAAATGATAGATGTCAGTGTCAAAAATCAACAGTTTTAGTTACATTCTGCCACCTTTTTCTGGCGGGAAGTACATTTAATCTTTCTTATTGTTTTATTAATTAAATATTTAAAATTGTAGGTAAAATGCATATATCCATAAGAAATACCGTCAATCTTGCTAATGAATTGGAAAAATCTCTGACATTTAAGAACTTCCTCGTACAATGAAAAATAGATATAATTAGAATTGTATGTGTGCAGAAGAAATGTTAAATACAATAAAAACAATATTTGGGCAAAATTCTATAATTTTTTGTTATATAACGACGGTTTAATAGCGAAGTGCAATACAATACTTATATGACATAAAATGGAAATGGCGAGAGGTATTGTGCTGGCCACAACAGATTTTTTGTTTTAATAGTGTATAGCTGGATAATTTTTAAGGTTAGTACAATAAAAATCACATTGCTTGTCAAACGTGAAACAATATGATTTAATGGCTCGCGTAGGTTTTTACAATTATTAAGGGAGATAAAATATTGTTAGCCTGTCCACATTTAATAGTATTAGTGCAGTGGACCTAATATATAAATGTATGTAAAGAAAATTTAAATATTTTCAAAGCGCATTAACCAATTAATAGAAACAGTAAGTTAGTTTTGAGAATTTATTGGTTTCTTACTATTCAACTTCTGTACTTGTTTTTAGAACTCATACGCAATCATACTCCCGCATATTTCTAAGTTTAACATTTTAAATACTGAAGTTGAGAGGAAATTTGTTTAGTTTCCTTCAAAATGAAGTACGAGTAAGATTTACAGTTCAGTGATATATTTAGCAATGATAGACATTCTATGACGCGTACTGACGATAAGGAGGTCGAAAAATTCAGTGGAGGTGGAAATTAGACTAAGAATCAATTACTTTCATTAGTGTTACAATTGTTTGTGATATTTAATAGTGAATTGTGCAATAATGGAAAATTTAAATCAATTGAATAATCTATTAAAATATCATTTAAATTCAAAAAATCTTTACACCGACGAAAAATTATGGAGAGTTCAGGAATCAGCGATAGAAGGACGAGGAATTTTTGCAAATCATGACATAAATCCAGGAGAAATAATTTTTATTGATCATCCTCTTCTAATTGGGCCACGGGCAGGAACAAACTATACTTTTCATTGTGTAATTTGTTGTAAAATTACTAATATTCATGTTTGTTCCAAAGGATGTGGATTACCTATTTGTTCTGTTTGTGAACAAGATCAAGAACATATAAAAGAATGTGTTTTAATTAATAAATTATACAGTAATGGAAAAAAACCATTAGAAATATCGGCGGACTTATTTAGAAGTTTAACTCCTCTTCGTTCGCTTTTGTTGGATGAAAGTTCCCGAAATTTAATTGAATATTTAGCATGCCATTCGGGTAAAATACACGGCTTTGAAGTCGATTTGGTTAAACAATATTTAAGTTTAAACGAACAAGAAGAAAAGTTTATGAAATTTATTTGTTCTGTGTTGGATTCTAATGCTTTTGCCAGTATAATGCCAGTAAATAACACTCAAATCAGTATAAGGGGGTTATATCCCCTAAGTTCTTTACTCAATCATTCTTGTTGCCCTAATACAACTCATTTATTCAATATCGATCATCAAATGATTGTGAAAGCAGCAGTGTTCATTCCCAAAGATACTGAAATCTTTACAACATATACGAGCTTACTTTGGGGAACATCTCTTCGACGACATACGCAGTATGTGACAAAACATTTTTGGTGCCTCTGTGATCGCTGCAAAGATCCTAAAGAATTTGGTGCTTGTCTAAGTGGTCTCAAATGTATCTCAGGTGATTGCCAAGGAGTTATTTATCCTTTAGATCCCATAAAGAATTCAAGCAAATGGAAATGTGATACTTGTGATGATTTAGTTTCTAGTCAAAAAGTTGGAATGATGCAAAGTGCTTTAGGAAGTTTACTTCGAAGTGTATGTGTTTCTGAAGTGGAACAACTTGTTACGTTAATTCGTGACAGATTGCACAAAGTTATGCCAATAAAAAATCACATTGCTTATGAACTAAAACTAAAAGTTATTTGGGCTTTAGGACACAATGAGCGATATCTCTGGAGTGGTAAGTTTATTTTGTTTATTTTAATTTAATTTTAAACATAAATATTTTAGATATAACAATGGACCAATTAGAATTTAAAGAACAAATATGTACAGACGTTTTGCAAGTGTTGCAAGAATTAAAGTTAGGACTATGCAAAATGAGAGGATTATTATTGTATGAATTATATCGTACTCGACTAGAAAAATGTATAAGAAATGCGACGAGTTCAAAAGTAATTGAGGTAAGTAATTTTAAATTTCGACTTGCATGTGCACGAAAGATTGCATGGAATTCAATTGCATCACAGTTCAGATTACGTCACATATTTTGCAACTGCATTAAAGAAATTTCTGACATGTTCATGTTAGATGATACAGAGCCGGACGGTGGTTTTGAAACAATTGAAACTACAAATTATACACCCCAATATTTTATTAACAATTTGCTATTAATAAATAATTAGTTAAATAAAATAAATATTAACATTAATTAATACGCAGTGTCAAAGAAATTCTGGGGATGGGGTCATATGACATTCATCAATTTATTTATTTCTAAAAGTACAGTTAAAACTACTTAAATAAATTTATATTTTGTCACATAAGTTTCTGGGTTTACGGAAATATTTTTTTTAAATTTATATAAAATTTACAAATAAAAAAATACAAAATCATCCAAATTTATTTTGTCGCCTTCAAAATGGGCTCCATTTGATGCGATACACTTTACACCAACGAATAATCCAGCCGTCGAAACACTTCCTATAGACACTTTCCGGTACCCGGTACGGCTTTCAGCTCCTCCTGCGAGTTTTGTTTTATGCCTTCAATGGACCCAAAACATTTTCCACAAACTGGTAATTTGAGTTTGGGGAATAAGAAGAAGGCATATAGAGGTCATATCTGGCGAATGTGGTATGGTGCTTGATCGATGACATTCGATGCACTTTTGCTCAAAAAATCGCGTACAATGGTCCAATGTGTGATGCTGTGAGGTTTGGGACGGTGCATTTTCGTAGTGCAACATTTAAGAATTGTGTCCCACAAATCTGGTCTTTTTCGGCGAACATTCTCTCTCGAATATTTCATAATGCCCAGATAATATTGTTAAGTGACAGCTTGCCCCTCAAGAAGAAATTCCGAGTGGACAAGACCACGACATTAAAGGAAATAGTCAGCATGACTTTGATGGTTTTTCGGCTCATTATCGATGTATCATTCCTAAGCTTGTTGATTGGTTTGCCTGTCAAAGTCATAAAACTAAGTCTCGTCACCCGTTATGATGCGTTTCTTACATGTAGGGTTCGAACTGGATAGTTTAAGCATGCTCATGTCTTCTTTAACCTGTTGCGATGCACTTTTTGAATAAAATTCAGCCTCATGTCCAAAACCAGAAGGGTGCGAACGGATTCGTGAGATATAGCCATACCTTGAACCATCTCTTTTAAACTTGGATGATGATTTTCCACGACTATTCACTTTGTTAATGTTTTCGTCAGTTGGCAAGACGTTGAAGCTCGACCGGAATGAATTTTGGTCTTTTTTTAGATGCATTTTATATCAGTCTTCAATAAAGCTGACTCACGGTAGGCTCCAACTCAATGATTCAGTACAAGAAATATTGTTGTTAACAACACAAAATTTGAGGCAAACCCTTTGTTAAATATCTTTATTTATTTCAAAAATTTCAGAACCCACTTAAAGTGGAATAATTTAACAAACAATTGTTCTTAAACTGAGTACTTGACAATTCGGTACATTGGTACCAACTTGCAGCAATTTTTTTCCATATCAGGCACACGGACTTTTTAAAGGGCATTTCCCAGTATCATTTCACAGAATTATCAATAACATCTGTAAATTCTTCAAAAATAAATCTTAGTTAATAATAAAACAAAAGAATGACGTCATTTGGCAAAATAAACCTGAAAATGTCGCCTTTCTGCCTCGTGCCACCGTCCGGCCCTGTGGATGAATGACGGATGAGTAGTATGTTTAGCACAAATTCTAGTTTAAATTTGTAACACTGTGACTAAAAGTAAACTTACAAATTTTAACAGTGAAATATAAACATTTCATACTTCAAGACATAACATGTAACCTAAAAGAAAATTAATTAATGGTTAACCAATGAGAACTCTGTAATATACAAAATATTTTTTAATCGGGTCGCTATGGAAAACTCGAAAACTGCAAGTTCTAGGACTTTGATATATTGGAACAAAAGTTTGATATTAGGCTTAGGCAGCCGTTTTAGTGATAATTTTGTTTATCCAAATTCGACGATAAAAGGAAGAATTATTTTGAACGATTTATCAAGGACAATGTGTCGAATAAAAATGTTCTATCCAATGGAGCACATAAATATCTTAATCACAAAAATTGGTTTTATTGATTTTCTGTGTGAATTAATTTAACATAATTAATTATTTAAATAAAATGACTATTTCTAATGGATTTTTTACCAATATTTATATAATAACAATAAATTAAGTGTAATATGTGTAATAAAGTTAAAAATATCGAGGTGAAACAAAAGAAATTTCTCATTATCTAACGGACATATATTTTTTTTTAGAAGAAGCTTAAGGTTACCTTTTGTCTCAGTGTACCGGACTCATAACACTTAACAATTTCAGTAATACCCGAGGTTACTGGGTTACAGATACGGCAATATTTTTTTGTATTTGTTGTAGTTTTTGAGATTTCAATATTGTGCATGTTATTTTGGAAACCTATATTCATACAGAAATACATATACCTCAGAGGGTGCCGCATATATAATATTCTTCACGTAAGAATGTCGTTGCGCTGTAGAACGTGTATGTCGTCAAGAATCCATACACTTGTTATTGCGCAACGACATTCTTACGTGAATAATATTATATACGTTTAGATACGAGTTTTGATAAAATTTAAAGTTTACATTTTAAATTACTAGTAGGTTAGTAGGTACATATATTGATTCGATACTGTATTTTGCAAGAAGAAAAGAAAAATTGGTTTTAATGAAATTATTTGTACCTACATCACTACAAATTTTTTTGTTATGGTCAAATAATTTGACTATGAATATATAATGAACTTATGCGTTATTAATTACTTAATATTAATATCAAAACTAATCTTTTCTTACTGAAGTCAACCTCTTGTCTTATTGTTATGCTATGGTGGCTTTCAACATGCTTTTTTCTGTCATAAAAATTTAACAATATTTTTCTAAGCCCCGTTAAATCTAAGGGATGGCTTTATTGTCTTAAGCCCAGTATTTTCATCTTCGGTTAAACTGTCTGTTAACTTGACTGTCAATTAAAACAAAAATATAGCATGAATATTATAGCTTAAGTTTAAAAATTATATGTCAATTTCTCGATGTGACATTTTTCGTTTTAACTGATAGTTAAACTATCGAACCAGAGATGAAAATATCGGTCCTTACTATATTTGTATACATATATTACATATTTATAACATTTTTTTTTTTTATTTAGAATGTTAAACAAGAAAATGAACTACTTTTAAAAGAAGCCCAAGAAATTTTGGAAAATGACATTACAGCGCCAATCGCATTATATGAAATTGAAAACTGTAATAACCAGTAGGGGAGATTAGGGCTAGTTGTCACACGGGCAGGTTGCCCCAAGATTCGAACTATTAAGTGCTTACATCATTGCGAGTGTGTGCACGTAATTCCATGTGCCCTGCGACAATTCTATGAATTTTATTGGTTCTTTTGTATTTTTGCAGCTGCAAGTATTTCGTTGAACGATATAATTAACTCGGATTATTCACTTACCATTCAATGAAGTCAATATCTCAATTATTTTTCTGTGAATCTATAAGGTTGCATGATCTTACTCTATATCAATTTTGAGGTTAGGTTATATGACATTTTCGCCTAATCGTGATTTCTCCGAAATGTGTCTGCAAGGCTGGTTGTCACAAATTCCCCGGGGATAGTTGTCACGCGTAAAAAAATGGATTCAGTGTGTATAACTGTGTTCACGAATCATGTACCCCTGGACTGAATAACTTTTATATTTGTCAAAACTGTGAAAGTGTGGGCGAAAGTGACTAATGTATATGTACCATTAAATATTCACATATTTTTATTTCAATCACAAAATGTGTCTTAAATTTAAATTACTGACCTCGTATTAATTTTTTCTTTATCAATCTTAATTTTTAGCTTTGGTTTGTCCCAAATAAAATTTATTGATAAATTATTAATTTTTTCACTTAAATAACTCGTGACAATTAACCCCAACGACTGTGACAACAAGCCTCAGTAGGTGCAGATTGTCACAAAAATTTGTTTATACAAAAATTAATTTTAATAACCCCTTAAAGCTATGGTCTCAAAACTGCAGGAAAACAGATGAGGAGCGGATCTGGCGGATTCCCACGACGCGGAGATCGGCGGGCCCCGAGCCGCGTCAAGCTACGAGCCGAGCTTCTATGCACAAGTTTCAGCCGATCCCACGGCGCGTGTACGCTCGCCTATATTGCCTTCTGCACGCTTGCGAAGCATTTCTGATTTAACCCGAAATTATTCAAAGCGAAATAAGTGGTGTAGTAGTTGGTTTTTAAATTTAAAATATTTAAACAAGAATAATCGATGTGGACGAATAAAAAATTCTAAGGTAATTTCCTGGCTTCTCTCCATCACGTCTAAACTCTACTAAATGACAAGTGAAATGAAAATGAAACATCGAACAGTTGTGGAAGACCACCCAAGTAAGCTCGCGCCTTTGACTCGTGTCATATTTACTGACAAATGATCGGCGCGAGCCGCGCCGCGCCAAAGGCGGATTCCCACGGCGCGGAGCTCGGCGCGCCCCGAACCGCGCCGAGCTTCTATTCACAAATTTCAGCCGATCCCACGGCGCGTGTAGGCTCGCCTATATTGCCTTCTGCACGCTTGCGAAGCATCTCCGATTTAACACAAAATTATTTGAAGCGAAATAAGTGGTGTAGTAGTTGGTTTTTAAATTTAAAACATTTATAGTTGAATAATCGAAGTGAACGAATAGCAGCTTGTGCTGCAGCATACTATTTTTTTTCAGGGTAATTTGAGTAAACCTCCAAAATTCTAATGTCATTTCTTGACTCCACTCCATCACGTCTGAACTTTACTAAATGGACAAGTGAAATGAAAATGAAACATTGAACGCTTGTGGAGGACCACCCAAGTAGGTTCGCGCCTTTGACTCGTGTCATATTTACCGACAACGAATGGATCGGCCCAAGCCGCACCGCGCCAAGGCGAGCGACCCTATCCCACGGTACGGGGCTAGC
Source organism: Ophonus ardosiacus (assembly GCA_943142095.1). Lineage (NCBI taxonomy): Eukaryota > Metazoa > Arthropoda > Insecta > Coleoptera > Carabidae > Ophonus > Ophonus ardosiacus. The sequence goes on along the minus strand of OW964830.1, from coordinate 22,247,913 downwards.
CGAGCCTTGCTCGTGGCTCGGCAAGCCACGCGTCGTGGGAATCCGGCTTAACGAGCAACCCTATCCCACGATGCGGGGCTCGCCGAGCCTTGCTCGTGGCTTGACGAGCCTCGCGTCGTGGGAATCCGGCTTAAAGAGTTTAGGGAGATAATGATGTAATTTGCAATTTTTTGGGTAAAAGAACATAAAAATTGAGTCCCGGGAGTAAAAATGGAACTTGCTTTGTTTTTGTGCGACGAGAGAATTTTTCATCGCCTATATGGATTATTGTATTATGATTCATTTTATTATGTAGAACTCATATCTCAGTTTTATTCATAATTCTCAAGCAAGTGTCTTTAAAGATCAGTTTATCAATCGTATTTTTCCATTTGGCAGACAAATATGAAATATGTAGAAACTTCGCGATCTTCTTTAATAAGTGCCAGAAGAGAACGATTATCCATTTTCTTAATATTCGAAAAATGTCCAGTTTTAACGTTCGTATCAATATTTTCGATATTTTTAAAATGCAATATTATGTTTCTCGTCGTTCCTTGAATGATACTAAAGTTTTTTTTTTGCATTTTTTTTTTCAATATTTTAAAAAAAAACTATACATTTTCAATTTCTTTAAGGGGGTAATTACCTTCTTTACCCTCTCCATAGATTCGCCGCTGAAACAGAGCTAAGCACACTAAAGGGTAGGATTATTATAAAAAGGGCAACTGTAAACCTGCCTCTAAAAAAATTCAAAAGCAAAAGTTGTGACAACAATCCTCGGTCTCCCCTACATACATGTAGGCATACAATGATACCCCAATTCAATTAAAAATGTACATGTACCTAACAACTCAAAATAGCTTGTTTTGAGATACTCCCCTTTGAAAATGTAATACATTTTTAGATTACGTTGAAAAATTTTGTAGCCTGGTTTTGTACATTCATTTTTTTCTTATATCATTTGTTTATTTAAATAATTAAAGACTATTATGCAAACTTCAATAGTATAGTGTCACTAACTCAAAAATGATTTTTTAAGAGTTTTTACGCATTTGAATTGGTGCATCGATATGTACATCTGAATTTTTCATTTCTCTTTTTAGCTGTAAAAATAATTTGAAATAAATAAATCATTTTTAATTGTAAGTGTACTTATTTATTTTTATCAAAAAATTATATTAGTCTTACAAATTGAAATGAAGTTAAATGTAGTTACGCATAAATTTATTTTTAAAATACTATGCGATGTATACATTTATTTATATATACCGTAGTAAAATTTTTGGCTCATAAAAATCTCATTGTCTATGTCCGTACTTCATAAATAATAATAATATATCAAGTTAAAATATATTTAATGCTATAGAACTGCAATTTTAAAATGTGGTTAGCACATCACCTCTACTGCCAATTTTTGATATAGTAAAGATTATAAGACTACAAATATATAATTTATTTTAATTATTTATAAATTTTTAACCAATAAAAGAAAAAATATAGTGAAATGTAATTTTTAACGTATTTTTAAAAGTACAGTAGAACCTCGATTATTAGCATTCATCGGGACCGACCATGTCAGTGATAATTTATACATGAATGAATAAAAATCACTTACGTACACAATAAATACATACATTCATCAAGACTTTTCTCTTAAAAAAGGTTACATAGATGAAAACAAAATTTAATTATTTTTAATACATACGTGCATAGTACATAGATCATATAAAAATCATATATACTTCGTCTGGTTTAAGATTGCAGTGGTGGGGGGAGCTAGACGAGAGCGGTTTACGCAGCAACATTTTAAGGTTAAATACGAATCTAAGTTTTATTTCGATAAGATAATAATATTACAATAATCGAAACATTCAGACAGATCATTTGGAAATGGTACATCTTCAGTATCATCTATTTGAGGACTATTTTGATCAGACAAGCGAAAATGCATGAATAATAAATATTTTTGACAATTATTGACAGGTTGACAGGAGATGTGTCTTTTCTATTTATATTAACTTTTTACGTTAAATTATTAGTTTTTTAGAATTATATTAATATTAAATTATTTATTTCACTTACATTCAATTCAAATCTAATTTATTTTAAACGAATGCAGAAGTTGCAATAACCTAATCTCGGGACAGTTTGAAATAGACTAGCGTTTGCACAATCACAAGCCAGAAAATGTTCTCCCTATATCACGCTGCACTGTTTTCGTATACCAAACAGTGTACAACAGTATGGAATGATTCGGCCATGGGCTGTTGTAGCCATGTGCCTGGTTGCGAATCTGGGGAACCGAGTTTAAATAGAACAAAGTGACCTCTGTGGTGCTCTCTCCACGCCAGCAATGAGTGCCCGTGAGGTGTTGACATACCCAGCCATGGGTGATATGCCATGATTATATATTTATTTATAGATAAATACTCTTACAAATGTATACTGATCAGCGTGCAGAATTTTTAACTTGTCACGAATAATCGGTCGCATGGTTGACAATTTTTTTAGATGCACGAATAATACGCGGTCGGTTAAACCGCGCACTGATAATTGAAATTCTACATTCTGCAGTGCAGTGCACTGAGTTACTGATGCGGCAACATTTGTGTATGTCGATAATGCAGAATACTGATTAAAATATACAGTAATATAAAAATATTAAAATAATTATGTATAACTTTGTACTTAATAAAATAAACATGTACAAAAATAAAAATTAAGAGAATAATATAAGATACATTGAAGCATTAGTATTGCATTACTGAAAAATCAAAAATTTGCAGATTGTTTATTAGGAATTCATTAAACAATGTTAGAAACGACCTTTTATTTAGTGTATAACGAAATTTGCGGTATGAAACAATAATGCCCATATTCATAAACACTCGTAAAGTTTCAAAACGGCTCGTTATAATTATTGACAAATAGAATCAAACTTGACAAATAAAATTTTGATTTTTCTTTCAATATCGACTGTTTTTATTGGATAAAAATTATAACGAACCGTTCAAAATTTTCACGACTGTTTATGAATACGGGCATAAATGTTGTAAATATCAAAAATCAAAATATGAAAATGAATAATACAAATCCTTAAATAGAAAATGATTCTGTATTGGTTGAAATTGATTAAGCTGCAAATGGAGCAGCATTACATTTAGTAGAAACAAAATTAAACAAGATGAATATTAATAATAATAGCAACTAATTTTAGATCGTAATTTAATATAGTGTTAAAAGCAACGATTTAAGAAGAAATAAATATTTTCAGTTAGGATGATCACACCGTAAATTCAGGAACACGTTGAAATTCGATTCTAAGGACCTTAAAATGTTTTAATTCATAATATCTTGGTATGTAATTTTTAATAAGTTCGATGTCGTACAAAGCACAAGATGCCACACGGAGAATTCACCATAATAACCGTGAGTATCTACAATTAATTCTCAAACACTAAATTTTATAAATAGCCAAGGAAAGCAGCTATCATTACTCATGTTAATGTAATTTTTATGCAACTCAAAATACATAACTGTATGCAATAGAAACTAGTTCCGGCGTGCATTTTGGGTGAATATTCGTAGTCGGCATTCCACTAAAAAGCTGATAAAAAAAACTGCTTATATGTATTCATACATACAGCTGGCTTTATATTGCAAAAATAGCAAATATTCAGTATGCGTACTTAAACTTAAGTTCGCTTTTCTAAACTATTTAAGTACGGTGTTATATATTTTGTATTCAGCGTCTGTACTAAGTATCCTTCCCTATATCTTAAGGATGTACTTGTTTAAAATATTGCTTAGGAACATTTGTTGAATATGAAAATTTTTAAAATCATGCTTAGCGGTAAGTCCGACCTTAGCTAAGTAGGACTATCTTAAATACGTTATTAAGTAGGTACGCATACTGACTACGGAAAGGAATAGGAAAGTGATTTGCAAGTAGAATGTTTCAACATTGTTACATGCCACCAAAATCACTTGTAAGGTATCCAGCCAGTTAAGCGGTTTACGTCATAAATACAATATCACTAGAAACAATGACATCATGTGTTAAAATTTTTACATAAGTATGTAAAACGGATTAAAACATGAACTGCGAATTGTCTTTATAAATCCAAATCTTTCTTAAAAATGTAACACGTCTGATATCATTTTTTTTCTAGTCCAGTTAATAAGTAGAAAAATAAAGGTTTATTCCTCAAAAGAGTCGGGTATTTTTGATTTTTGGATATATTATATATTTACCGGTCTTAATAAAAAATGCAAGTTTTCATCCTTGACGGCCTTCGGAAAGCACCGCCAACTTGGAAAAAAAGACGCAAAAAGCGGTTTTTGCAAGATATCTCTTCGCCTATTTGCATTGGGACAAAAATAATCAATTTTGAATATGTTTAGAATAAAATTCCCTACAACTTTCATCTAAGACATTTTTTTCTATAACCAATAGATAGCGAGCTACAGCACTTCAAATAGAGCAATATTTTGAAAATTTCCTTAATGCTTCATTTAAATCATACTTTGTTATATTTATTTTTTACTTTTTTCATAAATTACTTATTATTATTAAAATATATTTAAAATATATAGTAACATTTGTTATCAATATCCTTTCATGTAGACCGACTCCAGACTCTCCAGAGTGATCTCAATATTCCTGTTATTCAAAAAGTTAGCAACAATGTTATCTACATGTTAATGGAAAAAGTGATACTTATTTCTAGTGACTTCTAAACATTCGTTGAAAACAAAACCTACAGTTACCATTCTATAGGCACACATATATTTAAAATTAGTGAATAACATTTGTTTGGCTTATTTATCCCATTGGAAAGGATATAATTTAACGGCTATGCCTAAATATCAAAAGATCAGATAAGATTTAACAAGATGAAGTTAACGATTATTTTGTAAATGAATGTCTGACAAGCAAATGCAATAGCAGTTACCTACTTTTTGCAAATATATATAATTCACACAATAATTAGTGCTCACTTCAGCTACATATACGAGCGATGCTCTGTTAATAGTTAGTAGCAGGCCATGGAAGCTCAATTGGCTAGAAACCATAGGAACAATTGAATGTTGCATTAGTTGACATTCGTAATTCACAATTGACAAACGTTTCGATGTCAGTAGCGTAGCTATCACAGGGCAATTCGGGCAAATGCCCGAGGCCCCCAAGTTTTAGGGGCCCCAATTAAATATAATAAACGATATATTAAAAATAATCAATTTTCAATTTCGCAAAAATAATACACAAATCAAAATTTTAATAATGACGGTTATTTTTTATTTGATGCATTTAAGATCTGCTATGGGTCAAGAGAGATTAAGGCAATTGGCTTTACTATCTATTGAAGTGAATGATGCTTCGAAAATGAATTTAACAGAAATTATAGAAAACTTTGCTATTTCCAAAGCACGAAAAATAGAGTTTTAATAAGCAACAACTACAATATTCATTATATTTTTATGCTACTTTTAGTAGTAGATAGTGTAGTAAAAGTGTCAATGTCAATTTTGTTTTATTATAAATGGGCTATAGGCCACGTCAGTCGTCTTTTTGTTTTGTATTAATTTATGTAATTTTTAATTATATTTTCTGTACTAAAAAATCAATAAATTTTCATTTTCGAACATACATATTCTTATATTAGTATTACCTAGGGGGCCCCAAATATTTTTTTGCCCCGGGGCCCATGAATTCTAGTTACGCCACTGTTCGATGTCCTTGTGAAACGTAGTTAATTTTGTAAGTAGTTTTGCATTTTTAATTCAGTTCCGGTGGCTCAATGGTTAGAGTAACGCCTCTTGTCATGAGTGTGCTCGGGGTTCTGGGTTCGAATCCCACAAGGCATGGATGTTTGTTTATGTGAACATATTCAGTAACTGGGATTTAATCCTGTTGAGAGGTTTATTTTTTTAAAAAAAATATGAGCATTCCGCGAACTACCTTTAGAGCTATGATTTTCTAATTACTATAAAAAACAGTTAGGATACCAGCAAAGCCATGAAAATTTGATAGCACCTTTTGGCGATGCTGCCCCTTCATTATCCGCTGTTAGAAGACGAAGCAAGATCTGGAAGACCTGCGGATGCTGCCTGTTTAGAAAATGTTGATCGTGTTGCAAGCTTGATTCAGTCCAATCGAAATATTACTTATAGTGAGATTCAGTAGAAAGTGAAGAATGGATCCTTGGCGGTGAATACCATTTTCTATAAACATCTTGGGGTAAGAAAGCTAACAAGCCGTTGGATACCGCATTTGCTCTCAGAAAGTGAAAAACAGGATCGAGTAGACTGGTGTAAATTTATGTTGCACAAATTTGACGGAGGAGCTTCCAAGCAAGTGGCATACATTGTAACAGATGACGAATCTTGGGTATACAGTTACGACCCTGAAACTAAACAGCAGTCCAGTGTTTGGGTATTCGAAGATGAAGACTTGACCACAAAAATAATTTGTGACAGAAGCATCAATAAGAAAATAATTGCTGTTTTTTTTTTTTCGCCGAAGTCATCCTGGTACTGTTATTCCATTTGAATATTACAGAACTGTTAATTCTGAATGGTACTGCGAAGTGGCTTTACCACAGATGTTTCCAAAATTACAAACAGGTCGCCAAAGGACCGGTTTGGGTAACATCTTAGTTCATCATGACATCGCATCCTCTCACACTGCTGCCAGAACATTGGATTTTTTGATTTGGGAGTTCAATTGGTAACTCATCCTTCGTAAGCCCAGATCTGTCGACTTTTTTTTCTTACTGTTAAAAAATGATGCGAGGTAAAAGATTTTTCAGTAGTTACAGAATTTCAAAAAAAATTTGAGAACCTTTCAGAAAATGAATTTTCCGAATGTTTTAAATAGTGGTTTCAAAGAATGCACAAATGTATTAGTCTGAATGGAGAATATTTTGAAAAACAATAAAGATTTTTTGTTACAAAATGCAACAGTCTTTTAATAACAATTTTCAGCGCAACCCTCGTATGTATGTATAAATAGAAAATTAGTAAACACAGGATGTAATTTTTTAGATTATTGGTCGGTGGTTGATACCGTGTTGAGCATCGCGTCACTGGCAGAAAAACTACTTTATGTCACCTTTAGGTAAGGAATGTATTGCCTTTGGTCAAAAAATTGGGTGGTGAGTTTTGAATGAATAAGCACGTTTTAACTCCAATACTATTCTAAAAATTATAATTCTTTCGTATTCCTTTTCTTTACATCCATATAAAGAGCTGATTAGATTTTGGTTATAATTGGTCAACCGGAAGTTCCCTTATTTCAAGTTCTTAACAGTTTTTCTTGAAAAAACGCAGTTAAATATCATTTTTGACATTTTATGTGATTATCAATATGAAAGAATATATTATTGTCTATACGGTTTGATTTTATATTTTCCTTCATATTAAACAGATAGAGAGTTAAAGAATTATAAAGAGATTAACTTTCATACATCAACCAGCTTTGCTATAATCATGGAAACTGCTAATATATTCAAATATTTCTAATTGACAGATGTCAGTTCAAGTGCAATTTACAGTGTATATCCGTATTATAATTTTATTGGATTTATAGACTCTTTTCCAAGAAACCTTCGGTATGGAATTTGTAGAATATAGTACATGTTCGAGTTACAATTTTACTGGATGTATAGAATCTTTTCCAAGGAACTTTTGATATAGGATTTGTACAAAATACATAGAATTGACTATTTTACTAAAATAGTGGATGAAATAGCACTTTAACGGTAAGGGTAGGTAAAATATTACTTTAACAGCAAGGGTGCATAAAGTACTTATTTTTTTATTTTAATCTAATTAACCATATTGTAAACTTTGACGGTTTATGTTAAAAACAACTTCAATTGTGCTTACCATAAAAATCTGTTTTTAGAATAGAATCACAAAAAAAATTAAAATTGTAATATTATTTAATTTATAATTGATTTTTCTTATTTTTTTCTTTAAAATATACTAATAAAAAATAAAATTTTATATATGACTACCTACTGACTATAATATTTAATTATCGACTCTCAAAAAATACTTAATTTGCGATTTCATCGTTCCTCTCGTAAATATAATAAAATTTTAGGCAATCCGATGAGTAACAATAATCTAGAAAGAACTGTTGTAGGTAACTCTGTTGACAAAGTAAACAAATAATAATAATTTATTCAGCAGGGACAAAACCCAGTTACAAAGTAATAATAAAACATAAATAGCTAAAATAACTAAAAATAAGTACATCAATAATTGTAATGTAATTTAATAATGTTATGATAATAAATATGTTTTATTACATTTATTGTTGTAAATATTGCACATCACATAACCATCTGGGTGATTTTAATATCAGATTTGTTTTGGTTGACGGTATATGCAATAAGAAATTGTTGCGAGGACGCAGTCCGGGCAGGCGAAATGTGATAAATGGTATGGAGATGGATAATCAATTACTTTGTTATGTAAAGTTTTGAAAACAAAATTTATTACAATTTCTTTGTGTCTTATGTATGTTGCTTACAGATAACTCAAAAGAACAGAGTAGTAAGCTTATGCTGCCGAAACCATAGGTAAGTATTTCGCACATTTACGAGTGTAGCTCTCTCCGTACTTTACCTTACGAAAGTGTCTATAGTCCCGAACGCGGGATCGTTCAGAAAAATTAAAATCTCGAATAGGCGTGGTTTACGCAAATGATTTATATACAATTAAGATAGTGACTGCGATGTGACCTCTGAAGTAATTTAGTTAATAACGGATGTTATAGTGATACTACTTTCTGCGTGGGGAGATTACGTGTTGTGATAACTAATCACTGTCCACGTAAATTTGAGTGTACGCTTTAGTTATCGTTTGTTTAAAGTTATTGCTATAAAAGTTGCACGTCCAGATTGTTGCGATCAGGTACTCATTTTTTTTTTTGCACAAGTCCCGAACGTTTCTAGTACTAAACCACGCCTCATCGTGATTTAATTGGTTCCGCCTTCGGGACTCTAGCCAAGTCCTTGTCTGTCTTAAACCGGACCAAAGTAAAGAATTAAGATTCTAAAAGTGTGACTATAAATTATGCATAAGATATTGTTTCTTTCATATATTTTTATATTACATTGTACAGGGTGGAACAAATTCGAGCTCCTTATACAGTGGCGTAACTAGGAAAATCCACAGGCGGGTTTTTTTCTCAGTATAAAGGCGCCATAATAAATTCGTAATTTATTTAAAGTAAAATATAAAAAATCTGATGTGGCCAGCACATGACCTCCCGCCAATTCCATGTTTAAAATAGCAGTGAGCTTTAAGTAAAGTATCACTTCCGGTTGATCGTTTGTAAATAAAATCTAATTTGTTGTCCAATAAATAGAAAAGTCTGTAATACGAAATTTTAGATTATGTTTTATTGTTTTTCCTCAAAAATCTGTTAGAGCTCCAAATTAAGTAGGTATTACATACGATTTATCATATATGGTTAAATTCTAATATGTTGTTTCAAATTATATATGAGTTTTAAATATCAAGTTTGCATCATATTTCAATAGACTTTAAGGAAAAATCGTCACACGCATTCTTATAAAAATCAGCATCAACTTCTAGGTGCTTTAAAACGCAATCTTTGTAAATTCTTCGCCTTACATGATACATTTCGTAAATGTGTAGTTGTAAATAAATATTAATTTATAGTGCAGCAAAAATTATTGAAAAAGGCGCCAATATCTTGAAAATCTTCATAGGAGGGTGAGCGCACCCACCTAACGCCCCCTTAGTTACGTTAATGTCCTTATATGAAAAACTATTTTATTATGCATGCTAAAGAAAATTAATGTACCTAGGTCTTTATGGGCCAATTTTTTAAGACAACTTTAATAGGCATTACACAAATTTTCTATCGTCTTTCGTTTCTGACCTACAGGCTAAAATTTGTTTTTCGCTTATTTTGAAAATACCTCATATCTCGCATGCTATGAGAGATAAAGAAAAAATGTTTGGATATTTTTTATACTGTTTTTTACTTAGAATAACGTGGTGTAATTATATTTTTTCAAAACCTAATAATTCTCGAGATATAACACAAATAATATTTTTTAAATAAGAATATACGAGGTGTGGAAATTAGATAACGAGATTTGTTTTTTCCGGTTTCCCTGTAAATTTGGCAACATTGCAGGCTATGTCATATTAATTTGTCATCCTCCCTCCATCCACTGTTAAAATTTCAAGATAATTAGGCAAACCATTCGGCAGTAGTCTTTCATTGAAATTAACTACTTTCTCGTACTCCGCCGGAATTATGTTACTGTCAATATGAAATTCTGTGTGAAACTTAAAAAATCCGCTACAGAAATGTACGAATTGTTGAAGAATGTTTATGGTGATGAGGGTCTATCTAGTACTCAAGTTTTCCAGCAGTTTAGAAGATTTAAAGAAGATAGAATAGAGATCGTAGGCGATTAGCGCCTCGGCCGTGAACTGACATTGTTGGGGCATTTCGTTACCCAAGCATATTACAAGGTTTTGATAACCCTTCATGCAGAAAAAGAGCTGAAATGTGAGAAAACAGCTCATGGATTCTCCATGAAGACAACGCGCCGGAAGAAAACGTCCTGTCCGGCAAGACATTTTTGACGAAATACAAAATCACCGTGTTGGTACATCAATCGTACTCACTTGACCTAGGGCCATGTGACTTGCTTTTATTCCCAATTTGTAATTCTGCGTTAAAAGGCCCCCAATTCGGGGCCGAAATGTAGTTATAGAAAAAGCAGCAGAGCTTATTAACAACCTAAAAAATCTGTTGTGGCCAGCACAAGACCTCTCGCCATTTTCATATTAGGCTATATAAGTATTGTATTGCACTTCGCTTTCCAACCGTCGTTTTATAACAAAATCTTACAGAACATTACCCAAATATTGTTTCTTACTATATTTAGCATGTCTTCTGCACACATGTAATTCAAATTATATCTATTTTTCATTGTATGAGGAAGTTTCTAAATGTCAAATATTGTTCCAATTCATTAACCAGATTGGCGGTATTTCTGATAATATATGCATTTTACCACAATTTTACCTATAATTTCAAATATTTAATTAATAAAAGAATAAGAAAAGTTAAATATACTTCCCAGGAAAAGCTATCAGAATGTCACTAAAACTGTTGATATTTGACAATGACATATGTCATGTTATAAACATTGGAATTTGTCAACTGGTTTCCTTAGTGCCTTGGCCTCTGCGATTAGTATACTCTATAAATTATAGAGTCTTTATCTCTAAATCTATACAAGATATAATAAAATTTTTAAGTGTATTAGATGGAGAATTTTATGTTCTTCAATATTTAATAAAAAAAACTCCCAAAAAATTATATTTAGAAGAATTTTTCTAAGAAACTACTACTTCCGGTTGTTCAATTGTTACCAAAACCTTTTCAGCTCTTCCCAGGAATGTCAGATTGAGGAAACTGCAGTTAAATATTTTTTAAGTCTTATAGTTTTTGAGGAATCGTGACTACAACATCCAGACATACATACATACATACATACACACACACACACACACACACATACATCCACACACACACACACACAGACATCATTTTAAAAATGTTATAATCGGATTGTAGGGACCTTAAATCGTGCTTATTCAATAAAATCTGGATATGCGAATTTTAGCATGAATCCAATACCTCTCTTAGCGAGAGGTAAAAAAGGCCTGCAGGCATTGCTTCCAACAATGGAATATTCGCATCGGGCGGTGTAGGTTTTGGGGAGTAGTTGCACATTTTCCAATTTATTTTTTTTCTGAAAGAATTGTTCAAGTTATTCACTTTAATACAAATTTTATGTCTGGCAACTGTATATTTTTCAAAATATATTTTAAAAAAAAAAATCTTATTTCAAATTTTCCCGTGGTGACGAGTTTTATTAATACCAATCACAGTCTTTCTTGCCCTAGCGGTACACTCTCGGTTGTACACTCTGTACACAATACTACCATTTTTATTTGAAACGATTTATATGTTTGAGAGAAGCACTATTTCAAAAGAAATTATTCATTTTCACACAAATTCATTAGTTTCATTACCTTGTTTTAAATCTGCTGATATAGAAAAGAAAAATAAAATATGATTTTAACACGCAAAACATAGGTAATGTCACTAAAAATGACATATACATTCACTGGAGTATGCAGCCACCTGGTGGCAAAATGATGAAGTTGTCTATATAAGAATTAAATATCTTGAATATCTGGTATTCAAGTAAATAATTATAAAATATACGTACTATTAAATAATACTTTTGTATCTGTTATTTTTCTTTTAGAATTATACTGTAAATATTTGTATGATACAATAATATACCTACTAAACTATACACTGCTGAACCCCTATCTCTCGTATAAGCGGAAAGTATCCGGGCGATTAATATCTCCATCCTTTTCTAGCGTTTGGACACTCGTCTACAAGCGCATGCGCGCACAGGCGGTAGTCGTGACGGTAGGCGTCTTCGCGCTGCTTGAAAATCTTACATATGATTCATATGACATTTCAAAAATATTTGTTATAATTATAATTTTTTATATTAAATTATTTATTTAATAATGAAATAAATTAATCCCGGACATTCTGATTTTTCTCAAAAGAGAACACCTGCAGAAGATTAAGAAAATGAATTTCAGTATAAAAGGATAAAAGGTTAAAATTCCATTTGCAAAATTTGGAGAAAGATAATAGGGAACAACTGTTAAAGATTAGAAAGATATTTTATTGGAATATATGTAGGGTTCAAATTTTATAATTGGAGAAGAAGATTAGGGGATACCTGTATAAGATTAGAAAAATGAATTTCTATATAAAAGTAAAAGATTAAAATTCCATTTGGAGAAAGACAATAGGGAACACCAATAAAAGATTGGGAAAATCCGTTATTTGAATATCTGTATGGTTAAAGTTCTGTTTTTAGGGAAGAAAATGGAATGCCGTAATTGAAGTTTTTCATACTTAGTCGCGCATAAAAAAATATTTATTCATAATATTTAACAATTTATTTGAAATGTTTAATATTATAGCTTTATTCCTGTATAACATTATACATATATACCTTCATATTAATATTCAAGTGATTACAATGAGATGTAATATAAAAATGATAAAATAAAGATACACATAATTCATAAACACCTAATCATGTGGAAGAAGCATTCCCTCCAATTAATTTCCCTTTCTCTGAAACTTCAAACTTCTTGACCAATAGAATTATTGAATCAAATGCAGTTGGCGCATGCGCGCAAGGGAGGGTGTCCAAACCAGAAGAGTGCAGATATACTTAATGTTCCGGACATTTCCAGTGCGCTTTTCAGCAGTATATAGTTTAATAGGTATATTGATACAATTAAATATAATTCAACATCTTCGCTTTGTCGTGGTGTTCTAACAAGCTTGTATGAGTCATACAGACTTGGTCGAACTATATAATTATTAAAAGTCTACGTCACAAGAATTCCACCTCGAACTTTATTTATGGAAATTATGAATGAAAAGTTTTATATTTTCTAATAATTTTTACATTAATATGTTTAGAATTAGTTTATATTTCATAATTAATAGGAAAAAATAACATTTATTTTTTTCGCAACTACCCTATTGCCACACCTCGTATGTTGAAAATAGTCTCATCTTTTTACTTATTTTATAAACTTTTCAACGATTTATAAGAAGTCTACATTCTTTTGTTTTAAACATGAATAAAACTTGAATTATAAATCTTGTGGGGTGACAAAAAAATGAAATTTATTAAGAAACAAACGAAAAAATCAATAACACATCATTATTTGTTTATTTTATGCTATATTTTCATTATTTTTACTCATTTTCCTAATTTATATACTTTAGAGAGCATATTTTCCACATTCTTGGAATCGTGTGAAAGCCATCTACAACGCCGACAAAAAATAAATTAGCCAATCCGAATATAATTGACTAAAAAGAATTTTTAGAATATAATTAATAGATATATAATAATATATATTTGGTTGTAAAGCTTATACAGTAAAATTTTTGAAAGAAGTCCGATCAAGACCATCTACGAATTGCATCTATGAATTAAGATTTTATGCTGTCAAATTTAGTAGAGTCATTTACATAGTTTTTATGAGGCACACAAGATATTATGTACCCTCATAAAAACTAAGTAAAAGACACTACTAAATTTGACAGCACAAAATCTTAATTCAGAGATACAATTCGCAGATGGTCTTGATCGGACTTCTTTAAAAAATTTTACTGTACACTTTTTACCAAAGATTGGCGATGTATACATACTTACATTATATTGGCGCATATGTACAAAAATACACGAATAAATCAATTTTATCATTGACAAAAAAACATACTTAAATAGCTTTTTGAAGTTATTTTTATTAAATATAGTGATACGTAAAACATATTTATATAACCTTAAATTAAAAAAGAAAGTATTTACTAAATATTGATACAAATATAAACATAAGCTAGAATTAATCCAAGTGCAGTCAGTTTTGACTACAAACAATAAAAACATTATTTTAATCTGATAAACCGTAAACATTATTGTTTATACAACTGAGCTGAATAAGTTGAACACATATATACAGACAGATACATCATAGATATACACAAATATAAATAAATGCAAAAAAAATCATGCAAACTTTTGATTTAATCTAATGAACCCTGTAGATATATAAACAAAATAAACAAATGTAGTATTTTCAACATAAGTTACCATTTAAATAAAATTATGTTTGTGTTATATCTCGAGAAATATTAAGTTTTGCAAAAATCTAATTGCACCATGTTATTCTACGTAAACAACAGTATAAAAATTATCTTAACATTTTTTGCGTATCTCTCACAATAAGCGAGATACGAGGTATTTTCAAAATAAGCGAAAAACAAGTTTTAGCCTTTAGCTTAAAACCAAAAAATCTGTTGTGGCCAGTACAAGACCTCTCGCCATTTCCATATTAGGATATATAAGCATTGTATTGCACTTCGCTTTCGAACCGTCGTTTTATAACAAAAAATTACAGAACTTTACTCAAATATTGTTTTTTATTGTATTTAACATGTCTTCTGCACACATATAATTCTAATTATATCTATTTTTCATTGTATGAGGAAGTTTCTAAATAACAGAGATTCTTCCAATTCATTAACCAGATTGGCGGTATTTCTGATGGATATATACATTTTCCCACAATTTTACCTATAATTTCAAATATATAATTAATAAAACAATAAGAAAAGTTAAATATACTTCCCAGAAAAAGCTATCAGAATGTCACTAAAACTGCTGATATTTGACAATGACATGTGTCATGTTATAAACATTGGAATTTGTCAACTGGTTTCCTTAGTGCCTTGGCCTCTGCGATTAGTTTACTCTATAAATTGTATTAGATGAAGAATTTTATGTTCTTCAATATTTAATAAAAAAAACTCCCAAAATATTATATTTAGAAGAATCAAAACCTTTTCAGCTCTTTCCAGGAATGTCAGATTGAAGAAACTGCTGTTAAATATTTTTTAAGTCTTATAGTTTTTGAGGAATCGTCCCTCCAACATCCATACATACACACACACACATACACACACATACATACACACATACACACATCCACACACACACACACACACACACGCAGACATCATTTTAAAAATGTTATAATCGGATTCTAGGGACCTTAAATCGTGCTTATTCAATAAAATCTGGATATGCGAATTTTAGTATGAATCTGTTGTAAACTTACACGTCTGCACGCTTACCAGAATTTGCTAAGGTTCCTATATCATCTCAGGATTCTTCGGTTGCTTAGCTGAAATTGTAGGTTCGAACAAGCAAAGATTTGTTATTATTAAATAGTGTAGGTTTATTATATTATCGAGGATCTACATGAAGTCTTAGTTCTACGTCTTATACGAGTTGACGATGTTGTTACAACTCTATTCGAGTTGGCGATCTGCTTTCAACTCTATTCGAGTTGACGATCTGCTTTCAACTCTATTCGAGTTGACGATCTGCTTTCAACTAACTAACATATATTATATTCAAAATTGAACATAGTTCTCTCCGTCTGCCGTCGCTCATCCCCGCGTCCATACCATCAAGGCGTGGAAGGGAAAAAATGATGATTTAGGGCTTTTAGCGAGAGAACAAAGAAAGTCCCCTGTAAGTCATTTGAAATAAACAATTCTAAGAACGGATGTAGCGAATGCAGATTGAGCATGAACTAAGAACTTAAGGAGTGTAAAATGCTGAATTACGTCTGAAAGAATAGTGAAAAACAATCCTAAGAATTATAAAAGTCAAATACAAGGTGTTCTCACCCTTGCAACAAAGAAAGGTTAAAATATAATGATGTCATAAGCACGAGTGCAACTGTACTTAGAAATTTAGGTTCATACGAATGACAAATAACTAATACTCGGGATTTACATTATATTCAGCACTTTAAACTACTTTTACAACAAATAAAATACATAGTAACTTATCATAACTAAAATTGATTACATATATTGATTATTGATTAATGAATATTGATTGGTCTTAAATTATAAAAGGATGGACTTTACTACACCTCCCCACTAAGAACGAAAATTATAGCGAGGATTGCTATGATTTTCAGGTCTGATAACCATCTCCTCATCAACTATTAAGACTCGATTTCTAGTATCATTTCTGGGTGGTACTATAGGAGTGTTACATCTCCTTAGCTCTAAAGAAGAATCATTTTGATTTTCATTTATCGTACTTGCAGTTTGTCGTTCAATTGTTTCAGTTAAATCGATTTCAGGATTCGTAACTTGTCGACGAATTAAATTTGGAAAATAATATTTTAAAACAAAATAAATTGAAAAGCAAGAAATAATAAACAAAATTGTAGTAATTGTTGTTAATGAAATATGTAAAACTTTATGATTAGTATCTTCATCTATAAAATCGTTTTTCTCTTCATCTTGTAATTTGTCCAAATCGATACTTATTTTATCGAACAAATGATTTTCGCTTACTGTAATTATTTTATTATTGTTATAAGAAGGAAGAATTTTGGAGGTTGTGATTGTTGTCAAATTAAATATATTTGGAAAAGTTAATTGCGGAGTAAAGTCCATACTTATCATACTATTATTTCTAGAACTTATAGTGTTTATAATAACATTATTAGTAACTGCTGTGCA
The DNA here is from genome assembly GCA_943142095.1 of Ophonus ardosiacus. Classification (NCBI taxonomy): domain Eukaryota; kingdom Metazoa; phylum Arthropoda; class Insecta; order Coleoptera; family Carabidae; genus Ophonus; species Ophonus ardosiacus. Next base: position 22,230,695 of record OW964830.1, on the reverse strand, counting down.
TCCACTTTTAAGTGTAAATTTTCCAGTACCAAAAAGCTTGGCATTGGTTCTTACATTATTCTTACAGATTATATTTACATTTTCAGGCTCTGAATTTGTAAAAAGCCATGAGTTTACAGCAATCATTTGTATCCAAACGGTTTTATGTAAGGTCATTACCCTTTTATTACATGATTCTGGAAATAGTTTTGGTTCAATTAATAATTTTGCTTCACAGTTTCCATGACTGTGTACCATAGAAATAGGTTGTCCTTGTTTACATATATAATAATTTGATTTTAAAATAAATAGTTTGCATTGATGTTCTAAATATGTATCATCGCCCAAAAAGAAATGTTCTCTAATAGCATCTATAATTAAAAATGGTTTTTCAGGATAAATAAAAACGAAAGTATTTGTATTATTTAAAGAAATAGGTAAACTCGTTAATTTAATAACATCATATATTTTACCAGATACCAAAGGTATGTTTAAAATGAAATTTATTTTGTTATCAAAATAATAAATTGTTGGATCAATTAATGTATAGTAATGTTGCATATTTTCTTTAACTAATGGCATAGGAAAACTTGATCCATCTGGCAAATGACTTTGTACGTTCTTTAATTCATTAAATAATGTTATTGGGTCAAATACGTATGGATGTAATATGCCCTTTTGTGCTGAAGTAATTATGTCAACTAATTGAATCTGATGAATAGCGAACTGATCTATTAATAGTGTAATTAGGTTTAATATTTCATTTACCTTTTCAAATAATGTCCCTCTCTTCACATTATTAATTATTGTAAGTTCTAATTTCTTCATATATATTGAGGCTTGATTTAATTTATAAGTGACATTAGAAATATAATTTTGAAGATTATTAATTGATGACGAACTAACGTTTATTACTGATTTGACGATTGATGACTGTTCCTCAATGAGATGAATAAGATTCTTATCATCTTTTTCTAATTTAGAAATTTTGTTATTATAATATATTGCATCATCATCATCCAAAGTACCAAACAAACTTTTTGAAATTTTTCCTATCGCATCGAATAATGATCGTTTTTGTCTTTTATTGAAATTTTGATTTATGATATTATTTCGTTGCATTAATTCTCTGTAGATCGAATCATAATTGTTTAAAAATAGTTTACAATTTTGTAATTCGTTCGCTTCGATTGAAAAATTCTTAAATGTAGCACAAATATTTTGTAAGTCATTTAAATGATTTTGCACTTGTATACCTTGTTCTTCGTACGATTTTATATTTAGAAAAATTATAAATTGCCAATTATCGTTTGTTAGTTTTACCTGACCAAAGTTTTCGTAATATATACCAAGACCATTGTCGATTTTGGTAACATTATATAGTTTATGTGAGTTTCCGATGTAGAAGTTGGATAAGAATAAGAGAATGCTTACTATTAAGCAAAACCTGTAATTAATTAATTGATATTAATAATAGTATAAGTAGAATACAGCTTGTGGAATTTCGTTAAAAGAATGAAATCAAAATTTTAATTTGTAAAGTTTAAACGCAATGAATGTTACTTCTTACGTTTCCATCAAACATATGCCATGCTAGAAAAACATCAATGTGGACTATAATTTAAGTATGACTATATATTAGAAGGAATAATTGTAAGTTTTAATCAAAGTACTATGCAATACAAAATTGGAAAAGTATTATAATAGAATACAAAAATCAAAATATTAGGTAATAGGAATAAGTAGTAATAATATTACTAAAATAATAGAAAATGTAATGAATTGTATTGGTAATTATTCAAATATTAAAATATTGAATAATAATAAGTAATAATACTTTTTGTTAAGAATAAGAAAATGTAATGTAATGAATATATATATATTTTTTTTGTATTTTTAATAATAAAATATTGAATAATAATAAGTAATAATAATAAGCAATATTAATAATATGTAATAATAATAAAAACGTTAATAATGGATAATAATAATAAATGATAATAAAAGCAATAATAATAAGCGATGGTATCCAATAATACCAATTAACAATGTTGTGGTATAGTTGTGCTATTATTGAACAACTTAAAAAGAAGAGTATGGAGAAGGTTGGTAAATTAAGCAATAAATGCTTCCTATTTATAAACCCGGTCATAATGTTGGTATGACTTAATAAGTTGGAAAAATGTAATAAAATAAAATGGTTTAGGCCACGGTTTAAATCCGTAGTATGACATGCTATCATACGCCAGAATATGACCCATATGAAGAAAGATGCCCAAAACAAAAGTGTTGAGTTCCATAAAACTCTCAAGTACAAATTTGTCTTATGCCTTTATAGAAGAATATAGCACAGAGGCTATTTAGTGACAATAAAATTGTCATTCAAGTAGAAATTTATCTTATGCCTTTGTAAAAGGATATAGCACAGAGGCTATTTAGTGACAATAAAATTGTCATTCAAGTTGAAATTTATCTTATGCCTTTATAAAGCAGGTGGTGTAGAGGGTATATATATTATTTTTTTTTTTCACAACAAAATTTTTACTCAAGTAGAATTTCAAAATGTGAGAAATTGGTGGAGAAGCGCTTTTAATAACAAAATTGTTACTCAAGTGGAATTTCAAAGCGTGAGAAATTGGTGGAGAAGCGCTTTTAATAACAAAATTATTACTCAAGTAGAATTTCAAAATGTGAGAAATTGGTGGAAAAGTGGAAAAATGGAAAAAATAAGAAAAATACCGATTTTTCGGCGTAGGGCCCTAGTACCTTGCGCCCAGGACCCTATATTCACGGAGTTGTCACCCTCGTGCCCCGCGGCAGATTTTAATCACGGCCTGCCGGGATGAGACTAGCATTTCCTCTATCTCGATGGTATGGTTATACCGCCATTAGTCGGATAAAACAAAACGAAATAATAAAAAAAAATATAAAATATTGATGATATAAAATATTAAATAAAATTTTGTAAAGTTAAAATTTTCAGTAATATATTTCATTTTACTCATGGTATAATTTCAATCGGTTATTGTGAATTTTGACTGGTTTATTTCTAATTAGAATTACCGAATTCACCCCTTCAAGTTCAATGACCTCATAAGGACCGTTCCATATTGTTGATAGTTTTTTAGATCTACCCTTTTTGAAATCTTCTCTCCGTACTAAAACCTTATCTCCAACTTTAAATTTGACATCGTTTACATTTTTATCATAATAATCTTTTGACTTCTCTTTCTTTTCTAATAGTTTATCTCTAGCAATTTTATGACTATGTTGTAATCTAGCTTTTAATTCATTTGAATAGTGTTCATAATTATACATTAATTCAGGCTCTCTTTTTACTGAGCTAGGTAATTCTGCTTTATATCCGTATATTAATTCAAATGGTGTGTAACCTGTACTTGTATGTGGTGTAGTATTATAACAAAATGTAGCATAAGGTAACCAAATGTCCCATTGATTTGGATCTTTATCTATAAAAGTTCTTAAATATTCTCCTAATGATCTATGATATCTTTCAATTTGCCCATTAGATTGTGGGTGATGAGCAGTAGTTTGAATTTTCTTAATGTTTAACAATTTGCAAACTGACTTAAATACTTCGCTTAATAAATTTGCGCCTTGATCTGTTAAAATAGTTTTAGGCGTACCATGTAAACATATAATCTTAGTTACTAAATTTTCTGCAATCGTATTTGCTTCTTGATTAGGTATAGGTATCGCATGTGTAAATTTTGTTAGATCATCTTGTAAAGTTAATATATATTTATTTCCGTTTTCCGTTACGGGTTGTATCGGACCGACAATGTCTAAAGATAATTTTTCAAAAGGTTTGGAAGATGTAGTTGTAATTATCATAGGTGCTTTAATCTTTTTACTAATTTTTTGTTTCTGACAGGTGGGACAACTTTTTACGTAAGCTTTAATATCATTAAATATACCAGGCCAATTGTAATTTGATCTAATTCGTTTAAATGTTCTGTTAACCCCCTGATGACCTCCTATCGGAGTATCATGATATTCCTTAATTATTTTTATAATGTCATCTCGCGACAAACTTTCCTGAATACCTCTCTGTGTATATACGCTTATCATAATTTCAGTACCTTTAAAGATATAACGTAACATCATTCTAACATTTTCCCATTTTAGTCTATCTAATCCACATCCTATCATAGGAATAGCTAATTTAGTTATATTATTTAAAATACAAAATTCTTTCAAGTTTAATAAGGTAAAATAAATATCTTTATAGGTTGGTTTGTCATAATAATTTTCCTTCGTAATTAAATATAGTATATAACGTTCATCTTCTTTGACATATAAAATTTTAAATAATTCAGGTCCTTGACCTCTTAATTCCTCTACATTATTAAATTTTTCCTTGAAATCTTTCGCTATACCTGCACTCATTTCTAAATCTTTACTAACACAATAAGCTAATGAAAAATCTTGTGGTGTATTAAATAAATTATCATTTAATTCGGTTAAATTTGGATTAGTTATTATTGAATTTTCTCTATCATATAAATATTTTTCGTATAAAGTCTCATAATTTTCGTAATTAATATTAACCAAACAAATCCTACTTAAAGCGTCGGCATTTGCATTTGCCTTTCCTGATTTATGAACAATTTTAAATTCGAATTCTTCTAATTTCAATCTCCATCGCATTAATCTAGAACCAGGATCTTTCATATTAAATAACCAAATAAGAGGTTTATGATCTGTCACAATTGTAAATTTACGTCCATAAAGATAACACCGAAAATGTTTTACTCCCCAAACTATAGCACATAATTCCTTTTCAATTGTAGAATAATTAATTTCCGCATTATTAAAACATTTACTAGCATACGCTATTGGTAAATCTTTGCCAATTTCTCCCTGTGATAAAACTGATCCCATCGAATATTGACTTGCATCGGTCGTTAAAATAAATTCCTTTTCAAAATTTGGGAATTGTAAAATAGGTGGATTAATAATTTTTTCTTTTAATAAATTAAATGCTTCGTTGCATTGTGCTGTCCAAACAAACTCTTCTGTTCTTTTTAATAAATTTGTTAACGGCTTTGCTATTTTCGAAAATTCAGGTATAAATCGTCTATAATATCCTACTAAACCAAGAAATGACTTGATATCCTTTTGACAATTTGGAATTTTGACATTTTGAACACTCGAAACTTTACTCGGATCGGGTTTGATACCGTCTTCTGTAATTATATGGCCTAAATAAATTATCTCTTTTCTCAAGAATTCACATTTATCTGGTTGCAATTTTAATTTATGTTCTCGCAATCTTTTAAATACTTCTAATAATTTTGCATTATGATCCTCTAGACTTTTACCGTAAATTACTATGTCATCTAAATATACTAAACATTTAATTCCTTGTAATCCTGTTAAAACATGGTTCATTAATCTTTGAAAACTTGCAGGAGCTCCTTTTAAACCCATTGGCATCCTTTTATACTGATAATGTCCCGTCGCAGTACTAAACGCTGTTTTCTCTTTATCTTCTTCCGATAATAATAATTGATGAAAACCACTTGACAAATCTAAGGTGGTAAATACTTTTGAACTTCCTAATTGATCTAATATATCGGTTATATTTGGTAACGGGAAAGCATCGCCTACGGTTAAATCATTTAATTTTCTGAAATCTACTACTACGCGCCATTTTTGTTTCCCGCTTGAATCAATCTTTTTCGGTACAATTAGCAAAGGTGCATTCCAAGGACTTACTGAAGGTTCAATAATATCGTCTTTTAACATTTCATTAATTTGTTTATTCACTTCTTCCTTTTGTTTTTCGGGTAATCTATAAGGTTTAACTTGAATAGGCGGTGTATTTAATACTGTTGGAATATTATGTTTTATCGTATCTGTATACGTCAACTTATCAAATTCTGGCATGTGAAATATGTCATTATACTTTTTACAAATATCAATTATTGACTCACTTTCCTCTTTATTTAAATGATCTATTTGTATCTTGTCTACTAAACTCCTTAATCTTTCATAAGAACAATTATTATCAATATTAACAATCTCGTAATCACATAAATCTTCAAAAATAACATCATCATGATTAAATTCAACATTTTCTTCATTATTATTTAAGACATTTATATAGACGCTTCCATTATTTGGCCTCACTAAACAATTACTTATATAAACTCCGTTATCTAATTCTCTTGATAAACATATCGCGTCATTTATTTTATTTGTACCCACTTTCAATAATACTTCACTACGCGGTGGTAAAATCGACACATTATTACTTGCAAAAAACTGCCATTGTATAAATTCATTATCAATATAAAAACTCAATTCTTTATTACCATAATCTACATTTACTTTAAACTGATCCATAAAATCTTTTCCTAAAATTCCATCATTCTTTATAGGAAAACTACTTGGTACAACATGAAATTGATGTGAAATAATAAAATCATTTACTTTAATCTTTAACTCGCATACGCCTAATGAAAAAGTATTTCCCTCTGTAACTCCTCTTATCTCAGCTTTAAAATCTCTATTTATAAAAACATCACTTCTTAAACATTCATCTTTAATTATACATACATCTGCACCTGTATCAATTAATAAATTTGTAAGCTCATTTTTCGTATCTAAACTCTTTACGTATACGCTATCTGGACTTAAATCTTCTTGCATTGAGATAGTATAAATTTTCTTCAAGTTTTCATTTTGTGAGAGCGGATAATTTAAATCTGCCCGTCGGGTGACGCTCCGCTGATAGACGCCCCCTGGGTATTCTCGTTTTTTGGATTTTGAGATAACATACGCACATTAGCCTTATGCTGACTATTCAAATTTTGATTGTTTCGATTTTGATAGTTATTTAAATTGGAAAATTTATTAGGGTTTGAATTGTGATTAGAATAATTTGGGTTACGATTTGTATTTTGAGAATAAGTCACGTTCCTATTCGTGTTTACATATCTCGACTGATTGTTTTGTATATTTGAATTATATCTCTGATTTCTTTGTTCGATATTTTGCTTTTTAAAACAACTATTAATTTGATGTCCTATTTTATGACAAAATGAACATGTAATGACATTTACATTTCTATTTGGAATATTTGGGAAAAATGATTGATTTTGTCTACATTTATTAGCTGTATGACCCAGTTTCTTACATTTGTAACATCGATTACTTGAATTTTGCTGAAAATTACTATTAGATTTTTGTAAACGCTTATTTTTCAAAATTCTCTCCTCCTCAATAGCACATTCAACAGCATCGTTGAAATTATTGAATCGACTCGCTTTTACTATTGTTTTTATTGGTTCAAATAAACCTTCTTGGAAAGCTTTTAAACATAATTTTGAATTTAAACTAGTTATTACATTCGTGGCTCCTTGACCTTCGCTGGCAATAGACGCGTCAGTGAGATCGGAAGTTAATCGTTCTAATCTATTGGCATATTCTCTGATTGGTTCATTATAATTAATTTTACTATTAATTAATTCTGATTGTATTTGTGCTATCGTTCTTTTTTCTAAAAATTGATTTTGTAATTCTGTTTTTAAATTAACCCATTCATTAAATTCTTTATATTTAATTATATTATAAGCCAGACCTGTTAACTTTGTTTTTACAATATCTAAAAATTGAACTGCTTGAACATTAGTTGTAGCTGTTGCTCTAACAATATCACAGCAAGTTAAAAACCTGTGTAAATTTTGACGGTTCCCGTCGAATTCGGGAATCATTCTTAAAGCGTTTTCAACTGTAAAACTCATTGCTTCTCTATAAATTAAATTAATATATTCCTCAAAATCAGTACCAAAAATATGAAAAATATCACCAGACATAAAAATATCTTAAAATTACTTACATTTGCACTAGTTTCACTTTGCACTTTCACTTATCACTGATCACTCTGCAACTGATGATTGATGAAACTTGAAATTCACGACGATCTCTGAAGAATTGGAGTTGTTTTCGACGACTCAGGAACTTATGTTGGTCTCACACGACACTCTGGAACCTGGAACTGCTGATCATCTCTGGATACTGGACCCCAAAATTGTAGAATATCTCGAAACTCAAGAGTTTATAACTCAAAAGTTTAGATGTTGTGAGTTGTGGTTTAACACTTTAATTTTAAAACCAAACACTGATTTATTTAACGTTCATCCGCACGGTAGAATTTATAATCTTGCCGCAATAACGAATGTCTTGCTTGAATCAATACCGACACACCTGACACCAAATTTATCTGTTGTAAACTTACACGTCTGCACGCTTACCAGAATTTGCTAAGGTTCCTATATCATCTCAGGATTCTTCGGTTGCTTAGCTGAAATTGTAGGTTCGAACAAGCAAAGATTTGTTATTATTAAATAGTGTAGGTTTATTATATTATCGAGGATCTACATGAAGTCTTAGTTCTACGTCTTATACGAGTTGACGATGTTGTTACAACTCTATTCGAGTTGGCGATCTGCTTTCAACTCTATTCGAGTTGACGATCTGCTTTCAACTCTATTCGAGTTGACGATCTGCTTTCAACTAACTAACATATATTATATTCAAAATTGAACATAGTTCTCTCCGTCTGCCGTCGCTCATCCCCGCGTCCATACCATCAAGGCGTGGAAGGGAAAAAATGATGATTTAGGGCTTTTAGCGAGAGAACAAAGAAAGTCCCCTGTAAGTCATTTGAAATAAACAATTCTAAGAACGGATGTAGCGAATGCAGATTGAGCATGAACTAAGAACTTAAGGAGTGTAAAATGCTGAATTACGTCTGAAAGAATAGTGAAAAACAATCCTAAGAATTATAAAAGTCAAATACAAGGTGTTCTCACCCTTGCAACAAAGAAAGGTTAAAATATAATGATGTCATAAGCACGAGTGCAACTGTACTTAGAAATTTAGGTTCATACGAATGACAAATAACTAATACTCGGGATTTACATTATATTCAGCACTTTAAACTACTTTTACAACAAATAAAATACATAGTAACTTATCATAACTAAAATTGATTACATATATTGATTATTGATTAATGAATATTGATTGGTCTTAAATTATAAAAGGATGGACTTTACTACAAATCCATTACCTCTCTTAGCGAGAGGTAAAAACGATAGAAAATTCCTGTGGTATTTTTTAAGTCTTATAGTTTTTGAGGAATCGTCCCTCCAACATCCATACATACACACACACACATACACACACATACATACACACATACACACATCCACACACACACACACACACACACACGCAGACATCATTTTAAAAATGTTATAATCGGATTCTAGGGACCTTAAATCGTGCTTATTCAATAAAATCTGGATATGCGAATTTTAGTATGAATCCATTACCTCTCTTAGCGAGAGGTAAAAACGATAGAAAATTCCTGTGGTATCTATTAAAGTTGTCTCAAAAAGTTGGCCTATAAAGGCTTACATCAATTTTCTGTAGCGTGAAGAATAAGAAAGTTTTTCATATAAGAATCTCGAATTTTTTGCACCTTTGAGTTGCGAAAAAAATTATATGCGATAGCACGATCACAAGAGAGAAATAATAATAGAATTCTATGTAAATGATTATTTGTACGTATGTATATCCTAGATTTCCAAAGTCTTTAGCGCGTTTACTTTATGTACTTATTACATCCTGTCATTGGTCTTTTCTCCACCTCCGCCATTCTTAAATTTCATTATTTTTGATTTTTTTATATTAAGGGACATTTTCATTTTCAATAGCTACTGATTTCATTAACTCTTCAGTTTTAAAATTACTTATTATACACAAAAATTAATATTTTTAGTAATAAATGAGTTTCCTTAAACCATAGTGGTCTATTTTATTTTTTACCCGAAAACTTATGTGACACATGTTATATAGGTACGTCATCTAATATTCATGAATATAATTTCATAACCTATCAAATATTTAACTAGACTAAATATTGGGCCTCGCCCAACGGTTTGAAAAACGCTTCAAGCTTCAAAACGTTGTAATTCCTGCTGTCATTTTAAAGTCGTTATTTGTTACTTGTTCTTATGTGTATATTATAATTTTGTAGTATTAGTTACGTAAGTAATATGAATAAAAGTACCTATTGTTGCATATCAAGTTTTTATCCTCAAAATATGTAGGTACTATTGCGGCCAAAAAAATGGAAACACCTATTTTTATCTCTCGCTAAGAGAGGTATTGGATTCATGCTAAAATTCGCATATCCAGATTTTATTGAATAAGCACGATTTAAGGTCCCTAGAATCCGATTATAACATTTTTAAAATTATGTCTGTGTGTGTATGTGTGTATGTATGTGTGTCTGGATGTTGGAGGGACGATTCCTCAAAAACTATAAGACTTAAAAAATATTTAACTGCAGTTTCCTCAATCTGATATTCCTGGGAAGAGCTGAAAAGGTTTTAGTAACAATTGGACAACCGGAAGTAGTAGTTTCTTACAAAAATTTTTCTAAATATAATTTTTTGGAAATTTTTGTTATTACAAATATTGAAGAACAAAATTCTCCATCTAATACACTTAAAATTTTTATTATATCTTGTATAGATTTAGAGATAAAGACACTATAATATATAGAACATTCTAATCGCAGAGGCTAAGGCACTAAGGAAACCACTTGACAAATTCAAATGTTTATAACATAGTTTGTAAATGACACATGTCAGTGTCAAAAATCAACAGTTTTAGTGACATTCTGATAGCTTTTTCTGGGAAGTATATTTAATCTTTCTTATTATTTTATTAATGAAATATTTGAAATTATGGTAGAATGCATATATCTATCAGAAATACCGCCAATCTACATAGTTAATGAATTGGAAGAATCTCTGACAAATAGGAACTTTCTCATACAATGAAAAATAGATATAATTAGAATTATATGTGTGCAGAAGACATGTTAAATATAATAAAAAAACAATATTTGGGTAAAGTTCTGTATTTTTTTTTTTATAAATCGACGCATCGATAGAGAAGTACAATACAATACTTATATTTTTTATTTTTGTAATTCAGTCTTTGTCAGGATATTCAAACATAGGCGTCGTAAATTTTCTGTAATTATTTACATAAATGTCAGTGTCACATTAAATGAAAATAATTTGAAAGCACTAAAATGCCCCGACATTTGAATGAAAACGAAAAGACGAGTCCCCATAAAATATTAATTCTTTGTTTTTGATTTTTTGGATTATAATTTTGAGTTCACCGTTTTTCATTTTATTTTATTTTTCATATAAGTAATACACGTTTCTCTTTCTCTGTTTTGATTAAATTATTTAATTAGTAAAATAAAAAAAGTAAATAAAAACAGTTTTATTGATTTCATAATGAAACGCCACTGCTTGTGTGACATTATTTGATATCATTTTGACATGGAAGTCAAATTACAATGTTAGAAATTCATAAAAACAGCTAACTAGATAAACGTAGAACGTAGGTGTTTCCATTGTTTTGGCCGCAATTGTACCTACCTACTTATGTGCATAATATCTTTTTTTGCATGATCGCCTTATGTGACATTCCTTAGATCATAATAGAGAATAGAGAAAAATTACTGAAAATTATATTCATCACAAAGATTATTGTAAGAGTAGTAATGACTATTAAATTTTAACAACGTACCTACTCTTGAAATAGACTTGCTCTTTGAATTTCTTTTATTTCTTAATCTAATGAGATTGCATTCAGTACAATAAAATAGTTTAGTGTTACTTCATTCCATCTAAGTGAAATTTTACTCTCGGAAAAGTTCATTGGTAAAATTAGCAGAGTGACTGATGTGATAGGTCGTGACGTGTTTCTGACATGAAATGAAGTAGAGGTGGTAGTTAAATTAAGCTCCCTTAATATATCAGCACATATCTCTAAATGTAAGTGAAGTGAATACATATACGAGTAATAATGAGTAGTCTAAGCCAGTTAAACAATTTGATAAAGTATCATTTAACTTTGCACCATTTAAATAAAGAAGATCAGTTATGGAGAATTCAAGATTCTCCTACTGAAGGTCGAGGGATATTCGCAAATCGAGACATTAATCCAGGAGAAACTATTTTCACTGATCATCCGATTTTGATGGGTCCTCGTTCAGGAAATAATTTCACTTTACATTGCGTTGTTTGTTGTAATTTAAATAACTTACACGCTTGCACAAAAGGTTGTGGCCTACCTACATGCTCGCTTCAATGTGAAAATAGCATTGAGCATGTAAGAGAATGTGAATTAATTAGAAAATTAAGTAAGAAATTTTTTCCTGAAATATCTTCAGAAATATTTAGATGTCTTTCACCTTTACGAGTATTTTTGATAAACGAAAAATTGCAAGAGTTATTAAAATTTTTAACTTATCATACAAGTATTATTCATGGAAATGAAGTTGATCTAATTAAAGAAAAAATTAATTTGGGCGAAACTGAAGAGCATTTCTTAAAATTAATTTGCTCTATTTTAGACACAAATACTTTTGCTACAGTAGTGCGAATAAATGATTTACAGATTAGTGTTAGGGCTTTATATCCCCTGAGTGCGTTTTTAAATCATTCTTGTTGTCCAAATGTAACGCATTTATATAATAACAAACAACAAATGATTGTCAAAGCTGCTGTATTTATTCCAAAAGATGCAGAACTTTTTATAACGTACACAAGCCTTCTTTGGGGAACATCATTACGAAGATTAACGCAATATGTCACAAAACATTTCTGGTGTCAGTGTTTACGATGTAAAGACCCAAAAGAATTCGGTTCTTGTTTAAGTGGATTAAAATGTATCTCGAAAGATTGTCAAGGAATCATCTATCCTGTAGATCCCCTAGACAATTTTAGCGACTGGAAATGTGAGAATTGCCATTCCATTAGTACATATAATACAGTTGGAACGGTACATAGCGAATTGGGTAATTTTCTGAGGAGTGTAGGAACGAAGGATATAAAACAGTTAATTATATTAATAAAAGAAGAATTAGCAAAACGTGTGCCACCCAAAAACCATGTTAATTTTGAAGTAAAGGTTAAAGTAATTTGGAGCCTAGGAAGTAATTCTAATTATCTTTGGAAAGGTAAGATAAATGGATTTCTAGCATTTAAATATGTGAAATATATTTTACCAACAAAATAAATGCACGAGTATAAATATGATTGATTAGGTTAGGTTAACTTAATACCAGTGTATCACGATCAAGTAAACATTAAGGCTAGGAACAAACGAGGCGGCATTTTGTCGAGTCGGTGACCGACTCGACCTATCGTCCCTTACTCCCATACATTCGAATGGCGGCGAGCCAAGTGGGCCGCCGATTCAAGTTAGGAAATCCTCCCGATTTACAAGCGACTTGGCCACCGACACGATTGATGCCGCTTCGTGTGTTTTGTTTTGAAACTGTCAATGTGGTACCGCCGACCGACTCGTGCCTTCATCTGTCGAGTCAATCCCTTGTTCCTAGCCTTCATTATGTAAACAGCATGTCCTATTCCTTTTCGCACATAGTTTCTCCTCTACGTTCCTATGCTCAGCATCAATATATTGTGAATAAATACGTGGTTAAATTCTAATTATACTCGTATTCTACCTGAACACACGCACCCGTAATAGCAATGTATTTTATTGGTAGTCATGGGTCACGGTAATTAGTTAGTTAGGGTGACCACATTTTTGAGTAAATGTTTTTAAGATAGACTGATATTACTTGACTGTGAAAATCCGAAGGTGCTATGTTAAGAATGGCTGAATTAGTAACATATTATTATAGTGAAAGATAAAGATATTCCTGAATTTCAGTTAACTTTTTTAACATACCCAAATAGTTTCGACACCACATGACATGTGTTTTCTTCAGGGGCAAAATTTACAGAAAAAGTAGATTTTATACAATAAATTTTCTTAAAAGTTTATAATAATGTTGAAAGAAGTGAAAAAGTTTTATAAAAAATTTTGTCCAAAAAAGAACAATATTTTTACAGTTAAATAAATTTAACAAAGTCAACAATAAATTTAACTGTAAAAGCTTGTTCGTTTTTGGACAATTTTTTTTTATAAAATCATAATTTCCATGTACTATAATTCTACATCACACAGCTTTTTCACTGTTTTCTATATTATTTATAAACTTTTTATTGTAATTTAGTGTATAATATCTATACATTTTCTGTAAATTTACCCCCTGAAGAAGACATATGTGGTGTCGAAACTACCAAAGGTAGCGAGAGGTAAAACTTGTTCGCGGTGCTGTTATGAATCCGTTAGAGTATCTAGTTATTTTACCAAATCGTTCCACACAGTTCTATATGATTTTTATAATTTTATATGATGTATTATGTATGTACTTATTAAAAGTAATTAATTTTTATTTTCATCTATGTAACTTTTTTTAAGAGAAAAGCCTAGAATGCATTGTGAGAATACAAATGTAAATGTACTCCTAAATGATGTTTATTCATTCATTTGAAACATTTTTCTTATCTGTGTTTTTCATTTATCCGTCATGCACGAACACTGATAATCGAAATGCTACTGTACTAAACAAATTGTAGTCAAATTAACTAAACAAATTCTACTAATCTGATTCATTACATGATCTACTATGGTGATTTAATTAAATTTTTAAATTTGTAAAAACAAAATATAATAAAATTAAAGACAAAATAAGATAAAATGACTACATTTATACCGATCATAACATTAACTAAAAATATATTTATTTTATCTAATTAATAAGATAAATTATCAAAAATTGTAGAAAAAAATATCTGTTGTGGCCAGCACAAGACCTCTCGCCATTTCCATATTAGGCTATATATAAGTATAGTATTGCACTTCGATATCGAATAGTCGTTTTTTAACAAAAAATTACAGAACTTTGCCCAACTATTGTTTTTTATTGTATTTAACATGTCTTCTGCACACATATAATTCTAATTATATATATTTTTCATTGTATGAGGAAGTTCCTAAATGTCAGAGATTCTACCAATTGGCGGTATTTCTAATGGATATATGCATTTTAACTATAATTTCAAATATTTAATTAATAAAACAATAAGAAAGATTAAATGTACTTCCCAGAAAAAGCTTTCAGAATGTCACTAAAACTGTTGACTTTTGACACTGACATCTGTCATTTACAAACTATGTTATAAATATTACTATGTTATAAACATTTGAATTTGTCAACTGGTTTCCTTAGGGCCTTAGCCTCTGCGATGTATTACATTAGGTTTTTCTATATATTATAGTGTCTTTATTTTATGTTCTTCAATATTTGTAATAACAAAAATTTCCAAAAAATTATATTTAGAAGATTTTTTAAGGAAACTATTACTTTCGGTTGTCCAATTGTTACCAAAATCTAATCAGCTCTTCCCTGGAATGACAGATTGAGGAAAGTGCAGTTAAATATTTTTAAAGTCTTATAGTATTTGATAAACCCTGGCTCCAACATCCACACACACACACGCGCGCGCGCACACACACACACACACACACACACACACACACACACACACATACACATACGGACTTCATCGTAAAAAATGTTATAATCGGATTCTAGGGACGCTAAAACGTACTTATACATCTGGATATGCGATCTTTAGCATGATTCCAATACCTTCTTAGTGAGAGGTAAAAATAGTGAAGCTAAAATATGGTAAAATTAAATAAGATAATTAAAAGTAATAATTTGTATATTTAAATTGACGATTTTATACAATATATTTATTATCTATTTCGAATTAGTTAAAATTCTACAGTAAGACTTGCATATTATACTGTATTATTAGACATATTGCCTGATAAAATAATATCTAATTAAAATTAGACAAAATTTCAATTTTTTGTGTATACCCACACAATAATTAGAAGACTGATTTTTAAATATACTAATCCTACTCTGTTTGGTGGAAAGAGAATCTCCAGCTGATATGATAGCTTCCATTATTATTAAAGTACAACATCTTGATACATACCTAAACTATAATTTTGCACTTTTAACCGAATTTCTCACGTTAACATAGTATGTATATATTTGTACCAAGTCTTTTTTAGATTTGTCAATGGAGAATCTACATCTTAAAGAAAAGTTATGTGTAGAAGTACTTGAAGTTTTAAGTCAATTGAAATTAGGAGTATGTAAAATGCGTGGGCTTATTTTATATGAATTATATCGAACCAGATTCGAAAAATATAAGAGAACCATAACGGATGTTGAAAATAAGGAGGTTTGTATGCATGTAATTTAATGGCTATTATTTAATGGGTCAATATCTTTTAAACATTTATAATCAGTATTTATAATAAAAAATTAGTACGTAACTAGAATGGTGCGAACGGATTTGTGAGACATATCCAAATCCTGAGCCATCTCTCTTAAACTTGAATGACGATTTTCCGTAACTATTTACTTCAATTTGTTAATGTTTTCGTCAGTTGGGAATACGTTGAAGATCGACCGGAACGAGTTTCGGTCTTTTCGAATGCTTTATACTTTATATCACTCGTACGCTCGTGTTTTCGATTAAGCTGACACATGTTAAGGGAGTATCACACGTAAGCACATACACGCAACTTGTCATAGATTTTCTGCAACTTTGTCTATTTCATGCAACTTTTTGCGTATGATGAGAGACTGTTTTCATGCAACTAGTTTACGAACATGTTTGAAAACTTCGTAGACAAGTTGCAGATACGTGCGTACAACGATGTACGCATGCCCGGTTGAACTTAGTCCCTAAATAGACGTGATGATATTTTGTTTCGTTTTGATGTTATTGATGTGAAATTTTAAAATGTGTTCAGACAATTTGGATATATACTTGGAAACAATGATTAATTTAATTGGAGATGTTTCCAGGTCGGGATATAAGACCTGTAGAAAAACGTTACCAACCTTAAATGTAAATGTAAATTACCTAAAATATACGTAAAATTGCGCAGGTGTGATAACAAGAGTTGTGTATTTTGAAAAGTTGCGTCAAATCAGTTGCAGGTACCTGCGTACATGTGATACCCGCTTTAGGCTCCAACATTTTCAATGATTCAGCAGAAGAAATTTTATTGACAACACAAAATTTGAGGCTAACGATTTGTTTAATATTTTTTATCCATTTCAAAAATCACAGAGCATGTTTTTTAAAGGGCATTTTCTTATTTGAAATGATTATCAATAACACCTGTAAATTCTTCAAAAAATAAGTCTTTAATAATAATAATAAAACAACAGAATGACGTCACTTGACCAAATGAACCCGAAAATGCGCTCTTAAATTCCGTGAAATGAGGCAGTCGCCCCAGTCGTCTGACTGTCTCGTGCCACCGTCCAGCCCTGTTGACTAAGGTCCGGAATATCTCTCCAATATGAGGCTAAGGCTGACTCCTATTAATTTTTAGTTTCCTTATTTGTATGGCTTTTCAAAAGTACACAAGAAGGTTTAGGCTCGTAAAATGATAATTTGGCTTCCTTTTTAGTGAGTTCATCTGCTTTTTCATTGCCTAGAACTCCCTCACGTCCCGTCCCACGCCCAAAGTGATTTGTTTGTGTTTGGCTTTGACTCACAAGTTAAGGCACCTAGTCTGACATATGTCCATATTGCCTACAGTAAATTTACTTATTTGAAGACAATTACTATCTCCTTTAATAACGGAGATAATTGCTGGTTCATCCTCGTGTGATCATCCTATAGTTGTAGTGAACATTTATTTTTTGGAAATAATTGTTTCATATGATTGTTTTTCATATTTTCAGTTGGAGGAAAATAAACTTTTACTAAAAGAAGCAGCTGAAATATTAGAAAATGATGTCTGTGCTCCACCAGAAATTGAGGATTATTTAAAATCTAAAATGTAATTATAAATATATTTGAAATGGAACTATGAATGATGATTGTTACACGAATAAAGTCTTTTGAAGATAAGTGTGTCTTCCTTTGCTTTCCTTATTTAAGGTCTGTTAAACATCTTTGAAATGTGAAGTACAATAAAATTTCACTATGTACCTACTTATATTATATTACTTACTAAACCAGTTTAAAGAGCCAAGAATATCGCATGAATTCATATTTCAAGCGCATTGTACAGTAAACATTCTAAGATGTACAGTCCAGAATATTTGTGTTTGTGGCATATACTAGATTATTCGCATAAGATATTATTAGGATTATGTATTTCAATATTTGGTAAGTAGCATAGTTCTATAAATGTTTTCGGTGTAATTTCCTGATTTTAATATAACAAGTAAACATTAAATTTCAGAAATATAAAATTAAATTCATTATGTACATGTAAATAATTAAGTGTTAAAAGTTACTCGAAATCTGCGTCATACATCATTTTTATTCTTAAAATCCGACGTTTAGGTATATACTTATACCTTTATCATGGTCCAAAAAGCACACACACACACACACACACACACACACCCATACAGACCTTGCAGTATCATAAACATAAATTCATGTACAGTTAAACTTTTCTATAGCGGACACCCACAGGACAAAAAAAAAATGTCCGTTATAGAGAGGTGTCCGTTGCGGAGGGGTCGCACAAAAATTTAAAAATAAGACTGTTAAACGTTCTTTAGCATCTTTTCCTTTTTGTCCGGCAATGTTTGATAAAATAGGCCAATCTCGTCGGCTTTTATTTCTTCGTACTTCGTACCCTCTTAATACGTCAGCTAATTTCGATTGCCACTCATTCACAGTTTCAATATTAATAGAAGCTGACTTTCCATAAATTGATTTGAAAACGATCACATTAAGTCGCACTTTGAAGTGATCCAACCAGCCGCATTGAAGTTATGGGCACCTTTTTCTTTAACATTGGTCCAGACACAAGCATATTTTACTCCGAAGTCGGTTGAACCACTCTAAAATAACTTTATCAATAATCTCACCTGAGCCTGCTCTCTGAAACCGGCTACTGGTTAGTGTTTTGTGTCCGTTATGAAGGGGTTTTATCATGTCGCGGGGTTATCGTATTGTTTACCACGTCGCGGGGTTATCATATTGGTGTCCATGTCCGCTATACAGGGGTTCAAAATTACATATTTCCCTATCTTCCAGCCGGGACAAAAAAAAAAAAAAAAATGTTCGGTAAGAGGGGTACCCGCTATAGAGGAGAGTCCGTTAAGAGAAATTTCATTGTACGTATCTAAATATTCAATTTAAAAATTTAAGTCTAAATGGTTTATGTAATTTTTTACATTTTGCTTAAATTTCTAAGATAATAATATATAATCATTGATTTATCGACGAAAACTGGTCCTTAAGATAATTCTGGTTGCTTTACTGTTTTTCTATTGTCGAATATGAGATTCATGTGTATTTGTTTTCTGCGAGTTTTGTATTATGTTTATAAAACTGAACGTTTAAGTTTAACTAAATGCAGTTTGGAATTATGTTTTGTGTATAAAAATTTGTTTTTGGAACTATGTAAGTATGTAAAGTCTTCCTTGCAGTGTAATAATGATAATACCGGGTACGGCACAGGAAACGGACGTTTTTAAAATAAACAGTACTACGCTATTTTTGAGTGAAAAAATTATTTATTGACATAAATGTGTACGTGAAAACATGCCATTTTGCTTATTTAAGAACGAAAAATGGCATGTTTTCACATAACATTTCTGTCAATATATATGATGTCTGTATATGTGTGTCGATGTGTGTGTGTGTGTGTGTGTGGGTGTGTGTGGGTGTGTGTGAGTGTGTGTAGGGGGGTATGTGTATGTGCGTGTGAGAGACAACCGGAAATTCCCGTATTTGAAATTCTTGACAGTTTTTCTTGAAAAAAACGTAGTTTTTTGACATTTTATGTGATTATCATATTTGATTTTTACTTTAAAAAAATACTTATTTTTTCGATTGGAATAAAGGTTATTTTACTTTATATTTATTTATTTACTTCTACATACCTACCTTAGATTCTGCTGTAAATCTGGTATTTTAGTGCCTACAGTTAAACAAATATCTACTGTTTTCAATCATGAACGAAAAAAAAAAAAAAATACATTTTCGTTTTTATTAAAATTTTGGTTTCGTTTCCATTTCGTTTTTAATCCCTGATTTCAATAGCCACATTGTGTAAATTATTAGTAATTTAAATAGAATAATCACAGTACGTAAGAACAAAAAAAAATAATTTAAAAACCAAGTCACTTATGAAAAGTAAAAAGGATTGCCTATACATGTTCAGGCGGGAACAGATAAAATGGGCCCCTATCTTGTAAATAAAATTATGCTTGATTCTATTTTTTCGAATTGGTAACCTTCAACAGGCTCGCTTTACGCAACCTTTGCACGCTAGCTTAGGCGTACGTAAGATATCTGCCTAGGTGTCTAGGAGGAAAGGTTATTTACATTAATATTAATGTTAATTACTATAAACTTTAACCTTTAATGCCTTTTACGCAACAATATATAGCACCTGGCATTTTATCTAGTAGTCTAGTCTGGTAGTCGTAATATTCTTTCGCTGAATCGCTCTACACACGAACGCCATAACTCCGTCACTGGCATAGCCGGGCGTACTGAAGTACGCCCAATCTCCTTGCGTTACCTCTCCCTGGTCTAAGTTCACGCACACATAGCTTTGAGCACACGGGCGGCAATACATACAACAGTGTCGCTTCTGTTGACGTTAGTCATGTATATATTCTAAGTCTAAACTCATTTGTCAATTAAACTTTATAAAATATTAGTAGAAAGTAAGCCGAATATTACAAAATTAAATAACAAATTGTACAATTAATTACCTATACTATAGGCTATAAGTATGTCATTGTAATATTATACGTCCATAATATGTGTTGTTTCTAAATTATTTATTTAAATGATGTTTGTAATATTTTTCTTTATTAACACTGCAGGAATCGTCGCTATCGTTCTAAATATTTGGCTTATCTATGCTTTTATAAAAAGCCGTTTCCTGACATTTCAAAGTCATCTTCTCCTACTAAGTTTATGTATTGCAAGTTTCGCGAAAACATCACTAACTGGGTTCATATTTTCTGGTACTTCAGCCTTAGCTGGAAGGTAATTACATTTTGGAGCAAAGGCAACTAATGTGCAAAGTTCGCACCTAATTTCAATTTATAATCTTAGATGGCTGTTTGGTACGTCAACGTGCTATCTTTTTGCCTTTTTGAGGCAGATGCTGGGGGTTTTTCAAGTTATGATCCTCACTGTGATATCCGTAGAGAGATTTGTTGCAACCAGGCCGAGACGAAAAGGTAAGAATTTTGTTTTGTTCTATTGAATATACAATATATTTGATTTATGTCTTAGTAAGTCATATTATTATTAATTACATCTGTAGTCACGTTTTGAACTGTTTTTAACATTATACATTTCATGAATAATATAGTTCATTTTCATTGTTTCAGGAACGGATTTACCATTATGGTTTTATATGAGTGGAATTTTCATGAGCTGGTTGATTGCTGTTATTTTTTCATTGCCGCCATTGTTGGGATATGGAAGTTACAACTGTGATGTAACCGGTACTATCTGTGTACTGGATTGGAGAAATTTGACACCAAAACAAGTTGGTTTTAATGTATTGTTGTTGATTTTTATTGGATGTGCGCCAATTTTTGTAATGTAAGTATAAATTTTATTATTAATAAGATGAAGTAACTTTTTTTTTGTAGATTTACATGTCTGTGGGGTGTTAACTGTTCCAAATACAAAAGTAAAGAATATTCGAGTTTCAATCAAATTACTTTAACAAAGGTAAAATATATAACATTTTATGGATTTTTTTAAATCAAAATTGCGAGATGTGTTATTAATAAAATATTAACTTTTTCAAAAATATTATATTACAAACACCTAGGTGTAGTACCATATCATAGAACTGAGTACTCACTATAATGAATCAGTTATACACATAAAACTATACAATCGAGTTATTTGTTTTCAAATGAAGCAAAAATGGCTTACTTGATTTTCACTTTAATTTTTGTATACTCGGTTTTACTTTAGTTTTAATTATTTTATGGCATGTATAACATTGCTGTCAGAAGTTTCACAGTCATTTCAAGAAGTTAATCCAAATTTAATGTTTAACTGATTTTCACCAGCAGTTTCGTATATGTAATACGAATCATTTTGCAATTAAAATATTTTCAAAGCAGTGGCACTTCTGGTTTAAAGTTTAAATGGAATGCTATATTTTTATTTTACCTTTGGATTCAGCAGAAAATCTACATATATGAAACAATAAAAACATTTTACCCATGATCATCCACTTCCGGTGTAATTCCACTTTTTTGATTTTTTCTCTAAAAACAGCACTTCTTACAGAATTAAATTTCTATAATCTGTAACAGTTTTGTAAAGAAAACTTTTGTTTACCCTAATATAAAGTAATAACCGACACTTTCTGAAAAATGTAATTTCTACGTCAACGTAAAGTAAAACTTCAAAAAATCCAAAAAGCTCAAGTTTTTTAAATAGAACACCCCAGGTTTGATTACTTAAATAATTTTTTTGTTTTTGTATTCTAAATAAAATTCGTTACATGTAAACGGACCATTCAAAAATTTAGCGAATCAAATAGATTGACATATAACAAAATCCAAGGTTTTGCTATATGTCAAGCGACTTGATTAGCTAATTTTTTTAACGGTCCGTTTACATGTAACGGATTTTGCTTAAAATACACCCATTAAACAATTATCTAAATTTGATTTTCTAAATTTAGCAGCTGGTACTGGAATAACTCTGATAAAGATATGATTTCCACTAAATGTTATTTAACCAATTTAATTAGAAAAGATTTCAATAGAAATAATAAGCGTAAACAAAAATGTAAATCTTATAATACTATTTTAAAATCTAATAAAACTAAAATTAAATCTAACGACCTTATTTTGACCAAAGCAGACAAAAGGGAACACTATTACTATCTTGGACAAATTATCATATTTAGATAAAGTTAATAATTTCCTGAACAACAACAATCTTACTAAATTAAATTCAGATCTTACCACACAAGTCAAAACAGTTATCAACAATAGTTCAAATTTAATTTATAAATATGAAAAGAACAGGTTAATTTCTATGAACCCCACAACTCCTATTTTGTATGGCTTACCTAAAATACATAAAAATATCCATTGCACTAGTTTTTTCTTACATAAATGCTCCGACCTAATAATTATGTAAAAAATTAAACTAATTACTACCCTCAAGCATTAATTTCAAACCCTCATATACTCTCAAAGACAGTCTTGATTTAATAGATTAACTTAAAAACAAAGATTTATCCAAAAACTTTAAATTAGTATCCTTTGATGAAACAGCCTTTTTCACGTCTATTCCTATATATTCATTGAAAAGAATTGTTTGGTCGAAATTAAATGATGCAGAATTCAAATTTCCAATAGAATTACATAATCTAATATGCATTTGCTTAGACCAAAATTACTTTAATTTTAATAATGATTTTTATAAACAGGACAACGGACTACCTATGGGGTCATCTTTATCTCCACTTTTGGCTGACATTTTCATGGATAATTTCAAAAATTCTTTATTTAAAAGTAACCATCCTTTAACCAAACTTATTTCTTGTTGGTACAGATATGTTGATGACATTTTCGCTAATTGGACAGGTACTGACAGACAACTTAATTTATTTTTAAAATTTCTTAATAGCTTAAATAGTAACACTCAATTTACTATTTACTGGAGAATATGAAACTGGCAACAACTTGAACTTTTTAGACATAACTATAACTCATAATAACCACAGTTTAGAATTTGGAATTTACCGCAAAAATACTTACACAGATACAGTTATACCTCATGATTCACAACATCCCGATAATATAAATATCTGTTGTGGCCAGTACAAGACCTCTCGCCATTTCCATATTAGGCTATATAAGTATTGTACATATTTAACATTTCTGGTACACCCAAAAACACATATCTTCTTTACATATTTTAATATTTTTTATTTCATACCATGAACAAGTTTGCGCTTATTTTTTTAAATGTTCGACATTCTTCTAATTCATTGATGAGATTGGCGGTATTTCTGAAGGGTGTATTAATACATGCCTCTATAATTATAAATATTTAATTAATAATAAAATAATAAATATGAAATGTACTTCCCAGAAAAAGTTTTCAGTAATGTCTCTGGTTTTTTGACACCGATATCTGTGAGTTACAAACATTTTCATTTTTCAACTGGTTTCCATGGGCTATGAGATTAATTAAAATATACTATTTTATATATTTATATTCCTCTATCTTTTACTCTATAGAAGATATAACAAAATTTTTGAATGTAACGGATAGATAATTTTATATATATATAATCAATACCTTTCTACCCGAAGGTGTAAGGTCAGATAATTTTATATTCTTTAATATTTGTAAAAACATAAATTTTCAAAAATAATATTTAAATTTCTTTTTAAGAAACTCCGTCCGGATGTCCAATTGTTACCAAAATCTAATCAGCTCTTCCAGCAGTAATGTCAGATTGAGGAAAGGCAGTTAAATATTTTTTAAGTCTTATAGTATATGGCTTCTACATCCACACACACAAGCACACACACACACATATATACATATATATATATATATATATATATATATATATATATATATATATATATATACAGTAGAGACCCTTTAATCCGTACCCATGTTAATCCGAACACAGCGTAGAAAAAGTACAACTACTCTTTAATCCGAACAGCGGAATAAAATTTCTCCGGATGCAAGAAGCACGTGTGTTCTTTGGGAAACCAATCAAATTTTGCCTTAGTTTCCACCTCTATAGAGGTTTCAGCACCTGGAAGAAAGATTCTAAAGGAAAGAGTAACATTCATGCCCTGCTCAAATACCCCTGGAAGTCACAAGTTCAAATTACTGGTGATAGGAAGGTTGTTTTGGAAATTCCTTTTTACCTGTATCCTATAGAGGCCAGAAAAAAGGATGGGTCAAAAGAGAGCTTTTCACGAATTAGTTTCATTCCGAATTCGTTACCGCTGTCAGAAGAAAAATGAAAGAATTGAATTTACCTTCAAAAGCTCTGATACTCTTGGAGAACGCACCAGGACATCCCATCGAATTATCCAGTGAGGACGGCCAAATCGTTACCATGTATATGCCCCTTAATTGCACACCTCTTCTACAACTGATGGATCAACATGCAATACAGGCAATCAAGTTACACTGTCGCAAGAAGTCGCTGAAATTTATAGTGGAAACTGAAGGGACATTACCTGACATTTTGAAGAAAATCAACCTCAAATACGTGATCTACGCTTTAGATGAGGCGCGGCATCGCGTAACTGTTGGAACGGAAATCCTGGAATGAAGGTCCTGATGAATGGGAGAATGATGATGACGTCCCTCTGGCTACTCCACAGAAATCGTGAAAATGAAGAATTGAACGAGGTTATTCAGCTTTCTCGTCAATTGGAGGTATCATTTTCTTACTTAACTTAATCCTGCATCTTTCTACCCTCACGGGTGTAAGGCGTTCCCCCGGCCTGCGGGGGAGGGGGTTGAGTTCTGATTCGTTGGTCTTCTCCATATTTCTTTCCACTCTGCTCTATCTTGTGTTGCTGTCTTCGTTTCTTCCCAAGTTAGACCTCTTCTTTGCGCTTCCTCCTTTACTTCTTCCAGCCACGTTCTTCTTGGTCGTCTTCGTGGTTTCTTTTTTCCAATTTTTGCTTCAAACACTTTTTTAACTATTCTCTCCCATCCTTTCTACATGCCCATACCATCTCATCTGTCCTTCTGCTATCTTATCTTCTATTGCTTTTACTTTTAAGTTTTGTCTGTAGGTTGTGTTTTCAATTCTGTCCAGTCTTGTTTTCCCCTCTATTTTTCTCAAGAATCTCATTTCGATAGCCGTATTTTTTTCTTTTTGTCTTTGCGTTAATGTCCATGTTTCAGCTCCGTGTATGAGTATAGGCGTCACTACTTTCTTAAATATTTGTACTCTGGTCTCTTTAGGTATATCTTTCTTTCCTTAGAAGCTGTGTTTGATGCTATTGAATATTTTGCCTCCTGTTCTTCTTCTTTCTTTTATTTCTTCATCAAATCTTCCATCTTCTGAGATCATTGCCCCCAGGTATTTAAATTTTTGGACTTGCTGTAGATTTTCAATTTTTAGTTGTATCGTGTGGTGTTGTTCATTTCTTCCTAGTATCATGGTTTTCGTTTTTTTTCTTTATTGATCTTCATGTTTAATTTTTGTAGCGCTTTATCATATATTTCTATATTCCTTATTAAGGTTTTTTCGTCTTCTGCTATGATGACCATGTCATCTGCATAGTATAATTCTGCTATTTCCACTCTTCTCAATTTCCAATGTCCTATGTAGTATTTCTTTACTTCTTTCTTTGTCTCTTTTATTCCTTCGTCAAGAATTAGTGTAAACAGAAGCGGGCTCAAAATGCATCCTTGTCTTACTCCGGCTGTAGTTTCAAATGTATTGGAGGTCTCTTGTTTCACTCTTACATAGCTCTTAGTCTTTGAATATAGGCTCTGAATTCCTGTTATTAACGTATTTGATATTCCCCTTTTTCTTAGCGTTTTCCATATGTCTTCTCTATTGATTCTATCAAACGCTTTCTCTAGATCAATGAAGCACACATGTACGCTTCTCCCTTCTTTTATTGCCTTTTCCCCTATTTGTCTTAGTATGAATATCGCATCATTTACTCCTCTATTTGGTCTAAAACCAAATTGAGTTTCCTCTAACGATTCTTCCAGCTCTATTCTTAGTCTACTCTCAGGGATTCTTGCATATATTTTGGCCACTGTGCTTATTAGGGTAATTCCTCTATAGTTCCGGCACTCTCTGCTATCTCCTTTTTTAAATATTGGTGTTATGATACCTATTTGCCATTCTGTTGGTGTTATTCCTTTTAGCGCTTCATTCATTATGTCTTTAAGTTCCTGTAGTGCTGATTCGGGTAGTGCTTTCAGCATGTCTGCTGTTATTTTGTCATGTCCGGGAGCTTTTCCTCTTTTGGTTTTTCTTATTGCTTCTATTATTTCTTTCAAGCTTATTTCCTCTTCTTGTGTTATTTCTATTTCCTTTGTTCGTGTGCGATGGCTTTCTTGTTGTTCTTCATCTTTAGTATCATTTCCCTCTAGTAATTCTATGAAATACTGTCTCCATCTGTCCATTATTCTGTCTTCTTCTGCTATCGTCTTTCCTTCCTTATCTTTAATGTTCGTAATTGTTGCTGTCTTCTTTTGTCTTATATTTTTAAGTGTTCCAAAAAATAATTTCTGGTTTTCATTGTATGCGTTTTTCATTTTTTCACCAAATTCTCTCCATGCTTTTTCTTTTTCTTCCTTTATTACTCTTTTTACTTTTTTCCTTTGTTCTTTATATTTTTCATAGTCAATAGGTTCTTTCGTTTGTAGATATTTATTCCACTTGTTCTTTTTTTCTTTCACTGCAACTTTTACCCTTTCCGACCACCATCTAGTTTTGTTTGTGTTCCTGTTCACTATTCTAGTCGTGCCGCAGCTTTTTTCTGCTGCCTCTAGTACTGTCTTTTTGAAGTTCTTCCATTTCTTTTCTATGTTTCCTTCTTTTTCTTTTGCTTTTTTCTTAAACTCTTCGTTGACGTTCTTTTGAAATTTTTCTTCTATCTCTTGTCTTCTAAGTGCATGGCATTTTATTTTCTTATTTACTATCTTTCTTTTGGTTTCGTTTTTTGTGATTACTTCTTGATTTAGTATCATTGTTACAAGGAAATGGTCGCTTCCAATCTCTGGTCCTCTTTTTACTTTTATGTCTTTTACTCTATTCCAGCTGTCTATGTTAATTAGGAAATAATCTATAATCGATTTTTCATTTCTGCTTATAACTTGTCTTGTTATTTTATGTATTTCTTTGTGCTTGAAGTGTGTATTTCCGATTTTAAACTCATTCTCTAGGCAAAACTCTATTATTGTTTCCCCGTTTGTATTCATCACATTCTCTCCATTCCTTCCTAAGCACCACTCTATTCCATCATTCTTATTTCCTACCCTCCCGTTAAGGTCTCCCATTATTATTACTCTCTTTTCACTTCTGTCTACTATTTCTTGTAGTTCTTTAAAGAAGTTATCTTTTTCTTCTTTTCTTGCGTCCTCGTTCGGTCCATAGCCCACAATTAGCGTGTATTCTTCGTTTTCGTCTCCTTCCTTAACATTTATTGATAGTAATCTTTCGTTCAATAGGTTTTCTTTCGAAACATATTTCATCTTATCCTCTTTAATTAAAATTGCCACCCCTGCCTTGGCGTTTTCTTTTTCCGATACTCCTACCCAGTACATCCAATATCCATTTTGTGTCTTTGTGATTCCTTTGCCTTTCCTCTTTGTTTCTGTTATACCCACGTAATCCATATTCATTTTTACCAGTTCTTCTGTTAATTCATATTCTTTCCCTGTTAAACTTTTTACATTCCATGTTCCAAATTTTATTATTTTCCTTGGTTTATTTACTCTATTTTTTATTTTGCCCTTCCCATACTTAATTATATGTGTTTTGTTGTTCCTTATCGTATCCTTTTCCTTTGCTTGCGACGTCTTTCCTTTTTGTTCCAATTTTCCTCGTTTTTCCCTTAGTTTTTTGCCGCAGTACCTCCTTCTTCTTTGACCTCTATCAGCTTCTTTTCTGTTTTATCCTATTTCCATTCCTTTCCATTTATTGTTATTTTCTGATAGCCTATCTTCAATATGTCTCCTGCCTTTTTATTCTTCTCCGCTAACATTTTTATTTCCTTTTGTATTTCTCGCTCGTTTCTTGTTAGTTCGTTGTTTATGAAAATTTTGTCCTTTAAGGTTCTTAGGTTCTTTTTATTCGCCATTACTTTTTGTTTATCTTGCAAATTTTCCATTTGTACCTTACATGTCTTCTCTCCTATCTTTAGTGCTTCCTTCACTTGTACATTAACTCCAATTTTCTTGTGTATGAAGTCTTCCACGGTGTTTTTTAGGTCTTTTCTGTTGATTGAGTCTGTTCTTAGCCCTACAATCACGAAATTATTTTTGATTTTTTCTTTCTCTAATCTCTCGATTCTCTCTTTCATGTCGTTCAATTCTTTTTTGGTCTCTATGTTTTCTTCCTTCAGCTGTTCATTTATCTGTTTCATTCGTAGTAGTTCTTCTTTATATTCTTTCTGATCCTGTTTTATCTCTTTTGTATCGTTCTTTATTTGTAATATAATTTTCATTAAATCTCTTAATTCTTTTATCACTTTCTTCTTTGTTACTTTTGTCCGGTGTTCTCATAGTCTTTTTACTTCTTTTTGTTATATCTTGTCCATCTATACTCTCTCTCTTTCTTTTACTGTCATCCGACGTGTAATCATCTCTATCCGATGACATATTTGCACAACTTTCCTGAGTACGGGCCTGACTAAAATTTTTATCTTGGTATGCACGTTCTAGCTTATCCGCCACTACTCTACGCTCGCTTACAGTTTATATGTGCGTCCTTGGCTACTGTCTCACCGCTGTATACACTTTTTACTCTAATTTAGAGCTTCTAGACACTTCTCACTTCACCTTCTTTACTCACAACACTACCTTGTTTCACCAGAGTTTATTTATTTCATATGGTCCGCGAATTAAAGCGTGATATCTATCGTTTACCGAATTTGACTATCGCCGCACGTTCGACACAACCGTATTCACTGCCTTTCACAACTCAACTCATCATTTTCAAATGAAGAAATTGAAGAATGGGTGATAGGGTCAAATGAAAAAATAATGAATGATGCCGAAGTTATTGAACAAAACGAAGCATCTAACAAAAATGTTGAAGATATATTTGCAGATGAAGAAGAGACGCCGTTAAGAGTTAAACATGATGATGTTGTTTCATGTTGCAGTACATGTTTAACGTGGGCATCAAAGAACAACATACCGTCTCACCAATTAATTTTACTACGAGAACTTCGGGAACATGCTATCAAAGTGGGAATGAACGGCCGAAAACAAACCAAAATTGAAGATTTTTTTCAGAAGTAATTGTTTTTTGTTTCTATTTTTTAATTTGTTGTTCTTTAAAGTACTTACAGTAAAAATATGTAAATACGTACTTTCTAAATTAACGTTATTTTCAGTTATCTATAAAAATCCAGTAATCCGAACAAATCGTTAATCCGAATACCCTCTTACATTTAGTAATTCGGATTAAAGGGTCTCTACTGTATATATATATATATATATATATATATATATATATATATATATATATCATCATCATAAAAATGTTATAATCGGATTCTGGGGACCTTCAAACGTGCTTATC
This sequence comes from Ophonus ardosiacus, assembly GCA_943142095.1. Lineage (NCBI taxonomy): Eukaryota > Metazoa > Arthropoda > Insecta > Coleoptera > Carabidae > Ophonus > Ophonus ardosiacus. The sequence continues at coordinate 22,200,401 of OW964830.1, read as the reverse complement.
TACTAAAATCTGTATAAACTATTTTTAGTATGATTCCAATACCTTTCTTAGCGAGAGGTAAAAATATAAGCTTTCCCCAGCTTTGTATATCGTTTACTTCCTATTCCTTTCTTCGATACAGCCTTTAGTGCAAATTAGACATTATTAAAAAAATAGTTTTTTACAATAGATATTCCGTTTCCATAGTAGGTAAAATACTGAAACACCACAATAAGAAAAGAATTAATAAACTACTTTATTGCCCCGGTAATCCGGAAAGCAACAATCAATATTTTTATAAAGGATTATTATACAAAGACACCACCATTCACAAAATTAGTAGAAAATAAAAAAAAGAATATCAAAGCCGCCTTTTACAATCCCTATACGACTAAAAACCTGTTAGTTAACAATAAACTTATTAAGAAAGATCCTTTACAAAACAGTGGGTTTTATAGAATTAAATGTTCGAATTGTGAAGCCACATATTATGTAGACCAAACAGGTCGTAGTTTTAATATTAGATTCAAAGAACATTTTAGTGATATAAAAAGTAAAAAATGTCATTAGAATATAGCAGCACATTGTTTAAACAATAGGCACGCAATACAAATAGACAACCTAAATGTTTTGCATCTTTGTAAAAAGGAATTAAAAATGGATTTTCAGGAATCCATAGAAATTCAAAGTGCTGCCAATAACGGCAAAATCAGAGGCGTAGCCAAGATATTTTTATAAGATGGGCCAGCGGTGAGCCAAAAAATATTTAGGTGGGCCACTAATCAGAAAGTTTTGTACTATTATTTACCTTTTTCATTAAAACACAAATTGCGAAAATTTGATTTTTAGCTCCCGCTAAGAGAGGTATTGGAATCATGCTAAAATTCGTATATCCAGATTTTAGTAGATAAGGTCCCTAGAACCCGATTACAACATTTTTTACGATAATGTTCGTGTGTGTGTGTGTGTGTGTGTGTGTGTGTGTGTGTGTGTGTGTGTGTGTGTGTGCATGTTTGAGGCACGGTTTCTCAAATACTATACGACTCAAGGCATGTTTAACTGCGGATTCTTCAATCTGACATTACTGGGAAGAGCTGATTAGATTTTGGTAACAATTCAACAACCGGAAGCACTAGATTCTTAAAAAAAATTCTAAATATTATTTTTTTGAAAATTTATGTTATTACAAAGAATATAAAAATCTCTATCCGATAAATTTAAAATTTTTATTATATCTTCTATAGTGTTAGAGAAATATAAATATATAAAATAACATGTTGTAAATGAATCTCGCAGCCCATGGAAAATAAGTGGAAAATTAAAATGCTTGTAATTAAATAAATGTCAGTGTCCAAAAAAACCAAAAACATTATTTAAGGCTTTTTCTAGGAAGTACATTTAATATATCTTATTTTATTATTAATTAAATATTAATAATTATATGAAGAAGTAGTAAACGACTGTGCTAAGGATGAAAGTAAAGATGTACTCAGGATTTCAGTCAGTGATAATAATTTTATTCTACAGCCAACGTTTCGCCCCCATTTGGAGCTTCTTTGCCCTGATGAAGCTCCAAATGGGGGCGAAACGTTGGCTGTAGAATAAAATTATTATCACTGACTGAAATCCTGAGTACATCTTTACTTTCATTAATAATTATAGTTACAAAGGTAGAAAGGTATCCCGTCAGAAATACCGTCAATCTCATCAATGAATTGGAAGAATCGCGAACATTAGAAGAATAAGAGGAAACTTGCTCATAAAATGAATTTAAAAATATGTAAAGAAGTTATGTGTTTTTGTGTATACCAGAAATGTTAAATATGTATAATACTTATGTAGACTAATATAAAAATGGAGGGAGGTCTTGTGCTGGCCACAACAGATTTTTAGTTATACAATTTATGAAGCATTTATACATACCTACGTATTATAACAGATATTAATTTGTAAGATTGAGGGCCGGTATTATAAACGTCCAGTTAAATTGAGCTCCATAGTAAATTTAATAAAGTAAACAAATTCGAATCAATTTTTATGTTCTTATGACATTTAAATTATTGCTGTCAAAAATTCGCGTTGCTTTTGTTCGCTGAATTAAATTTACTAGGGAACTAAATTTTACTGGACGTTTATAATACCGACACTAAGCTTATTTAACATTTTTAAATCCGAATTATAGTACTCAAATAATCATGCGTTTTAAATGTATTCTAATATCAATTTGTAAATTGATTAAAAATTCAAATAGTACCTGCTTTATAATTTTAAAATCATTTAATGAAATGTCTTTTATATATTTATGATTAATATAATTTTCCTTTTATAGACGGTAACAGTGATGACAGCAATAATATATTTATTATGGGCTCCGCAGGCTGTATTATCTATGTGGATTTTTGTTCAGAACTTACATCCTCCCAGAGGAATACCTGTTTCCTTGAGCGTAATAGCTCCAATCTCCGCAGAGGTATTTTTTTTTTTTCATTTGACTATTGAAATTCACTTACAATTTTTTTTAGGCAGCAGAAATCATCCCTGCACTTTGTTATCTCACCTATGATACACGACTAAGATCAGCATTATTGGAAATTTGTGAAAAAATAAGATACAAACTAAAGAAAAAGAAACATATTCAAATATTTTCAAGATAAATTTTATTCTTAAGTTAGTTTTAAAGAGCAGTTTAAATTTGCAATTATTTATGCTCAAGAAATAACATGTATGTATAAATAATTTAAATACAAAAATATTTACCATAGTAATCGTAGTATTAATTGTACACTTATAATTTTAGTTTTAAGTATGTAGAATAAAGTCTGAATTTGATTATCATATCATACGGCATAAAGAATTATAAATATTTTAATTCACAGAAAATTAATTAGGAATGATATGAAGAGTACAGCTGAAAAACCAAATGTCATTTATTTTCAATATATTTTTTTATCATTCGTCCTACACTCAAAGATTCATCTTTTAGGATCTCTAAAATTCGGGAAAAATAATTGTATTCTGTAATCTCTCATCACACAAGGAAGAAAACATAGCTTTTGCTGACGAATGCGTTCTCAAATTTTTTGGACACAAATACGTATTCAAATTGTAATGAATTCATGAAAAAAACCTTTTTTTATTTTTTGGGTAGAATGCATTTGGGTTTTAAAATTAAAGTATAAATAGCGAAGAAGGAACTAACTTTAATATAGTTCACAATAACTATTAACTTACAAAAATTCACTGTTGAAAAACAGTTTTTAATATTTAAAATTAAAACTAAATATTTATCATTGTGAAGAAAAAAAAAAAACATGTGCATATGCACAGTAGTGTTCGCTTATAACAACCATCTCCCTGCCATTAAAAATGGTTCGTTATAGCCGAGGTTCGTAACAACAGAATAAGTTATAAATTTGTCATCTGCTGAATATTTGAATAGAAAATTTAACAATAAGCATAAATATCGTATGTTATACAAGCATAAATGAACTAATGGCCTAGCAATGAACAATAATAATCGGTATATGAAATACGTAAAAGACAGATAAAAAACGATTCACTAGTTCGTTGTTATATACGAAAGTTCGTTATATCCGGGTTCGTAATATGAAGAAAAAATAACATTAAACTTAAAGTCATTTCTTTCATGCATTTAAAAGTGATATACTTTTCAATGAGTAGATGTATTATATAACATGTGCAAAATAGAAATTATTTTAATCTTCACAATCATATCTCTTAACTCCTTTGTGAAGCGTGGGACCGAAACTTTTCGTGGTTCATAGGACGATTCATAAACTATTCAATTATTTAATCCGTGTGACAATTAATATAACCAGGGCGGCAACAATGAACTCATATGTAACCAGAACTTCATAATCTTCATATATTTAAGGTGAGTATATAGTTAAATCAATATGCTTAAAATAATAATCAAATGACTGATATTTTTGTATTATTAGTTTACACTTTTTATACACTAGTATTACCGATAGATTAGAACTTATGTAGGTAACCTGTATTCTTTTTGGTGAAAATTTCAATCCGTCTTAGCTAACTTCAAACTCAGTAAATTGTTCTTTATGTTTTGATTGAGCTACGTACTCACACTCACATCCCCCTTGCCGATGCTGCCTCACCCGTAGATAAACTCAAAATTATCTAATCCACACAGTTCAATGGAAAGAGATGTAAAGGAGGCGACTGACTGGAGCTCGATACGAGCATTACATTACAAACGTTTCAAAATTCATACACGAATGCTCGTTTTGAATGCTTGGTTCAACAGTAATGACTTAATAATCAAAGGGAATCGTGAAAAAACAACAGTCCAGTGGAGCACTGTAGTTCGATTTGAGCGGCTCGGTTCCTCGTACTGGTACTGACTAGCGATTGCTCGTGTTACATTACATTACAACAGTAGAGCAAAAAAATTAGAAGTAATCTTATCTGGTTACATAAGAAATATAATGCCAAAAAAATATATTCTTCCTACATATGAAATGTTCTTTTAACATCAACTCACTTATCAAATGAGATGAAATATTTTAAAAACTTATGCCTAATTGCATCATCAAGGCTTAAATTTTTAACCATTCTTGAACAAAAAAATGGAAATTGAAATTTAGACAAAAATGCATAATTCATTTGCTTTAATTTAGTAAATTGAAATTTGGGAACTGACACGTTGAATGTTTCATAAGGAGAAGTAGGCCATAGGTTCCATTAATTGATGTAACGTCATTTTATAAATTTATTGAACATTAGTTGGGCGTTTCGTCCATCTTCAGCATAAAACTAAATGAAATAATATAACAAGATTTTAAGATTTATAACAATTGCACTTTGTTGTATTATTTCATTTACTTTTATGCTGAAGATGGACAAATATTTATGTTCCGAAACGTCCAGGTCCAACTAATGTTCAATAAAATTATAAAATGACGTTACATCAATTAATGAAACCTGTGGCCTACTTCTCCTTATGATTGATTTAATTTAATTATAATATTGATATTTATAGTCTGTTCCTCCAACCCAGTATTGTATAGAATAGAGTTTTGCTATCGATAAGACACCAAAACACAACACTAGTTTGTTTGCACAACAGTCAGAAACCATCACAAACTATTCTGCGCTTGCGCATCAGTTTAAAAATGTTAGCACTTTTTAAATCTACGCTTAAAAATCATTTGTTCGATCAGCAAAATATTTCAAACCTTGATCAGTTTCCAGTCGTCCGAATAGTCCGCGGATTCTAAAGTAATTTTTAGTTGATGGAATGCGCCCTGGAACTTCTGGCTATTAGCGAGCATTTTTGTTCCTAGATGCACTTGTACTAGCCAAAGCGAGAAAAAAGAAATATTAACATTTAGGCGAGTTCTTTTATTCACCGATAGATCGTGCGCGTGAAGCAGAAATTCACCAATGGGTCTTTTTATTCAGCGCTTTAAAAGCAATGAATTTCATCATAGCGTTCCTATTTTCACCGATTAGTTAAACAGAAATCCATCGGATCTATCAAGTCTGAGTGTCGATGGATTTGATAATTTCTGATGGATTAATAGTGGGGGTATAGTTTTCAGGTTATGTTCACAAATTTATTGACGTTTTAGCCAATAGTCAGAGAAAAAAAGTCGTGAATTATGAATGTTGTAGAAATTATTTCATTGCCATTATCACATAATTTATTTAAATTATTAATAGAGTTTCCAAATTGTCACTACTCCAATTAGTAGAATTTTCTTCATTGGAAAATGAATCTGAATCGGAACAATTTAGTAATTTTCCTAATAAAAAGCCCTTCATAACTTATCTAGTGACAGCGACCATTCTTCACTCTAACCTACAATATGTATAACTTCCAGCACCTTTTCATCAAGTAGTTCCTATTTTCATCATCTATCTGTTCCAATTCATTGGTGACATCATTATCAAATTGCAATGAATTTCACTGATGAATTTGTTGATGAATAAAAGAACTTGCCTTTTATTATAAATTCTTCCAAACCACTAATATTTGCTACATTGTCATGTAGATTCTCGAGTATAAATTTAAGAGAACCAGAAATAAACGCAGGAAGTAAATTTTAAACACTTCATATGGATTGACAATAATCTTTAATTCTGTTCGCAGAACCCAAAAATTTTCTCAGTTTGAAACCATTTTCAAACTACGCACGCGTACTGTAAAATTTGCAATTAGTTGCATATTTTATTGTGCGAACAAACATATTATCTGCAACTTCACGCATTTCTTGCATATTTTGAAGTGTATTAAATGCAATTAATTTTAGAATAATGTCAAACTAATTTAACAAAAATCACCGCTCTAATAGATGTCAAAAGACGTACGAAATGTAAGAAGTTGCAAATCTGTAACAAGATGTACGGGGAAGAATTTTTTTTAGGTTAATAGTAGTAATGAGTTTATATTTTTAGTATTCATTCTTCCTAATCCTCGGCCATTGAAAGAGCTAAAAATCGGAGAACCATTTCCTGAAAATACAGTTTAATATTAATTATTTTTTTAAACTATATCTATGAAAGGAGATTTACCTTATTTTTAATACTTTTCACGGAAAATTAATGAACAACACAATTATTGGAAATAAGTTTTTCAAAATGCCAAATACGAGTATGACCGAGTTATAATTTTTAACTCAAGGGATCGGAATAAAACCATTAAACGACTCTAGACTATTAAACTACTACAAAGAAATCATTTAGCACCCTTACCACAAATTGTTGTCTTTTTAATGACATAACCCAGCTTTAAGTGTACTTATTAAAAATGTTTTTTTTATACTTCGATGTGTAAAGTTGATACTTTACATACTGCAGACAGTGAGTAAAGTAAACGATTTTCGTACTTTATTTACTTTACACATTACGGAGCTATCACCATGATCACCATGAATACATTGGTCGCGTTCAGCTTTACCTAGCAGCTATCTAGCGGTCCATCTAAAAATAAAACATTTTCTCACCTCATAATAAAATTTTATATTATATAATATGTAAAAGTTTATCAGATTGAATATGTTGGTGAATTTCTCTGCTTTCATTTACCAAATATGACATATTTCCATATTCTTATTGTATTATTTCATTTGAATTTACTAGCGCCATATTTCCTATTTTTGACAGTTATAGCAGTATGCTAGGTCATCTAGCGCATTTTGTTTCCGCTAGCCCGCTAGACTAGCAGCTAGAATCTAGCGGTCGGTCAGCGGACCGTTCAACGACGTTCGCTAGGTTAGCGAGCTAGCAGCTAGGTGCGGCTGAACGCGACCATTATGACATTTAAGTTGTCTTACCTAAATTTAGTTTTTTCTGTACATTCATATTGGTAATACAGAAAGTTTTTAAAGGTCGTATAAAAAATATTGTATGCAACTTAAGTGTAAAAAGCTTTATGACATTCGGTCAATAACTTTCGTAACTCGGCAAGCCTCATCACTAAATACTTGACCTCATGTCATAAAGCTTATGTTTACACTTTTGTTACATACATAACAATTATCGCCGTGTAACAAAATAAATATGAGTTTATTTATTATTTTTTTTGTTAAAATGGGATTACTGGACTGGAAGTAAGATAAAAAATGAAAAATGCTTCATTTATTCAGAAACAATTAACAGCTTGGCAATATAATACTATTACCTACGCAAATTGAATCATCCCGTATATATAAAACCTAATAAATAAGTAAAAAATATTTTACTACTTTTGTTCATTTTTTGTTTTGGAACATTTCTCAATAAATGAAGTGTTTACTAAACTTATTTTATTTTCTAACTTTAATTTATAGATAATTAATCACCTGTAACCACGTATGAATAAAATATGCCCGGTTAGTAATTACTATACTCGCCGTCAAATTAATATGGACTGCCTTCTCCGCACCCTGTCCCTTGCCCTGCGGTGTTGCCGCTTCTTCATAACTTAGCATTCAACGTTGCGCATAAATTAACAACAGTTTAGAAATCTCCAGTTCATACTTATTTGACGGCAAGTGTAATTGAGTTATTGTCAAATTAATTACTTGCCACATAACAGATATTCTCTTCTTTTTTGCACGATATTTTTGTTTAAATGTATATCGAGAGGGTTTCCAAAGCAGTTAGCTTTATTTACAAATTACTGATCGGTAAGTGATTCACACATGATAACACGCACTTTAGAATTCTATCAAATGAGGCATTTGTTTTCGCTCTTCGCCATGAAGCGAAAATTTGGTAGCATGCGTGTCTCGAGGCGAAAGTGTCAAACTAACGTCATTATTTTGCTACAATTCTACTCAGTCAATTTAGATGTAATTTATACATTTATTATACACAACTGTCATTATATTCTCTATTTTAATAATATAAAACCCAAAAATTCCCGAAACAATAAGAGAATATAGAATTCTAAAGTACATGCTTCCAACATTCGTAAAAGTATCGGATGTGTTGAAGATCTCGACTTTGTCTCGAACTCCAAAATCATCTTCAACCGGTAGGAACACATACTGCCCTTTATACTTAAATAACTACATGATTAAATAATATTTTTTAAAACGTATGTAGATTTTATTATGCATTTTAAAATGAGAGAGTTCCTAAACTATATTTTGTATAAATGTCAAAATTGTTAAAACACTAATCCACATATTTGCAATTATGGTAACAAGTCCGACGTTATTAACAGAGATTGTCTCAAAATGAATTAGGTTTAGATTGCAGTTTTAATCATGATATGTAGTATATATACCAACGACTTAGCGCGTGCGGTTACCAGTAGACATATAGAAAGAATAAGAAATAAGATACTGATTTCAAACTTTTAGTACCGTTATTATTATAAGGTAACAGTTTTAATTTAATTCCTTAAAAACTAAAATAAAGTAAGATTCATATTATACAAATTTATTAAATAGACTTTAATTACAGTAATTAATAAAAACATGGGTTCTAGGCTGATAACAATATACAACATTTTAACAAAGTAACTCTTAGAGCTTTAACTTTGAACACACTCAACCATTCAATCAGAAGGAAGAAGAGGATCATAATATTAAAAAATTCAGTCGATCACTTTAAAATGCACTTCGGGTATTCAGTAAGAGTTGTATAGAATATCAAGAATATACTTATGTCACTTCAGTAATAATAAAAACTTTACAATTGACTAAACATTCGCTACGTATTAATAATAAATTTGGTCGATTCTCACAAATCATTCGTAGTTTATCGCATTCACTCCTTCACACTGCTTGGAAGCTTGATATGGCGGGTTTTTCTGATATTCGCGGCTGCCAGTGGTGCTGTGCGCGTTTATGTTTGCTGTAACTACCACTATATGGTTCACGGCGCTGTTACACGTTCTCGACGCGGGAAATACGGCATTCGCGCCGGGTCTGCATTCTCTGCAGCGAAGGAATTGCGAACAGCATCAAACCGCTCACGGCGATGGTAACACCGGCGACGTAGAAGCCGGGGTCGTACGACGTTAAAGCGTCGTACAACCACCCTGAAAACAAATATATTTAATATTAATTTAAAACTATATAATTTTTTCGTATTATTTTTTTATATATCACATTATACTATAGGGGCCCCTACTCGTTCAGTAAGTTTCCACAATATTTTTTATTGAACAACTGATCGCGTGGAAGGGATATTGAATATTTATGCAATATTTTTTGTTAATTGAAACTTCCTTAAAACATTTTGCACATACGAAGTGTTAGTCTGTCAGCGGTTTCTGTTACACAAAATTGAAGGACAAGTTTTGACGACGCATTCATTTAAGTATTTAGTAAAGGTACGCATTTACAAAATGATTGCTGACAATAAAAGAATGAAGTGGCATAAAAATGCTCAGTAACAAACCAGTATTTCGCTATTCTGTATTGCACAATATTTCAAATAAAAGTATGTTTTGTATGAAAAAAATTGTATACTAAACCCTTCAGATTCTCAATAACATAGTTCAATAATAAATATTGTGAAAATTTAAAAACATTTCACTTCAAAAATAAATATCCAACCAAATGATAATTAGGTCGTTTTAAATATCCTTTAAGTAAGTTATACCGAGTAAACATAATAAATAACTTGGAAAGAATTCTGTTTTGTTATGCCCTGTTGCACCGCTGACACTTAAATTTTAAGCTAAACTTAAACAAAAAAAATTTAAATCGAAATTTTGATAGCAATATTCAATTACACATTTGATGTTTCGCTTCGATACGAAACTGTTAATTTAAGGAACACTTATAATTTAAGCGTTAGTGGTGCAACCGGCCATTAGTCAAATATAAAAATTAATATTTAGAAATGATTTTGTAACAAATTTTGTAATCCTTTTCTTCGTTAAGCAGTAACAAGGTGCGAAATATAATTATCTTGAATATGTGCGTAAGTCAACAAGGTACGCAAGACACGGAACACCTCAGACTTGCACGTAATTCCTAAATGAGTTGAATCTTGCAACTCACGCATACAGATGTACCAATTACGAGTAAATTCGCGCATATTTGGAATTCAATTATTACGAGAAAGTCGTTTCTAACACATTTGTAAGCTTATTTTGTTCCAGAAAAAATCTTGAATTAATTAATTCTTTTTACGGCAGTTCTATTAATTTCAAATTAAATGCTTTAGTTTCTGATCACTATTACTATTAATGATCTAGCTTGAGGGGGTATATCATTCTTGCGCGAAAAGTTGCACGAAATTTGGAGGAGTTGCGGGTAATGTGTGATAAGTTGCAAATACGTGCATACGTGTCACGGTGCCACACTGAATAGGAGTTTTATATAAATTTTTCATTGTGACATCAAACACGCTTTACATTACATAATTCCTTGAACAAGAATTTGTTTTAATACATTACCAGAAAAATATTTTATTAAAACCTCCCTGCCTATACACTATACCATTGCGCCCCTGAATATTCGTGATACAAAATTGGTGGAAATAAAAGTGTAATACGGCCAGGAAATAATGTTTAATGAAATTATAATTATATTTTTTTTTACACAATAAATTAGTATACACATCACTTACGGACAATTATGCTAGCCACAATATATTTTTTCTGAGATGTCATAAAAATTTTTAAAATAATTTACACGAAATCTATTTATACAGTGTGTTCAAAAAAAACCTAACTCAGAGTAGGCTATGAACTAGGGCTGTCAATATCCGTTAAAATACCAATCCGGATACCCGGATAAGTGAGTATCCGGTATCCGAAAAAAACGGTATCCGGTTTGAAATACGGATAAACCGGTAACCGGAAAAACCGGTATCCAGATAACCGAATATCCGGATAAACCGGTATCCGAATAATTCCGGAAAACCGATAACAGAAATTCATATAAGCCATATTATTAAAAGGTAAAAACCAAATACCCCTAGGTCCTAATACTTACAATATAAGTTACAACTTACAAATATTAACCATATGCATACCTATTACCTATATGTAATTTTGTAGATTAACAAGAACAAAGGTAATCATTGGAAAAAAAAAAGTAATAACATGATGTATACAGGTGTCCGTTTTTCGAGTCTAACCATTGGGATCTCTGAAACCGTAGGAGATACGAAGTCGGTTAAATTGGGGCAAAGTTGTCGCATTGGTAGGCCACTTTAATGATGTATTTGTTTTCCGAAAAAATACATAGGTGACTAGATAAATTTTGGCTGATTTAGTTTTTCACTTATAACATTTTTGTTTAAATTACAACGTTATAAGCTTATAAGATAAGCGCGTATACGGCTAGAACATAAACCTATATGAACGACTGGAATGCACCGGCGCAAACATGTATCCTAATCCTAACTAAAGATAAAGAAAGGGTACACTACCCAACGCACGCAATACGCTAGTCAAGTAGCACCTGAAGTCCATATGACACGACTAACCCCACAATGATATTTAAAAATTAGTAATCATTATTATAGCCGGTGTAGTGGCCGTGCGCGTTAAAGCACTATGTCTCTACATGTTCAGATCGAATCTGAGGTTCCTCGGTTCGAATCTACCGGCCGGCTAAGTGCGTAGTCGTTAAACTGCCACAATATCAGGCATCAATCGCACTCGCATGCGATGACCCGACCAGTTGTCCATGTTAAAGCATAGGTGGTGCTAGTTGTAGAAGGAGTATTTCCGCTGCCGCACTGGTTGCATAGCAATCAGTGGTCGTCGCACGGATTAAGTACACCGACTGCTCTAGTACTACGGTCACGAAACGAGTACCTACGGTACTTGAGGCCTTGGCCCTACAAGGGCTGTTGTGCCATAGATGATGAATCATTATTATAAATTATAACCAGATAGAATAATTCGGATATCGGGTTATCCTGTTTTCCGGATTGAAAAATCAGGATATTCGGTCTTCAGGATTGAAAAATCCGGATATTAGGATATCCGATTTTCCGGATTGAAAAATCCGAATACTCGGTTATTCGGATTGAAAAATCCGGATATTCGGATATCCGGTATACCCGGATAGAAAAAAACGGATATTTTAAAAATAAAAATCCGGATATCCGGATTTCATTGACAGCCCTACTATGAACCGAGAAACGTATGTATGTATGTATTTATTACATACATACGAGAAACTTATGTCTGATCATCATTCAACTCAAAACTCAAGTTGTCAAAATTGATCTTGAAATGTAATATTAAAGAGAAAAGATAATAAAGATGGAACAAAATATTGACATTCATCGTTTTCTAATTTATTTTCATTGCTAAAATAAGATTTAAAAAGAAAAGCTTTGATTTTTTTAGAAAGCATTTTTGGCAATATCTCATGTCAAACTGACATGAATAGTGTATATGGTCTGTGCTGACATTTAATTAAATACTTTTAAATTGACATACGTTTCTTTGTTCATAGCCTACTCCGAGTTAGGATTTTTTTAACACACTGGCTGGTATCCTGGGCACCCGACTAAGCAAGCGACTAGCTAGTCGCCCGACTATCATAATCATAACACTTTGTCGCAAAACGATTTAGCAATTGCAATAATAACCCAACAATGACGATTATTTTTTTAAATTTACTGAAAGAGTCACTAAATATAAAGCTGGAGGTGTGACACCAGGTTATAAGATTATCTATATCTTTTTGCAGAAGTGTGCAATCATGAAACGAATTGATAGTTCTAAAAAACTTTATGTCATCTGCACAGAGTATTATTTCAGAATGCTGGACTAAATCGGGAATGTCATAATGAAGAATACAAATAGTAAAGGGCCTAAGGCCTAAGTTAGACCCTTGAGGTGTCCTTACGGTCGCAAAGTATGAATTAGAGTTAAAGTTATTATAATGAACACGCATCTTGTGAGATTTTAAATATGATCACAAGAACTGAATGAGATTACATTGATCTATTCTTATTCTACAGGATGAGTCTTTGAAATGGCCTTTTCCGATATCTCCCTTATCGTTAGAAATACAGTAAAAATGTATTCACAGAATATTGACAAAGTGATTTAACACCGAAGGTTGAATGGCGCTGCGGTAGTTCCGTCTTCTGTCATATGACAACTATGTACAGCGACCGGCAACATTGTTACTCAATCACTTTTACCTCTCGCTAAGAGAGGTATTGGAATCATGCTAAAAATCGCATATCCCAATTGTGATTTTAACCTCACTTTTGAATATTTTTAAAAATTATTTAATTATATATCTTATGATAAATATCGAGAAATTTTGATTTTGATACAATTCATTCATAAAATTAAACCATAATTTTTTCCAATGGCTCCATCATTGAGTAAATTATGTATGAAATTTATTTCTGACAGCTGTCCCTCGCGAAATTCATTTGTTCTGGATTGATCTATAGACTTTGAGATAGAGAAATGTAAATAAATAAAATAATATGCCGTAATGAAACTCATAGCCCATGGAAACCGGCTAATGCTAACTACTATTACTGTAGCCATTGTTTCCTATTAAAAACAATATTTTCATGGTATACTAGATTTAATTTTTAATTGAACAAATAAATTTAGAGAAAAATGGTGAAAATCTACGAAATTATTGGCTTTAGGCACCTACAGAAAAAAATCTTAAATTTTCCTATTAAAATAACTTTAGTGCACATTTATAAAGTAATACGTGTATTAGTTATTTTTTTTCAAAAAAAAAAAAAAAACGGAATAACTTGGCAGTGCTATGGAAACTTAAAAAATTATTATGTGCGTATAGATGAAAAAAAGTTCAAAATATGAAAATATATAGCATGTTCCATTTAAGACTTTTGTATTAATGAGATCGAAATATTAGATTTTTTTCTACAATTGATAAACCGAAAGTGGTATTTTACTGGAAAATCTCTAAACAGATTTTCTTGAAAAAATACACTAAAATATGATCCAAAACTTCTCAAATTTGGTATTTAAAACTCGTATATAATTTGAAACAACATATTAGATTTTGACTATATATGATAAATCGGAAGTGGTACTTAATTTGGAGCACTTTACCGATTTTCGAGGAAAAACATATATGAATATAATCAAAAATTTCATATTACAGACATTTCTATTTATTACAAATTAGATTTTGTTACAATCAACCGGTTTTATTTATTGTCAATATTTGCTACTCTTAGTATTATAGTAATTTTTAATTGAACAAATAAATTTTGAGAAAAATTGTGAAAAACTCCGAAATTATTGGTTTTAGGTATATGATACCATTAATAACATACAAAGATAATACAAAAAGAAAACGAAAACAGAATAATAAAATATAGAATGTTCCATTTGAAAATGACGAGTTATAGTTATTTGAAATGAAGTAAATTTGATTCACACTTGTATGATAACATTTTTTAAAAATTATATGAGAACATAGAGTACAGTTTATGAATGTATAGAAAAAGATAACTATATTTTACTATTAGGATAACTTTAGATTGCCTTTACAAAGCAATGTATGGAACGCCGTTTTAATATTTATTCTATATTTAAAGATATGTTAAATTATATAAAGACGTCATTAAGAAATAAAGACGTCTTTAATTCATTTTTGGATGTTCTTATAACATTTTTTGATATCCAAAATTGTTTTAAAGACGTCTTAAATTCAAATATTTATAGATATCAAAAATTCTTTTTTAGATATCAAGAATTGAATTAAGGATATCAAGAATTAAATTAAGGATATTAAAAATTGAATTAAAGATATCAAAAATTGAATTTTGGATATCAAAAAATCAATTCTGGATATCACATCTCCATAAATAACATGTCCAAAATTCGAATTTTTGACGTCCTAAATTAATTTTTGATATCAAGAATTGAATTATGGATATCACATCTCCGTAAATAACATGTCCAGAATTCGAATTTTTGACGTCCTAAATTCATTTTTGATATCAAGAATTGAATTATGGATATCACATCTCCGTAAATAACATGTCCAGAATTCGAATTTTTGACGTCCTAAATTAATTTTTGATATCAAGAATTGAATTATGGATATCACATCTCCGTAAATAACATGTCCAGAATTCGAATTTTTGACGTCCTAAATTAATTTTTGATATCAAGAATTGAATTATGGATATCACATCTCCGTAAATAACATGTCCAGAATTCGAATTTTTGACGTCCTAAATTAATTTTTGATATCAAGAATTGAATTATGGATATCACATCTCCGTAAATAACATGCCCAGAATTCGAATTTTTGATATCAAGAATTCGGTGCGCCGTCTAGTTTGATTGAATTACTTTGTGTCGGTAAATCAGATTTCTTCAGCGAAATCATAATAGCGTTGGTTTAAATTCTGCCTTAGGATTGGTCAGAATGCAAAACTATTTCACAAAAATGAAAAGAATCACCAGTTTGTTGGCCTTTATCAATTAAAATCTACAGAATTAATGATATATACATTTACTCATGTTTTCGCTAAGGAAATCTGACTTACCGACACAAAGTAATTTAGGCATTTTAAACTAGATGGCGCACCGAATTCTTGATATCAAAAATTCGAATTCTGGACATGTTATTTACGGAGATGTGATATCCATAATTCAATTCTTGATATCAAAAATTAATTTAGGACGTCAAAAATTCGAATTCTGGACATGTTATTTACGGAGATGTGATATCCATAATTCAATTCTTGATATCAAAAATTAATTTAGGACGTCAAAAATTCGAATTCTGGACATGTTATTTAAGGAGATGTGATATCCATAATTCAATTCTTGATATCAAAAATTAATTTAGGAAGTCAAAAATTCGAATTCTGGACATGTTATTTACGGAGATCTGATATTCATAATTCAATTCTTGATATCAAAAATTGAATTATTGATATCAAAAATTGAATTATTGATATCAAAAATTGAATTATTGATATCAAAAATTGAATTATTGATATCAAAAACTGAATTATTGATATCAAAAATTGAATTATTGATATCAAAAATTGAATTCTTGATATCAAAAATTGAATTCTTGATATCAAAAATTGAATTCTTGATATCAAAAATTCAATTCTTGATATCAAGAAATGAATTCTAATATCAAAAATTGAATTCTTGATATCAAAAATTCAATTCTTGATATCAAGAATTCAATTCCTGATATCAAAAATTGAATTCTTGATATCAAAAATTGAATTCTTGATATCAAAAATTGAATTATGGATATCAAAAATTGAATTCTTGATATCAAAAATTGAATTCTTGATATCAAAAATTGAATTCTTGATATCAAAAATTGAATAATGGATATCAAAAATTGAATTCTTGATATCAAAAATTGAATTCTTGATATCAAAAATTGAATTCTTGATATCCGAAATTAATTTAAGACATCAAAAATTCGAATTCTGGACATGTTATTTATGAAGATGTGATATCCATAATTTAATTCTTGATATCCAAAATTAATTTAAGATGTCAAAAATTCAAATTCTTGATATCAAGAATTCATTTAAGGATATCAAGAATTGAATTAAGGATATCAAAAATGGAATTAAAGATATCAAAAATTCAAATACAGATATCCAAAATTGAATTCTGGACATGTTAAATTCACTTTTTGATGTCGAAAATTCAGTAACGTTTTAAGATGTCTAAAATTTAATTTTTGATATCTATAAATGTATTTTTGATATCCTTTATTCAATTGTGGATATCTAATATTCAATTTTTGACATCCTAAATTATTTAAGGATGTCTGAAATTAATTTTCGATGTCCTTAATTATTTAAAGATGTGCATAATTCAATTTTTGATGTCTTTAAATAATTAAGGATATCTGAAATTAAATTTTTGACGTCTTTAAATAATTAAAGATGTCTTTAAATGTAGAATAAATAGTAAAACGGCGTTCCATAGCAATGCGTATATTAGGTCTTTTTCAGAGAAAAAACGGAATAACTTACTAACTAAAAAAAAAAAAAAAAAATTACGTGCGTATAGATGAATAAAATACAATTCAAAATATATGAAAATATATATATATATATATATATAAAGAAAAACAATTCTCGCCGAGCAGAAATGTATATTTCTAACGATAAGGGAGATATCGAAGAAAGCCAATTCACCTGCATCGGACGATCGAAAGATTTCGCAAAATTAGTGTACTCTACATCCACCTGTGTACTGTTATGTAACGAATTTAATGTGTACTCAGTAAAATTTATTAAATTAGTTGTTAATATACTTTTCCTAAAAATAATAATTTTGAAATTAATATTAATAAATTACCTATGTATTTTATATATTTTGTTCAAATATATCATCGCGACATATTACCTATTACTGGGTGTACCAGTCTGCTTTGTACACAGATATCGGTAATGGTAATGACTTATTCGTTCCGTCAGGACGTTTACCAAGTGTCACTTTACGGTATTATGAATTAATTATGATTAAATAATAAGGTGAATATTTTACCAGCAATAGGTGGTCCAATGAGTGAGGCAATTCCTTGAAAGAGAAGTAGGAGGCCGAATGCATTGGTTAGTTTGTCTAAGCCCAGGAGGTCCACTAGGATAACTGATGTGAGACCCACGTAAGCACCGATTGTAAACCCGAACACAGCCCCATAAACCGCTAGAGAGTAGAAGTCCCAACAGAAGGCACTAAACGTGGTGGCTGCAACAAATAAACTCTCATAAACTCACTGTTGCTCGGACAAATGGAAACTACGCGCTGCAAAAGTGGACGATAACAGAGAATGTAAATGTACACCATTTGCAAATATTTACATTTTAAATAGGTAACTAACAAAATAGAGAATACATACACTTTTTTAAATATAATAATAATAAGAGATACCTACTACTTACCTAGCCTAGTAATTTTGCGGTTTATAATTTTAATATAGAAATTGGCATAAAACAATTAAAAATATTTATTTTAATGATCGATACTAATTCAATTTCTTCAAAAGTAAGCGAACCAAGTACATCTAATTAAACAATTTTGATAACTAATATACAGTGTGATTTCATTTTTAATCAAACAAGAATATTACTTTTTATAATTTTTTTCGTGTCTTCCGATTTCTAGAAATGCACGGATATAATTTTCAGACTGCTCAGAAACCAAATATTTCCATTTTCAGTTTGAAATAAAGTACCTATCTTCATTTTAAAAATATATTTAAAAAACTTAGACAAGTTGTTTGCAATTTAAATTTAAGCTCAAATTTAAAAATTGTTTAGATAAATATTCACGTATTTATTTATTAATTAATTAATTTTAATATCCGGTTCAGTTCCGGTTTGAGTCGGTTCTCTTTCGATATATAATACATGATATGTATTAGAACAAGACATAGGTACATATATACTAGGCTTTCTTTTAAATAGTTACATACATGAAAACAAAAATTAATTAGGTACTCTTAATAAGTACATATGTACATAGTATATACATATTCGTAAAAAATCATCATATAAAATTATAAAAATTGTATAGAATAGTGTAGAACGATTAACGATTAACTAAATTCCCTATGAATCCAAAACAGAGCATCGCGTACAATTTTTATTCGTAACGGCTAATCGGTAGCACGATTGACAATTTTTTTGGATGCACGAATAATCCGCGGCTGCTGTACTTATTAGCTCAATGGTAGGGATATGATTCTCGTTCAGGGTGCGAGAGGCCCCGAGTTCAAAACCCGGAGGAGCCCACATTGTATTTAATAGATACGAATATAAGAAAATTTTCTAAAAATTATTCTTCATATGTGACCTAGATTTTAATTAAATATATAAAAATTAACTGTTTCAACGGCTCGGTCGTCTAGAGAAGAATATGATTCTCGCTTAAATTTTAAATGTTCTTTTTTTGACAATACTGCACCGAAATGAAAAATGAAAATTGAATTATTACGCATTGCAGTCAAAATTTCGATTTGCTTTTGTTGTTTAAGGGCCGCTTAAAGTTTAAGCCTTGTTGGTGCAACTAGGTACAAGTATTTCAATTCATGAATTTAAAAAATGTACGCAAAATATTTTTGTAAAATATCTTAATAGGAGAATAAGTAATGTATTACCTTTGAAAATAATTTTACAAATAACTCAAATTGCAAATATTTAATCTTTTCCGCGATTACTGATATTATAGAAAATATTGAAAATGTAAATATCGACCAAAATTGGCTTTTGTTGTGAAATACTTGTCTCAAAGAAACACATGATGGCTTTTGTTGTGAAATACTTGTCTCAAAGAAACACATGAAGTCTAAAATAAAATAAATTTGAATTCTTACCTAAACCACAAAGTGTTAAGCAAATATTGTAGACCCACAGCCTATTAACCCACGGTTTATCTGATAAATATCCAAGGACAATTCTTCCAACCGTGTTCGCTATCCCGATCACAGACAACAGATAACTCGCTTGATCACCGGATATATTCAATGTCTGTGCTTTTGGTACAATATATACATAGGGAACATTGAATCCAATACTTGTACAGAAGTTTGAAAGAGTGAATAAAATAAATATAGGATCCCGCAGCAGTGACATGTCCAACATTTCACTGAGGGTCTCTTTGGTGTCTGCGGATATACAACCACACGTTACTTCCTCGTCAATTTTCCTGTGACTGAAAGACGAGTGAGATCGTTCGACGAGGCCGTCTTCCTCGGGAGACCTAACATCCGACCTGGATCTATACTGCGGGATGTTTAGTAAACTACCCTGATAAAATACGTCCCTTCTATGAAGAGGACCAGCTCTTCTAAGGCTTTGGCTTCCGAAGTGCTGCCTGCCGCTTTCAGAAGCCGTCGAAGTGAGTAACAATGGTTGACTTAGCGCTAACCTAGCAGCTTCTCCATTACTACGCTTTGAGTGTGGTATGTTTCCATTTTTCTCCATTATTGGAATTTTAACGTTTTTAGGAAGCGATAGCGAGAAGTGACCAATACTGTGCGGTCTTTGTATTGAATTACCATTTGGAACCATTAATGCTGGTGTTGAATTTTGAAGATCATTTGAGGAACAATGAATATCTGCGGTTGCATTGGAAGGTTTAAGGTGGTAAGAGTCGCCATTTTCTATGGCGTCATATGACTTTGGTTTCTTTGGTTTAGGCTCTTCTTCGTATTCGAGCGGCCTGAAAAGAGCTCCGAATATGATGCAGTTTAAGATTATAGCTGCTAGGATCATGGTAGCGCCCCGCCAGCCGTACTCCTTGATGAGGTGCTCGTTGATGGGCGCGAAGATGAAGGTGCCCAGACCGGAACCGCAAACAGCGATGCCAGTGGCGAGCGAGCGGTACTTCTCGAAGTACATGGTGACGCTGACGATGGCGGGCAGGTAGATCATGCCGAAGCCGAGACCCGTGCCCAACCCGATGGTGAAGTATAGCGTGGTTACATTGGGCGCCACTACGCTTAACAGCATGCATATTGCTGCTAGGATTGCACCAGCTATTGTTACCGCACGGCATCCATATTTGTTCACAAAGGCGCTTGATATTGGTCCTAGAAAACAAAAAAAATATTGTATTAAACTTGTATTTAAAATATGAAAAATAGTTATCGTTTTAGCTAAACTTCAGGAAATACAGTTTACATAGAGTGATCTAAGAGTAAAAAAATGAAGAATTAGCC
Source organism: Ophonus ardosiacus (assembly GCA_943142095.1). Taxonomy (NCBI): domain Eukaryota; kingdom Metazoa; phylum Arthropoda; class Insecta; order Coleoptera; family Carabidae; genus Ophonus; species Ophonus ardosiacus. The sequence goes on along the minus strand of OW964830.1, from coordinate 22,179,303 downwards.
GAAATTTGTTTATAACCTTTGTCATCTTTGGTAGTAGAGCTTAAGACTATCGAGAGGTTCAGAATACAACTTTTGGATGATAGTAACATTTTTCGGTTAATTTCAATGTAACCTAGTATTTCCCATATTACTCGTAGTTTTCTCAATTCAATTTTCCAGAATGTTATGTAGGGCATTCATTTTAAATAGGTCACCACTGCTAGCTCCTGGACTATAAGAGTCGGGAATAGTCTTATTTCCCCCAACCCAAAAAAACACCCGGTTATATAAAAAAAAAATACTTAAAATTCCATAAAAACCCAGTAAAACATAGACAGGTATTTATATGTTTAGTTGCTAAATGATGGTGTTTATCGCACTATACGTGAAAATGCTGTGTGCGAAAAACACAATTTTGCAACGAATCATATACTAAGTTTTTTTTTCTAATTCCGTTTAAAAATAATTATCATAAATTAGAGGTTAGATGTCGCTTTTTTGCATCAATGCGAAAAAGTAATACAAGAAGAATGTCATTTTGAAAGTCATATCTAATTTATAATGTATAATTAACGCAAATTGTTTTAATAATGTTGTTTATAATAAATATTTAATAAAGCCTTAATTATATCAAAAAATACCCAATAAAACCCAAAAAACCCACTAGATCTTTTTTTTAAAAAACCTAGGTTTTTGCCAGCCCTAAAAAGGGCTACAAAAATGTTTGAATATGCAATCAAGTTCTGTTTCACAGGACCATCAGAGACTACCTATATTCGGATTCGGAAGAATGAAGCAGTAGAAAGCAGAAATCGATTAATGATTGAAGTTGTTTACATATAAGTATTTTATTTTTACGTCATCATTATAGCGAGGCTTCAAAGTTACTTCATAAATATTAATTTTCAGTTGAGCGAGCTTGAAATAAATATCCCTCAGACAAACAGCTTTAGCGTAAATATTTTTCATTGAAATATGAATATATGAATTCAATACGCAGTTGACGAATAATAAGACAATATCTCAAAGGTAAAACTTTATTTTTGTTATTTTAACTTTGAAAAGATATACTACCATTTTTAAAAGGAAATAAAAGAGTTTGTTGGGAAACTCATTATGATTTGTTATATGACATTCCGGCAACTTTTCTTTGTGTGATGCTTAACTTTTTTTTACAGAAGATAAAGTTTGTGAAAAATGAATAAAGACATCTGTAGCAGAATTATCGTAATAATTCAGAACTTGAAATAAGTAAAAAAAGACCACTTCCTTCAAATTTAATTCACATTTCTTTTTAATAACATTCCGACATAGAAATATAGTAATTTGCTTTATGTATCAAAATTATATTTTCTACGTTCGCAAAAGAATATAAGATTTATAATTTCATGTCTCTATATAATGAAGTTCAACTGGGGTTGAAACAAATGTACTGAAGTAAATGTGAAACAATCACCCCAGTCCTGTAAGGAAGTTACTAAATCTTTACAACATCGATAAAAATTGTAACTAAAAGTAAAACCTGTCATTTTCATATTTTATTCTCATTGTTTGCAATTATTATTGTTTATCTGCTATAACAATGTTGCCAAGTTAGTAACTTTGTTACAGTATTAGGGTGATTGTTGTCATTTTGTTCTGGTTTAAATTAAATGGAAATAAATAATTTATGTAAGATAGCGTGTCCGATTGTTTCCCATTCTTCCAATTCTGTAAAGGGTCGATCATCGTTTTCAAGAAGAATATTGTGTTATGTAGTTTCCTAAAAAACATGCAAGCCGACCTGGTTTCAATGAAATAACAAATTCAAATTGGGAATTCATCAGATATTTTCAATGGGGTTCTATACCATTTTTCTTTTATTTTTTTTCCTGTAAGAACAGGATAAAATAAGAACTTCAGTGCAAACGCGACTTAAAAATTTTACGTAATAAGCGAGATATGAATTTTTAAAGTTTAAGAATTTGTGCGTGACGTAGCGGGTACTAACGAGTGATCGACAAACAATGGGACAAACTGTTAGTTATACTGGAAACAATTTTTTTCATGTTTGCATAGCTGAAATGTTTTTATATAAAAACTTATACGTTATATTTACGAAGAAATTATTATTAAGTATAAATAACATAAATAATAAGCATTTAACAAGGATTTCTTCCTAATAAATTACAGAACATTGAAACAGTTTGACAATATTATTACACAAAGTATGACGACGGATGGCGCTAATGTTTGCCTGTTTTGAAGTTTCAATATTAATTTAATTAATATTATTATTAATTTAATTCATATTACAAATTGATTTATTTATAAATACATGATTATTGTTAATATTACTAGATGTTATAATTAAACAAATTCATCAAACACAAAATTGTTAAATGTTTTGTTAGGTTATAGAACATCATGACATTTCATATTCTTTCAAAGGTGACCGCTACAGAAGCGCGAATCTTCTTTTTAAAATCAGGCGACCAATCAAATTCTTAGTACCTAACACGTCATACCCAATTAGTAATCAGGTTCAATCGCTTGTAGTTTGTGACCTAGTTAATATTTAAAGAAATTTTTTTCACTAATACTCATTAATTTATGTATATTTTCGTCTTCTTATTTAAGATAGTTAAAATATGACTATGGTATAGGACCCTATTCATTTTCATAAATTTTGCAATCTTTGCTGCGTCAACATGGAAACAGTTTCAGTTATTCATTATTACTAATTGACAGATGGCAGCTGGATGTCAGTTTCAATTACAATTTACATAGTCCGTGAAATATATTACTGGAAATACAAGAAACTCTGGAATTTATACAAAATGCATAGAAAAGACGGAAGGTATTGAGCTGACCACAACAGAGTTTTACCTCTCGCTAAGAGAGGTATTGGATTCATGCTAAAATTCGCATATCCAGATTTTAGTGAATAAGTACGATTTAAGATCCCTAGAATCCCATTATAACATTTTAAAAATGATGTCTGTGTGTGTGTGTGTGTGTGTGTGTGTGTGTGTGTGTGTGTGTGTGTGTGTGTGTGTGTGTGTGTGTGGATGTGTGTATGTGTGTGTGTGTGTGTGTGTGCGCGTGTGTGTGTGTATGTCTGGATGTTGTAGACACGATTTCTCAAAAACTATAAGACTTAAGAACTGTTTAACTATGGATTCCTCAATCTGACATTCCTGGGAAGAGCTGAAAAGGTTTTGGTAACAATTGAACAACCGGAAGTAGTAGTTTCTGAGAAAAATTCTTCTAAATATAATTTTTTGGAAATTTTTGTTATTAAATATTGAAGAACATAAAATTCTCCACCTAATACACTTAAAAATTTTATTATATCTTATATAGATTTAGAGATAAAGACACTATAATATATAGAGTAATTTAATCGCAGAGGCTAAGGCAGTAAGGAAACCAGTTGACAAATTCCAATGTTTATAACATAGTTTTTAAATGACACATGTCAGTGTCAAAAATCAACAGTTTTAGTGACATTCTGAAAGCTTTTTCTGGGAAGTATATTTAATCTTTCTTATTGTTTTATTAATTAAATATTTGAAATTATAAGTAAAATGCATATATCCATCAGAAATACCGCCAATCTGGGTAATGAATTGGAAGAATCTCTGACATTTATAAACTTCCTCATACAATGAAAAATAGATATAATTAGAATTATATGTGTGCAGACGACATGTTAAATACAATAAAAACAGTATTTGGGTAAAGTTTTGTATTTTTTTGTTATAAAACGACAGTTCGAAAGGGAAGTACAGTACAATACCTATATAGCCTAATATGAAAATGGCGAGAGTTCTTGTGCTGGCCACAACAGATTTTTTTTATTATGATAACATATTACATATTTGTCATTCATGATTTCATTTTTTTTTTGTTCCGACTGCCGCTAGATACGCTACGTGACAACCCTATTTTAGCCTAATTTTTACAAAAAAAAATATAGGAAAAGAATAAATATTATCATGTGTCAAAATGACAACTTCTAATTGCAAAATTTGTTTTGATCAAGATTTAAAATAACATAAAATTAAAATAGATACCTCATAAATAATAAATATTTTGGGTGAGATTTTATAAATATTCTTTAATTATTTTCAAAAATCATTTGTATGGAAATTTTTGTAAGCAAATAAATTATTATTATTTTCCAATTGACGAATGACAGATGGGTTGTTCTCACGTTGCGCCTCTAGCAGAAAAAGCAAGGACACACGTATCACTTTGGACACCCTTTTTACGGAGAGTGTCATAACCAGTATAAATCGTGATTCTACTAAAATATTCGCCAAAATAAACAGTACTGAAATTTAGAGTCCTGTGGAATTGCTCCTGCAATATGCATTTGTCATATTTGGCTTTTTATTATGGTAGATATGAAATGGCAGAAGACTTACGTCATCAAAAAATATCCTAAAGTAATGACGTCATATACTACTAAGTTTACATGGGATACTAATTTATAAGGCGCGAGCAGTCATGTGACTTTGTTGGTCTTTCTTGACAAGCAGATATGAGGAACCCGTGACAGAATGACAGCTAGTAATATAAATGACAAATGTCATAATTTATCATTCCAAATTTCATGATTTTCCAATTTCAGGTGGTTTATCTTCTAACTAATGATTCGGGTTTGCGCAGTTATACGATTTTGGCCAGCTGTTTTGTTAAAAATTAACCTTATAATTTGGAAGTGAAGGTGTCATTTTCTGTTATATATATGATTGACGAATTTTCATCTGAAGACTCGTATGAATCGGGGGAATTTACTTCTATACAGTGTCCCACACTCTATCTTCAGTGTAGCGAAGATAGCCAATGTTATTCTTACGGGCGTTTTCTGTACCATGTTGCCAATTTTGCAATGTAATGTAATATTGAAACATTCATAAATTTTCATTGCTGTATCAAAATTAGTTAACACTGTACAATTTAAGTTTTATGAGGGTCTCTTATTTACCCGCAAGGGCTTATTGTATTCACCTTAAATTTGTCTGCAATTCTAAATAGTTTTATATACAGGGCCGCGAAAAGATGCGTTGGAACTGGTGTGTAAAAAACTTATGAACTATGTAAAATATATGCAGTATTTCTTTTTATACCCTACTTATATTTTGTGTTTGTATTATTTTATATTTTTTTGTAAATTATTAAACAGACCAGTTAATTATTTAATTTAATTTTTTTCTTTTGACCCACCTGTTTAGATACACTGAAAGTACACCAGTCATAAATACATTCAATGAAGTACCTAGAATATTTCATCTCTTTTTGAGCATCTGTTGTGTTCTTTCTATCTCATAGACTTACCGCAGGTAAATATGGCAACATGGTACTCCATAAGACCCTATACTGAACATAGAGTGTGGGACACTGTATAGTGATGAAGACAATCTGGAAATGTTTGGCGAAAATCCGAGGTAAAAGAATGAAAATTATTTAGAAGAAACAGTAATAATAGTAATCATGCACATACGTAGATATCAAATGTAATTATTTTTCATTCCTAATTTCATGTGATTTATTTAACTCGCCAAGTAAAGTCCACGCACCTGGTGACAAAGAAACCAAGTGAACTTACAAAATCTTGATATTTTAAATTAAAATTTATGACATTTGTAAGTTATGTACATGATTACTAGCTGGCATTCTGAAACGGGTGCCCATATCTGCTTGTCAAGATTTGCTTATTTGCAGGGCATTTACTCCTTTCTAAAAATACATAATTTAAAGATTGATAACAAGAGAAATATTTAAAAAAAAAAATACCTTTTGAACGGCTTTCAACGGAATTAATGGCCCACAATTCCCCTTCGAAATAGTTCATAACATGGTTAGTTTCTGAAATTGCTTTTTTAAGCTTTAGGCATTATTATGAATGTAAACTGACAACCAAGTGACAATAGTGACAGAATGGATATTCGATCGATATAAAATTTAATGTAAACATTGTCATGCCAACGTCTAGAATAAAAATAAACTACAATTGTTTCATATAATTTCAAATTCCGTAAAAGGACTAGAGATTGACTTAGAAATACTTGTAAATTTCATTAATATATACTTTTCTTTATACTAGTATTTTTCTTTCTTCTGTATTTAAAAATAAATAATTTTTACAAGTTATTTTTCATTTTATAAAGTTTTTTTCAGGTCTATAACGTAAGACTTCTGCCATTTCATTTTCACTATAGTTGTCATATTAACATTGCGCTGGTGTACAAATCGTTCTCACAACTGAGGAGAAAGTGTTTATAGTGGAGCATTATTTCAGCTCATACGGAAGTGGACGGGATAATAGCAAAAGACTTCGAGTACCCTTCTCATTCGCCAGATCTGACGCCACCTAATGCATACATTAGGGGCATGCTTCGTGCTGAAGGAGTCAGTAGTTCGGTCAGAAGGTTGGAGAATTAAGACAAAAGATAATAACTAATTTTCAGCAACCTCTCTTTGAAAATATGTATGTTCGGTGATCTACAATGTATGTGACCAGCATATCTTACCAGTAAGGTAGGTTAATGCTATGGCTCAGTTTATGTAGCAAGAATAAGAATAAATTGGTTATTTGAACAAATCTCTACGGGTTTCATCAAAACCCTAACCAAAACCTAAACTAACCCTTAGGGATTTGATCAAATAACTAATTTAGTCATTTCCCTGTGACATATAGACAAGAATAGTTAATTCGTCGACTAGAGAATCGGGTTATGAAATTTCATTTAGTATTACTTATATGCTTTTGTCAAGAACAATGGATTTAAATGTATGTACTTCTATATAAAATGAAAAAATCTGTTGTGGCCAGCACAATACCTCTCGCTATTTCCATTTTATGTTATATAAGTATTGTATTGCGCTTCGCTATCGAACCGTCGTTTTAGAACAAAAAAATACAGTTTACCCAAATATTGTTTTTTATTGTATTTAAAGTCTTAAAATTGTATGTATTTTTCATTGTATGAGGAAGTTCCTAAATGTCAGAGATTCTTCCATTTCATTAATATGATTGGCGGTATTTCTGATGGCGATATACATTTTACCTATTATTTTAAATTTTTAATTAATAAAACAATAAGAAAGATTAAATGTTCTTCCCAGAAAAAGCGTTCAGAATGTCACCAAAACTGTTGACTTTTGACACTGACATCTGTCATTTACAAACTATGTTATAAACATTACCATATTACATTTGAATTTGTCAACTGGTTTCCTTAGTGTACTTTAGCCTCTGCGATGTAGTACATCCGATTATTCTATATATTATAGTGTCTTTATCTCTAAATCTATACAAGATGTAAAAAAAATTTTAAGTGTGTGAGATGGAGAATTTTATGTTCTTCAATATTTGTAATATTTAACAAAAACTCAAAAAAAAAATACATTTAGAAGAATTTTTCTAAGAAACTACTACTTCCAGTTGTCCAATTGTTACCAAAATCTTTTTAGCTCTTCCCAGGTATTTCAGATTGAGGAATTCATAGTTAAATAGATCCACACACACACACACACACACACACACACACACACACACACACACACACACACACAGAGAGAGACATCGTAAAAATGTTATAATCGGATTCTAGGGACCATAACAGTGCTTATTCACTAAAATCTGGATGTACGATTTTTAGCATGAATGCAATACCTCTCTTAGCGAGAGGTAAAAATAAATTATTAATATCGATTTTCATTGTCAAATGTGCTTCCACAAACTTTGGTAACTGAATAATAATTTCCTTGCAAACAATATCACCTCCATTTTAATTTTGTAAGATTACTACGATTTATAAAAATATTGCAATTTCTTTATAACAACAGCAATTAAAAATTATGATACGTAATATATGATTAAATTAAACTCGCCGTGAAATAAATTTGGAATGATGCTCATTTTTTCTCTTCTCTCCACCCTGTTCCTTGCCCTGCGGTGTTGCCGTTTCGTCATAAATTAGCATCTCCAGTCCATATTTATTTGACGGCATGTATAATACACATAATATGTATTATAAACAGTAAATAGTAAAATATATCAAGCTCTCCATTAAAGCTATTATAGCACTTGTATTATTTTGTAAATTACTCATTATGTACTCAACTGGGTACATTAAACAAGAAATATCTCATAATTTATACAATAAATAACTTATTTTCAAGTATTCAAAACTATGAATCAAAAAATGTATAAAAAAATGGCTGTTGTTTATTTGCTTATTTGCTAAATATTTATACTCTTTTATGTATTTCTATTTTATAGCCACTAATTAACATGACTGAAGTATGTAAAAAAAAACATTTTCAGAGCATGAATAAACATTAGTTAAATAATTTAGCAAGTGCTGCGCCCTTTTTGACGAGCTGTCGCTGGTAACCGCGATTCGAAAAGCATTGTGCGGTGTCGGCTGAGGTGTAAAAACGCTCGAGCAGTTATATTTGATGTCTTTTAAACGTAGCTTTTATCCGATGTCTTTTCAGGCCTTCAGCCATGCGGATTTTTTTGGCAATTTCATCCGCAATTTAGTGAATTTCTAGAAATAATAATTTTATACAGTGATGTTCGTTAATTATGGCTTCACTGGTAAGTAATTTACAGTACTAATTTACATATAATTGCTTTACTGAAAGCATTAGTAGATATAAGTATTATAATTATAGGTGAAAAACTAAATTTCTAAATGATTTTTTCAAAAGGATAACAATTCCATTTTATTTTACATTTATTGCAAATAGATTTCTGTACCAGAGACAATGCCTGAGAGATGGAACGAGGCCTTAATCTGTCCACTTTTTAAAAAAGGCAACTGGTTAGAATATAGCAATTACAGAGAAATCACTCTTTTAGTCTTTTGGATGTTATTAATATTAGCCATTTGTATAAGAAGTAGAAGAACAGAGGAAGCAGAAAATGTTATAGGAAAATAGGCAAGATTAAGAAAAAACGCATGCATATGATTATTCATGATAATGAGTAAAATATTTTGTTTATAATCGGTTAGTAGTATCTGCGTTTCTAACCTTCAACAGTTGAGAAGTATGTCATTAGTTACTTTACTTTTCAGCTAACTGAAAAAAATTCGGCCTACGTAAATGTCACTTTCCAACGCTAAAATGTTATTGGCATTTTGACAAGAAAAATTTTCTTCAATTGTTAGTATTATATAGGGGTTAAGCGGGGTTAAGATATGATTTGTTGCTAAAAATAATTGTCCATAAGCGTATTGGTTATGCAGATTCTGCGTAATTGAAAATGTCACAAGCAGTTCCTTTGGCAATAAGAATATCAAATTATTTATATTTAGCAGGGGGGGGGGGGGGGGAGGTTGAACTAAATACCTCAGTATTATATAATAATGAATTATTTATACATTCTTTTATAAAACAATATTCTGATATTGACATTTTTTTAAAAAAGGAGAACAATATAAGGAAAAAGAAATTGAAACAGGGAACAAAGCTGATCCTTCTCGAAAATCCGTCCGGTAAGAATCGATCTAAGAATACCAACCAAGCAGTTATCATTGACCGAATGTGCGATCGCAACACACCGCAATTACTACTTTACAATGGCGGCTTGTGACATTTGTCGGAGACGTGGCTCTTCTCAGGGAAGGGGGCGACCCAGTTGAAATTATTTAAAAGATACCCCTTAAAATAAAAATAACCTACTTACTATAAATGTATTATGTACTACAAGTACCTACGGCTAGCGCACACCAACGCGGGCAGGCATTGCGGGCAGTATCGCGACACGGGCAACAAAACCTACAGCCACAGACAAACCCAAGGTTTGTCTGTGCTACAACGTTTTAAATTCTGTCATACGCCGTGGCCGCCGACGCAGCGCTCACGAATCATGTCAAAAGCGTTTACGAAGAGCAATGGAAGGCAGCCTTCTGTGCAAACTTACGAGGTGTGTTCAAAAACTATCGCGAATTTTGAATTTTCGCGGGTTACGTATATTCGAATTTCGATCTTTTTGTGGCTTTATGTTGGTACTCATGTCTCTCACTTATGTCGACAAGCTCGGCCATTTTGAATGTTCACTTAATTGTTGACAGCTGCTTTGCTTGCACGTGTTTTGGATCGTCTTCGATTTTTACCTATTCAAAAAAATGGAACAAAGAACCTGTATCAAATTTTGTGTGAAAAACGAAATTAAGTGCGCGGATGCATTCCGAATGTTGACTGTGGCATACGGAGAAGCTACCTTGGACCAAAGCAACGTTTATCGGTGGTACAAAATGTTCTCAGAAGGCCGAGAAGATGTGAACGACGAAAAGCGTGCCGGACGCCCGAGCACTTCAACAACAGACGAAAAAATTAATGAAGTGGAAAAAATGATATTGGCCAATCGTCGAATCACCGTTAGAGAAGTTGCTGAGGAACTAAACATATCGATTGGCTCGTGCCATTCGATTTTTATCAATGATTTGGGCATGAGACGGGTCGCCGCGAAATTTGTACCAAAATTGCTCAATTGCGACCAAAAACAGCATCGCATGAACATTGCTAATGAGATGTTGGACTCTGTCCGCGACGACCCAAATTTGCTCCAGAGGGTCATAACTGGTGACGAATCGTGGGTTTATGGTTATGACGTGGAAACCAAAGTTCAATCATCTCAATGGAAGCTGCCGCACGAACCAAGACCGAAAAAAGCGCGCCAAGTTCGGTCGAATGTGAAAGTTTTGCTGACAGTTTTCTTCGATTGCACGGGCGTGGTGCATCATGAGTTCTTGCCACGCCCGGATTTGTGGAAGAACAAAAATTGGCTTTTGCACCACGATAACGCCCCTGCTCACACATCGTTGCTTGTGCGCGACTTTTTAGCCAAAAACAACACACTAATGATGCCGCAGCCACCGTATTCCCCAGATCTGGCCCCCTGTGACTTTTTCTTGTTCCCTAAACTGAAGAGGCCCATGAAAGGACGACGTTACGCTACGCTTGACGAGATAAAGACGGCATCGAAGGAGGAGCTGAACAAGATAAAAAAAATGATTTTTTGAAGTGCTTTGAAGATTGGAAAAACCGTTGGCACAAGTGTATAATATCTCATGGGGATTACTTTGAAGGGGACAAAATAGATATTCATGAATAAATAAATAATTTTTGAAAAAACACAAAATTCGCGATATTTTTTGAACACACCTCGTATACACTGGTATATGATGTGGCTTGATTAACATATTGTGTATGCAACGCGTGTGGAATGTACCTTTAAAAACTGTGCGTTTAAGATGTAGAGGAGCTTAGTCTCCGTTGTATGCATGGTCTAAAAAATTGGCATAATACAGAAAATTATGCCTTAAGACCATTTCACGTCTACATAACTAATACAAAATTAATGAAAATAGAAAGAATAAACATGAAATAAAATATTTTAATTTTTTTTTTTTGTTACGAGGAGGCTTAGCCTCCTTTGCCTCTACTGTTACTTTAGCATAGAGATCTAATGACAGTATTGCTATTGTTTATTGATTTCGTCAGATGAGTTATCATTTTAATTACATTTTGGTTTGTCAAAATGGCAATGCCATTTTCGCGGTTGATAAGTGACAATTACTTAGACAGCCGAAAATATTTTCTAGCTAGCTAAGTGAAATAAACAATATTCTGAAGTTTATTAAAGAATATGTTATTTTTACAATTTTAATGTCTCCTTAGGATAATATTTGTGACTGCGACTGACATCTCTATGATTCTATAGAACTTTAGAACGTATAATATAAACAAAATCACTGGTTTCAGTAAATTTATTAAAATAATTATTCAGTCCAACGTTTCGACTCAACTGCGGTCTTCTTTAGGGAATGCTACAATTTTTATACATTTAATACAACATAATACACTAATTAAACAAATGCAATAGTCAGAAGTTAAATTGAATTACATATGATATAACATGTAAAATTAGTAAAGAACATCGTCAATAGAATAAAAAATATATAAATCTTCGAGCATATACTGACTAGAGAAGTAATTCCCAGTAACCAGTGCATAGGATGTTGTGATCAGAAGACATGTAGGCGGGGGGCTGGAAGTCATGGTGAATTGCGGGCAGTGTTTTGTTGTATTATATGTCACTACTTGTCATTTTACTGTAACCAAATCGTATATTTTGCGTGTAGTTTGTGAGTATATCTTGGAGTATATCAAATTGTAATGAAAAATACAAAGAAAGTAAGGATATTTCGTTTCATGTATAAATAACGGGATTTTTTTTTTACAAAAAATAATATATTAAACAAAGTCTAACTTTTAGGTTTCCTGCTAATAATGACGTAAGAGTAACGAGACTGAAATTTATTGGAAATAAAGGTGATTTACATATTTCAAAAGCAGCAATTAGTCATTACTTTGTAAAAAAGGTAGTACAAATATTAAGATAATACGCAGTCCGCAATACACCAAGGCTTCAATACGCAGCCCGCAATACACCACGGCTTCCATATGTGTTCCGATTACAACAAACACCGTAAGGCGTCTAGTCAGTATATGCTCGAAGATATAAATAAATAATTGTGGTTCAAATATATAATAAAAAATCACAATGTGTTATACAGTAAAACTACAAAGTTTGACCGTTTTTTATTATGTATTTGAACTAAAATTATTTATTTGTATATATACAGGATGTCTCAATAAGCTTGCTCACTATTGGTAACTTTTTTTATTTGAAGAGATACGAGGTTGGTTAAATGAGCAAAATTGTGCCATTTTATATTAGAACGCATGTTTTGAAAATTGTTTACTGCTTCAAGTAAACAAACTAGGTCCTATTATCAGTAATCTAATTGAAAATCTAATCACCTCTTACCTCTTATCACACAACACACACACACGCACACACACGCACACACACACATACATACATACATACATACATACATATATACAGTGGCGCACAAAATTATTCGTACACTTTTATTTTACAAGTAAAATAAGATAAATTAATTTACAGAATTAATCATATACTTCTTTTATTATTTCAGAATTAAACTTATTCATGTTTAGTTTACTTTGTTTAAACGTAATTAAAACAAATTACATACTTATAAAAACTGAGACCAAATTGTTCGTATACTTGTTATGAAATGACGTGAAGAGGTTAAATATTAGTGTTTATTTGAATGACACCGCTCTCGGACTGAACACAAATACTTCTTAATATTTTTGTATTAGAAAAAGGGTCGTAAAAGATGAGAGACAACTTTAGTGGAAAGACAATTCTGTCTCAAAATAACATTCTACGGAAAATCCTTTAAACAATTACGAACGTATTCTACAGTACAGAGCATCAATAATAAATATAAAAACGAAGAGACAATTGAGAAATATAACAGGTCGCGACCAAATTGTTTGTAAAACTTTGTATTAAAATGGTATAATAAAGAACGAATGCCGTAATTGTCGTTTTATTTTGTGAGAAGGACGTTTGTATCACGACGCGTAGCGGAGTGATCCAATCCTTCGAACAAAATAATCGACAATTATGACATGCGTTCTTTATACTATTTTTTCTATTTTGCACTTCCTATGCCTCTTTTAAATGAAAAATAGTAATTTCATAATTTAGGGAATTTTGTCAGTTGGCGGTATTAATGTGACGTTTGAAAATTCATTTGGCAACTCTAATCTTATTTTTATACGATATTTTCTATTTCATTCTATCTTTACTACTCCATGTCTTCTCTTCTTCTTATTCTTAGTTTCAAATTCTAAATTATATGAAAATAAAATTCTTAACAATCGTTTGTGTTCTTTTATTTAACGAGATTTGATATTTGATATTTTTGAAATTTTTAGCCACCAACCTTATAAAAATAAATTGTACTAGTAGTCTATTACTACACTCGACTGATGGTGCAAAATAGAAAATATATATGACATTTTATTTTGTGAGAAGGAAATTTAGTCCATACCTTCGAACAAAATAAAAATCACTTTTACCACGTATATGATACACTACTTCTTTACGAACACTATTTTTTCATTTTAATTTGTATTTCAAATAATTTTTGACATGTCAAAATGTCAATTTGTTGTTTTATTCATCATTACCAAGGTAACAACTCAGTTTTAACACTCGTGTTAAAAGTAACAATCGATTAGTAGGAAAAATATATTATTGCACGGTAAATAAAAAGAAATCCCAAGAATAAGATAAGAAAAAAACTGAGATCAGAGGTATCACAAATAATTAGAAAATCTATTTCTACGCAAACAATTCACAGAATCTTACTGAAAACTGGTTACAATGGGTATATACCACGAAAAAAACCGTACATATAGTTAACAAGTTCGCTGCCAAAGCCGATATGGTGTGTCCGTTCACACACGCAAAGATCGTATCTACATATATGGTGAATAGATGTCTTTGCGTTTTGAGAAATAAATGATCCATTTCAGTACGCCAAAAGTATTATTTAGTGTCTTCCTGTACGCCAAACACCTAACATTGCATGCATTTGCTACGCCAATTCTCGTACTCGGCGATTTAGGTAAGGCTAACAATATAGAGTTATCTCGTAGCTGGCAAGCAAACTAACTACGAGTATTCTCGTAGTTGGCAGCGACCGTGTTAATAGAATATAAAGCCTAGACTTTGCGAAAAAATAATGTTAATGAAGGCCCGGAATTTAAACTAGAGTTATTTTCTCGGACAAGGGTAAATTTAATTTAATTGGAGCAGATGGTAGGCCTGTAATTTGGAGAAAATCAAATACCGAGCTAGATACATGACTTATTCTTAGGGAATAGCTGTTGTAATTCAACATACCGATATAACTTAAAACACCTCCCTAGTGTACTGCTATCAACCCTATAAAAAAATTATGGTTGATACTAGATAGGCGACTCCACAAAAAACATTTTCCACCATTTAAGAACTCCAGACGAATATGCGAATGGGCAAAAATTCTACCACGCGTAACATATAATTTAATAAAATCAATGTATAGGCTAATATAAGCTCTAATTCTAATTAAAGCCAATGGTTACCGCACTAAATATAAAATTTTAATGTGTTGTTAAATAGTCTTACAACAAACTATAATTATAATTGTTTGATTTTAAATTTATTATGTACTACAATGTTTGTATTTAGACAAATGAAATCATAATATTCTTCACGCAAGAATGAAATTGCGCAATTATATTTCGTTTATAGTTAGTTCAATTCGCTCTATAATCTATCCCGACACCTACTAATAAATTATCTTTTTCTGCATCGAGAAATACACAAGCAGAAAAGATCACTATTTAGCCAACATGAGACATAAAACTGCTAAAATACATGTCAGAGTATATTATGTTGACAATTCCAAATTATTTTTCTGAACAGTTATTACATACGTCGCCCTATAAACTGATTTTATTATCAGTATGGCAAAAATAAAGTACTTCAATTACGTATGTCGCCAAACATCATACACTTTTTATTGCGCGAAGAATACTATAGATATAATTATTGAACGATGAGTAATCTACTTATGTACAAATGAATTTTGATTACTTTGTGCTTGATAATGAAGACTGAACTTATATTTATCATCTTTTAATGTAATATATAAATAAATTTGATGAATGTATGAATAATTTCATTAATCATCATTTCTTTCAAGTCAAGAAAGTCAAATTATTTTGTATCGGAAAAACATGAGTAATTTAATATCATTGTACACAAATTGTTGGCAAATATTTTGAATAGAGGTTGTTAAAACTGTAACTGGTCACATTGTTCTCAGTCTGCATCTGTTAAAACATGAATAAAATAAATTATACGAATGTTAATTGTGAACGTATTTGTTATCATGAGGTATGTTTTATTGTGAATTAATTAAACTACATGTAAAGCAAAGCCATAACAAAGAACGAGTACCTCATGTATTACATGCAGTATGAATGTCGCTATCACGAATACATGAGTATTGTTGAACGGTTGAACAAAGCGACGGCAAAATGCACATGATTCATGTTATCAGACTTACCGGAACACAGCGTGACACCGACGAGAATAGACAATATCCAGGCCGTAGCTCCTCTACTCGAATTGAAATAGTTCAAGAATTCATTGTAGAACACTCCAAAAGAATATGTCACACCATCGGCTGAAACAAGCATAACACGTTATTAAACATAAACAAGGAAACAAAATAGTTTTAAAGTGATTCTCAAAAACATAAAGATTAAAATACAAATATTTCATTTATTATATTATATGATTACAATATAATGTGTAACTTTCATTCCCAAGGAATAAAAATATTTTTAATCCTAAAGGACTTACATCAAATTAAACTAGGTATAGGTATGTCTCTAACAACATAGCTATTTCAAACACAAGTCAAATTTTATATATATTTTTTTTCACTACAAGCCTACGAACCCACTATTATTTACCTTTATTTGACATGAGAAATTGTTTTTCACTACCGCTTGCTTGTAACCATGGTAACCTAGGTCAATAATAATTTATTACTAACCTTGGTCTATAATGCAAACTGTCACTTTTCAATCAAACTCAAGCCTCCAAATCCAAATATTATTTAATTCATTAAACTCAAGAAAGGTGTTAAGTATATAATTTAAATTTGCCACTATAATTTTAAATTGACCTACGCTGCCGCCTCGCCTGGCCACTGTGCTGTTTTGGTGAAAATGTGAAATATTTGTAGATGTAGGATTGAACAAATCACTATTTTTTTTATATTTGTAGGTAAATACATTTCAATAGATTTATTTAAAAATAATAATAAACTAATAAGGCTGCTGACTGTAACAGCACAAAGTGTTTTTATTAAATAATTAAATCAAATACAAATCAAAGCTCATAACTGAGGTTATCAAACCAGCGAAATGAGCAAAACGTCAGATAAAAACAAATGCAGCCTACTTTATTTTTGTGAATATTAACAAATAAGTAACGTTATTATTCATGTCAAAATTATTGTTATTAAAATTATAATTATTATTGACCAGGCGCCTTATATCCCTCGGACTTCACCCTCGGGTTACAATAGGCGCTGGGTCAATAATGATCTTCTCAACCTTGGCGTATAATATACTATTATTCGTGTCTAATAACACTTTTGACTCTTCTGAAGAATAGATGCTTCAAATTTTTAAAATTTACCTATGTCCTATCCTATGTGTGTTCTTTGAACCTTATAAATACAATTAAAATTAATTGTGCAATTAATTCTAATTATAGTTTTACTGTACAAAAGAACACTTCAAAATATAATTTCATTTGCATTGTTAGGTACGATTTTAAATAATTCTGAAATGTAAGAAAATATTCATCAAATAAAATATGAAAAAATGATTACACTGCAATATTATTACTAGAAATTAAAAATTTTGGGCGATGCAGAGCAGATTAGGTATACTTAACAATGAAATTTAATTATAGAAAACACACCAAAATTTTACAAATACGAATATATTTCCTTTTTACCTCCCGCTACCCTTGGCAAGGGAGGTATAGGGATCGTGCTAAAAATCACATATCGAGATGTTAGTAAATGAGCACGTTTTAAGGTCCCTAGAATCCAATTTTAACATTTTCACGATGATGTCTATATGTATGTATGTATGTATGTATGTATGTATGTATGTATGTATGTATGTATGTATGTATGTATGTATGTATGTATGTATGTATGTATGTATGTATGTGTGTGTATGTGTGTGTGTGTGTGTGAATTTTGTCTTCGCTCTAACTCAAATACTAACATTCAGAAAAGTCTTAAACCTTTTTTTCTACCCTACTCTAAAACGAAAAGAAACCATTGGATTTTGGTGTAAACCGGATAAACGGAAATGGCACTTTACTTGAAGCCCATAATGGTTATTCTGCAAAAAATACCATTAAATGCTATTTTTTCGCATTTTATGTCATTATGCAAACTAAAGATTATTGAATTTTTTAATACTTTTTCTATATATTTTACAGATAAATTTAAAAATCATTTTTCTTTTTTTAATCCCGAAGCCTAAGATAAACACAATTCCTTTGTTACACAGTTTATTTTTCAAATGAATGTAACTGACAGGTAAACGTCATTGTTAAAAAAAATACTTCAAATTAATTATAGTGACATATTAAATAATAAAGAAAATCGTAAATAAAGCAATAGTTATATGCAGTGAAACATAATATAGTTTGAAGCATTACTAAATACGTAGGTATGTATTTAAATTAATAAAAATTAAAGACCGGGAGATTTTGTGTTGGCCACATGAGATTTTTTTAATGAATATAAGTGAAAAGAGCATTTAAATTAAAAATTAGTTTACGTTAAAAACTTACAAATTAAAATCAAATTAATAATACGAGTACTAAAATAAGACTAGGGTTTATACAGGTAGTAAAAAATATCAAAGTAAGTAGTAGGTTAAAAAAATGTAAAGCAAATTATTATTATTAAAGAAAATATAAACATAACTTGACCTAACTTAATCTAACTGTGAATTTACTTTATTTAATGAAAGGATACATTTATTAAATTGCATTTATACGTTAATTTTTAAATTTACAGTAATAATAGATTTTTTAATAAGTAAAGTGGTAGTTTTCTATGGTGTGTAAAGTTTAATTAATTTTTCTGAGTTTTACACGAGCTTGATAACCTTATTGCTTTTACAAAAAATCTATTGTGGCCAGCACAAGACCTCTCGCCATTTCCATATTAGGCTATATAAGTATTGTATTGCACTTCATTTTCGAACCGTCGTTTTATAACAAAATATTACAGAACATTACACAAATATTGTTTCTTACCATATTTAGCATGTCTTCTGTACACATATAATTCAAATTATATCTATTTTTCATTGTATGAGGAAGTTTCTAAATGACAAATATTGTTCCAATTCATTAACCAGATTGGCGGTATTTCTGATAGATATATGCATTTCACCACAATTTTAATTATAATTTCAAATATTTAATTAATAAAACAATAAGAAAAGTTAAATATACTTTCCAGAAAAAGCTATCAGAATGTCACTAAAACTGTTGATATTTGACAATGACATGTGTCATGTTATAAACATTGGAATTTGTCAACTGGTTTCCTTAGTGCCTTGGCCTCTGCGATTAGTATACTCTATAAATTATAGAGTCTTTATCTCTAAATCTATACAAGATATAATAAAATTTTTAAGTGTATTAGATGGAGAATTTTATGTTCTTCAATATTTAATAAAAAAAACTCCCAAAAAATTATATTTAGAAGATTTTTTCTAAGAAACTACTACTTCCGGTTCTTCAATTGTTACCAAAACTTTTTCAGCTCTTCCCAGGAATGTCAGATTGAGGAAACTGCAGTTAAATATTTTTTAAGTCTTATAGTTTTTGAGGAATCGTGACTACAACATCCAGACATACATCACACATACATACATACATACACACACACACACACACACACATACATACACACATCCACACACACACACACACACACACACACAGACATCATTTTAAAAATGATATAATCGGATTCTAGGGACCTTAAATCGTGCTTATTCAATAAAATCTGGATATGCGAATTTCAGCATGAATCCAATACCTACCTCTCTTAGCGAGAGGTAAAAAGTATCGAGAAAATATTGCACCCGCGCGACGAACTGACACAAGTTCACATTTTCATATTTTTAGTTTTATATGTGAACATAATGACAATAAAATAGATGTTTATTAACAAAAATTTTCGCAGCTTTTACTTTCTTAATAATTACGAAAGGGCTAATATAGTGTGGTTTCTGACTTAGCTCAACTTGTGCTTGCTCAGTCAATAATAGTGACATTGGCTTGGAATAGTACATATCATTGTTAGACAGTATAATAGCCACCTACATACATATATATTATATGCCAAATTTGAAGAAGTTATTTTTATTTAAAATTGATTATCTAAAAACTAGTCGTGTGATATGTTCTTTTATTGTGCAAATGATCATTTTCTAATGTGAATATACTTAGATAATTTTATTACTTAAAATATTTTCCTTTATTTCTTATACATTTAGTAATTTAAAAAATATTTTTAATATTTCCCTAAGGTGAAATTTCAGCTATAAAATAACGGCCAAACTTATGTTTTAATAAAATTTATTGAAATTATTGGAATACTTATAACATATAAAAATAAAATATATCACGGCATATTACCCATTGATGGGTGTATCAATCTGCTTTATCACAGATATCGGTAATGGTATACGACTTCTTGTGAAAATGTTTTCGCACACAATACTGTGCCTTGCATTTACATATACCGGGTGTCTACTTGAAATCCGTAGTATAGGGCATAAAATGTTATTTTTTGCATTTTGCTGTTGTTACTGACCAATTAAAGTTAGAGAGAAGTTGTAAATAAAAAAGTTGTTCATAATTAAAAATTATGAGACTAAAATTAATCACAATTTCATTTTATTTTACGAAAAAACGCCAATTCACAGTTTACAGAAAATTTCTGAGTACCATTGAATTACTGATGTTTAATTTTTTTATTTGGCAGATCTCATAATTCTACTCTTGTCAATAAATAATTTTGTATAATTATTAAAAGAATAATTAAACACAAAAAGAAAGTACAAAATGATTCAAGAATGGTATATTATTATAACATTCAAAATTTTATAATAACAATTTGTCAAAAGTTAAATGTCAAATAGAAATAAAACATCAGTAACTCAATGGCACTCTGATATATGTTGTAAATTGCGAATTTAATTTCCTTTTTTTCGCAAAATAAAAAGAAATTATGATTAATATTCGACTCATATTGTGTAGTTTTTAATTCTAAACACATTTTTTTATTTAGAACTTTTCTTTAAAATTAATAGGCCAGAAGCTACAGCAAAATGAAAAAAAATAACATTAAATAAATAAAATAAATATATCATCACGGCATATTACCCATTTCTGGGTGTGCCAGTATCTACAACACATGTAGACATCGGTAATGATGACGATATATTTTACCGTGTGGGCGCTTACCAGGCGTCACCACACGGGCACTCATAGCTGGCGTGGAGAGTGCACCACAGGGGTCACTTTTGTGCCATTTAAAATTGTAAATATTTGGCGTCTGTCGGGATCGAACCCGGTTCCCCCAGGTTCGCGACCAGACACTCAGGCACGCGGCCACGGGACCCCATAACATTGTATTCCGTATATTACGGATTTCAAGTAGACGTCCAGTATGAGTTATGCGTATTTACATTTGCAAATCATATAAACGATTGTAATTTTCAACGACATGAACAAATACATAATTACTGTACCAGAAATAGACAAAATCTCGTTCATATTATAAATGTTGTATCTAATTCAACAGTTTACCTAGGGACCCAGGGACATAAAGAAATCTCAAACCTTGTATTCTTTTAAGAACAAATTAAAGAATTTTCTTATTGAACACAATTTTTACTCTGTAAATGAATATTTATGTATGTAACTCATTGTAATTTTCGTATTTTTCAAATATTGTGCGTACCTTATATTAATAAATCTTTTGGGCTAAATAAAGTATTATTAGGTATTATTATTATTATTCGTACAGTGCGGGCTTTTACCAGGTGTTACGTCACGGGCACACATTCCTGAAGTGGAGAGTGCACCACAGGAGTATTTTGTACCATTTAAATTTTGAAATCATCACCGGAGTGTGTTCTTGTATTCTTGCAAGATATCCCAACATATTTGATTCATGTAGTTTTTATAATTCGTTATGTCGGGTTCCGCAAAAAGCTCTTCCAATTATTAGTTAAATCTTTATCTTCAAATTTTGTCCTATGAGTACCCAAGGTATTTAAAGTTTGTTATATATTTCTTCGATGATCAATTCCGATTAGATATTCGATTGTCTTTGATTTTGTTTACTTGTAAATGCAAATATTATACAGTCGTCTGTATTTTTCCGTATTCTGTATTTTTCTAACTCAACAAGCATTAAATACAATTTTGTTTTACGCTCCCTGGTCTTTTCCGTAATTTGTTTTAAGCAAATATTTGATATGTTGTTGATTTTCCACCAAAAGGATCCTATTTCTCCTGTGTATTCTTTTGTTCTTTCAAGGATTACATTCGAGCGCACTTTTTAAGTTATCCCTTTGTAATTTTCACTTAGGACCGACAACACCCGTTTTCCATTTTTGTATTGGCTTCCAAATTACCTTTACGAGTTTGTGCATGTATGTTGCCTTCACTTACTGCTGCTGTTCTGTCTGTAGTATTTCCCCGTAAATTAGTTATTCTTCCTCTATCATCATAGTTGGTCATTTTTCTTGTATAATTGTTTAAAATAAGCTGGCTCTCCTCTGCTCTTGAAGTAAATAACTTAATTTCATCGTGATTCGGAACACAACACCTACTATTATCTGCGACAATGACACTTTATCTCGAGCTTTACCTATTAAAATCTCTACTATAAAGCAACACTTTATTGATGAAGATGAATAATTTTTTTAATCAAGTAAATAAAAGTAAATACATATCCACACAACAAAATTAATATAAATATAATATAATAAAAAAAGTCACATATAAATATCATTCACAAATGTCATGTTCAATTTTAATTTAAAAAGATCTTGAAGGAAGTTGTTGGAAACTATTTTGTATGGCACTCGGGAGTAAATATCAGATATGTTTTATCTTTTATCCACTCGAGGAAATTATCAAACTCGGCTTACATTTCGTGTGCTAAGCTTTTTGCTTGAAATTAAAAGATGTTTTACTGTCTTGTACAACCATAAATAGCCAACTATTAAATTAGAAAATAAGTATTTTACAAATTTAGATTATTATGATGTTGATTACATATATTAATTCACACAAATAAAATAAAAAATAAAAAGGTAAATTTTTAACCATGGGGAGAGGGGAGAGGAGGCCCGAATTGGCATCTTGGATTAAAGGTGCAAAAAAGTATATTTTGTATATTTTGTTTTTAGCCATTTTCTCAAAAACATTGGCCCGTGTCAAAATTTTACAAGGATGTAAAATTAAAGCTCGTAAATTTAAAAAAGGGTTTTTACATTTTTTACTTAAGATGAACTCTTAAAGAGTTAAGTTAAATAATAGTTAACCAGAATAACAATTTATGCAAGAAATTTAAATTACAAAAAAAATATATATATATGATATTAGGTATTTAATACCTAGTCTAATAGGTTTTACTATTTATAGCAGTTTACATTCGTCGTGGAATTGAAAGAAGTAAATTGATGATTTTTAAATAATATTTGTCAACGCTTTCTTGCAAATTCATTTACCACTCTGACCCAGTTAAAGATACGATAACGAGGTTTAAAAATTTGAATTCAACATAAAATTCTTCATCATGTCATTTACAATATGATTTTTGCCCCGATTAGCGATTCGCGAGTTATTGACAACTTAAATTTATAAGTTAATAATTCCTCTAAAATTTTGAACACATATACTAATCACCTTAATGTTCAGTTGCACCGCTGGCGCATAAATTTTAAGTGTTCCTTATTTGACATTGTCATATCGCAACAAAAAAATAATTATATTTAATGACTTTTAATAATACACTGAAAGAAATAATACGGAGTAAAAGATTTCGGAGAAAATTTTCAGAAAAATGTAGTTAGTTTTAACTAATTATGTAGAAAACTAGTAAATTTTTAGGATGAAAATAACAATAAATCATGTAGTTAAAGCAATCTAACAAATAATAAGAGATATTTTCCATTTATTTAACTCTGTATGTAGAAAATCTTTTTTTAACTAAACAAAATGTGCAAACTACCTCTTGTTTTTTACTTATGTAACTCTGAACGGGGGATTTTTTTTTTTTAACTAAGCAAAATGTGTAAACCACCTCTTGTGTTTTAGTTATTTTTCTCTGAACGGAGGATTTTTTTTTTTAACTAAACCAAATGTGTAAAGAACCTCTTGTTTTTTAGTGACGTAACTCTGAAAGGAGAATTTTTTTTTTAACTAAACAAAATGTGTAATCCACCTCTTGTTTTTTAGTTATTTAACTCTGCACGGAGGAATTTTTTTTTAATAAAATAAAATGTGCAAAGTACCTCTTGTTTTTTTAGCTATTTAACTCTGCACGGAGGAATTTTTTTTACTGAACAAAATGTGCAAACTACCTCTTATTTTTTACTTATTTAACTTTGCACAAAGTAATTTTTTTTTTTTTTTACTAAACAAAATATGCATACTACTCTTATTTTATAAGCAAAATTGTATAACATGTCACAAGTTTTCGGAAAATTTTTGAAGGGACGTTACTGTTCTATAAAGAAAGTATATTGAATATGCTTATTACCGCAACAATTATTATATAATTAAGCTTTAACATTCATGTTTAATATATAGCTAGTGGCCTATTTTTTTTAACTTTAGTTCTAACTTGCCCTACGAGCGGGTTTTAAAGCTTATTTTGTGTACTTTTTGAAAATCCTGGGCCCTAAATGTTTTCATTTAAGGGCCCCTGTACTTTGTTATACATCTTTCTTGTCATTCTAAAAAAGTTTCAATATAAAATTCAATGGGAAGGCAAAATTTTCAAATAAAATAATGGTGTGTGGTGCAATTTCGGCGTAGGCGTCACCTGACAATTAATTGAACGTGTTAGAGGTTTATACACAAAATTGCTAGTCAAAATTACTTGGTTTTATCAATTTACGCCATGTAAATGAAAAGATTAAGTTTTGGTCTGATCCAGCTTCGAACACTATGCCCGAACAACAACGCAGTACTTGGAGGAAAAAATAATATTTGTAACCCACGAAATAATCCTCCTAACGTACTCAGGCGAGATCTATTGAAACATTTTTGTAGTTTCTAACAACAATGAAAACAATTATGCGCAGGATTTTTCAAAACGTACGCAAACTATTTTTGAAAACCCGCCAAAGACTTGGGGTAAGTTAGGACTAAACTTCGTCGTGTACAAGAAAATGAACCACTAGCTCCATGCTAAACATGTATGATAATTGTTGTAGTAATAAGCAGATTCTATATACATTTCTTAAACAACAATATTGTCCATTCACAAAAATTCCGAAAACTTATGGGACATGTGACATATGTTAGAGTGTGATTTGCAACCGCGATATGTGAATAATACCTACACGAACTATGTATAACACGCTTTATTTAGTTAATTATTTAAGTCGTTTTAAAGAGTAGTTAATTTTCTCTTATTTGGCGATATATCATCTAATTGAAATAATAGGTAAATGGAAATTTTCATTTTTTTTTTGTTAACTGTCTCAAAACAGAGCACAATTCCAAATATAAATTGTTAAATTATCTATTGAAACTACGCAGTAAGCAAAACCAGGTGGTCTATCACGGGTGGTTCCCCTTCTTCTGTCCCCCATTGTTCAAGTAGACAGACAGTTGAAATTTTATTCAAAATTATGTTACAGCCGAATTTGATCAATATTTTTTGCAGTTCGCCAATACTTTGATATCCCCGAGGAGGGAATAATAGAATATTTTGACGAACACAGGTACCAAATAAATAATGATGTCCTCCTGGATTTTATATGGTTCAGCCCGAAGGGTGTAACAGTTGAAATAAAGTTAAAAAATGAAGATTTTCTAAATTCACCGTCAGAAATATGTTCATCAACTCCCACCAAAAGTTCTGAACTAAGTTCCAATAGTTTTCTTTCGGAATTAGAAACAAACCCGCCGCCTGTGCCTATATTACCTCAAATTTCTTCATGGGACGAAAATGTATTATCTTATTTTCAATTAAAAAAATAAAAATTAATATTGAAATATATTTTTTTCAAGGAATTTGAACGCTGCTTAAAAGGTAGTGCTGATGGGAGAAATATTTTAAGAGAATTTAATGAAACGAAACAGTTGAGTACTGGAACTAGAAAAAAATTAACTAATTTAACCGTGGCAATTATGACAGAAAAATACGGTAAATATCCTAGAAAGGATGTTAAATTAAACTATGCAAAAGCAATAGCTAATATTTTTGAATGCTACAAAGAGCCAGGGGGAACAGGATATGTAAGTTTCACTATACATATACCTACTAAAATTATAATTCTTAAGGTTAAACATCTACTTGATGATACCACCCAAAAAATATAGAAGACTGCTGAAGTAAGTACATTTGATTTTTTTCTTAAAAGCATTTAATTTGATTAAATTAAAATCTATTATTGGAGTAGAATATTTTTATCAATACTTTTTTTAAATTAAGTTCATCTCAAATATGTTTTACTAGAAATTTCTAAAAATCATTTTCATTTATTATGTATATAGAAAAAAAATGAAACATGTTTTTTACGTAAATAATTCTGCGATTCTGGAATCAAAACAAAATGGATGGATATGAACGTGGTTAAGGTTTGGTTCTATCTACCGTAATAAAAAGTTAATTTGGATCAAAACGACAGTCCTTATTGGTAGCATGGGCCTACGTTTTATACCATACTACGTTTAAAATCACGTTATATTATCATCTATAAAATTAAAGAATACTATTTTATTGCTTGCAAAACACCATATTTTATGTCTTCTATTGATTTTTGGGAGATATCTTCAGAGTTATAGTGGATGTTTCGCGTTATGTAAAGAAAATCACTAACAGCCGGATGCAAGAGACATAAGCACCTAGCAGCACTGTGAAGCTTAAGGAGATTGGAGCAAATCACGTAAAAAATTAATTTCCAACTTCATGGTTTTTAATTTTATAATTATAATGAAGGAAGTCTTCTTGTCCAACTATCCTAAAAATTAACAAAACAATCCACCGTCTAGTTCCTTAGAAAAACAACGCTTAAAACGTCAACTTTATAAGCGTTTTTCTAAGGAAATAGACGGTGGATTGTTTTATTTTATTAATTTTTAGAATAGTTTAATAAGACATCCTTCATTATAATTATAAAATTTTAAATCATAAATTTGGAAATTAAGTTTTCACGACGAGATTAAATTGTCTAACATTATGTCCATTTATTATTATTATATATTTTTTTATTTTTTAGGAATTATTCTATGATCCAGAATCTAGAACTGGTTTTTTAGAAACGAGACTGCGAACAATAAATAGAGGAGCAACAAACCAAACAAAAAAAACTAAAGAATTACTTGAAGAACCAAATATTAGCCCAGAAAATAGCGAAAATGAAGAAAATTATCAAGAATCAATAAATTTTTTAAAAAATGCTTGTATTAAAACTCAAAAGAAAGATATATATGAGCAAATGCTAGCAACGTTTCAACACAGAAAATCAATAAATAATATATTAGATATTTATCCCAGATTCAAAGACACTCCAGGACTTGTAAGTATTTAATAATAATGCACAAGTATATTTGTCATCAATAATCGTATTATTTCGTAGATATCTCAAGATTTTTATCTAATGTATCCAAAAGCGAGTAGTATAGAAAAACAACTGCCTCGTATAGAAAATAAAATTTTAAAAATATATTCCTCCGAAATATCGAAAGACTCACCGTCAGGTAAATTAGCTGAAATATTTCTAATGTTTATACTGATATTACTTTTTAATTAAAGATTGGGATGTACATACAAACACTCTAATTGCTTTATTATATTTACTACCACCCACGGCTACGGGTCGAGGAGGAGTAAAAAAAGAATCAACATCCGCCGCAATTGACAAGCTTATTGTCCATCATCCTGTAAGTATACTTATCAACATCTGCATTAACAATAACGAATATTTCACTCGAAAAATTTCAATCAATCACGTTACAGTATTTTTTGAATTTCGACGAATGACAATCGAATATGAATATTTGCACTTGTGCGTATACCCGAGTATTTAAAATAACTGTAAACACAAGAAACGCATCAATAAGAAATTAACTATTTATTAAAATTACAGTGTAAAAGATTTGACAACTGACGTTTATGTGACAGATTAAAATAAATATTAACGTTCATAAAAATAATTAAAAATATCGAATGTGAAATTTTTCTCGAGAAATATTCTACCAATATACCTCTCATGCACGTCGAATACAATCAGAATATTTTCACTCGTGCACATTCGTGCATTGGAGAAAATATTCAGGTTTTGCCGTGCACTTGGGATATAACAATTAATAATTCTTATATCTCGTCTGTTAACATAGATTTTACTTCCACTGGAAGAATCCATAAAAAACAGAAAAACTACCCAACCATTTTTGGTAGCTGTTGGCCCGAATAAAGAGGCCATTTCTGATTATTACATTGTGGTTGACGATCACTTATTGCCCTGTAAAGCAAAGTCATCATTAGCTGCGTTCGATGAACTCTTCCAGAGCTATTTTGTATTCCGTACCAAGTATGATATTCATTTAAAATCATTCTGGTCTTTTATAGAGAGTGAAGTTGTTCAATCAGTTAATCACGATGGGGTTTCTTCCCTAACCCCACGTGAACGGGAAATTAGATCCAAAATTTTAAATGTTCTTAATTAAAAAATTTGTATTGTTAATTAATAGTTTTTATTTCGTATAAAATATAATATTATTTAACATTTTTATAACAAAATGTTTGTTTGTTTCAAATGCAGTAAAAAATTTCTGCGTGTAATTTGTTTACTAAAACATTTACGAATGGTTCATGCATATACAGAGTCAAATGATCTAGTATTAATTTGCAATTATAATGGCTGTTTAAAATCATTTCATTCATTTAGTGGTTTTAGACGACATTTGTATAAATGTTCACTAAAACTAGATTCTCTTCAAACCGTATTGAGTAATGTGTCAGCTTCTCCTTTAAATCCAATTGTACCAGATGTATCCGTTCCTGTAAAAGATTTAAATGAAAATAACAATACGATAGTAAATGACAATTGTGAATCAGAAATTACTAATTTTATTTCCGGTAATGAAATAGATAATGAAAATGTACTATTATCGAATATAAGAAATGATTTTGTGTTAGATATAGCTCAATTAAACTTACCTGCTAAAATAGTTCAATCAATTATTGATTCTACTATAAACCTTGCATCTTCATTAGCAAATAGTGTAGCAAATAAATTAAAAACTAGTAACTTACCTGTTTCTAAGAACGTAGATGATCATTTAACAAATATTAAAAATTTATTTGATGATAGTAATACCGAATACAAACGCTCTAAATATTTTAAAGAAAATATAGTAAATCCTACAGAATTAACTGTAGGTTTTCGTACGGAAATGAAATGGGATTCAAAGTGTAACTGTTTCAAAGAAGTAACAGTGCCCACAACATTTATGTACATTCCGATTAAACAAACTCTACAATTTTTACTGAAAAATAATTCGTTTCGAAATGCATTGTTATGCGAGTATAATCGTAAAAAATCTGACCATTTCTTACGAAATTTATCCGATGGTTCTTATTATAAAAAACATAAATTATACAAAAATGATAATACAGCATTGCAAATACAAATCTATTTTGATGAATTTGAGACGGTGAATCCATTGGGAACGAAAACTGGTATTCACAAAATTGGAGCAATTTATTTCACTTTGCGAAATTTACCACCTTACTTAAATTCCTCATTAGAAAATATACACTTAATTGCATTGTTTTATTCCCATGACTTAAAAACTATTGGTTTTAATTGTATTTTGGAACCAATTTTGAGAGATATTCAACAGCTAGAAGAGAATGGCATTACTATTGCGAATAATAAATATTATGGATCTATAATTGCCCTGTGTCATGACAATTTAGGAGGCAACATGTTGTATGGCATGGTAGAATCATTTTCTGCGCAATATTATTGCAGAATTTGTTTAGTATCAAAAGAAGAAGCTAAATATCTTACTAAGGAAAGTGTATCGAAATTAAGAACTAACGAAAATTATGAATTACATTGTAGCCAGATAAACAATAATAGCAATGTATATGGTATTAAAACTCGGAGTATATTCAATGATTTAAAATATTTTAAATTATGCGAAAGTTTTACAGTTGATATCATGCACGATATTCTTGAAGGAGTAGTACAGTTAGAAATAAAGTGTTTTTTAAAATATTTTCTTTCATGCGAAAAAGATTTTAATCTAGATGTATTGAACAAACGTATCGCAACTTTTAATTATGGTTTGTTGGATCAGTCTAACAAACCTAGTCCAATAGTACTGGAGAAACCAGGAAATTTAATTAATCAAAGAGCTGCACAGGCACAATGTTTAATTCGTTATTTGCCATTAATATTGGGCGAAGTTTCGAAAATTCATGAAGAAAAATATAATGTAATGATATTATTAATAAAATGTATTAGAATTATTTTTGCTCCAGTTATTTCACAAGGAATGATAATTCAATTGAAATACTTAATTCAGGAACATCATGAAAGTTTTCTTGAACAATATGGTACTCATTTAACTCCTAAACATCACTTAATGTTGCATTATCCAAGAATAATGTCGATGATGGGCCCTTTGATACATTTATGGTCAATGCGGTTTGAAGGGAAGCATGCATTTTTTAAGAAAATTGCTGCTAACAATAATTGCTACAGAAATATTTGTAAAACACTAAGTTATCGGCATCAAGTACATTGGTATAACGTGTGGAAAGATAAAGTTGTTGGATGCACTTTATCTTTTGGGCCAGTTGAAAAAGTTCCTGAAGATATTATTAATTATGTGGAAAACTGGTTTGCCAATATAGATACAAGTTCAATCACTTTCACTAAATGGGTGAAATGTAATTTTATGTATAGAAAAAATTTCTTTTTAATTATTGCCATTAATGATCAAACGAGTTTTCCAGTTTTCTGTTTAATAAAATATATCTTCTTTGTTGAAAATGTTGTTTATTTTCTCTGTGAAAAATGGAAAACCCTAGAATATAATGAAAATTTTCAAGCATTTAAAATTTCAGAGGATTATTTAAAAAAGGTAGTACAATTGAATGATTTGACTCATAAGCAACCATTCGAAAGTCATACTGTTTATGGAAACGAAAGAAGTCATTTCATTGTTCCTAATTATGAAATCGTATTATAAAAAAATATTTATTTTTTTGTATGAAAACAATGTATGTAGAACTATGTAAATATTACTTATTGTACTCGTTTATATACTTAATAAACTGTATTTGTGCTATTACAGATCATATTTATTTATATTTACCATTAACGTTTTAGTGTGGATAAAAGAAGGATGGTTTGACATCTAAACTTGGGTTATTTACGAAACAAAGTGTAGTTAAGTATCTCTTTGTTTGTATGTCTTTAACTATTAAATGTATGTATTTAACATAACCTAACCTAATCTTACTTATATTACTATTATTTATTATGTGATAAATACCTACCTTCATTAGTTAAATAACTCCAAATAAATAGTTAAATTAATACATAAATAAGTAGTTAAGTTAATAAAAAATTTGTTACATAAGACCAAATAAGTAGTTAAATTAATACAAAAATAAGTTGAATAACACCAAATAAATAGTTAAAAATCAATTAAATAACTCCAAATAAGTAGTTAAATTAATAAATAAATCAGTTAAATAACACCAAATAAGTGGTTAAATTAATAAAAAAATCAGTTAAATAACACCAAATAAGTAGTTAAATTAATACATATTCAGTTAAATAACACCAAATAAGTGGTTAAATTAATAAAAAAATCAGTTAAATAACACCAAATAAGTAGTTAAATTAATACATAAATCAGTTAAATAACACCAAATAAGTGGTTAAATTAATACAAAAATCAGTTAATTAACACCAAATAAGTTGTTCAATTACTACATAAATCAGTTAAATAACACCAAATAAGTAGTCCAATTAATACATAAATCAGTTTAATTACACAAAATAAGCAGTTAATTGAATACATAGAACAGTTTAATAACACCAAATAAGTGGTTAAATTAATACAAAAATCAGTTAAATATCACCAAATAAGTTGTTAAATTACTACATAAATCAGTTAAATAACACCAAATAAGTAGTCCAATTAATACATAAATCAGTTAAATAACACCAAACGAGTATTTTAATTACTACATAAAATGATGCTATTTCTACATTATATGAGGTAATTCTATTATTTATTGTAGTTAATAAAGTGATTTAATTATCATTTTCAGTATTTCAGTATGGTCGCGAGGGAACTACGGAATGTAGTTAAAAAAGAGTTAAATCTAACTCCGTATTATTTTCTGTGTAGGTATATAATATATTGTATTATATATCTTTTGAAATACAAATACTATTATTAGTATTATCTTTCATGTGATCTGTGTTCTTTTTTTAAATTCTTATCTATTAATATTTTATTTATTTAAATAAATAAGCTGGAATCTCGGGAAGATAGGGTCGAAAACTTGATTTTTTATCAGACTTCCGACCTAAACAACATAAGTATATTAAAATCATAATTATTACCCTTTGCGAGGTACAAAACTTGTACTGCCTGGACTAATATAAGATTATTTTAAGAAAACAGTACTTTTATTTATTAGTTCGCTTACATTTTAAAGGTTTATAATCATAATTTTATATTATTACATATTTCTGAAATAAAAGTGAAAAATAGATTTAGGTAGGTATTTTAGGTAATTTATCTTCAAATGACAAATATATGTATATGAAATGAGGTTCATTATACTGATTTAAAAATAAATGTTCCTTGTTCTATAAAAATGAACTAAAGTTGGTAAATCATACAAGCGTTTTCTTTCAGAAGTTTCATTTTAATTTTTTTTTTTTTGATATTTTCCTTTCAGTAACATTTTTGGTTTATGACTTTTATCTCAGAAGTTTACGTTTCAACAAATAAAATTCTATATTACGAACAAAAATATCGCATCATTTTCCGGGAAATGCACAAACATAAAGGTATTCTCTGGAAATTTGTGCTGCCTTCTAGTATATTCCTCTAGTGAATAGAAACTAACACGTGTAGAAAAGGTAAAAATAGAGCCATATTAACATTAATGACAAGCAAGAAATGATATGCTCGAGATTCTTTATAAAGTAGGAAAGTTAGTTTGTTTATCGTAAACATTATTTGCATATGAACTATGAACTATGCACACGTCTTTTGTGAATCATTTCTGTGTCTATTTTACATATTCCATGTGGACTAATTAAAAATGAAACATGCATAAACCTTGCAATAGTTTTATTATTCTTTATACGAAATTTCAATAATTATTTTATTTTTGAGCGTATTATTGTTTTTATTTATCTCTCTCTGTTTTACGCCAACAGCATCCTTCATAAAGATAGCAAGCAGGAAGTTATTGTATGACGCGAATTCTAGATGAATCATAATTTGTAGGTATGTATTTAGCTTGGTAATTTTCAAATTACAATTCAAAATTTATTATTAATATCCTAACTAGGGCACTGATTTTGTTCAAATCAGAATTTAACGGTAACTTATAAATCAAATAACATCATTAAATCATTTTTAGGTAACCCTAAAGATAAAATAGATAATAATAAAAAATCCGGTGTTTGTAAAATTTACTCTAAGATTGTAACAAAGTTTATATCGGGCAAACTAAAAGACAAATTGATACTCGGTTTAAAGAACATTTCTATCATTTAAAAATCTGTTGTGGCCAGCACAAAACCTTCCGTCAATTCAATGTATTTCGTACAAATCCGATACCAAAAGTTCCTTGGAAAAGATTCTATATATCCTGTAAAATTGTAACACGAACACACTATTTTTTACAAATTCCATATTGCAAGTTCCTTTGAACAGATTCTATAAATCCAGTATAATTATAACACGAATGTACATTCTGTAAATTGCACTTCACACTTCCTCATTCCTATCCAACGCATCTTCTTATACTTCTCGTATTCTAGGTATCTTAAAACGTGCTTATTCATTAAAAACACACCACCGAATTTTTTGACAGAAGACAATACCTTCCTTTTGACGGAAGGTAAAAAGCG
The DNA here is from genome assembly GCA_943142095.1 of Ophonus ardosiacus. Lineage (NCBI taxonomy): Eukaryota > Metazoa > Arthropoda > Insecta > Coleoptera > Carabidae > Ophonus > Ophonus ardosiacus. The sequence continues at coordinate 22,145,382 of OW964830.1, read as the reverse complement.
GTAATCCTGATAAATCTAGTGTAGCACAACATATGTTTATCAATAATAATAAAATTGACAATTCTAATATAAAATTATTGAAACAAGTTGATAATAATAGATATTTGGACGCACATGAGAGTTTGATAATACATACATAAATTTAAAGATAAATTGATGAACGCAGACCTAGGTTCCATCACAAATTCTAAATTATATGAGTTAATATAAGACAGTTACTTTGTTTTAGAGATGCATTCGAACCGGGCCGGGCTTTGAGGTTTGGATCGACTCGGCCCGAAAATAAAAATTACCGGCCCAACGCGAAGATCGACTCGACAAAAAAATTAGCTAGTCCGGCTCGAAAATTGACTCGAAATCGGGCCGGGCCGGGCCAAAGCTCGAAATTGGATGCATCCGGCATTCCTAATGTTGATTTTTATGTTAAGGCGAAATGTTTAACTTTTTTCGTGTCAAAGTTATAAAAAACCTCTACATTCTTATAACTTTCAACATTAGTTAACATAAGTAGTTAAAAAAGAGACCCTTCTAGTGTAAGTTTGTTATAAAAATTACAGACCTACGAGTATTTAACACTTTGTTTACCAAAGAATATAAACAACTTTTTCACAAATCTTATATAAAAAAAGTGTTTTGTTATTAAATCATTTTGATCCTTTTTAACTTCATCCATTTTCATTAAAATATTAAGGAATCTGTGCATTTGATTGAACTATAAGATTTTTCGGGCCGGCCCGAAAAGCTCGAATTTTCGGGCCGGGCCAAAATCAAAAGTCCGACTCGCATCGATTTTTGAAAATGATTAGCCCGATTCGGCCCGATAAAAAATATCTTCGGCCCGGCTCGATGATCGACTCGAAATCGAGGCGGTCTTCGGGCCGGGTCGGTCGCTATAACGGTCACGAAAAATGAAATTAAAAAGATCATGAATACAAATACAGATTTAATATGGCAAACAAGCAAATGACTTGTTCACATATATACCGATAAGTTTTAACAATAGTTATAAATACATGTACAAAGAGAGATGTAATAAACCATTCCAATCGATAAACTGAATTCAGCGAGTTTTTAAAAGTAAAACGGATTGTTTCTTGGCGCCTGCACACCTGTACTACTTTAACACCAGTGATTTTTTAGTATATTATGTAACAAGTTTTATAAACATCTCTTTAGTCACGAGACTTTTTAGCACAATTATTTTGTTCGTTATTTAGATATTATCATGTACAAAAATAATACCAATCCCAAATAACAAATTTCACCAAAAATAGTTTAAAAATGAAGATTCTTTTAACATCAATAAGCATTTTAGAATATATGTTATGCCTATTTCGAAACAGATACACACTCTATAAGCAGCTTATTCTTACACATTGACAGAAATCGGCGTTGTATACACGCCGTGTCCAATATGTTTGAAACCATAGATCGTCAAGTTGTGATTAAGATGTAGTTTAGTAAGGTTACGGGCGCATTTTAACAATGGCAGCAAATTTTTGTCCATTCTCATTACTAAAGTGTTATTTTTAACGAGATCAATAGATAAAGTGTTTCAAAGTACGCGTTGAAAATATAAAAAATCATTTGTACGTAATTTAAAGAATAAACAATAATAACAAACAATTTTATTTGTTTTGTCTTGGAGATTATAATCTACTATTTATACTATATCATAGTTTATATCTTTGTCAAATGTGATCAATATCACATGTTTAGTTCGATTTAGGTTTCTCTTACAAATAAATGTATTATCTATTTTCGTATGATTTAAGATTTTAATAATAATAAGATAATAAAATACTAACTGAAATTGTATTTACTTAAAAACACGAAAATTTTAAAATACGCAATTATATTTCTATACCAACGTATAGGTATGTGAAGTATTAATATTAACCTCCACATATATACTAATTGCTTATGCAGTGCGAATCCACAATATATTTTTACTTAAATACGAACACAAACGATTGTTAAGAATTTTATTTATATATAATTTTGAATTTAAAACTACGAATGAGAAGAAATAGAGTAATACAGTTAGAAAGAAATACATCATATTAATACTATCAACTTACAAAATTCCCTAAATTTTGACACTACTATTATTTATTTAAAGAAGGCATAGAAAAGGTAAAATACAAAAATTAGTGTAAAGAACTCGTTGTCTCGATTATATTTATGACATTCGTTCTTTAATATACTATTTTATATTTAAAAAAAATATGCTATGTTAAACCGAATTGATTTAGGGAAATTTGTATGTGTAATGTTGTATGTAGTTGGTAACATTGGTTCGACATTTATTCAATTATTTCAAAGTTGATGTCAATTCTGAGTTATGAACATAAGTAAATGTCATCTCTTCTGATACGCAACTGGGTTCCGTAATGACTTTATTATGAACGCAAAATATAACAATTTTTTTAGGAGCTTAGACGTCTAAAATAAAATAATTTCCTGGAATAATTTTCATGTTTCAAATACAGTAGGCCCGCCTTATCCGCGGCTTTGGTATCCGCGGTTTGGGAAAGCGCGTCATAAGGTCGAGCATTGGTGGAAAAATGGAAAAATAGATACACGGAAATTCACGAAGCCCGAATCCAAACGAAGAGGACCGGCGGTTGCCGAGCGGTCATATAGTCTTATTCAATTTGTACAATAATCATTAATCTATAATTCTATGATTATCTCACTTTTTCCATCGTGTTATCGCATGTTATCTTTTGCGCAATCCAGATGATTTCCTAGATTGGGTAACCTATATACGTATATACAGTTACACTGATGAAAAACCACTCAAAATAACTTTTTATTTCGTGAACTAGGCTTGGGGGCTAACAAATCTTAGTATTTGGCATAATGGTAGTGTTTTCAATTTAACCGGAAGTGACATTAACTTTCATATTTCAAACGGGACAGCCTATATATTTTTATATATATGGAATAAACGTAAATTTATAAATTCAACGATATGCTTGTATACTTTCTATTGACGAATATACGTTCTATTGACGAAATAATTTATAAAAACGTAAGAGAAAATTATGAATAATATTAATCTGCTAATCATGATATCAGGCACTCTGTGAAAACAGTTGTGATAATAATGAGTAATATTTAAGTTAATTGTGTAAACAGTAAATTATTTTTGTAAGATTCCATATTTAGTTACAAAGAAATGATCAATTTGTTATTACAACCTACCTGATATGCCTTACCAGGTTAATTATTGATAATTTTCTCTTACGTTTTTTAAATTAGTTTCTTCAATACAAAGTCACTACAAGCATATTGTTGATTTGTAATTTTACGTACATATCAAATATATAAAAAGTTATAGGGTGTCCCATTTAAAATATTCAAGATAATGTCCCTTCCGGAAGCGGTACCATCATGCCAAATACCATGATTTGTGAACCCCCGTGCCTAGTTTGCAAATATACCAAGAAACTTAGAAAAATATTTAAAAAAAAAATGTTATTTTGAATGGCCCGTTTTTCAGTATTGTATTTGCTTATTTATTATGGGGGATTCCCCGATTTTTGATTTTTTTTTTTTTTTTATGTTGTAGTATTTTTAAATTCAGAAATTCCATATTTTTTCTTTTTTTAAAATTCGGCTTCTTTTGGAAGAAAAAAAAAATAGCAAATATTTGGTATCCAGCGTTTCCCGCCTTACAACGTACGTAATGCAGGAGTAATGCAAACGTAATGGCATTATATCGTGCTTTCTCTCTCAGCAGCTGCTGTCTTGGATGTTGTTATCAGTGGTTTTAAAACATACATATATGTTCTAAACCATGTTGTGAGGCAAAGATGATATCGCTTTATATTTGAATATTTCATTTTGTTCTTATTTTCTTTTCTTTTACTTATCCTAAATTCAGTTTATTATAATTTATTAGTATTTAAGCATTTGTAAAAATAATAAAGTGTAGCAACATAACCACCATAACCAAATATTCCAGTGGAAAAGTGTGGCAGTCACTGTTTTGATGATGGGAACGCCTACTTAGATTATCGACCAACAAATGAAAGCCGGGTTCCATTGCGTCATCAAGCCCGGAAAAATCCGCGCGTTTTGAACGTGTGTAACATATTTTAGTATTTATAAAAAAGTGATGAAACATATAGATATGAAATTTACATTATTGACACAGTTATATGGGAAGAAATAATAGTATGTATATAATTTATATAAAAATTCGATATGAGTGGAATCCCCTAAAGCAGTCTGTTACCTGTCATTAAAATTAAAAGTTGTATTTATTTGCCGAAAAACAAAAAAATTGTTACGTAATAATTTTAAATAATAAATAAACAGAACATTTTTTCTTTTGTGTCCTGGTTCAATTTTAGAAAAACCTAGGCCTTAACAAGTGGTTCTCTGAAATCCGGAATTTTCGGTATCCGCTGAAGACCGTGGAACCGAACCCCCGCGAATACGGCGGGCCTATTATGTACTCATAATAATTTGATGTTTTTGTTATGCACATTATAATCTGAAGCAAGAGAATATAATAATATCTTACGTTTTGTAAACGCAGAGTTCAGATGTATTTATAGTATTGCAAAATTTCCAACATAAATATGTAGTTAAAAATAAACATAAATATCATAAATAATAACAAATGGACTATTTTAAATATTATGGGAAAATTTTATTTTACATTAAAATGTCTATAAATCTGCAGGTCACGCAGGATATGTATATAACTTTATATTTTCAGATGAAACACCGTATATATTTATTCAAATTATTTAAAAAGTATATAAAATTTGCTTTCCAGTAGTATAAAATAAACATTTTTAAAAGATATATTTCATTTTTATTAAATACAGAAAGCTTTGCATTTCATTTATTTATTTAATGAAAATTAATTAATTAAATATTCCATTTACTTCAATCCGATATTTAATTATTACGCCTATTATTTAATGTCAAATAATATTATTAGAATATCAATATGTTTTAATTCAAAAAATTGAATTACAAATAAAGCCTCCTACATTTAATAAAAATGAAATATTTTAATCATTCGCTATTATATTTTTAACAATATAATATATGATTATTTTTCTACTGGTAGATAGCAAATTTTATATACTTTTTAAATTTGAATAAGTGAATAGGCTGTTCCATTTGAAAATAAAATGTTACATACATACTACATGAAAATGGAGAATCTGTAGAAGAACCTACAATGCAGACTTACAGACATTTTAATGTAAATAATTTTTATTGAAAATTTTATCCATAATATTTAAAATAATCTAGTTATTAGAAAAAACGTATGTATTTATTTCAACTTAAAAATTATTTCTATACTTTTTTCCGAACATAGGAAACTCAATGTTAAAATTTGGATTTGGTGATTAGAGATTCACGGGCTTGGCTTGAAGCTTGAAAGCTTGGCTTGGCTTGGTTTGAAAAAGCTTGAAAAATCAAACCAAGCCTGTCTTTCAAAAAAGCTTGATTTTTCAAGCCAAGCCAAGCTTCTGTTTTATCAAGCCCAAGCCAAACCAAGCCTACCATTAAAAAAAGCTTGAATTTTCAAGCCAAGCCAAGCATTTGACTATCAAGTAGCTTGGCTTGAAAACAAGCTTTTTCAAGCTTTTCATAAAATTATTGTGGTGTCCGACAAAACCGTAATTTGCAAACTTCTGAGAATTGGGGTTCCGAAAAGGACCAGCTTCACTACCTGTCAGTTTATTTAGTTTACAAAATTTGTAAAGAGGATTATTATTAAGCACTGTCTACTCAAATAATAATAACATTGCACGTAGTATAAGGTGTAGCAATAAAATAACGAGATTTTTATTTTTCCGGCTTCCCTGTAAATTTGGTAACATTGCATTGTCATATTAATTTGTCATCTTCCCACCATTCACTGTTAAAATTTCATTATAATTAGGCAAACCGTTCGGTAGTAGTCTTTGATTGAAATTAACTACTTTCCCGTACTCCGTCGGAATTATGTTAGTGTCAATACGAAATTCTAAAAAATCCGCTGCAGAAATGTACGAATTGTTGAAGAATGTTTATGGTGATGAGGGTCTACCTAGTTTTCGAGCAGTTTAGAAGATTTAAAGAAGGAAGAAAAGAGATCGGAGACGATTAGCGCTTCGGCCGTGCACTGACATTGTTTTTCCGAAATGCGAGTGATTGTTCACATGGATTGGGTGCCTGAGGGGCATTTCGTTAACCAAGCATATTACAAGAATGTTTTGATACCCCTTCATACACGGGTGAGAAGAAAAAGGGCTGAAATGTGATATATTCTCCACGAAGACAACGCGCCGGAACAAAACGCCCTGTCGGCAAGACATTTTTGACGAAATACAAAATCACCGTGTTGGTACATCAACCGTACTTACCTGACCTAGTGCCATGTGACTTGCTTTTATTCCCGAATTGTAATTCTGCGTTAAAAGGCACGAATTCGGGGCCGCGATGTAGCTATAGAAAAGCGGCAGAGCTTATGGACAACCTAACAAAAAAGGCCTGCAGGCATTGCTTCGAACAATAAAATATTCGCATCGGGCGGTATAGGGTTCGGGGAGGAGAGTACATTGAAGGTGGCAATATTTGTTTTGTGTAATTTTATACATTGTCAATATTCTAAGATCAATTTAGTTATTTAATTGCCACACCTCGTATTAATATAAAATACGAAGAAATGTGTATAAGTACAACACAAAATTTATTGCAAATATCAATCATTACATATAGAAATATTCAATATTTTTATTAAATATTTATTAAGTTAAAAGTACTTTGAATAAAATCTAATTAATTAAATCATTACGTAACTGGAATAAATTATAAACACAAATCTTTAATAAAATAAACTTTTTAAATTTATCTCATTGTACTTAATTTTAAACACCTACCAAACAACAAACATCAACAAATATTAAATATTTATGACCATTGTAATGCTACAAATTGATAATTTTGGTTCAGAATGAAAAGAATAATATCACTTAAGATATTTAAAAATATCCCTTGACATGTTTCATAAGATTTCAGTCGCAGAATCAACCTTTCAGTCATTTATCAGAGACTGGGTTACTCAACCAGAACCACAGACGCGTTTCGCTATTATTGGAGCTCTACAGTGTGGTGTACTGACGCGTCTAGGAGGCAGTAAGGCTAAGCGAACAGATGAGAGGCTGGTTCAGAGACTGAAATCTTGTGAAACATGTCAAGTGATATTTTTAAATATCTTAATTTAACCAAGTGTCACCATCATATTGCACTTTATTGTACACCGAAAAGTAATTTGGGTGAAAGACTGCGTATGATGATTATGATAAATATTATAGTTATATTTTGTTAAATAGTTCACAAATGTTGAGTCATATTTTTGGTAGCAAAGAATTTACAATGCTTTGTTATTCTACTATTTCCATATCGTAGGAAAGAGAAAGTTTCTGTTTGTAAACATATATTTCAATACTATTCATTGCAAAATCCCTAATCTACCCCTAATAAACTGATTTTGTCTGTGGGTTTAAAATAGACAACAAAAGAAAGAGTGAGTATTTCAAGGAAATTCCCATCTGTATAGGGTTTTATGATTACCAGATGTATTTGAAGTAAAAGAAATAGGTTGACCGTTACATTCCATTATGACATTCCAAAAATATGTATTTAAACACTGTTCTACCGTAAGTCGTAATTTTCAGTCTCCGGGGCCTTGAGTTTTTTTTTAATTATACAAAATGAGTATGAACGAGTTTTAACAGTTTATTAGAAGGTTATTTCGTCATGTTACCAAAATACAATAAAGTCAAACTAATGTATAAACATAAACCTATAATGAATGAATGGAGTAAATAAAATTTATAAAAGTAACCTAAAAATTGCAGGGTTAAAACTCGAAAATAAAATTCTAAATATCAATAAACATTAAAAATTGTAAAATATTTTTATTTGTCTTTATTAGAAAAATATTTATCTATGTATATGATTATACTTTTAATAAAAAATAATAAATTATGTTGATCGTTTACTGTCAAATATAAAATTCAATTAAATGTTCATATCAATATTGTCATATTTTAGCGTCTTATTTCATCTTTACACATAGTTATTCTTCAGTATTACCAGAATGTATTTATTTAAAACTAAACATGGTACAATGGTATTACAAAACATTTATATATCGATATATCGGATATATCGGTATTAATTTCACATCGAATATCAATATTCAAATCTTGATACGGAACTAATAGTTTAATTTCACATATCAATACCTTCATATTACTTAATATACTGTACAAATAAATGACATGAAATAAAACTATCATATTATGTACGTGCGTAAATAAGTTCGCGCATGAGCATTTACAAAGCTTGAAAGCTTGAAAAAGCTTGAAAAAGCTTGAAAAAGCTTGATAAAGCTTGAAAATCAAACCAAGCCTAAAAATTTAAAAGCTTGAAATTTTCAAGCCAAGCCAAACCTTGTGTCTATCAAGCCCAAGCCAAGCCAAGCCCAACATTAAAAAAAGCTTGAATTTTCAAGCCAAGCCAAGCTTTTTTATTTCAAGCCAAGTAGCTTGGCTTGGTGAATCCCTATTGGTGATATACCTTTTAATTTTAGAGCAAAAGTGTAATGAAGAAAAATGTACCTTCCTTGTTATTCAAATGTTTCTTATGTACGAGATAGAAATAAAAGAAAATACATGATTTAAGGCAATTATCAGAGTGTCATGGAAAATAAACAATAATTTATATTTCTTGTTTCGGACGTATCTGACATTTCTTTTTATTTTATTCTTATTAGAATTTGTGATTATTATTTTTTCTTCTAGATTAACTCTTCCTATTATTCTAATAATAATAAAATGCCAAATCTGTCAAATATGCCAGAAACAAGAAACATAAATTATTGTTTTTTTTTCCACGGCACTCTGATAATTATATTAAATTGTTTATTTTCTTTTGCTTTTAACTCACACATAAAAATAATTGAACAACAAACACGATGTAGTTTTTCATTCTGAACATTACAGATTACACTTTTGTTCTAAAATGAATAGGTAAAGATATATTTCCAAATATAAATTTTACATTGAATTTCCTATGTTCGGAAAAAAGTAGACAAATATATTTCATATTGCTCATACATAATATACAGTTCTGGTAACTGTAATAATCGAATATTTTAAACAAACTTTGTAAATTTCTCGAAATACATTTATTGTAGTTTAAAATGCAGGTACAATATTCAGATACTCTAATACAAGCATTAAAAATAAATCAAAAATAAAAACATTCTGTTGAAAATATGAAGAATGTACAATTAAATAATAATAAGTTGAATAGAAACATTTGGCTTCGTCTGATCATGTTAGAGAACGATGTTACATGCTCAGACTGCTTGTTAAGTACGAGTATATCGAATGCACGGTTTTTTTAAAACAACTGCAATATCTTGCAGGGTTTCAGCAATTAATTTCAGGCCACGCATTTGTTTTTACAGCGTGCGAATATATGCTGACAGTAAATTGTTAATGTTTTAATAATAATAATAATAATAATAATAATAATAATAATAATTTATTACCCAACAGAAAAAATCCATTTACAAGGTAAATAAAAATAAAATAAATTAACATAATAAATACACAACAGTAATAAATCATATTTAGTTAATATAGTTAACAGCTTCAAAATAAGAAATTCCAGTAGAACGTAATGTGTACAGTGTGCAACAAAATATATCACATGAGGTACATATTTGGTTGTAATTATCACAACAAGTGAAAATGGGCGACCTGAGCAATAAATTCGTTTTCGCAATATTATTATAAAAAGTGTTTACTTTACGGGAAGCATATGTTGGAACTGAGAAATTAATTTCAGATAATAGCGCACTGCAATCAATGTCACTGTGTAATAATTTGTGTAAAAATGAAAGTGTGTGTAATATAAAACGAGTATGTAAAGATATACCATCAAATGATGATAATAGTAAATTATGATCAAAGCCTCTTTCTGGATACACATTATATACCTTAAACCATAGAAATTTGAAAAATTTTCTTTGCACATTTTCGAGTAGTTGTTTTTGGTTATTGTATAGCGGGTACCAAACAATGATGCAATATTCGAAAATAGATCGCACAAGAGAATAAAAAAGTGATTTTAATGCATTGACATTTGTAAAAGATTTACAATTGCGTATAATGAAGCCGAATACTTTATTAGCTGATTGTATGACATTATGAATTTGTAGATCGAATGTGAATTTAGGGTCAAAAATTATTCCCAAATCTTTTGTCTGATAATCCCTGCGTAATGGTAATGAATTTATAGTATAGCCATGTACAATTAAGTTATTCTTACGGGAGTAAGTGACAATTTTACACTTATCAATATTCAAATCTAGTCTGTTTTTTTCACACCATAATTGCATGTTATCTATATTTAGTTGTAAATGCAGGCAATTTTCATTTGTTATAATCGTCTGGTAAATTTTGACGTCGTCTGCAAACATTAATATTTTACATGTTAAGAAATTTGGCAAATCATATAAGATAAATAGGAAACTAAAATATAAATGATGTTGCGTAAATGAGGAGAGGATACTTCGAATAACTGATAAGGAGACTGAAATAAACTGAAATTATTACCTGTACCCTGAATTTTAATAAATACAATATTCCACACAAAAAAAAACTAATCCAAGATCCCTGGCCGTTCCTCAACTAACTAGTCTTCCTGTAATAAAAGAGAACTACCTAAGTATTTACCACTTAGTGAAGAGCCATTTCGCGCACACACACACACACACACACACACGCACGCACACACATCCGCACAGAGCCAAACAGAACGGGGAAAATGGAACAAGTCACCTTATGCGAAACGCATACCTGCTACTCAATAGCAGCGTGGCCCAGGCCTTACGCGTACGTATACTCAACTGTAGCTGCCTCTACCACTCTGAGCAGTGTGGTTTATCCCGGCACCGAGACATGGTTACACAACCAACTCTGCCATTACCACCCCTGGGAATAGGGAGCTACCCCACCCCGAAACCTGCTCAGTTGCTGATCCACCCTAGTGGCTTTACTTCGGACTTATGAGCATGGTTACGAAAGCAGGATAAAACCATCCTTGCCGTTACCACGCGGCGAATCAGCGAAAACCCACGAGGCTAGCAATCGTGGACACATAGATCGCATTCCTGGTTACCCTTATAGCTCTCTCTTCACGTCTTAAACCAAGCTCTAGAGGCTCTACCGGGCACGACCATTCAATAAGGATTAGGATAAAGAACAACACAAGTAGGAGAATACTCATACAAATCCGTATATGTACTACTTCTTGCTCTTAAGGACTAAAAGTGCGTGTTAGACTCCACTCACCTTCGGTAAGGGTTCTATCCCAAAACTAAACACTCACTAAACTCACTAAATCACAACCTTATCCATCAAATGTTAGAGATAGACCCTGAGATAGACTGACTTCAGATTTCTATTAGCAGTAAATTGGCGTATTAAGTGATTATCCAAGACAAACAAACAAAATTCCTATCAGGGTGGGGAGTAAAGAATTAAATAATTACCATTTAATCATGCCCACCTACATATCTGTGACAAAAATTTAAATTTAACAGAATTAAATTTAATTAACAATTTTTTCTATTTCTTTGGTTTTGGGTTTCGGAGGAATGTCATTGTCGTTTTCTCCAACTTATTCTAGTGCTACATGATCTACATTGGATCGTCGCCTACAGGCGTTTGTGTAACTGTTGAAACAATCGGAATAATTTGAAGTTCTGCAACGAGTTCTTGTACTTCAACATCGGTTATTTCTTCTGGTATTAGATTGCTGGATGTACCTGAAATGCCAATTTCTTTAACATCGAGCACGGTAACAATCACAGTTTCCGGTTTTCTTTTCAATTTCTTGGTTCAAATACTCTATATATATATTTGCTGCTTACTAACTTACTTCTTTGTTATCATCGTTTAGTTCACTATTGTGTCCACTTTTAGAGATTAACAAATTAAGTATCAAATTTATATACCAAGTAAAAAGTCACAAAAAATTAAATTATTTCAAAACTATGTATTAAAATATTCGAGAATAATTTTTACCTCTCGCTAAGAGAGGTATTGGATTCATGCTAAAATTCGCATATCCAGATTTTATTGAATAAGCACAATTTAAGGTCCCTAGAATCCGATTATAACATTTTTAAAATGATGTCTGTGTGTGTGTGTGTGTGTGTGTGTGTGTCTGTGTGTGTGTGTGTGTGTGGATGTGTGTGTGTGTGTATGTATGTCTGGATGTTGTAGACACGATTCCTCAAAAACTATAAGACTTAAAAAATATTTAACTGCAGTTTCCTCAATCTGACATTCCTGGGAAAAGCTGAAAAGGTTTTGGTAACAATTGAACAACCGAAAGTAGTAGTTTCTTAGAAAATTCTTCTAAATATAATTTTTTGGGGTTTCTTTTTATTAAATATTGAAGAACATAAAATTCTCCATCTAATATAATTAAAATTTTTATTATCTTGTATAGATTTAGAGATAAAGACACTATAATATATAGAATAATCGGATGTACTACATCGCATAGACTAAACTACACTAAGGAAACCAGTTGACAAATTCAAATGTTTGTAACATAGTTTGTAAATGACAGATGTCAGTGTCAAAAATCAACAGTTTTAGTGACATTCTGATATCTTTTTCTGGGATGTACATTTAATCTTTCTTAATTATATAATATATTAATTAAATATTTCAAAATGGTAAAATGCATAATATGTCCATCAGAAATACCGCCAATCTGGTTAATGAATTGGAAGAATCTCGACATTTAGAACCTTCCTCACACAATGAAAAATAGATATAATTAGAATTATATGTGTGTAGAAGACATATTAAATACAATAAAAAATAATATTTGGGTAAAGTTTTGTAATTTTTTGTTATAAAACGACGGTACGATATCGATAGCGAAGTGCAATACAATACTTATATAGCCTAATATGGAAATGGCGAGAGGTCTTGTGCTGGCCACAACAGATTTTTAATCGTTCGCAATGCATAACATACTCGTATAAATGTTAATAGTAATAACATGTTAAGTTGTATCGCATTTTTAATCGCTGACATATTTTCATAAATAATTTTAAAAGGAAATACGGAATTCCTGTCATACTTAACAAGGTTGAAAACTAATTTGTCTATTAAATTTGTGAAAAATTCAAATATTTCACTAATGAAGCAATTGCTTTGATAATAGAAACATTTATGTTCAAAGCAATCTGAGTAGAATTTGAAATGAAACGTTTTTTGTTATAAGCACAACCTCGAGCACAACATTGTTGAATATATGGTGTAAGTCCCATAAAACAGCTTACATAGCTCAAATGTAGCAAACGTGAAGCTAGTTTTATTTGCAATGAGTAAAAGAGGGTACAAATTCCAATATATTTCGACTTGATTTAAATGTTACTAACGTTCAAGTTGGCCATAAAATCTTAAAATTTAATACATTCTTTGGGAAATTCTTCTATTTGCATCCCCTTGGTATGAAGAAGAATTGCAGCTTTCAAATACTCGTATGCCGTGATGAAATACAGGCCTCTCAAAATAACTTTTTTATTTATAATTATATTTTAATTCTTTTCATATATTTGTGAACTAGGCTTAGGGGCTAACAAATCTTAGTATTTGGCATTATGGTAATTGTTTAATAGTAATATTGAAATTAAAATAAATTTAAATTCATCAACGAGAAGAAGAAGAACTGCCAGTTAGGGACTTTAAGTAACTGTCAATTGGCAACATTGTGTGTAAGAAGTGTGAGTCAGTCAGTCAGAGAGTAAAGACGTGTGTATCAGTCATTCATTGTATCAATCTGTGTTATTTCGAGAGAAATAAAACGTAATTGTAAACGCAAGTTCAAGTATCATTATTCATAAAAGTTTGGTCCATTCGAGACGGATTTGCGTAGCAAGAAACAGTGAAAACGTTGAAACAAAGCGTAAATTGTGTGAACGACGGTTGGGCGAGTCCATTTCAACAACGCACACAGCCAAGCTGAGGGGTGGCCGCATACCGTGCAAGTTTACGACGCATCAGCCGACAGAGAGCGACGATCACTGCAGTAAATGCAAACGGCGTGCGAAAGAGAGAGAGAGAGAGATAGCGTTCAAGATAACTGCACATTCCTTCCGTAAGTCCTATCTATATTTTTCTATATTTTTACACTTAAAATTGCTTCGACACAATTACAACAATGGAATTAAGTACTTTAAAACAAAAAAGGGGTACTATTAGACAGCAATTAACATTGTTCAAAAAATATTTAGACGGGATTGGGGATAATATTGACGATTCAATTGTTATAAACATTGAAGAGCGGTTGTCAAAAATTGAACCATTATACGAACAGTTCGACTACGTTCAAACACAAATAGAGGCCCTCGAAAATAAAGCTGAAGATGAAATTAGCGAGGATCGCGAAAATGTTCAAAACATTTATTTTACTCTTTTAGCCCGGGCAAAAAAAGGGTCAGATATCGCTTCTAATCATTCAGGTAATTCTTTAGTTAGCAACAAAACTCAAGAAAAGTTAGTGCAAAATTCAATTTATAATGATGAGCTAAATGCCAGGCCAGTGCTGAACACCACGCGTCCTACAGACATGTCAAACGTAAAGCTTCCATGCATAACATTGCCAACATTCGATAGTAGTTTCACATTGTGGCGGGAATTTTTCGATACGTTCAAAGCATTAGTAGACTCAAATGACAATATTAGTAATGCTCAAAAGCTATGCTATTTAAAAGCTTCTGTAAAGGGTGAAGCTGCTAACCTACTCACATCATTCGAAACAATTGATGCAAACTATGACATCGCATTTGATTTATTAAAAGAACGCTACAACAATACTAGGCGCATTGTTCACACGCATGTTAGGGCATTATTAGAAATAGATAACATAACAAAAGAATCGCATCTTAGTCTTAGAAATTTAATAGATAGCTCGGAAAAGCACATGCGTTGTTTAAAAACTTTAAATCAACCCACAGAACAATGGGACGCGTTGATAGTTCCAATACTCTCAATAAAATTAGACAACGCTACAAATCGCGAATGGGAGACAAAAATAAATGCAGAAAATGTCTCAAAGGATAATATACCGACTTATAAAGAATTCATATCGTTTCTTAATCAAAAACAGAGTGCACTTGAAGCAATCGCGGTCAAAAAACCAATTATTGACACATCAAAAGGGTTCAATTCGAATAAAAGGGTATCGACATATGCATCAAATATACGAAAAGCGTGCTTACATTGCGATAAAGATGGTCATTTGATATACGGTTGCGAAACATTTTTGAAATTAACTACAGATTCGAAAATTAATCGTGTAAAGGAACTTAAAGCATGTGTAAATTGTCTGCGGAAAGGACATTTCGCTGTACAATGTAAATCAAGCGGTTGTAAAACTTGCGCGAAAAAACATAATACATTGTTGCATTTAAACAAAGCCGAACCCGAAAACAAACAAAACATAGTTGAGGAAGACATTGAGGTGAGCAAAGGAGGTTCGTATTTATCGTATCGAACACAAGCTCAAACATTATTGTCAACGGCTATATTGCAATTTAAAGCTAGTAATGGGACAATATATTCAGCTCGCGCATTGTTAGATTCAGGATCACAGTCGTGCTTCATGACTGATGAATTTGCTCGAAAACTAGCATTACCAAAAATGTCATTAAAATACTCGATTTCGGGAGTAGGCAAAAATGAATTCAAAATAAACAATCAAGTTTATGCAGAGGCTCAATCAACGGATCTGCGCTATAAATTCAAAACGAACTATTTAGTTATACCATGTATAACTGAAGAATTACCGCTGGTAACGTTTAACAAAAATGATTTAAAAATACCGCCAAATTTGAAACTTGCTGATCCCAATTTCAACGTAAGAAGCAAAATTGACATTCTAATCGGCGCATCAATATTTTGGGATATCCTGAAGAACAATCATATAAAACTTGGCACATGTGGTCCCATTTTACAAGACACAAATTTAGGATGGATTGTATGTGGTAACATGCCTTATAATCCATCAACAAACAAATTAATAACAGGTTTAACGTTAGATAAATTAAATGAACAAATGCAGCGTTTTTGGCAAATAGAAGAATTCAATAATACAAAATTATTGACACAAGAAGAACTCTTCTGTGAAAAACATTTTGAAGAAACTTTCACACGAAATTCAGAAGGCCGTTTCGTAGTACGAATGCCCTTGAAAGAAAATCTTAATGAGTTAGGTGACTCACAAACCATAGCAGAACAAAGATTCCAATTGTTGGAAAGGAAATTAAACAAAAACTGCAAGTTAAAGGAAGCATATACAAACTTCATAGACGAATATAAAGCATTAGATCACATGACAAAGGTAGAGCCTACGCCAAACGAAGTAGCCGTATACCTACCTCATCACGGCGTATTCAAGGAGAGCAGTTTAACCACAAAGCTAAGAGTGGTCTTCGACGCATCATGTAAGACTACGTCAGGACTATCATTAAATGATATACAGTGCGTAGGTCCAACATTACAAAGTGATCTGTTTACAATTTTAATAAATTTCAGAATGTCACCACATGTTGCAATAGGTGATATTGAAAAAATGTATCGCCAGGTGTTGATACACCCAGAAGACAAAAGATACCAACGAATATTGTGGAGAAAGGAAGACAACGAACCAATACAAATATATGAGCTGAATACCGTTACATATGGTACCGCTTCAGCGCCATACCTAGCTATAAAGTGTTTGATGAAGTTAGCTGAACAGAATAAAATTGATTATCCAATAGAATCCAATATAATCATGAAAAATTTTTATGTAGATGATTTATTAATGGGTGCTGACTCAATAGAAGAATTAACAAAAAGGCGTGATAACATAGTAAAAATATTGGAGCAGCACAATTCAATCTAAGAAAATGGAATAGCAACGTACCAGAATTATCGGACACAGATAATTCAGTAAGTGAATTCAAAGATACACCCATAAAAACACTGGGCGTTTTATGGAATTCAAAGGAAGATATTCTGTTGTATAATTGGAATACAACAGCTATACGAGCACCAGAAGCTACTAAACGCACAATTTTAGGTGCAACAGCTCAACTATTCGACCCAATGGGTTTAGTATCACCGATAACGATTGTGCCTAAGTTAATTATTCAAGAGCTGTGGCATGAAAAATTAGAATGGGATGAGCCTATTTCTAAAGCGCATCAAGAAAAATGGAGTGAGTTTAAGAATACGATTCACGATATACAAATTATTAAAATACCAAGATATGCTGTCAACTCAAGTATACATGCTTATCTTATGGGTTTTGCTGATTCATCAGAACGCGCGTATGGTGCATGCGTATACATCAAAACTATTTCAAACAACGAAGCAACTGTTAACCTATTAGCAGCAAAGTCAAGGGTAGCACCACTGAGGACAACTACAATTCCCAGATTAGAATTGTGTGCCGCAGTACTTTTAGCAACACTCGTCACAAAGGTTAAAGAATCATTAAACATTAACATCCAAGAACAATATCACTGGAGTGATTCCGAAATTGTACTATGTTGGATAAAGTCAGAGCCAGCTACATGGTCAACTTATGTTGGCAATAGAGTTGCAACAATTCGCAACTTAACAGATCCGAATTCATGGCATCATATTAAATCAGAAGAAAACCCTGCGGATTTAATATCACGTGGTACAACGGCAAATCAATTAAGAGATAATAAGTTATGGTGGAAAGGCCCCCATTGGCTAACAGAAGATCTAAGTGAAGTACAAATCAATGATATAGAATATCCAGATGAAATACCAGAATTGCGAGCATGTTCAAATATAGTTACGAAGACAGAGTATGATATGACTATATTCCAGAGATATTCTAAACTTCACAAGTTATTAAATGTAATATCTTATTGCTATCGTTTTCGCAATATAAAGACTAACAAAGAGAAAGGTCCTATCACAATAGAAGAGAAACAAAACACATTGAACAAATTAATCATGGTTGTTCAAAATCACTATTTCGGTGAAGAAATTCAATCTCTTAAAAGGACAAAGACGATATCACGTAATTCAAAACTATTAGTTCTTAATCCGTTCCTAGATGACACCGGTCTTCTTCGAGTGGGCGGTAGATTAAAAAATGCGAACATAGGTTTCAATCAGCAGCATCAGATCTTATTACCTGCATATGACAATCTTACTAAAATGATAGCACAACATGAACATGAAATTGGATTGCATAGTGGTCCACAAAATTTGTTAAATAATTTGCGTCAAACCTATTGGCCGTTGAACGGTAAAAATTTAGCGAAACACGTTTTTAGATCGTGCGTGAAATGTTTTAGAGTCAATCCTAAAAGTTCGAAATTTCTTATGGGAGACCTACCTAATAATAGAGTTAATCCAGTTCCAACTTTCTCAATAACTGGTGTAGATTATGCCGGTCCTTTTATGGTCAAGGAGCGTAAAATGAGAAATCCAAAAAGGTATAAATCTTATATAGCTATTTTCATATGTTTTGTAACTAGGGCAATTCATATTGAGTTGGTTAGCGACTTGACCACTGAATGTTTTTTGGGCGCGTTAAGACGATTTTGTGCGAGACGTGGTAAACCTTTTATCATTTATAGCGATAATGCGACCAATTTTACGGGCGCTAACAGAGGATTACACAATGTAATAAAATCATCGAATGTTGAAAAAACTTTGTCAGAAGATTTTATTCAGTGGAAATTCATTCCACCTAGAAGCCCACACATGGGTGGTTTGTGGGAAGCTGGTGTTCGGTCAGTTAAAACACACATAAAACGCGTTGTTGGTAACACGGTACTTACTTTAGAACAAATGAATACATTGTTGTTACAAATCGAAGCAATTTTGAATTCCCGACCTATATCCTCACTTAGTGACAATCCAAACGATTTAAACCCTCTTACACCTGGTCATTTCCTCATTGGCAGACCATTGACCACAATTTTCCAATCACAAATACCTGACCGAATTAGTAACAAATCTCTCTTTGCACATGTACAAACCATGACTAAGCATTTCTGGCAAAGATGGCAGAAGGAATACCTTCATCAACTCCAAATGCGTTACAAATGGAACAACAAGGGAAACAATCCAGAGAAGGGTGACTTGGTAGTCATCATCGAGGACAATCTTCCACCGTTATCCTGGAAGCTGGGCCGAATCACAGAACTGCATCCTGGGCAAGACGGTGAAGTGCGAGTGGTTACAATAAAAACATCAAACAGTCTTGTGAAACGTGCTTTAAGTAAAGTGTGTTTTCTCCCTCCAGATATTGAAAGTGCCTTGCCCTTTCAAGGTGGGCGGGATGTTTAATAGTAATATTGAAATTAAAATAAATTTAAATTCATCAACGAGAAGAAGAAGAACTGCCAGTTAGGGACTTTAAGTAACTGTCAATTGGCAACATTGTGTGTAAGAAGTGTGAGTCAGTCAGTCAGAGAGTAAAGACGTGTGTATCAGTCATTCATTGTATCAATCTGTGTTATTTCGAGAGAAATAAAACGTAATTGTAAACGCAAGTTCAAGTATCATTATTCAGTAATACTTTTAATTTAACGAGAAGTGACATTAACTTTCATATTTTAAATAGCATACCCTACCTGTTTTTATATATTTGGAATCTATGTAAAATTGCAAATTGAACAATGTGCTTGAAGTGAATTTTTATTGAAATAAATTACAAAAATGTAAGAAAAAATTATGAATAATTAACCTGTATAAGTATCAAGTCTTATATTTTTTGAGGAATCGTCCCTCCAACATCCAGACATATACACACACACATACACACATCCACACACACAGACATCATTTTAAAAATGTTATAATCGGATTCTAGGGACCTTAAATCGTGCTTATTCACTAAAATCTGGATATGCGAATTTTAGCATGAAACCAATACCTCTCTCAGCGAGAGGAAAAAATTATTCTCTAATATTTTAATACATAGTTTTGAAATAATTTAATTTTCTGTGACTTTTTACTAGGTATATAAATTTGATTAAAATTTTAGAATACAAATTTTATTTAATTATTTATAATTGTGTCTTATTTTACGCAATCTGACATTTTCAAAAACATAAATTATGAATGATGATGTATTAAACAGTCAGAGAGTAAAGACGTGTGTATCAGTCATTCATTGTATCAATCTGTGTTATTTCGAGAGAAATAAAACGTAATTGTAAACGCAAGTTCAAGTATCATTATTCAGTAATACTTTTAATTTAACGAGAAGTGACATTAACTTTCATATTTTAAATAGCATACCCTACCTGTTTTTATATATTTGGAATCTATGTAAAATTGCAAATTGAACAATGTGCTTGAAGTGAATTTTTATTGAAATAAATTACAAAAATGTAAGAAAAAATTATGAATAATTAACCTGTATAAGTATCAAGTCTTATATTTTTTGAGGAATCGTCCCTCCAACATCCAGACATATACACACACACATACACACATCCACACACACAGACATCATTTTAAAAATGTTATAATCGGATTCTAGGGACCTTAAATCGTGCTTATTCACTAAAATCTGGATATGCGAATTTTAGCATGAAACCAATACCTCTCTCAGCGAGAGGAAAAAATTATTCTCTAATATTTTAATACATAGTTTTGAAATAATTTAATTTTCTGTGACTTTTTACTAGGTATATAAATTTGATTAAAATTTTAGAATACAAATTTTATTTAATTATTTATAATTGTGTCTTATTTTACGCAATCTGACATTTTCAAAAACATAAATTATGAATGATGATGTATTAAACAGCCCATGGAAAGTTTCATTATGATAAGTGTTGTAACATATCGATAATTTCAAGCAAAAAATAAAGAATTTAAAATATTTTGCAAATAAACTTAAACTATTCGTTTAATTAACAAAATATAAGATAGATGACCCGTGATAATAGACAAAAAATATATAAATACCAGAAAAAAATTGATATTTTAATTGAAGTGTTATTACTTTGCACTTGGTGATAAAATAACGCAATCTGCAATGATTCTTACTTAGCACAAAGTACTTTGTAAGATCCACGTCACTGGAAAACAAAATTTGCAACATTTAACAAAGGAAAACTCTGTGCCAACATATCAATTATTTACATACAAGGTGAGACTGAGAAACGGGCCGCTCAAAATAACTTCTTTATTTATTATTATCTTTTAATATTCTTGATATATTTGTAAATTAAGCTTAGGGGCTCACAAATCATAATATTTGGCATGATTTGCTTCCGATTTAACCGGAAGTGACATCAACTTTATATATTTTTATATATTTGAAATCTACGATATGCTTGAGTTAAACTTTTATTGAAAAAATAAATTACAAAAACATAAGAGAAAAAGTGAATAATTAGCCTGGTAAGCCATATCAAGTAGGCGTAATAACAAATTAATCATTTTTACCTGTCGCTAAGAGAGGTATTGGAATCATGCTAAAAGTCGCATATCCAGATTTTAGTGGTTAAGCACGTTTTAAAGTCGCTAGAATCCAATTATAACAATTTTAAGATGATGTCCGTGTGTGCATATATGTGAGTGTGTGGATGTTGTAGCCACGGTTTCTCAAATATTTTTAGATTTAAAACATGTTTAACTGCGGTTTCCTCAATCTGACATTACTGGGAAGAGCTGATTAGATTGGTAACAATTAGACAACCGGAAGTACTAGTTTCTTATGAAAAAAATTCTAAATATTATTTTTTGAAAATTAATGTTATTACAAATATTAAAGAATATAAAAATCTCTATCCGTTACATTTAATTTTTTTATTATATCTTCTATAGAGTTAGAGATAGAGGAATTGGGGAATATAAATATATAAAGTAATATGTTGTAAATGAATCTCGCAGCCCATGGAAAACAAGTGGAAAAATTAAAATGTTTGTAATTAACAGATAAATGTCAGTGACAAAAAAACAAAAACATTACTGAAGGCTTTTTCTGGGAAGTACATTTATAATTTCTTATTTTATTATTAAATAAATATTTATAGTTACAGATACATAGGTATATTACATATACCCTTCATAGATATGTTAAATATGTACAATACTTACATAGCCTAATATGGAAATGGCGAAAGGTCTTGTGCTGGCCACAACAAATTTTTTTCGTAACAAAACAGAGAATCTTACAAAAATTACTTACAATTTAAACAGCCAACTTAAATGTTACTCAATATTATCTCAACTGTTTTCACAGCATGCCTTAATTATGGCTTTGGAGGTTAATTATTCATAATTTTCTCTTACGTTTTTGTAATTTTTCTTCAAAAGCACTTTAAGTACACCGCTGAATTCGTAATTTTACGTAGATTCTAAATATATAAAAATATACAGGTGTCCCATTTGAAATACTATGAAAGTTAATGTCACTTCCGGTTAAACCGGAAGCACTACAATAATGCCAAATACCATAATTTGTGAGCCCCTAGTTTACAAATATATCACGAAATTTAAAAAATAATTATAAATGAAAAAATTATTTTATGAGGTTTCTTTTTCAGTCACTTGTATACAACTTTTAAACAGATGTTAGGGAATTATTGCAACTTCGAAGATGAAAAAACGTAGACGTTAACCTTATGCAGAAAAACTTTATTTTAGAAATAAAGGACTTTCAATTTCAATGTTTACCGCATTTAATTAGTGTATTCACGCTAACGTTAACGCTAAAAGCAACACAAACGAGGTTATATCCACACTTTTCACCGAAACATAACCTCAAAAGATACAGAACGTGTGACGTTAAACGCTCGCTATTCCATTGCACATAACGTGTCTCCTTATTCATATAACGTGAACCTTATTAGTACGCATGCGCACTCGGGCTGTCACGTGACTTTAAAGTGCACGTTATTTTTGCGTTGAAGCTGCAATAACTCTCTATTGACAGGTTGTAGTACCTTATTTACTACGATAATTCTGACAATCATAAATCAAACAACAATCTACTCGTAAATTCTTGTGAATCGTGTACACGAAAGTATGTTCTTCATTGTTGGCACAGCAGCTAATAATGCCAATTCTCGTGCCGCTTTGTTTACTTTGCTAGATGTTTGGCCGATTTTCATTTATTAGAATCATCTTGGCAAACAAGGAGAGATCAACGACACGAATTCGTGTGTAGGCTACTGCGCTTCTACAGGGATTATTTTTGTTACAAAGAAGGAATGAGTGCAACGAATGTAAATATATAAATAGCTCGGCGTTTACTTCAAAATTTCTACAACAATTTCTGAGCTGTTTAAACAAATCATGACTATTTTAATGTTCACGATAATTATTATACCAAATTCCAAACAAATTAAAAGTGAGATGAAGTTAAATACATCATTACGACCCAGCGGCGTAAAAAAAAGGATGGGGGAAGGGAATTGTATGTTTGTTCTTTATTTGGAGAATGATGCATCATTTGTTTTTACTTATTTTAAATAAAAAGATATATATTAATTAAGGTAATATAATTTTACTCTTCTTTTTAATTTTAGGTACGAATTGTTGAAATGATAGATCAAGTTAATGACAAAATATTTCCTGAAACAAAGAAGGTACAAATGTTATGGCAAATTGATAATACATTAAAGTTTCATAATTTTGAGTAATTTTAAACCGTTTAATTTCTAATTACATAAATTATAAGTATTTGGCACCATTGTAAAGCTAATTCGTTTCAGAAAATATGTATATCATTCCATTGGAAAAGCATCGCTGATATCGCTTCCGCCTTAACCGGAAGAAGAATTCGAGATCTTTTCACACCAAAAAGTAGCATTTAAGATGTTCCTCAACTTTTTAATTTAAACCCAAATATTCTTTTTACAGCCGACATATTTATCTTATTCCTAAATTATACTATTCAAAAATAGGAACTTTTCAAACAAATTATAGCGTTTTAATAACCTTTACTTATCAGTTTACAGTTTAATATTTACTGGCTGCTTACTATTATATGTACGTTGTTCAGTAGTTTACTATATTATACTGTTTCTGTTAATAGCGTAATCAAATACGAATATACAGAACTACAAAATTACTGCGTAACAAATATCAGAAATAGCATGTATGAGAGTATGCAGAGTAGGTACATTTCAAATTTCAATCCAGAAAATATGTTAGTGATTGAATGGGTAATACAGAATGAGGTACCGAGATGAGGTATGGACCCAATTCAGAAGGAACAACAAATTCAGTACGGGATATAGTTAGGAGCTTATTTTGATCTAAACTAAATGATAAAAGGGAAACATCTTATTATGGCAACTACGCAACTACCTACCACTATTATAATTTAAATTTACGTTATTAGGTTATGTCAAGTATTATTTATGAAAACACATTTTCATTGACATTTGATAAATATCTTTCAGAATTATGAAATTCTCCTCTGTTTCATAAAACTGCATACCTACTCTACAAGTCTAATATGTACGAGTCGGTATGTAATTATTAAGTAAATTATATTAGCACAAATTTGTAAACGAGTCAATAAAGTTATGAAAAAGGATTCATAGAACACTACAACGAAATAATGTGATACTAGGTTTTAAATTTGACATAAATTTCTTTTTGTCATATGAACATAGATCCTAATCCTTTTAGTTATGGAATCACAAGGGATCAAAGTGTCATAAATAGCAGTTTTTTTTTAAAATTTAATCGAGATACCAACTTTTAAAACAAAAGAAGAAATTATGGAAATATTAAATATATTTATTTTTATTTCTTATAATAAATGCTGAAAATGTATCTCGGAAAATATTAATGATAGATCAAAACCGTTTGAACATTCCATATCAACTTTTCGAGAAAAGTTTAATAATCACCACAGGAATTTTCGATCTTCTTTTGTTTCTGTCAGTCAAAAATTCGTTTTCACTCATTTGTTATGGCAGTTAGAGAAAAATTGTTTTAACAAATTTTGAACCGTTATTTAGGTAAAATAAAATTCTCGAGATATAACACAAACTTATGATTTTTTTAAATGGCAATCTGTATATTTAAAATAGTATAATCTTTTTGCTTATTTTATTTGCCTTTCAATTATATATAACAAGTCTACCTTCTTTTGTTTTGTTTTACACATGAACAAAAGATGAATTATTAAATTTTGGGGCAAAAACAATTGAAAATTATTAAGAAACGAATGAAAAAATCTATTCCAGTTCATTATTCGTTTATTTTGATTCCATATCTATTAATTATATTCTTAAAATTATTCTAAACCAATTATTTTCGGATTAATTAAATTATTATTTATCGACGTCATAATTGGTTTTCGACACAATTCGAAAAAATTGGTTTAATATGGTTTCGAAGTAGTTATATTAAAAATTTGAGTAAATCTGAAACAAATAATATTAGAAATAAACAAATGATGAACTGTAATAGATATTTTCATTTGTTTTTTAATAATTTTCAATTTTTTCACTTACAAAAATTAATAATTCATTTTTTATTTATGTATAAAACAAAAGAATGTAGAATATACTATTTTCAACATACGTTGCTATTTAAGAAATCATAAGTCTATGTTATATCTCGAAAAAATCGAATTACTCCATTTTATTCTACCTAAAAATCGATACAAAATTTGTTAAAACAATTTTTTACCTGTAGCTCAGAAACAAAAGAAGATCGAAAATTCCTATAGTTACTATTAAACTTTTCTCAACAAAATGACCCTAGAATATGCAAACGATTTTGCTCATCATTAATATAATCCGCGATACCTTAAAAAATATCGAAAATGAGACACCTGTACATATTCCTTGAGCTCCAATCCCAGCAGATATCGACGAATCAAAAAATCATGAATTCTATAAATTATTTTGCACATAACTAAACCTTCTCCATTTCTCAATAAATTTAAAAATTTGAGGTAAAAAATGGTTATTTTAGACTAATTTCGCATTGTTGTTCATTATTTGTTTTAAAAATAGGTATCTTGACCCCTTTCAATGCCAACTTTTTTTTTTACTCAAAATGATCTCAGGAATACGTGAATACGCTATTAATTTTTTTATAGTAGTCCGGATACACCATGCATTTTTATTAATACAATATAGTAACAAATGAGAAAAAATACATGATGTAAGTGGATGACATATTATATTTTCTTATGTCAAAGAAGGAAGAAGGCTTTAAACATTGTTGCAAATAGCATAACACAGGTATTATTTTTATGCGGCAAATAAATTTTGACTTCGGATTATAGTCAGAGTTACCTACATACAAACATTATTATGATTGTACAATACATATTCTGACAGTATTGATTCGGCAAATTACATATTTAAAATAAATATTTTCTAAAAATTTTAACAAAAATTCTTTACTAGCAGATGCCTCTCAATTTTAGCTAAGAACAACGTTACTACATCAACATAAATGTTTGTGATTACATTCCTTTTTGGGTTCAATCACAAATATGTATAACTGTCCTAAAATATAGTTAAATTATTTTGTGTTAATATAATGTTATAAATTTTAAAGAAACCTTCCATTTGTTAGGAATGAATGGTAGTAAATAAAGTTAAAGTTGTAAGCAGTTACAAACAAACCAAAACGTAATTTTTTTGCTCGTGCGTAATATGATTCTTTAAACTCTTGTTACAAAATAAACTATATACATATTTTAAATTTGCATATTTATAATAAAAGTACAATAAAGTACAATAAGATGGCAATACTTGGTGAAACAGTTTAAATAAGATATTTATGTTTACAGGAAGTAGTAAAATGAATTCGCAGACATTTCTGTATCGTGCAGGTTTAAGAAAAACTGTTTTTTATTATTATTTGATAAAGAAAATTTGGCAAATATATTTATTTCCAATAAATTGGACAGTGGAAACGATATACACTTAAGCTTCATTTCCACCGATTGTCCTAATGCGTAAGAGCTATAATTAATGCTTAAGAATTAAGAGCAATGCGTGAGAACAAAAGATTGCAAACTTCTAATCTGAACTGTCAACTGTCAACCTGTTTTATAATTATTAAATTTATAATTTTTCGGTATGGATATAGATACAGAAAATTATGTATATCACATATTTAAAAAAAGAAGAATTGCTTCCGCAATTGCAGTCTGGTAGACAACAAGTAATAATGGAAAAAATTGTGACATTTCTGTTGAATTAGTCACTAAACAAAATAGCTGGAAATGGTAAATTGTCATAATGCATTAAGTCTTATGTACTAATCATTATGCATTAAGCAATAAAACATTCGGTGGAAATGAGGCTTTACATGCATAAAAATCGACCACTTCGCAATTTTTAATTTTTTAGAAACTAGACCTCAGATTAAAATAAACCCTCGAAAAAACTTTTGCTGTTTGAAAGATCATTTAATACGTTTTAGCATGAGCCTAAATTACCAGCTCGTAATTAGAATTCCTTTCGTATTCTCAAACGAAAAGCTTTAAATGAAATGCATTAAACAAATTTACATTTACACTTGTAAACTGATAAAAGAATTACGTGCAAATTAGTGCAGACAATAACTGCAATCTGTGTTACACTCGTGATAGTAACCACGTAAATATGTGCTGTGCAAGTGCAACACGTAAATATGCGCTGTTTTTGATGTCGGTTTCCGCACTTGATAAAAAATAAGCACTCTTGATAAACTTAGGCTAAAGCATAATAAATGTTTTTCAAACATAAGTTTTGTTTTAATCTGGGGTCTAGTTTCTTAAAATTAATTAAATGCGAAACTGTAAAGTGGTTGATTTTTATGCACGTAAGTGTATTATGTAGGCTAGTTTAATACATTTTTTACCTCTCGCTAGGAGAGGTATTGGATTCATGCTAAAAATCGCATATGCAGATTTTAGTGAATAAGTACGATTTAAGGTACCTACAATATAACATTTTTACGATGATGTCTGTGTGTGTATGTGTGTGTCTACACGTGTGGATGTTGGAAGGACGATTCCTCAAAAACTATAAGACTTAAGACCTGTTTAAGTATGAATTCCTCAATCTGACATTCCTTGGAAGAGCTGAAAAGGTTTCAATAACAACTGAACAACCGGAAGTAGTTTTTTTAGAAAAATTCTTCTAAATATTATTTTTTGGAAATTTTTGTTATTACATATATTGAAGTACATAAAATTCTCCATCTAACACACTTAAAATTTTTATTATATCTTGTATAGATTTAGAGATAAAGACACTATACTAAGGAAACCAGTTGACAAATTCAAATGTTTATAACATATTTTTTAAATATCAGTGTCAAAAATCAACAGTTTTAGTGACATTCTGATAGCTTTTTCTGGGAAGAACATTTAATCTTTCTTATTGTTTTATTAATTAAATATTTAAAATTATAGTTAAAATTCATATATCTATCATAAATACCGCCAATCTTAACAATGAATTGGAATAATCTCTGGCATTTAGCAACTTCCTCATACAATGAAAAATAGATATAATTAGAATTATGTGTGCAGAAGACATGACAAATACAATAAAAAACAATATTTGAGTAAAGTTCTGCAATTTTTTCGACAGCGAAGTGCAATACAATACTTATAATATAGCATAAATGGAAATGGCGAGAAGTATTGTGCTGGCCACAACAGATTTTTTTTATGTAATGAAAAATTATTTGTGATCCAATCTAAACGCTTTAATCATAGAATGGGCCTTAAAGATCAAGTAAATTTTAAGATCCATTTCTATGATTAATTTTATTTTTCATAAAATTATCCTATGTAAGAGAAACTGTTACTTTCCTTTATTTTAAATATTGTCTGTTATGTTTAAAAGGAAGTCAAGGAATATCGTTTATGTTTGTACACCAGAAAAGGGATTGCTGGAGCAACAAAGCCAACAAGCTTTTATCTAGTGACAGAATATTTTATCCAATTTGACCTTAAGAAAATGCGGTTAGATTGTAAATATGACTTGCAGAATTTAAATATAGTAATATGGATTAACCCTGAACGTATTTTATCTTTATATTTCTCATTGGTTCATTGATTGATGATTTATAAATATCAAAATATGGGAAGAAAAAAATCACTGTTAGCGATATTGCATTTAAAATAGTATTGATTTGTAAAGTAGCATGATGAAATTTTATTTATTATTGCAAATAATATGCTATCGAAGTAAATTTAAAACACAAAGGGCAATTTTTGATAAAGCATACGCCACAGTAATTGAGTAAAAATTGTTCCTTCCGTCGCAACAATTACTACGAATATAGAGTAAATATGTTTACAATTTTATGAGCAAAGTTCATATTTTGATACGTGAAAATAACAAAAGATATTGAGAAATCTTTTCATTCGTAAATGTGAGTAATTGTATTCATACTCAGTAAATGTATTTTTCCATGACCGAGATGAATGAATATTCCTATGATATCAACATCATAACAAATAAATAATTATTAACATCATAAGGCCGATATAAAGCAAATAAGAGACGCTGGTGAAGATTGTAAACCGAGGCGACAGCCGAGATTTATAATCAGCTAAGTCTGTTATTTTCACATCGGCCCTGTGATGTTCAAGACTTTTCGTAAAAATAAATTTGGACTTATCTTCTAAAAACTCTTCTTCTCCTGACAAGAGCTTGATTTTTAATTTCTGGCGTCCATTATAAACTTCAAACCATAGTAACGGAATGGTATTACGAAAAAGTTTTTCTTGCGAAACAAGACGTAAAAACGTAGGTATTCGTACTGTGGAAATGTAATTTTAATAAATATTGTTCTTTAAACAATTATTTTTTCCTAGGGTTGTTCTTTAAATAGCCTCAAATTTGAAAACGAAACTCCGGGTATGTTCGAATAACTTTTCGCTACAAAATTATAGCCCTTTACAGGTGCATCTCACTCTCAATAGACACATTTTTATTAACCCTTTGGAGGTGGCGCCCAGTCTGACCCGAGGGGTGAACCACTATTGAGAATCAATGTACATTTTTAAGAAATACTTTCGAAAATACGAGTAGTACATGCCAATACTTGGGAGTACTTGGGAAATACTGACGAATACATGGCAATACTTGGCAATACATATAGGAATACAAAGGAATACATAAGAAAATTGATTTCAAGTGAGACAACAGTGTAGTGACCTCAGCAGAGACTTATTTTAAGTCTGAATCGTCACTAAAGAGCACAAAAATCGTCATTAAAAGTTCAGAAATCGGCTCTAAAGTAATCCATTACACGACGATTTCATGCGAATGCAGTGTTGCTAACGTTATAATAATTATTATATATATATATATATATATATATATATATATATATATATATATATAAGATATTTTGGGTATGTGTACGATATACAATAATAAATTTGTACGTAAAATGATAAAATATGTGCAAGAACGAATTAAATAACTCCGATGAAGAAGTTTGAGATAACACATATAATGTTCATTATAATAGCTTCAATGTCCCGAGGTTCGTAATCTTCATAAGTTCGTTTGTTTGACTGACAGCAAGTGACATATATGCGATTTTTAGCATGAATTCAATAGCTCTCTTAGCGAGAGGTAAAAATATAAAGAATTAAAAAGAATTACATTAATCCTTACTTAGTTATGAGTATGTTTTGTGTACCTTATTTTTTTGATTTTTTCAATAAAAATTATTTCCGCATTTTTTTAAAATTTAATCTAAAACCTATTTATTACATCTATTTGTATACAGTATTGCTTTCTCTGGGATAACATTAGCAGTACTATCAGTACACTACAACAAAACTGACAATACTGTGGAAGTACTTCGGCAATATTTCAGGCATACTGGTAATATTTCAGTAATACTGGCAGTATTTCGGAAATTTAAGTAATACCGGCAATTAATCCCGAGGTATTGCCAAAAATGGAAATCCGTGTACATTTTTCGTTAGGTTAGGTTGACCTCTCGGACAGACCCGACCGATTCTATAACATACTGAGATTTTTTTTTCTGATTATATTTTGAGAGATAAATTCTTGTTTGTTTCTGTTTGTTCTGTTCTGTAAATTTTTGTTAAAAAATCTGTTGTGGCCAGCACAAGACCTCTCGCCATTTCCATATTAGGCTATATAAGTATTGTACTGCACTTCGCTTTCGAACCGTCGTTTTATAACAAAATATTACAGAACTTTACCCAAATATTGTTTTTTATTGTATTTAACATGCCTTCTGCACACATATAATTCTAATTATATATATTTTTCATTGTATGAGGAAGTTTCTAAATGTCAGAGATTGTTCCAATTCATTAACCAGATTGGCGCTATTTCTGATGGATATATGAATTTACCACAATTTTACCTATAATTTCAAATATTTAATTAATAAAACAATAAGACAAATTAAATATACTTCTTACAAAAAGCTATCAGTCACTAAAACTGTTGATATTTGACAATGACATGATTGACATGTGTCATGTTATAAACATTGGAATTTGTCAACTGGTTTCCTTAGTGCCTTAGCCTCTGCGATTAGTGTACTCTATAAATTATAATGTCTTTATCTCTAAATCTATGCAAGATATAATCAAAAATTTTAAGTGTATTAGATGGAGAATTTTATGTTCTTCAATTAATAAAAAAAATTCCCCAAAAATTTATATTTAGAAGAATTTTTCTAAGAAACTACTACTTCCGGTTGTTCAATTGTTACCAAAACCTATTCAGTTCTTCCCAGGAATGTCAGATTGAGGAAAATGCAGTTAAATATTTTTTAAGTCTTATAGTTTTTGAGGAATCATGTCTACAACATCCAGACATACACACACACACACACACACACACACACACATATATATATATATATATATATACACACATACACACATCCACACACATACACACATCCACACACACACACACACACACAGACATCATTTTAAGAACATAAAATTCTCCATCTAATACACTTAAAATTATATCTTGTATAGATTTAGAGATAAAGACACTATAATATATAGAAAAACCTAATGTAATATGTCGCAGAGGATAAGGCACTAAGGAAACCAGTTGACAAATTCAAATGTTTAAAACATAGTAATGTTTATAACATAGTTTGTAAATGACACATGTCAGTGTCAAAAATCAACAGTTTTAGTGACATTTAATCTTTCTTATTGTTTTATTAATTAAATATTTGAAATTATAGGTAAAATGCATATATATATATATATATATATATATATATATATATATATATATATCCATCAGAAATACCTCAGAAAGACCTCTCGCCATTTCCATATTAGGCTATATAAGTATTGTACTGCACTTCGCTTTCGAACCGTCGTTTTATAACAAAATATTACAGATCTTTACTCAAATATTGTTTTTTATTGTATTTAACATGTCTTCTGCACACATATAATTCTAATTATATATATTTTTCATTGTATGAGGAAGTTTCTAAATGTCAGAGATTGTTCCAATTCATTAACCAGATTGGCGCTATTTCTGATGGATATATGAATTTACCACAATTTTACCTATAATTTCAAATATTTAATTAATAAAACAATAAGACAAATTAAATATACTTCCCAGTAAAAGCTATCAGAATGTCACTAAAACTGTTGATATTTGACAATGACATGATTGACATGTGTCATGTTATAAACATTGGAATTTGTCAACTGGTTTCCTTAGTGCCTTAGCCTCTGCGATTAGTGTACTCTATAAATTATAATGTCTTTATCTCTAAATCTATGCAAGATATAATCAAAAATTTTAAGTGTATTAGATGGAGAATTTTATGTTCTTCAATTAATAAAAAAAATTCCCCAAAAATTTATATTTAGAAGAATTTTTCTAAGAAACTACTACTTCCGGTTGTTCAATTGTTACCAAAACCTATTCAGTTCTTCCCAGGAATGTCAGATTGAGGAAAATGCAGTTAAATATTTTTTAAGTCTTATAGTTTTTGAGGAATCATGTCTACAACATCCAGACATACACACACACACACACACACACACACACACATATATATATATACACACATACACACATCCACACACATACACACATCCACACACACACACACACACACACAGACATCATTTTAAAAATGTTATAATCGGATTATAGGGACATTAAAACGTGCTTATCCACTAAAATCTGGATATGCGAATTTTAGCATGAATCCAATACCTCTCTTAGCGAGAGGTAATAAAACATAAACATACCGTAGAATTACTCAACATTGAAAATTTTTTGCAAATCATTTCCTAGTAATTAGAGTACAACAGCACAAAAATATAACGAAATATACTATTTATAATAGGGGCACCACCTTAAGTAATTGATGAAACTTATAAAGTATAAGCATATTATGTAAATATTAAATTATTTATAATAATAATAATAATATTCAAAGTTGTACCCATTTTCCCTCAACTTTGGACGCGGACTTATTTTTTACAAAATTCAATTAAATTGATATTTAATTACAACAGTGAACACTATACCTTAAATATATAACTACGTCAAACAATGCATAATGATACATACGATTTTCGAGGTATTCATGAAAGAAAACAAAGTTTTCTTACATTTTTATTTGATATTGATAAGAGAATCATAGAAAAAGTAAATTCATATTCAGTCTTATATTTTGTAAATCTTACGTAGCTAGGAAAATAGAAATATGCAAAAATATGTATATTTTATAATAATTATCATTTGTAAATAATGTCAGTCTAAATTTGATAAAAATTGGTCTTGAAATTTAATTCCTTGCTTTATTAAATAATAGAATTTCAATATTTTTAAATAAAATACCACTATATGGATCAACCTTCGAATCCATTAAAAGCTGTTCACGCTTAGGTATTATACGCTCCCCCGGTACTTGCGGCTGAATAAATTTAAATTGGTCTTTTACATATAATCTGAAAAATGCTACATCAACATTTATTTCTATAACTTTTCCAACCTAGTGCATATTTCTTATAATGTCGTATTTTTAATTTCAAAACATAATATTTTCCTAATATTTAAAGTTGTTGACTTTTAACCAACAAAATACCAAAAATTATATATTTTGTATTTTTTAATATATTTATGAAGATAACAAACAGGCCAGCATATAATATTGCTTTATAAATATTGTTGTACATGTGATGAAATATTTAGAGGTATTTCATAGCCCAGCTGATAGAGCATCGAACACGCAATACGAAGGTCCTGGGTTCAAATCCCGGTGAATTTCTCACAAAATATTTCATCGCATTTAAATAATTGAATCTTTTACGGTTGTGAATGTTATAATAAAAGTTGTATAAAACAGTTGAATATATTAGTGTACTTAACTTACTACTAGGCAATTATAAGTTAGCACCCTTCTCAAAAGAACGTGTAAATGTGATTTAAAAAATATGTCTTAACAATATGCACTGAACGGAAAAATTTGGTCATGGCAGCATTATTAGAAAATAATCCCTGTAAAAATGTAAATGTATTTATTTATAAATTTTGAAAAATTCAATAAATGGAGACACCAAGAAATACAATATAAACAAAATTCAAAATTCGCTCAAAGTTAACAGAGCGTTCAAAAATGAAAATTTCTACGGTAGGTACATCTAAATAAGTAGTATCCACATACCAAGTTTCAAAATTTTAGTGCCATAGTGTGTCTGGTGAGGTGCACTTTTAAAGGGCTGTAACTCTGTAACGAAACGTTTCGACATACCATCATATAATATTATTTTACTCAAAATGACTTCCCCCAAATACGTATATTGGTTTAATTTTGGCACACCTTGTTATAAATCACCCTGTATAATATGATTTCATGTTGACTTTATTTATGATTTTTTATTATCGCTGGCATTGAAATGAAGTACGACCCCCAAAAAATGTGTGAAATTTTGTTTTAGTTTTATTTGCTTGATAAATATAAGTCGTTTATTTTCGGAGTCTAAAATTTGATTGTCGATATCGTACAAATATATATATATATATATATATATATATATATATATATATATATATATATATATATATATATATATATATATATATAAGTACTTATCGTAAAATAAACTTTGAATTTATTTAATATTTACGATCTCTTTATTTGATATCACAAGGCGGAAAAATTTCCATAAGCAAAATATGTTTAACTTTTGGCCAGTTTTATAAACGACAGATAAATTTACTTTCAAAGTAAATAAAATTTATCCCTGCGAATGACAGTAATGTTATTCACTTATGCATGGCATAAAATGAATAAGATTGATTCGAATTTGTTAATTAAAATAAATTTTCTATGGAAGTAAATTTATTCAGGGGCTTAAGTAATTAAATTGTTCAAGGACTTCTAATTTGTAAATTTATTTAAGCGAAAAACTTAACAAATTTAAGTTTTTATTTGAGTTTATTTCCTCTTGTTTAAAATAATCAATGGAGTTTAAAACTGGTATATTAACTACGTATGTAATAAAATATTTGAAGCCACGGGCTTAGATATTAAGAACAAGTTTCACTGCCTCATTGAGAATGAACAGATAGATACGAGCATACTATTCCTAGTATCTACCTTTTTTAATAATATTTTGAATATTAAATTTCAAATACCGGAATAGAATAGAATTCACTAATCCAAAAATGAGGATTAGCTTAAACTTTTTTGAGAATCGGGCCGTTATGATACTAATAACATACCAGTCGGACGTTAAAGACTTTATAAGACTAGTCATTCAAAAACTTTACAGGACTCATCAAGTTTTGAAAATAGTACTATTTTTATTTACTATACTTACTGATTGAAGAAATAAACTTAATGACTGGTAGTATTTACTCTTAATCAGGGGTATTTAAGCTATGACTAAAATAACAAAATCAATTGTTTCTTAGTCATAACCAATGTATTTTTAAATGGTATCCATGGTAATTAGTTAGTTCGGGTGACTAAATTTATGAGTCAATACCACCAGTCAATGTGTTTAAAAGCAAAGGTATTTGTATAGCCACTTGATTCTTCACAATAATAATAATAATAATAATAATAATTTCATTTAAATGGGAGAAAAGAAAATATTCGGATCTGCAGTCTGTACGCTTTTATTGATTTTAAACCAACGTTTCGATCATAACTATGATCCTCTTGATTATAGTTATGATCGAAACATTGGTTTAAAATCAATAAAAGCGTACAGACTGCAGTTCCGAATATTTTCTTTTCTCCCACATCAATCTCCAGTCGATCATCGTTACTCCAACAATATCATTTAAAGTTATGAATTCATAAGTTACCTAATTTTCTAAAGTAGGTAATTCAAAGGGTTGCCGGAAAAATATTATAGGATCATAAGACGTCCGTAAAGTGTCTATGCTGGAATTGGATGTAGGACTCATATCACGTATTCGCATGAAAAAATTAAGAACACTTTGAAATATCTTTCCTCTCTATACCTGAACACAGTAACATTAAAAGAGAGAAACAGTATACCAGTTGTCTAGTTGAAATATTTTATACGGGAAATATAAAGCTATTTCTTTGTTTCTGATAAAATTGCTTACCTATTAATATTAGAGACGTTGTAATTTAAAAACTTCAGAATTAAAAATTCCACAGTATAAGAATAAAATAAATCCTTGAATAAATCTATTCCTCTTCTTCTTAACTTCACTATAGTTTCATAGCACTTTTAGATATGTTGCAAATTGCGAATTTCATTATGCAATTTTTCGTAAAATAAAACAAAATTGTTACTGATTAGTTTTTAGTTTTGTATTAACAATTTTCTTTTAAAATTATTATAAGTATAACCGATACAATCCAAGTCTCTGGTGATATATTCATTACGAGATACGTCAGAAAAATGGTAAATGTGCAAAATACGAAAAACGATAGGTAACTGCA
Organism: Ophonus ardosiacus; assembly: GCA_943142095.1. Classification (NCBI taxonomy): domain Eukaryota; kingdom Metazoa; phylum Arthropoda; class Insecta; order Coleoptera; family Carabidae; genus Ophonus; species Ophonus ardosiacus. Next base: position 22,108,360 of record OW964830.1, on the reverse strand, counting down.
AAAATAAAAAAGAAAACAAAAGCAGAGAAAGTAAATGGAATAACAGATTGTTAGAGTAAATTAATGAATTAAATTAATTTAAGGGGTCTGGTCGCGAACCTGAGGAACCGGGTTCGATCCCGACAGACGCCAAATATTTCGAATTTTAAATGGCACAAAAGTGACCCCTGTGGTGCACTCTCCACGCCAGCACTGACTGCCCGTGAGGTGACGCCTGGTAAGCGCCCGCACGGTACAAATTAAAAAATGGGTAATATGCCGTGATGATATATTCATTTTTATTTATTTAGAGTATATTAGGTTAGGTTCGATTTGGTTAAGATACGAGAAACGACATTAAGTTGCAATGTAGGTATGTAATCATGCAGAAGTTTTGATTAATTTATAACTAATTTACGAGTATCTGGTTCTTTTACTTATCTTTTCGTATTATCATTTAAATCATTTGTACAATTACTTTATTTAATATTTTACATTTTCAAAATGCATTTTTACAAACGATATTTTTGTTTTAGTTCTACATGATACGTTGTATAAAGCATAAACACTGTTATGCTTGTATACCAATATATTTTTGGTACGTAGCTATGAGTACAATGTGCAGTAAGCCAATGTTTTATGCAATAGGGTCTTTGAAAATAAAAGAAAATACCAATAACGAAATAAAATGTCAACACTATTGTGAAAAAAAAAAATATATGCCAACAGTGTCAATACTGAATGCTGATTCATCAAACGCAGAAAGATGACACTTGGCCGTCTTCTGCGTTACGTTGTTGCTTGCCTCTTGCGTTACAATATCTTATAAATTTATCTTTCCTTTGTTGTTTCGGTTTTTGCGTTGCGATACCATAAAGGTATGTCCACACTGGTGCATTTTCGTCTTTAACCTTTAATTCAACTTGCGTTTCAACTTTCAATTCAATTTTCGTAAAATGCATGTCTTTGCTGAACGCGTTGTAAGCATGTCTTTCCTTGCAACAGTAAGCCAACCCTCGTCCAGTGTCCAGTCAACACACAGTCAGGGAGAGAAAATTATGATTGGCGAAAGTTTAGAATGAACTTCTACAGTTTGTTGAAAATAATCATGTCTAATACATATAATGAAACAAGACAATTGTTTCAGAGAAGCGATACCCTTTAGTTTAGATAAGTAAGTATATAGCTGCAGGGAATGATTTGCATATATTTCATATTGAACTTGCTGTCCAATCATTTTTTTTTTTTATTTTAATGATATAATTCTTGTGGTTGATGTCCCACAACAGTTGACAGAATCAAAATTCCTTAATAAAAGAGTCTGAAAATATGTGCGCTGTGGAATACGCCACTGAACTAATTCTTTTCAATTCATTATTGCCCGTTTGCATCGGTATCACTTAAATGTTCCCCTTAGTTAAACGTCCCTCAGTTGGTAACTTGCCCTTAAGCTTAAATGGTTTACACGAATAGAATATGGTCGTCGTTTAGTTAAGGGCAGCTTATAAGAAGTATAAGAAGAAATTCTAGTAACTTTTCATTTTCATATTATATTATTCTAGTAAATATTATGTCAAAGTGGGTGTATGAGGACTGAAAGTGCAAATAATTATTGTTTTATATACTGCTACAGATAATAAAAATATTAACAAGAAATAAATAAAATAAATAAATATATCATCACGGCATATTACCCATTTCTGGGTGTGCCAGAAGAAATAACAAGAAATAATTATAAATTTATTTTACATATAAGTATGGATGGAAATGTATTGTTTTCAGAGTTTTTCAAAAATTTTATTAAAGGATATATCAGCGTGCAACAACATTTAATATTAGTAATTTTGCACTGCTTGAATATTCAACAAAAAGTATCCACTCCTGTTTCGGAATATCTCTGGGTCCTCGCTACCTGACATAATAATATCCAATTTAAATTATTTTAACATTGTACAATCTATTGTACCGATAATACAAGGAAATGCTGTCAAAGCACAAAATTCATTTTAAGATTAAATTATTTCTTCCCTTGTTACTGGCATTGTTATATACGGATTATACAATCTGGCTATACGCTTTAGCTCGTGACAGGCGTATAACAATTCTACTTGCTGTAGAAATATGCACGTCGCTAAAATCAGCAATTCTGTTTAGATGATTTCCAGTTGCGTAGTATCGTAATGTCACCAATATTTCCTTAATTAGAAACACAACTATTCCTACATGAGATTATCTAAAAACTATTTCTTATAAAAAAATATCGAATTATGTACAAATTGTAGGGAAATTCCAGCTCATGTTCAATACTTGCTAGTAAATCTAATACTGTATTTTTTTGTCAAACGGAAACGTTTAAAAAAAAATCCTAAAAAATATTGAAAATAGTTAGCCCTGTTATATACATTTCGCGGAATGAGCCTGTTTCACATTTTTTAAAAACTATTTTAAATGAAAGTTTATGGAATGATTTTCTTAGTAATAATTTTTATTTTAATAATTTGTTGTTATTTGTGGAAATAATTAAATAAAAAGATTGGCGTCCTGAAAAACTACCCCCCCCCCCCCCCCCCCAACTCCTGTGACGTAGAAGCACATACATTACATCATTAATAGCCAATAGGAAAATTGTTTTTCCATCACCTACGTTTATTCATATTATTTATATAAATAAAAGTAGGCTAAAGTTTGTCACATGTTAATAAAAAAATCTTTTAATTTGACATTTGACGCTGACATTACTCATTGTAAATGAATAATAAAGTAATAATGGATAATTCAAATTACACTCAAGCTAAACCGGACAATTAACCGAAGGTCGATAGCTGGATGATTGCTGAATTTATATCGGAACGATTGTTTTACTGCTACCGAAATAAGGGGTGTTAAAGAGTTGAGGTAAAATAAAATATAAAAATGAATTTATTATATAAATTAATAATATATTTTACTTTAAAGTTCTGGTCGTGATTCTTATTTGACACTTGTTTGACAACTTTGACAATACACTTGACACCTTAGAACCTCTGAAGATGTATGTACTCTGACGTCACATTCTGTTTCTGATCACGTGACATATTCAAAATTTTATCAAAATTTCAAAAATTAATTGTAAAATATCTGAAGGATATTTCGTGATATTTTCAAATTTGAGGCTCTTTAAAGAACAATATCTTTTCAAATTTAATACTTAGAAGTCATATAAAAATTCTTGCAACAGCCCTATTCCATTTTCAATTATTCTAATGCATCTAAAACATCGTCGTTTTCTATTGTATTAAATTCAAAATCCATTTTGTAAATCAAACCTCACTATCAAACGCTGTATAATATTTTGTTGAAATTCAAATGTCAAGTAAAAATTCTTCGACGCATGCGTTCGAGTACCGCTACCGCTACGAGTAAGCGGGAGTTAAGTGACAGATAACCTACCGCTTAACTTAAGTGTAACTATTTGCAATCTAAGGGACCCTTAATAATTGATGCAACGCATTTTTATTTTTAAGGCGTACTTAATATTTAAGTAGAACCGGCGGAAACGGCCATAAAACACATGCGTTAGCGCCTCCGTGACCTGCCTTTCTCCTTCCTTGCGCTATAACCATAACGCATGCCCTTGACAAACGTAAAAGCGCAGGAGTCTGTGGACATACCTTATGAACATTACTTCTTGAGTTGTTATAAATGTATCAGCAAATTAAACAATATATTATATATTAATCTTTCCTTAAGTTAATTGCGAAATGCAAGTACCTTATACTTCAGTGACATATAAAAATGATTTTAATGAAAAAGTGCACACTTTTATAATGGACGTAAATAAATTTTATATTTTGCTGTTACTACAAATAAATTTTAACACGGGCAAAAGTTAAAAGGAATAGGAACAAAATGATGATTAATGACACCACAGTTGAGTAGTTTCAAATTAAGCTAAAAATGGGACATTATAATATGCGAAGCTCTGAATAATGTCAACCTGTTCAAAATAATTAATAACTATCTGATAACCTACGAATACATCTTCAAATAAAATTTAAAAAATTATCAATAAAATTTTTATTATTTTAAAAATATCGTGTGCAAAATTTCACATTTCTTGAATTAACCTAAGAATGAATTATTCTAGTAAATAATTTCTGAGTTTTTCTAGAATCCACATGAATATTTTAACTCTATTTTGGCAACAGCAGCATTTTTGTAACATTGAAAACATGATATTAGTCAAAATATTAACCAGTTGCCGGAAATTAGGGATTTTACTACGAAGTAGTTATAGAAAGAAATTGGCTCAAACAGTAGTACACATGGAGTAGGAGTGAAATATTTATTAGTATTTATAGTTTAGGACGCATGCACTCTTTAATTCTTAAAATACTCAAAACATTCTAACAAAAACTATTATTTATAGTGCTGTACAAATATAAGGACTCTGACCTTAGCTTAACCTTAAAAAATGTAAATAAAATGTTAGATTTTTTAATATTTAACATCAAGAAACAGTATCTATCGTCTGCAGCATATACAAATACTTATTAAATACTGGATAACATCGGAAACCTTTCTATAAACTGAGTGTTGGAACAAATACTAAAATATTTATTGAATATTAAGATAAAAATGTTTAATCCGCGGCATGTAACTTTTATAATTTCTATATCTATATTTATTGGCTTTACGCGTTATAATGTAAGTTGATACGAAATTAAAATGTTTACGAAGTTGTAATCATTCAAAACTATAATTTGGTATTTATCGTTTTATGATATATAAAATTCTGAATAATTATGTCAACTGTGCGGATCAGCGGATCTATTGCTTAAATTCGATTTTACGTCTAAAATTTTCTCCAAAAATTATTTGAACTATTTTCCTATCCTTTTCTAAACACAAATTCAGCCATGAATTCTCCAATAAATAGAATGTGACAAATTTAATAAATATTCTGCAAATTGCATGTTTCCAGATGTTTTTTTGTAATAATGTTATACTTTTTACCTCTCGCTAAGAGAGGTATTGGATTCATGCTAAAAAACGCATATCCAAATTTTAATGAATAAGCATATTTTAAGGTCACTAGAATCCGATTTTAACACTTTTACAATGATGTATGTGTGTGTGTGTGTGTGTGTGTGTATGTGTGTGTGTGGATGTGTGTATGTGTCTGTGTATATGTATATTTATTTGTGGATGTTGGAGGGACGGTTTCTCAAATTCCATAAAACCAAAGACCAATTTAACTACGTATTCTTTAATCTGATATTATTGGGAAGAGCTGAAAAGGTTTTACTAACAATTGGACAAGCGGAAGTAGTAGTTTCTTAAATTTATATTATTTTTTGGAAATTTATTATTACAAATATTAAAGTACATAAAATTCTCTATCCTCTACAATGAACATTTTTACTATATCTTTTATAGATTTAGAGATAGAGAATTATAAATACCTATATAAAATAATCCATTATATAATCAAACAGCCCATGAAACCAGTTGAATAATTAAAATGCTTGTAATTGACATAAATGTCAGTGTCAAACATCCAGAGATATTACTCAAGGCTTTGTCTGTGAAGTACATTTAATATTTCTTATTTTATCATTAATTAAATATTTAAAATTATAGATATAGCTCCTGCACATTGAAGTGCCAGTTCTTGAATGCAGAAAACCTAAAATTCGTACTTGGACAAGTCGAGATGTAATAATAATTATAATTTGCTATTGTTATAACGAGGAAAAGACTCCGTCAACATCTAAAATTGGTATAAAAAGAAAGTGAATTCATTTATATGTCAAAGTATGTACAGTATTAGTATCAACTAAACACGCGCTTGCTATACATATATTTCATCATATACTTGTTCATAGAACGAATTAAAAAATAAAGAATAGATGTAATTAGATTTTTTTGTTTACTAGAAATATTAAATACATCACTTATATAGCCTAATATAACAATGGCGAGAGATATTGTGCTGGCCACAACAGATTTTCAAAATTAGTGTTACTAAGTTGTTTCAATCAGCTCAGTAATAATTTTAATAATTTACTTTTACAATTAGAAATTAAATTTTCGTTCTTATAGAAGTCTAGTGGTATATACCTCGTTGGTACTAACTACTATAATGGATTCTTTATATCAGTCAGCTCCATAATGAACTTCTTTAGAGTACTCAAATTGAGGTTCATATAACCATTTTTACACGACAGCATATAATAGTTGTTTATGTCGTAAGATTCGTAATGTCAATCAATATGGTACTATAGTCGTGAATACGAGGCCAAGCTGAGTTTGAAAACAAGGCGTGTTTGGTTCAGGGTGTTATGTAAGTAATATGCCATAGTTGATAGGAAGATAAAGAGAACTTAAAGAAATTATAATCTGAAATATATTCTGCATAATTTGACAAGTTGTAAAAGTTGTGGGGCTGTAAAGCCGACTAATTACTGACCAGCTTCTTAATAAATTAAAAACAAAATCAAATTATTCCAAAAAACAATATTTGTTGGTTGTCGTAAATGACGTTGAATTCGCAATTAGTAGGGTAGTACCGGCCGATGCGGTGGCCATGCGCATTAAAGCGCTATGTCTTTGCATGTTCTGATCAAATCTGAGGTTTCTCGGTTCGAATCTACGAGCGACTAGTGCGTAGTTGTTAAAATGCCAGCATATCAGGCATTAATCGCACTCGCAAGCGACGACCAACCAGTTGTCCATGTTAAACATAAATGGTGTTAGCTGTAGAAGGAGTATCTCGCTAGGGATGCACTCAATTTCGAGCTTTCGCCCGACCCGACCCGGAGCCCGCCTCGATTTCGAATCGATCATCAAGCCGGGCCGAAGATATTTTTTTATCGGGCCGAATTGGGCTAATGATTTGCAAAAGTTGAGGCGAGTCGAACTTTTGATTTTGGCCCGGCCCGAAAATTCGAGCTTTTCGAGCCGGCCCGATAAATCTTGTAGTTCAATCAAATGTACAATTTCCTTAATATTTTAATGAAAATGGATGGATTTAAAATGGATCAAAATGATTTAATAATATCACAATTCACATATTAATAAATAAAAATAATGCTATTGAGATGTTATTATTACTATTGTTACTATTCGTATACTTAAATAAGTGATTCCTGCCAGAATGATTTCTTGTCTCATTTTTGAGCAAAAACAAAGTTAGATAAAAAATCTTTTGGTAAATGATATTTTTTGTATAAGATTTGTGAAAAAGTTCTTTCAATTTTCGAACGCCTTTGATAAACAAAATGTTAAATTCTCGTATGTCTGTAATTTTTATAACAAACTTACACTCTTTTCTTAACTTACGTTAACTAATGTTGAACGTTATACGGATGTAATTTTTTTTTTTTAAGTTTAACAAGAAAAAAGTTAAACATTTCGCTTCACATAAAAATCAAAATTAGGAATGCCAGATGCACTCAATTTCGAGTCAATTTTCGGGTCGGGCCAGCTAATTTTTTGTTGAATCGATCTTCGAGTCGGCTCGGCAATTTTCATTTTCGGGCCGAGTCGATCCAAACCTCAAAGCACGGTCCGGCTCAGCCCGAATGCTACCCTAATTCCCGCTACCGTACTGATTGCATAGTAATCAGTGGTTGTCGCATGAATTATGTACACCAACTGCACTAGTACCTGTCGGTCTAGAAACGAGTACCTACGGTACTTGAGGCCTAGGTCCTACAAGAGCTGTTGTGGCATAAATTTTGAGGGTAGTATTTAGATATTGAGAAATGCCTGTTACTTTCACTAATGAAAAATACACCGTCATGCATATGGTTTATGGAAAGTGCGCCAAAACAGTCGGCAATAATAAATAGTATATTTCATATCCAATCTGAGGTCGAATGGTAGTGTGCGCTGGTTGCCAATGTGGTGACCCGGGTTCGATCCCGGCCAGTGCAGACTTTTAATCGCACAAAAATTATCCCTGTGGTGCAGTCTCCACACCAGCTATGAGTACCCGTTAGGTGACGCCTGGTAAGTACCCACACGGTAAAAATATATCGTCATCATTACCGAAGTCTATATGTATTGTAGATATTGACACACCCAGTAATGGGTAATATGCCGTGATGATGTATTTATTTATATCGAGTATCAAAGGTGAGAAATATCGTGCGAGGTACAACCAAGTCCACACACATGATCAATACAATATTTATTACTTTCGAGCGAGTTAAGTACTGCTTTTTTTTTACTGTGGTCTGGCGATGTTGATTTGGTCTCCTCATTACGATATAATCATAACGTGCTAATACGATATTCATATTATGCTAGTTGTACGAAAATTTGAACTTTCTCAAATAGGCTACTGTTGCGATATCTATTATTTTCTGAAGTTGTTTAAAAAGTGTTTTATCCATGTTCGACCTCTTGATTTCAATCTTCAAAAATCTGATGTGGCAACACAAAACCTCCCGCTATTTAATTTTTATTAATTTAAATACATACCTACCTACGTATTTACTAACGCTGCAAACTGTTCCATTGCAGAAAACTATTGCTTTATTTACTATTTTCTTTTTAAAATAATAATAACAATAATAATAATAATAATAATAATAATAATAATAATAAACTTTATTGACATCAGTCAAATATCACTATTATTAATTTGAAGTGATAAGTTTTCTGACAGTGACATTTACTGTCAGTTACATTCATTTGAAAAATGAACTGTGTAACAAAGGAATACTTTTTATCTTAGGCTTCGCGACTAATAAAAAAAAATATTTTTAAATTTATCTGTAAAATATATAGGAAAAGTATTAATGTATTCCTGTAGAAAATTCAATAATCTTTAATTTTCATAAGACATAAAATTCGAAATGGCATTTCATGGTATTTTTTTAAGAAAAACCACTATGAGCTTCAGGTAAAGTGCCATTTCCGGTTATCCGATTTACACCAAAATCTAATGGCTTCTACTCATATTAGAATAGGATAGAAATACAAGGTTTCGGAATTTTCTGAATGATAGTATATGAGTTAGAGCGAAGACAAAATTCCTACACATACACACACACACACACACACACACACACACACACACACACACACACACACATACACACATACAGACATCATCGTGAAAATGTCAAAATTGGATTCTAGGGACCTTAAAACGTGGTCATTTATTAAAATCTCGATATGTGATTTTTGGCACGATCCGTATACCTCCCTTACCAAGGGTAGCGGAAGGTAAAAATGACAAGTGTTGTTATTTACTATAGGTAGAAGACAAAATTCAAGTTACGAAGATGCTAATTGTATCGATAATGACCTTGTTAGTGCATGGATTGACGATAATGAAAATACAAGTATATATTTGGCAACACTGTAAAGCTAATTTTAATTTATGTATGAAAATATAAAAATTCCGTGTCCGGATTCCGAAGGCCACCACTGGGATCCCGGAAACTAGAGATACGACTTCGGTTAAATGGGACATGTAGTGTGTCTTTGGGGGCCAATTAGACGAATGTTATCCTATATTAGGATGTCATTTTAACAATGTATTGTTTATTCAGAAGAAATGCATGGGTCACTAGATACAGACATATATGTAAAATTTGTAGTTTTTGTTGTTTTTAATAAATTTGTAAGTAGGAAATGTTTCCAGATTTTGATTTGCACTTCTTTAGGACACGTTTTTAAGCTCTTTCGAATGGCGATTCTCATTTTTTGTCACTACTGTATTTCACTCTACACTACCAAACAAAGAGGCGTGGACGCATTCCAAGGGTTAAAATAAAGCTGAACGCGTAACGGTTAACTGTCAAATGTCAACTATCAACTGCCAACTGTAAACGGTTTTTTCCACGCCGCTTTATTTGGTAATGTAGAGTGTAATACAGTAGTGACAAAAAAATGAGAATCGCCATTAGAAAGAGCTTAAAAAAGTATCCTAAAGAAATGCAAATCAAAATCTGGAAATATTTCCTAATTAGAATTTTTTTATAAACAACAAAAACTACAAAATTTACATATATGTCTGTATCTAGTGACCCATGCATTTCTTCTGAATAAACAAGACAATTGCTAAAATGGCGCCCTAATATTGGATAACTTTCGTCTAATTAACCGAATTCATGCATCTTATAGTTCTCGAGATAATAACAAAAATAAATATTTAAAAAATCAAGTGTCCGATTTTTTTTTGTCCAGCAGTGTACATATATCATATAGGCCTACTTTTAGCTATAAAAATGCGTAATTATAAATTAAAAATAATATTTACTTATAAAACTTTTACATATTTTATTTTACGGAAAGCAATTAATATTCGAATGATATTGTAAAAATAAAATATGATCGTGAAATTAATTTAATGAAATATTAGTGTACCTCTTTGTAAATAATTTAGCAATATGTCGCAATCTTTAACATTTATAACATTATACTTAATATCGTTTTTTTTTTCTTTGTAAAATTATGGAATTTGTGACTTATACATTTTGCAATATTATTATATTTATATATTTTGTGGAAAAGGAAAGAAAACAATAACATAGGAAACAATTGATATATTTCTATTAATTTTAGAGGGTAATAATAACAATTTTTGAAAATTCATTGGCTGGTACCACAAGCCTTGTTTTAAAATGCCAAATTTCAATATTTAATTTTACCCGTATGTTTAAAAAAACGATTTTTTTTTCAAAATATTATTTTAAACAGGACAAAGTGTGGATTCAGATGAATATTTTGAAAAAAATCATTCTTTAAACATAAGGGTGAAATTAATATTGAAATTAAGAATTTTCAAAATAAGGCTTGTGGTACCAGCCAATTTGTTACATCAATGGCATAATTCCTTTACACAAGAGAATTAATCAGAAAATGTAAATCCTTTGACAATGAGTCTACCCCTAATATAGATACATTTGGGCAATGTTCAGTCCAGTAAAATTACATTTCTCATATATTTCTCTGTGAAAGATATTAATTTTAATCCTGTTAAAATATTTGCGTGTTCCTATACCTATTCAAATGATATTCCCTATTCCCAAAGCTCCATAACATAACATTCCGTTGAAACTGGAGGGCAGACCACTCAATCATGTTTACAAGCATATTATATCTGGTTTAGGAAAACACGTTGTGCTTGTTTACAACATAAAAAGCGCCATTCAGGCGCTGTATTCTTCTCGGCGTTATATGAAATACTTTTTAAAGTTATTTATCAGTAAAAGCAAATATTATGATTACGAAATGTCTTTATCATGTTGGTATTATGTAAACTTTCTAAGAAAATTCAATTTCGACAAGAATCAATACAGAAATGGAAGATACGAATTAATTTCATTTAGTGATGTAACAATGAAATGAGTGACAAATACGTATATTTTTCTTTCCTTTGTTTTGTTTCTAATCTATGTTGCTATGTTGGTTACGAGATATTTCATTTCCTTATCTATTCACACGGAAATAAGTCAGTTTCAAATATATTTAATTATATTGTGTGGTGATGATGAACGAAAATGATTAGGAACATAAATATGTTTCCCACAGCAAAGAAATTGAGGCATTTATTAATTTGCAAATATTGTCAATACTAATCTTATTAGTAATTCGACAACTCGTCTGATAATTAAAATAATTTTAGTAGATTAGAGCCAGATTTTTGACATATCATTTAAAAATATCTGACGTGGACACCACATGACTTCCTTGTACGCCTGTTACACTATACATATTTTGTTAATAATTAAAATATGTATTATGACAGACCCAATCATAAAATTGCACGTATTTTTTGTCCTAATTCATAGCAAACTTAATTACAGAAACCAAAAAGTATATCATTTTTAAATTTACATATCTCGCTTATACAAAGAGCTAATTTAATCATACTTAATGTTTTCGACGCAGAATTTAGAAAACTTTTATTTGAAGCATTTACTATTAAAATTAAAATAACACTATTTTTTAAAGAAAAACTGATAACAGCTTCAAGTAAAGTATCACTTCCGGTTAGACTATTTTAACCAAAATCTATTATGTACCAAATTTGAAAAGTTTCGGATTATATTTTAATATAGTTTTTCATTAAAATCTATTATAGGCTTCAAGTAAAGCACCACTTCCGGGTAGACCATTTTAACTAAATTCTATTATGTTATTCCCATTGATATAAAAGTCTTATATACCAAATTTCAAAAGTTTTGGATTATATTTTGATATAGTTTTGCATTAAAATCTACTATAGGCGTCAAGTAAAGTACCACTTCCAAAAGTTAGGTAATGGCCAAAAAGGGAGGTGCACAACTAGATGTTATAATAGTCATAAATACAAAATTTTAACTTGCTACTACTTTTTTCAGTTATGCGAGGTACGTACGTACGTACGTACAGACGTCAAGACGAAATTAGTCAAAATGGATTCAGGGATGGTCAAAATGTATATATCCGTTGAAATCTGGAAATCGAAATTTTTCGCGATTACAATACTTCCTTTACTTCGTACAAGGAAGTAAAAAAAGAACTAGATCAAGAGTGTTTGTTAGCAGAGTGTGTTTTAAGCGATCTCTTACAAGTAATGCAGCAACAAGAATAATGTAAATAATAGTTTACTATAACTGTTATAAAACTTACATTTTGAGCGTACTCATGGATGTAAAAAAACCTCATATTCTACATTGTGATATATGAAATATTTACGAGTATATTCCACGCGGAAAGACTTTTATAAATAAGTGGGCTACATTGTATTCCTGAAACATTCTCAAACCTCTGTAGCTAAATGTTGATTGATAAATTAGTTAATTAAATATATAAATAAATCAGTTATTAATGTCAACATGTGTTATGAACTTCTGACATGGACATACATATCATTGCAGTTTGCAGCTTCTGCTGTAACGTCAAAGTTTGTAACATGAAAACCGGGCCATAGGCGTTCAACATGGGAAAAACAGTTTTTCCTTGCCCGAAAGTGGCCTATTAATTTTAGACAAAAATGCTTCAAATAAATGCTGTACTCGTAGAGAATTAAATTCTGTATCTAGACCAACAGTCACATTTTCTTTTGCATCTTTAGTAACCGAGAAAATTGAATTTAAAATTTTATAAAACTTACTTCTTTCTAGTGTTAGCCATGGTATACAAAATTTAAAACAAATTTTATGTCATTTTACATGTCAGATATTATAAAATATAGTTTTCATCAAAATAATACTACTATCTTCTCTTCCTGCAAATAATTCTCCATTTTCAAAAATAATAACTCAAAGCAGAGCGTTTCTGATAGGTAAAATTACAAACAAATATAACTGGAGTATCCTTTGGGAACCTTCATGGGATTCGAAGTCGAGTTAAGACCAAATTCACTCGACTTCGAAACAAATATAATGACATTTTACCTTGTTCAGAAACGTATCTGTCAGAATGGACATAATTTACCTATCACGAACGCATCTGTCAAATTGTGACATACTTTACCTGTTAGAAAAGCTTTGTTTGAGTTATCATTATTGAAAATGGAGAATTATGCACAGGAAGAGAAGATACATATCATTAAGTAGTATTATTTTGATGAAAACTATATTTTAAAATTTCTGACCAGCAAAATGATATAAAATTTGTTTGAGATTTTATTTCAGTACCTACAACGGCTAACACTACAAAGAAGAAAGTTTTACAAAATTTTAAAATCAAGTTATTCGGGTACGAAACGTGCCAAAGAAAATGTGATTATTGATTTAGATGCAGAATTTAATTCTCTGCATCATTTATTTGAAGCATTATTGACTAAAATTAATAGCCCACTTTTGCAGAAGGAAAAACTGATTTCCCATGTTAAACGCCTGTCGCCCGGTTTTTGTGTTATACTCGATATTTATAATCTGCAGTTGGTAGTTGTAGTATAGTATTTGACTAGCATATAATGACTATATTACTCTCGGCTGATTTAATGAGCTTCCAAAATTAAAATGCGCCACTGGTGGCAGATTTCTGAACTGAGTGAAGTCTACATGTAAACTAAAACAATTAAATAAAAGTAAGACTATGTAGATAGAAATTAATATATGTACAACTACAGCAATGAAGTATAATCTAAATAAAGGAAATTGAATATTTTTTATTAAAAAAAAAACAATATACTGTTAATTAAAATATTACTAAAATACTCTTAACCTACAACTACTTACTAAAATTAATCCTATTAACTAAAATATTATTAAAACTATCACTAAATTGTTACTACAAGAAAGATCAAATACAATTCTACCGAAATTAACAAAAAAAAAAAAAAACTATACTACATTTCAAATTAAATTAAAAACTACGAAAATTAGTCTCACACCAATTGTACTCTTACGGAAGCCAGCGAAAATTGTACCATTCGTTTGAATTTTGACGTTTGATGTCAGCGCCATCTCTTGATAATTTGGAAGCCCAATACTCACCTACGGCTCGTATTCTTAACTTCACGAAAAAATATATATATAAACTAGCGCTACTGACGAGTCTATATTAACAAGTACAGTAATGGTATTAATGTCAAGAATTATTAATTATTTTTTATGTGTTGAAGTGTCACTTTATTTTTTGAAAAAAGAGTGGGATACGACGAGCAGCGGAGTAGTCCAATCCCTCGAACAAAATAAAATCACTTTTAACACGAACATCATACAATATTTTTTCTACAACACTATTTTTTCATTTAAATTTGTAATTTTAATAATTTTTGACAATCAAAATATCAATTTGTTGGATCTCTCATTATTACTAATGTCAATTCACTTCACTGGTGCCATAAAATAACATTTAAATATGACACAAGGGAGATAATTTAGGTAATATTTCACATGTTAAGGATGAGTTTGCCACCCAAGAAAAGCAAGAGCTGGTAAAATAAAAGTACCTCTCGAAATGCATATAAGACTTTTTCCACTCCCGATGATTTATTTTTGACGTTTAATTATTTTCATTTTAACATTTGACTAAATAGGCCAATTCTGCAAATGCGTAAAACCGTAAATTCGTAAGTATGCAGAATTTGATAAATCTGTAAATGCACAATTTACATATTTCGCAATTCTGAACACATATCTGTATCGAGCCGAGTTACAGACATATCGTTTACGATATGATAATTAAATTATTATCTTGTAGCGTTTTGACAAGAGCAACTAACTTCACAAATGTTTTTTACTCTATGTGAGTATTGAAAATATATTGTTGACTACACAGCGGTAGAAATGCTTGGCGTATAAATATCCACTGTTATAACTGTATTATCGTAAAAATGCTGGCGTAAATACATAATTATGTTTCCGCCGTACAAATTTTGGCGTATAGTTCCGTACATAAGACATCTCGAAAGAATTGAAATACGTTATTTTAAATGTTATATTAGAAAATTAAAAAGAATCATATAGACTTGTGATAAAGAAGGATGGTCCAGGCAAGGAGCTCTCCATTAGGATCTCGGGAACGGTAAAAGATACGAAATAAGTTAAATTAGATAAGTTGCCCCATAATGAAACCAATTCAGAATTATAGTCAGTTGAGTTTGACACTCAATAACTTGCATAAAAATATTCGAAAATTAAGAAATACACTTCTGTTTATAGACTAAACGTAAAATTTAATTACAACTTTTTATTCATATTCATTTGCTCCAAAAGTAACAGAAACGTCTATTTTCAATTTCTACACTTATTTAAAATCCCATGCCAAACTCCAACATGTTCTAGTGTTTCAGTGCACACTCGGTCATTATGTACCTTAAAGAAATCAAGTGATTTTTGTAGAGAGTTAACTTAGCTGTTATTTTGTTACTTATACTCTGTTTGAAATATCGAAAGAATATTGACAGATAGATTCATGTGATTCTTTTGTTGCTATGCCCTATAGTCAAGCGCGGTTTACAGAAAAACAATTCAAATATTAAGTCAATCTTTACATCAAGTACTCCTCAATCACTCCTCAATTATCTGTCAAAATTCTTTTGATATTTCAAACAGAGTATAGTTATTGCTTTGACTTCGTTGAATTTTTTCGTTTGTTTGTTACCTGGCACAATTAGATTATTTAATTTTCTTGGAAACATAAACAAGACTTTTCTGAATTTTGTGACAAAGTCATATACCGCATTACCATAAAAAAAATTAAAATAAAATATGACATGAACTTATTTAAACAAATAAGCATTTTAATCTTCAAACTTATTCGCCTTTAAATGCTTACGATTATGTTAAAATAAAAATGGAATTAATTAATAAATTATGGGGTCGCGTGGCCATGTACGTATAGTGTCTGGTTGCCAATCTGGTGAGACGGGTTCCATCTCGGCTAGTGCACACAAAAGTGGTCCTTGTGGTACACTATCCACACCAGTAGTAGTAGCACGCACTTTATAATTCTATCAAATGAGGCATTTGTTTTCGCTTTTCGCCACGAAGCGAAAATTTGGTAGCATGCATATTCGCCTGCAAGCGTACGACTCGAGGCGAAAGTGTCAAAGTAATGTCATTATTTTGCCAAAATTCCATTCAAAGCCTATTTTTATATAATTTATACTTTTATTATATACAAATGTCATAATATTTTTTATTTTAATAGCATAAAATCTGATAATTCCCGAAATCAAAAGTGAATATAGAATTCTAAAGTGCATGCTACCAAAATTCGTAAAAGTAAAATCGCATTCGCCTGCTTTCTATGATAGAATTCTAAAGTGCGTGCTACCACTACAGCTATGAGAGACCGTGAGGTGACGCCTGGTAAGCGCCCACACGGTAAAATTATATCGTCATTATTACCGATGTCTACGTTTATTGTAGATACTGACACATCCAGTAATAGGTAATATGCCGCGATGATATATTTATTTTATTTTTATTTTAATTAAAATGCCAACTCTTATAATTTACAATTTGTTAAACTATTTAAGAGAAACTACCAAAGATAATGAAACAACATAAGCAATATAAACTTATTCAAAGTTTTTATCAGTTTGTTACATGTAGGTACTCTACATATTGTATGGTTTACCTAATGCAGTGTTACTTTAGAAACGATAATTGGATACCAAATATTTAAGTTTCAAGAATTGTTAATTTATATACTTGTAATTGTAATTATTTCTACATCATACCCGAATTAAAAATTTGTACAGCTAAAAAATCGGGACAAATTGCGTCCTGCCAGCACCCTCGGCGGGGCACGGGACGCAGAAGCCTGATCGGGACATCCCGACTAAATCGGGACAGATGGAAACCCTACTTATGCATTTCTTTTCACATAACGACACAGCACTAAAATATTCTTCTAATGGGCCAACTTTTGTCTAATTTTAACCGATATACCACCCTTATAGTTCCGGCGATCCTAATAAGCTCGTCAACTTGGATTTTTTCTTTTTAAACCTCTCAACAGGATTAAATCCCAATTACTGAGTAGGTTCACATACACAAACATCCATGCCTTAGTGGGATTCGAACCCAGAACCCTAAGCACACTCATGACAAGAGGCGTTGCTCTAACCATTGAGCCACCAGAGCCGACACTCTATTCAATAAAAGAGAGTTATTCCAACTTTAACGCAAAAATAACGTGCACTTTAAAGTCACGTGACAGCCCGAGTGCGCATGAGTATTAATAAGGTTCACGTTATATGAATAAGGAGACACGTTATGTGCAATAGAATAGCGAGCGTTTAACGTCACACGTTATGTATTTTTTGAGGTTATGTTTCGATGAAAAGTGTGGATGTAACCTCGTTTGTGTTGCTTTTAGCGTTAACGTTAGCGTGAATACACGAATTAAATGCGGTAAACATTGAAATTGAAAGTCCTTTATTTCTAAAATAAAGTGTTTTCTACATAAGGTTAACATTTACGTTCTTTCATCTTAGAAGTTGCAATAACTCCCTATTAATATTCTAACCAATACGTTACATTATCCATATTTGAACATTAATTTACAACAGACAAACAGATGGTTGGAAAACGTTATGTTTTATTTTTACTTTTATTATATTTAATTAACGATAAAAAATAAAATAAATATTAGAATTATCTGGATTTGACAAAATAAGTCATAAAAATTACCGAAAGGTGTTTATATTCAATAATATTCAGAAACTTTTTTACTACTCCAAAAAAGTGCAGCAATTTACTTTAGTTTTTTAATTCGCTACACGACTAGACAAATGTACATACTATATTGTAGGGAAGATAATAAAATATATTATCTCTATTTTAATAATACTCGTATATATTGAACTATGATGCACATAACATGAATCGAAATTAATATACGAGAAAATAATTTATTTTTCTCGCTTTTATTTTGCATTTTGCTTTATTTTTACTCGTCGCCAAGAGAGGTATTGGAATCATACTAAAATTCGCATATCCAGATTTTAGTGAATAAGCACGTTTTAAGGTCCCTATAATCCGATTATAACATTTTTACGATGATGTCCGTGTGTGTGTGTGTGTGTGGGTGTGTGTGTGTGAGTGCGTGCGTGCGTGCGTGTGTATGTATGTGTGTGTGTGTGTGTGTGTGTTGAAACCACGGTTTCTCAAATACTATAAGACTTAAAAATTATATAACTGCAGTTTCCTCAAGCTGACATTCCTGATTAGATTATGGTAACAATTGGATAACCGGAAATAATAGTTTCTTTAAAAAATTCTTCTAAATATAATTTTTTGGAAATTTTTGTTATTACAAATATTGAAGAACATAAAATTCTCCATCTAATACACTTAAAAAATTTATTATATCTTGTGTAGATTTAGTTATAAAGGCACTGTAATGTATATAATACTTTAATATAGTACATCGCAGAGGCTAAGGCACTAAGGAAACCAGTTGACAAATTCAAATGTTTATAACATAGTAATATTTATAACATAGTAATGTTTATAACATAGTAAATGACAGATGTCATTGTCAAAAATCAACAGTTTTAGAGACATTCGGAAAGCATTTTCTGGGAAGTACATTTAATCTTTCTTATTGTTTTATTAATTAAATATTTAAAATTGTAGGTAAAATGCAAATATCCATCAGAAATACCGCCATTCGAGTTAATGAATTGGAAGAATCTCTGTATTTAAGAACTTCCTCATACAATGAAAAATAGATATAATTAGAATTGTATGTGTGCAGAAGACAAGTTAAATACAATAATAAAGGTGCAATCGCGCAAAGAACAATTAAACTGAAATATTGGTGCAAACCAACACACATCACATACACTTTATTAAAACTTTGTTATCACATTTTCACATTGAATCTATATGTATCCGTATTCTATCAGTTACACTTACGAAGCTTAATGTAAATATTATTGGGTCAAAAATTTCCATTTTGAACGAAACACTCAGACTGTGTAAACCGTACATTTAGTAGTGATATCTCGCTTAATACAAACATTTTTGCATTCAGTAGTTCTGTCCCACTTTTAGTTACGTATTGATCTGAAAATTCGCGGCCTTGACTGTAGTTTCGGCAGGTAAGTCTTGAGATAGGACTGTTCTGCCCTTTTCAAAACTACCCTTTTCTAAGTAAATGTAAACGGAAACTTTGACTCCAAAATGAAAATCAAAACAAATAAATGAAATTTAAGTCTGGAATATATTAATATAATATGAACTTTTGTACACAAATAAATCATTTATCGAATTTTATCAAATATTTCAATGTTGTTATTAATTTCCATAATGGAATATTTTCATTCGGATAATTTTATTATTTGTGGGAATTTTACCAATATTTATTATGTACTGCGGAAAATTTAAAAGCTTGTTTAATAAGTTAAATAAAAGTTATCTATACAACACATGTAGTAATGATGATCAGGTGTCGCAATTTTTATAAAAATTTTAAGACGTATCTTTTTGAAGAAAGCAGATTAGATGCCGAAGCGTTGTTTTTTTTATGATATTTAAAAATTATTCAATATATCATAATCCTTCTTGTCCTAAAATAATATTTATTTATGATGCAAGTATTTAAAAAAAAAAAAAAATTAAATTGAGTTCGACTTCGTACTTTTTGTACATTAATCTGGAGCTATTTAAAGGGTTATTATTAGGACATACACAAACATCCAAGCCACTTGTGGGAATCGATCCCACGACCCCATGACCGAGCAGTGAAGGTCGCTTGAGCGCTGCATTTACACGCTCGACCACCGAGGCGGCTAAGTAAATATTAAATTTTGTATTTTTGATAAACATATTTTTAATGAAATAACAAAAAAATTCTTTCAGTTTCGTAATCTACAAATGTCATACTACTCACCCTTAAATTTATGACATTATGTTCGTTTCCACCCTATATATATATATTTCGTTCGATCCCGACCGACGTCAAATGAAATATTTCGAATTTGAGTGCCCGTGAGGTGACGCCTAGTAAACCTCGCACTGTACAAATATGTCATCATCATTACTCAAATAATTATTAGGAATTTTGAAGTATTTTGTCTGAAATCGTGAAGAGCTAGTTAAAAGATAAAACTTTGGTTAAAAAAACAGTGGGGGGTCATAGATCTATACTATCATATAAAATAAAGGACAAGAATGCAGTAAAACAAATTTAAATAAAAAAATGTACTCTATAAAAAATATATTTGTTATTTCTAAATTTCGTATAGAAGATATAATAAAAATATATTTTTTTACAAAACAATAAAATTCTATTTTTGGCTAGTCGATAATTAAATTTCATCATATATAATATTTTGCATTAAAAAAAAAAGAAAAATTAATTATAAAATTAAATTATTATAAACCCAATTTATATCCAAATTGTGCTTATATTCCATGACGAGATCTTTCTGGTTAATTGCACAAATGAAGTTGTTATTAACACAAACCATCAAAGTTTTTGCTGGTAAAGTGCTACTTTATCCACTATTATGGTTAAAAAGGACACTTTAAAATCTTCTATTTAAAAAAGAATTGAAATGTAACAGATAAATTAATGTTCTTTACTATTTATAACTAGTACATAAATTGTCAAAAAAACAATTTTCTTTCGTGCCGATAGCAAAAGTTTCGTTGATATCATACATAATGATATTAAAATTGAAAGAAAAGTACACCATTTTGCTCCTAAAGACGAAATGTGGATATTTTATCTAACCAAACAGGCGGAATAATAAAATAAAAAATGGAAACATTATAATAGTGTAATAGTAAACAGTTTTTCATATAACGTCTAATAATAGCAAAGGAGAGAAATGAATGATTTTTCCAGAGGTGTAATTTGTAGCCAGAGGGTTAAAACCTAGAGCTACAAAGCAATGAAGGAAAAATAACATTGTCTGAGGTAAGGAAGACGTTATTTTTACAAGAATAAAGAATTTCGAATTTTTATTGCGGTACATTTAGCAGCCTTTACATCGTTGCAGAACACAACACAACAGAAATTTGTTAGGAGTTGAATCGTTACATACGACAGGAGAAATTTGTTGACAGAGTTGCAGTTTCAATAATTATTCAATAATTTAGTTCAGTATAAACAAGCACAAGAGAGAATTAAATAAAGCATTAAATAATGTCATTACAAAATAATAAAATCTCTAGTGTTTCACAAGAGTCTTGCTTTTTTCTTGTTCTTGTCTTGTTCTTGCATAAAATGCAAGACAAGAACAAGACAAGATTTATATAGCTCGTTGCAAGACAAGACAAGAATCTGCCCTGCAAGAAAAGTGCAAGAATAGCAAGAATTTTTAGTATTTTCTTGCATTCTTGCACTCTTGCAATATTATATTATAATTCAATATATCAACATTTTATTATAGGTTTTACCTCTAGCTAAGCTGACATTAATCGGAAAAGCTAAAAAGGTTTTAGTAACAATTGACAACCGGAAGTAGTAGTTTCTTAAAAATCTTCTAAATATTATATTTTGAAAATTTATAGTACAAAAAATAATAAAGAGCATTAAGTACTCAATCTGATTTAAATTTTCTTATTATATCTTCTATTTTTAGAGATAAAATATTTGATATGGCCAGCACATGACCTCCCGCTAATTCAATGTTTAAAATTGCAATGAGCTTGGTGTAAAATATCACTTTATCGTTTGTAAACAAAATCTAATTTGTTGTTCCAATAAATAGAAAAGTCTTAATAAGAAATTTTGTATTATATTTTATCAAGTTTTTTTTTTTGAAAATCTGTTAAGATCTCTTAGTTCAGAATCTTATCATATATACTCAAAATCTAATGTTGTTTTCAATCATATACGAGTTTTAAAATCAAATTTGAGAAGTTTTTTTTTGTCATATTTTAATATATTTTTTCAAGGAAATTAGTTCAGAGCTTCAAGTAAAGTACCACTTAAGGTTTTCTAATATTAACAAGAATCTGATATGTCGGTCTCATTAATATAAAAGTGTTAAATACAAGATTTGAAAAGTTTTCAATTATAGCATAATACTTTTTTCACGAAAAATTCTTCACAGCTTCAAGTAAAATATCACTTCCGATTTAAATATGTTGTTTCTATTGATATGAAATTCTTAAATACTAAAACTGAAAAATTTTGGGTTATATTTTAATACAGTTTTTCATTAAACACTGTTATGGGTTTCAAGTGAAGTACCACTTCCGGTTGTCCAATTTTACCCAAAATCTAATAAACTCTTTATATTAATTCAGAAAGCTTAAATACGGAATTTTTTGTTTTGCAAGTTTGATATAACAGTTATCGCGAAAAAAAAAAATCGTCACACACACATCATTATAAAAAAAATCTGATGTGGCCGGCACATTACCTCCCGCCAATTCCATGTTTAAAATAGTAATGAACTTTAAGTCAATTCTATCCAACATCTAATATGTTGTTCCCACTGACATAGAACTCTTAAGTACTAAAATTCAAAAGTGTTTTTCATTAAAAACTGTAGTGGGCTTGAAATAAAATAGCTAACACTTCTGGTTATCCAATTTTTCTCAAAATCTAATCAACTATTTATGTTAAGGCAGAAAGCTAAAATACGCAAAATAAATTTTTTTGGAAGTTTGTTATAAGAGTTATCGTAATATAACCAACGGTTTGGCAGCTAATAGGGGAACCCCAAACAAGTCTAAATAATGTAATATAACGCGCACGCGCAAATGTGCAAGACAAGAAATATGCAAGAGTCTTGTAAGCAAGACAAGATTTTTGCTTGCAAGAGTAATACAAGACAAGAGTTATTTAAATTTCTTGTCTTGTTTTGCAAGACAAGACCAGAAATAGCCTAGCAAGACAAGAAATCTTGTCTTCTGAAACACTAAAAATCTCCCCTAATTCCCTTGGGGGACATTTTATTATTCCGCCTGTTTGGTTAGAAAAAATATCCGCATTTCGTCTTTAGAATGAAAATGGTGTACTTACTTTTCTTTCAATTTTAATATATATATGTATATCAATGAAACTAAGTTTTACTTTTTTTTGACAGTTTATGTACTATACTTGCCGTCAAATAATTATGGACTGGAGATTTCTACACTGATGCCAAATTTTTTAAGTGTCTACCTGTACAAATATCTGTAATCTGTCAATGTCATTTTATATTCTGACATTTTCGTTAGTACTTGCGTGCGCTTTTTATTCCCAATCCTATAAATTGCATTATATTTAGACTTTTGAAAAGAAATGTGGTGAAACTCAAGAATTAAATAGTCCTGGTTCTTATAAAAAACGTTTAGTAAAATATGATTTAAAAGGGCCAGGCAAAAACAATTATTGCGAATGTACACAATTTATTCAAATAATTGGCGCTACATCCTGAAAAAAAATATAATTTATTAAATAACAAGAAAACTTTGGATTTGACTGCAGAAGCATGTTATGTTTTGGTTGGATGATCTACTGTTCACCTAATAATCAATTATTCTTACCTCTTATTTGGATTTCACCGGTTATCGTATTTTAACGCAAGCGCGACCTTAGCTTGATGTGTAGAAACTTTGGTCAAAATATAAATATAAATTTTCCACAAAGACAATTTTTATATTTTATATTACGTATTACTGGCTTACCTTACTTATTTGTTATAATATTTTCTTCATTTACGATGTATTAAAAAATTTGAATTAGTTTTAAATGTATTATATGACATTTGCGTTCATTTCTGGTCATGTCAAGTTACAAGCGGCAACACCGCTGGGCAAGGGACAGGTTGCGGAAAGGGATAAAAGTTGAACATCAGTCCATAATCATTTGACGGCGAGTATAATTATGTACAAATATTAAATAACATTAATTTATCTGTTACATGTCAATTCTTTTTAGAATAGACAATATAAAATTTTAAAGTGTGCTTTTTTAACCAAAATAGTTGATAAAGTAGCACTTTACCATCAAAAACCAAAACTTTGACGGTCTGTGTTAAAACAACTTCAATTGTGCAATTAACCAGAAAGATCTCTTCATGCAATAGAAGCACAATTTGTATATAAATTGGGTTTATAATAATTTAATTTATAATTGATTTTTCTTTTTTTTTTAAATGTAAAATTTTATATATGATGATGAAATTTAATTATCGGCTAGCCAAAAATAGAATTTTATCGTCTAGTAAAAAAATATATTTTATTATATCTTCTATACGAAATTTAGAAATAACAAATATATTTTTTATAGAGAACAATTTTTTATTTAAATTTGTTTTATTGCATTCTTGTTCTTTATTTTTTATGATAGTATAGATCTATGACCCCCACTGTTTGTTTTTTTTTTTTACCAAAGTTTTATCTTAACTACGCTTTGGCAGCCAATCGGCTTTCTTCAAGTAGACACATAGATCTATCATAAACCCGTTACTAAAGTATATTACTAACCGAGGTGGAAAGTGTTTCAATGTTGTCGAGGGCAAAGATAGCTAACCAAGGCGCGAAATCAATAATGAGTAAATAATATTTAAATAACAATAATAACCTAACATAGGTAAATAAACGAAAGGTCTGAGCTTGTTCATTTGTCACACGAACTGTCAGTTCTAACCTTAAATTTTGATTTCTCACATATCTATACTTATTTATATTATTTAAAAGTTCATTCGTCTCTTTACATATAAAATGTAAAGAATCTTTATTTAAAAGTCACTGATCTCTCAGGGAATGTGAGTATGTGACAGGTTGGAAAATGAGGTTAACAATAACGAACTTCCCAAATTTTTTAAAAGTCGAAAGTCGTCATATTATTAACCGATTGGGAATAAAAATATTTATATACAACCGGTAAATAATGTTAACTTTATTCTTATCAAAATCATAACTTAATGTGTTTCATTATTTGCCTAGGGAAATAAAGTACTCCCTAGGGAAATAAAGTACTCCTTAGGGAAATAAAGTGATTCAAGTCCATTGTTACTGATATTGATTAACAGATAAGGAATATTTTCAGTTATATTTATTTTGGAAAAAAATATGATTTTTGTAAAATTAAATTTAAAATAAATAGTTTTTCTTTGTTTATAGAAATGTGCTTCATTCTTCTTCTTTTCCGTTTGTATATAAAATATTGTATATAACACGGGAGTAAAGTGCCATTATTTGCCTCAAGCGATTGCATCCTTCGGGCTGTCACTCTCGACGAATAATGATGAACTTTACTCCCTTGATATATAAACTACTATTTCACATTTTCAAATTAACGTACCTACTATTTTATTTACTTTTACAAAAATTGTACAAGGAATAATATTTTTCATATTGATGTAATTTCTGCCCTATTAATTTTAGATCAAAAACTTAAATACACAATATGTTCAGAATTAAAAATCTAACAAGTCCAAAATTATTGTTTACATGTGTTTCTTTTGCGAAAAAGAGGCAAAATAAAAGAAATAATTTTTAGCTACATATTTACAGATTGCATGCCATTATAATAATTATTGAATTAATTAATTTAATTATAGTAATTATGGAATACATTTACCGTCGCAGAAATAACTCAATGGAACAATAATGACAATTAAATATGAATTAATACACTTTTATCTGTCAAAGTCAAACAATACTACTATTTGAATTATATGTTTTGTCTTGCGCCTTACTCTATATAAATCTTAAAGACGGACATTTTATTTTACGTTTATCTCATGATAAGAACATATTATATTAATAAATTTAGACTCATTTGATGCTGTTTTAAATTCTGAAATTTTTTTGTATTGACTCTTTAGTTCTAAAAGTAATAGGTCAGAATTGAGAGTAATATGAAAATTTTACTATTGTATTTCCTATGTTCCATAAAAAAAATTGACACCCGGTATGTATACAGGGTGTTAAATAAAAAGCGGACCAAAGGCGTTTAACATGGGAAATCAGTTTTTTCTTGCAAAAATTTTTAATTTAAGACATAAATATTTCAAATAAACGTTGCAGAAAATTAACTTCTACACCCAAATTACTACTCAGATATTATTTCGCATGTTTAGCAACCCTCAAAAACTAATTTTAAATTTTATAAATAATGCTCATTTGTAGTGATAGCCGTGAAATTTAAACTAAATTTAAAGAAATGTATATCGTTTGAACTGTCGGAAATTCTATTTTCAAATAAAAATTGCAGATAATTATATTCTACACCTAAATTCCTACAAATATTTAGTTTTCATAATTTACATCTACATCACTGCATACATTTGATTTATTTTTATCCTGAAAAATCGAAATTCTGACAATTCATGCAATATGCATTTCTTTGTAATTTTGTTTAAATTCCATGTCTATCACTACAAATAAGCAATATTTATAAAATTTAAAATTGTATTGTATTGTACAGCTTATTACATATGTAAAATAAAATCTGATTAGTGATTTGAGAATAGAATTTAATTCTCTACAACATTTATCTGAATATTTTTTTGTCTAAAATTAAATGGGAAGTTTTGCACAAGGAAAAATTGATTTTCCATGTTAAATTCCTATGGCCCGCTTTTCAATTAACACCCTAGATTGCATTGTATGTAAAATATGGATGATTTGTGTACTCGTATTTACTGAAAAATCCTGAAAATCAATTTCGTTCCAATCACTAAAAAAGAAAAAATACTTCAGATTAAATTAAACTTAGAAATACCCTGTCAACTTCAAACGTTTCAAAAAGAAATTTAAAAACTCGAAGCTTTCCTTTCACTTTCCCAGAAATTTAATTATTTTGCGAAAATTCAACTTAAATAGTTTATAACATTTCATTAAAATATCATTAAGATTATAATTTATAATAACATTTACAGCAAATTAACTAATTTAATATTTATTTGAAAAGTGTATTAGTTTTTCGGAATACTAATCTATATCTTCGCAACGATTACTGTAACTACATGTGTATACAAATAAATATTGATATGACATGCATCATTAAAGCGATAAATATACGGTTGCTTCTGTTTCCATCACATGATGCTTACAGAAATTTTTTTCGCCGGATAATTCCATTTCGTTGTGATAAAGTATTTATTTATAAAATCGGAATTTAACAAAACATTTTAAATATTTTCAAACTATCTTTGCTGCTGCTGAATTAGAATTTTTTAAATAAACTACCTTTTGGTCTACTGGTAGCCAGAATTTTACAACCCTTTTCCGATTGGCGCATGTGGAAATGTTATATAGAGATCAATTTTAAAGGTTACCGCAATGCAGTTACGGTGATGCGAAAACTAAGCCAAATCCATAAAAATGTGCCAGAGCTGCAAAACACTTTTTCCAGCAGAAGAAAATACATACCGAAAAGAATTAAACTGATTTAAAAAATTATGGAAAGACTTTTATTTGTTTTATGGAGACAGAGTCTTATGGCAGTTCGATATAATCGAAAGGTGAGAGGAAACAAAGTAAAGCCTATCTAAAGGAAGAAAAAAGTTTAATAATTATAATTTTGTAGTGGAAGAATATTTACATATTTAGAAAATAACGAAACTGACGATGTGTTGTTGTACGAAAAAATGAAAGAATGAAATACTTTTGAATATAAATATGATCTGTGAATATGATCTTCACAAAAAGATCTGACATATTATTGAATTTTGGCTACAAATGATGCCGAATTATATTTAGAATTTCATAAACGCATTATTTTAACAATCGGAGTCGCATTCGAAAGTATACTTCGCCAATTTGATTACAAATTGTATGGACCATTTGTTTTTCGCTCTAATAACAATTTCTTCGTTAGAAGATGTCAGCAATGATGACATTCTAATGTTGAAATAAGGAAAACAAATGAGACTATTTGCAACATATGCTCCCAATTAAAAAATATTGTTTGTGTTATCTCGAGAATTATTGTTTTAAAAAAATCTAATTGCGTCACGTTATTCTTCTTAAAAAACAGCATAAAAATTATCTAAATGTTTCTTTCTTTATCTCATAATAAACGAGTTATGAGGTATTTTCAAAATAAGCGAAAATCAAGTTTTAGCCTATAGCTCAAAAACAAAAGACGATCGAAAATTCCTGTGGGGCCTATTAAAATTGCTTCAAAAAGTTGGCCCGTAAAGACCTACACTAATTTTTTGTAGCGTGCTTAATAAGAAAGTTTTTCATATAAGGAATTCGAATTTTTTGTTCCACCCCATACATCCGTATGTGTGTATCTTTTTACTTCCTTGTACGAAGTAAAGGAAGTATTGTAATCGCGAAAAATTTCGGTTTCCAGATTTGAAACGGAAATATCCATTTTGACCATCCCTGAATCCATTTTGACTAATTTCGTCGTGACGTCTGTACATACGTACGTATTTCGCATAACTGAAAAAACGGGAAGCCGTAGAAAGTGAAAATTTTGTATTTAAGACTGTTATAACATCTAGTTGTGCACCTCCCTTTTTGGTCATTACATAACTTTCGGAAGTGGTACTTTACCTGAAGCCTGTAATAGATTTTAATGAAAAACTGTATTAAAATACAATCCAAAACTTTTCAAATTTGGTATATAATACTTTCATATCAATGGGAATAACATAATAGATTTTGGTTAAAATGGTCTACCCGGAAGTGGTACTTTACTTGATGCCTATAGTAGATTTTATTGAAAAAATATATTAAAATATAATCCAAAACTTTTCAAATTTGGTATATAATACTTTTATATCAATGGGAATAACATAATAGATTTTGGTTAAAATAGTCTAACCGGATGTGATACTTTACTTGAAGCTGTTATCAGTTTTTCTTGAAAAAAATGGTGTTTTGATTCAAGTATGATTAAATTAGGACTTTGTATAAGCGAGATATATAAATTTAAAAATTATGTACTTTTGGTTTTTGTAATTAAGTCAATCTAAAATTATGTCAAATACGTGCAATTTTATAATTGGATACACACATTATTTTAATTATTAACAAAATATGTATAGTGTAACAGGCGTACAAGGAAGTCATGTGGTGTCCACATCAGATATTTTATACTTAGCTTGCTATTACATTTAATTTATAATAGTTATAAAATATAATTTAAAATGCGTGAAGATTTAATGAAAAATAAAATAAAAAAGAGTTAAGTACCAAAATGAAACTACAAAAATATGAACATGAATAATTATTGTGGAAATATAGTATCTTACGAGTGTAATAAACATTTCACAAAAATTAGTGATATTTATTTACTAAAACCATTGTAAAAATCTCGTTTATGATGCATAATTTTTTTAATTAATTTTATGCAAGCATTATTGAAAATGAGATATCATAAAGGCCTATAATAGAAATTGCTCTCAATCTGGAAATTACAGTTTGACGAAAATGTAATGGATACTTCACACGATATTATCACGAAATTAAATAATTTTACTGTGCGTAAAATTCAGCACTTAAAATTTATGGAACAGGCAATTAGAATAATACTACCTTTTAGTTTATGTTCTGTGTATATTTTTTATTTTATTATTCTAATTGTTATGAGTTCTGAGTTTTTAATAATTGAGGAACAGACATTTAACAGATATGTAAAACAGTGGTACGCGTCCAACATGTCATTCTTATAATACCAATAATGTAACATTTTCCATAAAAACTGCTAAATAAGTTTGTCAAAAATATTTCTTAAACAAATTTGACGTAGAGAGATCCACTATTTTCAATACTTTTATACTTTTCATTCATAATGTGTTATGAATACATTTCTATGTTGAATGAAAGATTAAAATCTTTGCAATTGAAATATTTCTAAACATATCAAAAATTAAAGTAAAATAAGATAATTTGTCTCTTGATAAAATATATCAATTTTATGTTATAATAGTATAAGGGATTTTTTAAAATTTTCTTTTCAAAATACAACACTAAATTAATCTGAAGTACGTTCATTAATTAAAATGAAACTTTATTAAATTACAAATTATTTTGCAGTTAATTAAAAAACACAAAATTATATACCCTTATTATGAACCCACTGACGTTTATCCTCATAAGTATATAATGTAAAAACGCGCTTCATAATAGCACTATTGTTATAATGATGTGTTTGTAATACGAGTCACTTTCGAAGTGATATTTTATTCATTGAAATTTTGTTATTAACTATATTTACTTTCTGATAAGGATGAAAATATATCTTTAATTACAGCGATTAGCAAATAGCAACTAGAAACCTGCAAAATTTGCGTTGATAAGAAGTAAAAGTCAAATGTCCTTTTTTAATTTTAATGAAAAATACCTAAATGCAGATGTCGGATTTTTTGCATGGCCCTAGTGAATAATAGTTATTTACAATACAAGTACGTAAAGCTAGACTTCAGTCTCGCTACGCTCGTGTTTTAAGACCCATGAGTGACTAAAGATGCTTTCGTGTTGTAGAGAATTAAATTCTACACCTAAATCACTTGTCAGATTTTATTTTACATAGTAGCTGTAAGTAAGCTGTAAAAACCAATTAGCCATGGAATTTATAGAAAATTACGAAGAAATGCATATCGTTTGAACTGTCAGATTTTCGATTTTGAAGGTTACAAAATAAAAATAAATAAATTATATGTGGTGCTTTAGATGTAGATTAAGAAAACAAAATATTTTTAGAGACTAAGATATAGATGTAGAATATAATTACCCGTAATTTTTATTTGAAAATCGAATTTCTGAGAGTTCAGACGATATGCATTTCTTTGTAATTTTGTTTAAATTCCATGGCTATCACTACAAATGCGTAATATTTATAAAATTTAAAATTGGATTTTGCAGGGTACTAAACATGCAAAATTATCTGATTAGTTATTCGATGTAGAATTTAATTCTCTACTACAATTATTTGAAACATTTTTGTCTAAAATTAAATGGGAAGTTTTGCGCAAAGAAAAACTGATTTCCCATGTTAAACGCCTATGGCCTGCTTTTTAATTAACACCCTGTATACCGGGTGTAACACGAAAACCGGGTCATAGGCGTGGAAAATCAATTTTTCTTTGCGCAAAAGTGACCAATTAATTATAGGCAAAAATACTTCAAATAAATGATGTATAGGATTAAACTCTGCATCTAAATCAATAATCACTTTTTCTTGTGCATGTTTCGTAACCCAAGAAATTTAATTTATAATGTTATAAAAGTTACTTTTTAATAGTGTTAGCCATGGTATTAAAATAAAATTTTATGACATTTTGGCTGTCAGAAATTATAAAATATAGTTTTAATCAAAATAATACTACTCAATGATTTATACTCGTATATTCTCTTCCTGTACATAATTCTCCATTTTCAATAATGATAACTCAAACAGAGCTTTTCGAAAAAGTAAAATATGTCACCATCTGACAGATACGTTTCTGACAGGTAAAATATGATAATTTGACAGATACGTTTTGATAAGATAAAATGTCAATATTTGTTTGTAATTTTACCTATCAGAAACGCTCTGCTTTAAGTTATTAGTACTGAATGTGGAGAATTATTCACAGAAAGAGAAGATAGTAGTATTGTTTTGATGAAAACTATATTTTATAATTTCTAATAGGTAAAATGTCATAAAATTTGTTTGAAATTTTATTTTAATACCATGGCTAACACTATGAAAAAGTAAGTTTTATAAAATTTTAAATTCAATTTCTCGGTTAACAAAAATTTCAAGCATTTTTGTTTGAAATTAATAAGCCACTTTTGGGCAAGGAAAAAATGTTTTCCCATGTTAAACGCCTATGGCCTGGTTTTCGTGTTACAGCCGTTATATATCGTATGATATTTTATTAGATTAATTACGATAATAATATTAAATGAAAAGTTTACCGCGATAGCAAAATATTCACCCTTTTTTGCAAATTTAGCGCCTTTAAAAATTTTGATCACTCTTTGCTCGGCAACCCGTCACTAATGAATCCTTGTTATTAAACAACCATTTTACAATTCACCAAAAATTATGTTATAATCTGATAAATCAGGGTCCAACTTTCTTAATACATGTAAATTCAGCAAATTATTTGCAACTGTCAAATTTCTAAATACAAATTTTTAGGTTAGTTCGCTAATTTATCGCAGCGTGTGATAAAATCATATCACATACAGTTGCGGACGCATCTGATTGGCTAACGAGATTTCATATCACACAGCATTGCTAGTGATGTGCAATGACCAACTTTCAGTAATAGTTTAGCGTGTGAATTTATGTACTTTTCGTAGTAGTCGTCGGAAAACACATTTTATCCACTAGCGAAATTTAATGTCCTCGGTTTACAGACACACGGGCCTATTTTGTAAGTCCGTGGTTAATTTTTAACAACTGGTTAAAAAATGAACCAATCAAGTATAAAAAAAAAAATTAGATTTTTAGTTGTCAAATCGATATACACTGGATAAAAAAATTAACCATTCGTTAAAAATTAACCACTGTGTTACAGAATATGCCCGACAGTGTGCTAAACTTTCCGCTATAAAAATGATTTTTGCCTAGTAAATTTTAATTCAGTTATGAAATTAAATATTCGTAATTAAGTACCTTATCAAAATATTTGCTTTGATGGTAGGTAGATTTTCATTGTGCTTGAAACGAAACAAATAAATTGCAATATATGTATGTATTTTATCGCAAACGCTGCTATTTTCAATTTATAATTGAGAAATCAATTTATTTCTGCACAAATATTTATTCATGTTTCTTTAATTTATTTTTTAAGATAAATAATTTTTCTTTAACACAGAATAAGAACTTTTTGGAACGAAGAACTTATTTCTTAATATTTTATTATATGTATTAAGAGTAATTAAACCTTTTAAGTTTCTCAAATCTTGGCAAGATAGGTATTAATACAGATACTAATCATCAATAAATTTATAAGTGCGGTTCTGATGTTACATTTATACGGCGCCGTGCATTATTTAATCTTATCAAATATTTACTTTGATTCTCAGATAAACTTGATAAACTTTATGAATATTTAGAAGTTCGTTAATTGATTAAAAATTAGAATGCATTCTCCCGGGTTTTCGTGATTATGATAATATTCCGTTCTGTACGCACAGAAATATCGAAAGTCTAAAATTAGTACGGAAAGTTATGTTTCTGACCTGAATCGCTTCGCACAACAAAATACCTGATAATATTTTGGTTTTGCTCGATAACCAAGTAAATATACATCTTTATTTTTTAATTTTATAGTAAATATTGAATATTTCGGAATTCACTAAATACTCTCACGTAAAAGTATATACTTTATATTTGAAATGATAATAATAATTTAAATAATTATAACTGTGATTAAAATTAAGTACCTAATGTTATAAATTATAATTTCATATCATCTAATTACAATCTGTATAACACAATGGCTGGTGGCACAAGCCTTGTTTCAACTAAAATGCTGTTTTAAAAAATGTCAAATTTCATTATTTGATAATAAAAATAATTAATATCAAAATGATTTTAAAGCAGAACATAGTTTCTATTCAAAGAAATATTTAAAAAAAAAATCGTTCTATACACACAAGTAAGGGAGAAATTAAATATTGAAATTTGAATTTGACATTTCTTAAAACAGCGTTTTAGTTAAAACAATGCTTGTGCTACCAGCCAATATGATAAAAACGATGGTAATAACATATACGGACATGACAACTTATTTCTGATAATAACGAGAATTAATGTATTCTTGGTCAAATTTGTTCACTTAGTTAATTAATGTGTTATGCAGATATTACAAATATAAATACGTAAAATTATTATTATTGCTTGCTATAATAAAATGTAGAAAATAATTGTATAGATAATTGACTATACCATTTATACAAACAATGACATGGAAAAACTTAAATGATCTTTTAGTGAATTATAAATTTATTAACAAGCAAACTTAACAAATATGTTGTTGATAGAATATGTTGCTATATTTTATTGTCAATAATTATCATTGACATTACTTATATTTGCAGAATTGCAGGTACATATTTCTAAAGTACAGCTACTGCATGTAGCCGGTTGCACCCTTCACCCGCGAAACTTACTTTTTAACCTTCTTAAATGAACAATAACAAGTTGAAAGAAAATATCAATTAAGTTATTGATTATTGCATGTTCATATGTATTTGGAGTTTTTTTTTTTTGCATATTTAAAATCTTTTTGATTTTTCAAATAAGGAACAGTGAAGCATAAATATCAATATAAATACTAGAAAGTATGTAAAATACTAAATAGTATACTATATATAACATACTATACTTTTTCTAGGACTGCAAATTAAAATATCAGAAATATAGAAACTTATTTTTATAGACTGGCAGCTAATAACTGCAGCAGCTAACTTCAAGTGTTTAATGAATCAAACTTTAAACATGTTTCACACTGTCAACAATTGTTATAAAATTTGTTAACAATTGTGTAATAAATTTGGTAGCAATTTGTTTCATTGGAAATGAATGTTATGACAAATAGGTACGATGTTCAATTCAATCACAAATTGTATTATAAATTATAACATCTATTAATACGATCACAGTGGATGCTAGCTTCACGCCGTGTCCAACAATTATGATCATAGTCACCGCTTATCAAGCTGTCATTAGGATGTTTAAACCCTAGGAAATCAGTAAGTTAAGTGACAGTTACATTTTAACAACGGCAGTAAAAAAATGTTTTTTTCTTATGAGTAAATTTGTGAAATGCAAATTTCTTATTGAAAATTATATTAAATTTGGAAATTAATTATGTTATGTTTGTCTATTGATATAATTCTATTTTTTCTTTTACATTTTTTTTTAATAACTTTGAATAATATAATTTCCTTTTTAAAAATATATTTATTTGCATCTGATAGCATGACGTACGTTATTACACGTGTTGATAGTATGAATATGACACCAGCAAAACATGTAGCCATGTGTTTATGACATATGGCAGAAAGTAATAAAAAGAAATTGACTTACTAACGATATGAATCATGAAGGAGCCAAAGGTGACAGCCCAACCCCATCCACCATCTGGGGGTGGAGGGCCTTCCGAAGATTCCTCATCGTCTTCATCTCTCCTTCTGCTGGGGCCTCCGTGCGACATGTCACTCAATCAATCACAACGTAACAAACAAAAAAGACAAAATAAAAATTCACGAAACACTAGTACACACCGCGGCTCGGCACATTACAAGAGGGTCAGAGTGAGGGGGTGGTTTGCAAGTTCCCGCGCTGCTGGGCTTGACGTTCGCGCGTTTGGAAGTGAAGTGAGCGAGCTGCCGGGAGCTACTGCTCTGAAATCAGCAGCCATTACTCACAACAGCTGATCGCTGCCCGCGTCCCGCGCTGCACCGGTCAAAGTCGCGTGTCGCGTGCCGTATCTCACTGAAACAAAAATCCTAATACAATTACTCTACTCCCGACTCAATGAATCAGCTTTGTGTGGAGTGTGAAGGAACGGCAACGGCGCTGACACTAGCAGGAACACATGTGGATGTGGATATGCACATGTGTGCTGCTGGTGTCGCACGGTGGTTCCTAGCTGATGGGTTCAACGGAAGACAGATATTTTTAGTTTCTTCCCGCAGTATTAGAATATTTTGGTTTTACTTGATTTGTGTTGTCTGCGTTCTGCGTGTTTAGCTCGTTTCTAATTTCTTTGGCATATAATGAAAATTTCACGATTATAAAATATACAATATTTGATATTTATTTTATAAAACGCGTCCAA
Organism: Ophonus ardosiacus; assembly: GCA_943142095.1. Taxonomy (NCBI): domain Eukaryota; kingdom Metazoa; phylum Arthropoda; class Insecta; order Coleoptera; family Carabidae; genus Ophonus; species Ophonus ardosiacus. The sequence continues at coordinate 22,072,293 of OW964830.1, read as the reverse complement.
ATTGTCAAACCTTTTTACCTCCCGCCAGCCTTGGCAAGGGAGGTATAGGGATCGTGCTAAAAATCGCATATCGAGAGTTTAGTAAATGACCGTAGAATCCAATTTTAACATTTTCACGGTGATGTCTCTGTGTGTGTGTATGGATTTTGTCTTCGCTCTAACTCAAATACCATCATTCAGAAAATTTTAAAATAATGTACTCTTGTTCTAATCTAATGTGCAAATAAGCCATTAAATTTTGGTATAGATCAAATAATTGGAAATGACACTTCACTTGAAGCTCAAAATAGCTTTTCCTAGAAAAATACCCTTAAATGTTATTTTTTCACGATTTACGTTATTATAAAAATTAAAGAGGACTGCATTAATACTTTTTCAATATATTTTATACATAGATTTTTATTATGTTTTATTTTATAAATCCCGGAGCCTATGACCTTATGTTTTAAAGATTTCCTTAGTTACACAGTTCAGATAAAATTTGACATAAGTGTATGTCACATTTTGCACGAATCAATATAAATATTTAGAATAGAGATACTTACTACAGTCATTAATTTTATTAAAACATCAGATTTATAAAAAAAATCTCTCAATTATTTTTATTTATTACAAGTACGTATTGCTATTATTCATTAAAGATTATTCCATTACCTATGTTATTATTCTCATTAATTATTGAAACACAATTTACGATGAAAAGAAAAAGAAAATTTGAAAGACAAAAAAAAAATAGAGAAAACATGAAAATATTAAGAGAAAATTCAGAATATAAGAAAAATCAGACAGAAAAAGAAATAAAAAAACTTGAATATATGAAGGCAATACAGAATATAAAGAAAAAGAAAACAATGCAAACAGAGAATATGTGAAGAAATTAAAACAAGATGTAGGTTACAAAGAAAAAGAGAACGAGACAAATAGAGAAAATATGAAGAAATTAAGGCAAGATACAGGTTACAAAGAAAAATAAAAACAAACAGAGAAAATATTATAGCGTTAAGGCAAGATATACACTTTAAAGAAAAGGAAAAACAGGCAAATAGAGAAAATATGAAGAAATTAAGGCAAGATATAGGCTATAAAGAAAAAGAAAAACATACAGAGAAAATATTATAGCTTTTAGTCAAGATATGCTATTTAAAGAAAAGGAAAAACAGAGAAATAGAGAAAATATGAAAAAAAATAAGACAATATATCCTCTAACGACATGGCGGGAGGTTATATGTGTTGACCACATCAGATTTTTTGACTTAGCGATGTGTTACAATCTGGCTAGGCATTTTACAAAACGTCTAAGGGCCAGTTTTACTATATCCGTTTAAAATTTTAACTGACAGTAAATAAACAATATTAAATCGAGTTATGGACAGCAATGATTAATTTGTCATTTGACAGTTCATTTCGTTTTAATTTTGTTTATTTAACTCACAGTTAAAATTTTAACCATAGATTGTAAAACTGGCCCTTAGTGTTTATGCGTTTTATAATATAATGGGCAGCTTACTTAGTTTCTATATTTCTGTAAATATAACAACAATAACCTAACCTGATCTAAAAAACTTGGCCCAAGTTTTCCATGTGTGTGCGTTAGGTTATGTTGAGTTATATGCAGAGAAATTGCGAGCGAAAATATCTAAATATTAATATTACAATATAGCCATAAGCTGTTCGTCGTTTTATAAAACGTCTAGCCAGTTTTTAAAACATCGCTAAAAATCAACGACAGTTTTATAAAATGCCTAAGCGTTGTATAAAAACACGGATTTTACAATCTAGCTCCGACAGATAATACTACTTATAAACGTCCTATAATCTATAATTGTATAAAGTTTGCTCATAAAAAATGATACTGTTAAAAAAGGATAAAGTTTAAACTTCATTTCAATGAAATCTAATATTATATAACAGAAACTGAACCACTTTGAGAAAGTCGTTATATACATAAATATAGACGTTCACATCAAACATTTTCAAATTTAATTTTTAAATGTTCTAACAAAAATTTACTTAACTTTGATGTTCTGAATATTGTTAAAAAGCATTTTTTTAAATTATATTATGAATTTTTAATCTTTTCCTATACTTTTTAATATCATAAGGAAATCTAGACATACATAAATACATATATAATAAACTGTTCAGTAATTTTGCAACACATTGACTTTTTGAGTTTTAAGCATTTTTTTTTTTAATATTTTGTTATAAAATTTTAATTTTTATAGACGTCTCATGAAAAAAAAAACCTTTTCATGACTACTTTTGCACAGGATTATTACATTAATATTTAAATTTGTGGAAAATACGTTGTAATACAATGTGGAAAAACCATTACAATTATAAAGATGCTTGATTGATTGATTGATCTCTAACTATAATTAAGTATGTCACGATATATTTATTATTATTTAATACAAGAATTTGTAGGAAAATTGCATTATGTTATTAACCAAGTATTATTAATATATTTTTACCTCCCGCTACACTTGGTAAGGGAGGTATAGGGATCGTGCTAAAAATCACATATCGAGATTTTAGTAAATGACCACGTTTTAAGGTCCCTAGAATTCAATTTTAACATTTTCACGATGATGTCTGTATGTGTGTATGTGTGTGTGTATGTATGTGTGTATGTATGTGTGTATGTATGTCTGTGTATGTATGTGTGTATGTGTAGGGATTTTGTCTTCGCTCTAACTCAAATACTATCATTCAGAAAATTCTGAAACCTTGTATTTATACCCTATTCTAATATGAAAAGAAGCCATTAGATTTTGGTGTAAATCGGATAACCCGAAATGGCACTTTACCTGAAGCTCATAATGGTTTTTCTTCAAAAAATACCATTAAATGCCATTTTTTCGCATTTTATGTGTTATGAAAATTAAAGATTATTGAATTTTCTACAGGAATACATTAATACTTTTTCTATATATTTTGCAGATAAATTTAAAAATAATTTTTTTATTAGTCGCGAAGCCTAAGATAAACACAATAATTCCTTTGTTACACAGTTCATATTTCAAATGAATGTAACTGACAGTAAATGTCACTGTCAAAAAACTAATCACTTCAAATTAATAATAGTGACATTTTAAAAAGAAAATAGTAAATAAATCAATAGTTTTATGCAGTGGAACAGTTTGTAGCGTTAGTAAATACGTAAGTATGTATTTAAATTAATAAAAATGGATAGGTATGTGTGTGTGTGGAAGGATGATTGTTGCGTAACTATTATTGTGGTCCAGATGCGGTTATTCGCTACCGAAAATCAGTCACTTTAATATGTTCTTATGTATGAATGCTATGATGATTGTGGACAAGGCGAAAGAAGAATGTTGTGAAAGAGTGAAGTAAGTTGGCTGAGCTCTTACTCTTATCCCTTTTCTTATTGTTACTATTGTTTCCGGGTTTTTGCTAACCCATTAAGTGGAAAACGCGTGATTTTATGTATGTATGTAAAAATTAAATAGCGGGAGGTTTTGTGTTGGCCACATCAGATTTTTTCTTCAAACGTCATAAAATAGCATCTTTTGTGACTTGATTCACAAGGTAAAAATGAAATAAATAAATATCCATAGCAACTATATAAAATGAGCGAATAAGAAGTAATTAGTAAAATAGAAATCTGCCATGTCTCCCCAAGTTGCAATATGCTCTAGATAACCTAAGAATAAAGTTACTAAAAATCTCCAACAACTGTCAAATTTAAATTGAAATATAAACAGTTTATATTTAACGAAATAACATATTAAAAAGTAGCAGACTTACCTACACATTGGTAATTATGGTAAGAATACTTAGAATTAAAGTGATAAAAGTTCATATTGTTTTTCATCGATTCCTCGACATATTATATCCTTCAGCAATATTGTTGAACTTCCATCTAATTGAACAACTTCCAGAACCGTCCGTACATGGCAATACTTCAAATTCTGATATAATTGCACATAAGGAGAATATAAAATTGCATAGTTTTTATTTAAACGTCAAAAGGTGAAAATTGTTTATAACAAAAAGTGAACAAATACGAAAGTATCCATAGCAACAGTGCAATTGAAATCAGCAAACGTCCTTTACGTAAATATTTATAATTATTGTAACGTCAAGTTGTAATTATTTTATCTAAATACGTATGTTTGAAAAAAAAATGTAATGAGTCATTCGGAGTAAAAGTGTCATTGTGTGCCTCGCATGTAATTGTCCGACTCGCTACCGCTCGTCATTCAAACACACAAATAATCACTTTTACTCCTAATAACACAATATACTATTGCTTAAGATCTTAATCTTTTGAGGATTTTCTTGTGGGGCTACGTTAAAGACGAAGTGTAATTCTATTGGAAATATAATTTATAATATCGAGGGCCAAAATTTAAGAAGAGCAAGAAATAATTTGCTGAAATAGTAATTTACATAACAAGACCTGAAAGTGATACTTTACTGGGCTCAAAGCTCGCCGCAATCAGAATGGAAATAATTTTGAATAATATTTATAAATATGCCATCTTTTTCGTTTTTCGAGTTTAACACTAAATTAAATTGTTTTTGTCATAGCACTCTGATTTCTATCAGATTTAAAATATACTAATAAAATATAATAATTTTTTATTTGCATTTTTTCTTAATATTGCGTATTTGAGACAATGATATGATGATATGATATACCGTGCATGTACGATGGAGGTCTCACTGACCGAGTACCATCAATCCTTTGCTATCGCGTATATTTCAAATACGTATATTCTATTGACATATGTAACATAGGACCATCTTATTCTATCGAGTACCGACGACTTGTCTGGTTTATTGGTTTTCAAGTTGGTTTGAACTCGATGATCGGTTCCACTCGGTGCCTTGGCGCATGCGTAAATGTACATAACCCCTTAATTTGGTTAAGATATCATTCAAATTTCATTTCATATAATACTGACAAACAGAAGTTTACGTGAAAATGGAAACACCAAAGTTATTGGGAAAAAGTGAAAATGATTTATTCATTTAGATTTAGATTTACTCGATATCTACCAAACGAGTATGCAACTCGACCTGTGAGCCCAGACGTGGACCAGACCATCAGTTGTTAAACGACACGACACGAGTTAATATTACACTACACGACACACGACACGACCTGACCAGTGAGACCGCCGTCTACAACGGACGGTTTGAATAATGATCACAAATGGCAAATAACAGTATTTGAAGCATTTGAAAATTGAGTCGAAGTATCTGAAACAGCGTTAATAAATACGTATTAATGCGAAGTGATGAATTAATCGAGGGTCGAAGCAAAGAGTCGGATTCCATTTTGATGTGGGATAGAGTTAGACAATTTATGGCCTTTGCCTATAATGGAGACTTTTGAGGGTTCCAGAAGAAAAAGAACAGAATTCAAGAAGAAATAGTTAAAAAGTAACTGCAAATTGCAAGCTTTATCTAGAGGCGTTAACAAGTTCCGTCGTTTCGGTGCACATAGTCTTTAAGACCATAGTGAGTGGAGAAATTTACACACTTATCTGGAGGCGCTATTCGATATCAAGACTTCTGATATATCGATGTATCGCTGAAATGTTATATCGACCTATCGTTTTATCATATATCCATATATCGATGATATACTCACTGTACACACACTTTCATATGTATATGTGCACTATTAAATATTTCATTTATATGTTATATATAATAAATTTGTTACTTTTACATCGTATAATATTTAATATCAATGATAAAAATAATTTATAAGGGTAATAACTCAACAGAAGTGTATTTACGTGGTATTAATACTGAATATTACCGGCATACACATACATAAAAGGGTGGGAAATTCGAGGTCTACCACAGAGAGGGCAGCATTAGACGCACAATTATTTTTCTGTGAGACATGGCAAATACCAATGCTAAAAAAGTGGCAGCTGAGAAATTAGTGAAGAAAATATCAATTTTATTCACGATATGGTATATAGTCATGGTCATGGCAGATCGCCGAATACACGTTCTGATAATTATTTTTGGTGTCATTTGGATCCATGATTACAAACTACACCCCAACCTGTCGTCCGATTGGGTAACTTTAGAGGCCTATAGTTCCTGCAAGAGGCCAATCAAAGTAAATTTAATAGTAAATTTTGACTCCTGGCGATCATCTAACATTCCTAAAAAGTTGGCCGCCATTTATGGTTGTTATTAACGAAATATGGGTTCACGGTATCAGCTTGAAACAAAGCAAAATACAACGATCGAAAAAATGAGAGCATAGGAGTCAAATAAGTCATTACACACGTTAATTCAAAAAAATCCAATTAAGCCCCAAATTGGCTGGTTAACAGATTCGCAGCAGAAAAGTTGGGAGCTGAATGATTTTTGTAATAAGAAGTATTTTTTTGTGAGAATAAGAACTAAATACATACATGATTTAACAAAAAAATCATTAAAAGAAAAACAATGACGTCTTTAGGCTTCAAGCGCACTGGCTGCAAAATATTACGCCCCAGTCATAGGATAGGCGCAGTTTGCAGAGGCCTGTAGTGGTAGCACGCACTTTAGAATTCTATCATAGAAAGCAGGCGAATGCGATTTTACTTTTACGAATCTTGGTAGCATGCACTTTAGAATTCTATATTCGCTTTTTGCTCCGGATTTTTTTTATTTTACACTTTCGCTTTGAGTCGTACGCTTGCAGGCGAATATTTTGAGATATGCATGCTACCAAATTTTCGCTTTGTGGCGAAAAGCGAAAACAAATGCATTTTTTGATAGAACTCTAAAGTGCATGCTGTCACAACTGGTTTGGGGTTGGAGCACATGTAAAACGTTATCAGGCGAACATGGGACCATATCTGTCTTTTCTACATGTTTCTTTTCGTTTTTCCTTTTCTTATTTGTCTCCTTCCTTCTCCCGGAAACATCGTCCTAGTCACTTTCACACCAGCTCCAATTTTTTTCATGCATCATAAAAAGTCGGGTCGGCCACATATTCGTTGGAATCATCATTTAGAGTTTTTAGCAATTCTGCTTCTGTTAATGGAGGCTGATATTTATGTTTCTTGGTGGACGATCCTGGAAGAGATGCAGCCATCGTTTCAAATTGCACTCGAGCAAAAACGCAACTCAAAAAGTTATTGCCTGGTGCTTACAGCAAAAGCGAGAACCTTCACGTACTGCTCGCAGAATCCTACTTTACTTAGTCCAGCTTGGCAACTGACCTATGAAAACGTCATGCACACCGAAACATAGTTAGGTTATGATGTTCGCCAAAGTCACGCAACGTAAAACTATGTAGAGAGAGACACTAATAACAGTTCACATAATCTCACAAAAAATAATTGTGTTTAGTGCCGGCTCTGTACTAGGCTATGAATCCAGCCTTATATGTATCCGAATATGAGTACATCGATATGTTACAGTAAATGTACATGGAGGAATGATGTGCACATTGTCGGTAAATGTAGAAACTTTTTTTTATTCAATTCAACCAAACACTACAACAATAATCTCACCTAACGCACAAAAATCACTCTTAGAAAACTCGGGGTGAGTGTGAGGTTACTGTATGTTTACATTATTATTAAAACTTGAACTGTTAAAATAACATAACTTAAAAATATGAAATAATTAGAAAAATCAATCATACAAATTACTTTTATGTAAAATATCTTACTCTAACTACATTTTTATCAAAAGGTAGGTAATTCACATAACCTATCTCTTCAACCAAATACGGAGAACGTGCATGCGTAACTTGGTTTTTATACGTTTACAAGGGAAAGGGAAAACTGTATTATGTCAGGTTAACTACTTTGGTTCGGTACTAACTTCGAAACGCACCAGACTATGATGGTGTGTCAGTGTTTACACGAAGCATATCTACTAAACTAAATAGTACTAATAGTAGTAATATAATCATAATTTAGTGTTTGGTCAGCTTAGCAAGATATCGGTGTAAACCGGGCCATTGTTATTATTTAGTGGAATTACAAGCGAAAACAATTTTAAGCGAAACTACATTTGTCGGGCAATGTTCACGCCATACGCCATCCCATTATCTACATTTACTGTAACAGATATATTAAATAATGTTTTTTCGCGATTGACCAGAAAATGAGCTGTTCGCTTTTTAAACCGGAATTTTCTTCTTTACTGAACTAGCTCGGAAAATTGTATGTAAGGGATCAGAAAGTAACTTTTTTCGCGATCGCCCAGAAAATGAGCTGTTTTTGATCACTATTTAGACCGGAAAGTCCTTCTTTGCTGAGCTAGCTCGGAAAGTTGTCTATAAGGGATCGGAAAGTACTTTACCGATCCCGGGACCGGTAAAGCTAAATGTTTCCATGGAGATCAGTTGTTTATTTTTTTCTTATTTGCTCGCAGTAAAAAAATAAAAAAATACTTTTTTATTCTTTTTTCAGGATCGCAAAAAAAATATTGTACCCAACATGACCTGAAAGTGTCTATACTGGGTGAGCAAGCATATTCCAGAGCGAGCCGTAGGCGAGCTTTGGAAGCTTGTGTGAGTAGCAGTAAAGTATCACTTTCAGGTCTTGTTACGTAAATTACTATTACTAAACATCGAAGTAAAAAATAAATTATTACATAATCTATAAATTTTTATATATTCTTTTTTCCAGGACTGCGAAAAAATATTGTACCAAACATGACCAGAAAGTGTTATTACTGGGCTCACAAGTTTCCCGAGCGAGGAACGCGCCTTAGTAAAGTATCACTTTTCGGTCTTGTTACGCAAATTCCTAATACAGATTGAATATCAAGTACAGATATTTCGAACATCGGTAAATAAATACATATGAAATCGTTACATGAGATAGAAATATATTTATATATTGATATATCACATTTCGATTTATCAATGTATCAAATACCGATGTACCTACCGATATTTATCCTACTGTATATGAAAAAGTACAGCGCTACATCTAAACCGTATAAATCTCGCCAGCATCTAATGTAAATTGATAGTGCAAATAAAGAGTCATAATTACATATACAGGCTGTTAATGTTTCGGCCAAAATTCAAGGACAGCTCTACAAGGAAAAATGCAATAAAAAGTATCTGAATCATTTTTCGATTTTCTCAATTATTTTTGTTATATAACATCTATTATAAATTTGGGGAACTGCTGAAATAATTCCCTTTTCATCGTAATTCTGGGGAATGTATAAAATATGTATTTTTTTAAGAAACTGTTAACCAGAGGGAAAAATAAGGTAGTTCAAAACTTTTTAACTACATTGTACAATATAAAACTGTCCTTAAACATTCCCAAGCACCCTGTACAATGAATTTCTTTATGTAGTTTTTCTGAACATTTAGGATGATTTTTAATATTGTGTACGTATTATTATGTCAAAATGTTACAAAATACAAAACAATTTGCTTGTTACATCTATCAGAATATTACATCTATCAGAATATGATATAAATGATAAATCATAACATAACTAAATTATGTTATGATTTATAATGTAAAATTAATTGCTTATTCGATTGTTATAAGGAAATAACTTGTTTATTCTTTTCAAGGTAAAACTACCGAAGTACTGGATTACTAATTTTTTTTTTTTTTTTTTGTCTCAATTGTTACCTCAGGATTTCAATTGCACGCCATTTTGTAAGTAAACCTGAAATGTTTTGCGGTTCAACAATGAATTGTATTTCTACAACCGTATTATAAAATTCGTATAAAATTAAAACGATACCAATTTTAATTTAATTTAAAAATGTGAAGAGACTACTTTGGTTAGTAAAAAAAGTAACACCAATACGTCAATGTACTGGTAAAATATTGTTGCAATAATGAAAAGTTCGAGCGATGATCCAAACACATTTATTCGACATCGTTTACAAAAACCCACGCCTTCGTTGGTCTTCCCCTCTTCTATTTTCCTTGTAGACTTGGTTCCCATGCTCTCTTCACTGGTCTGTTATTATTTATTCTCAACAGGTGACCATACCATCTCAACTGACTTTTTCCAATTCTTTCGAGCACTGGTTCGGCTCCTAGCATCTCTCTTACTGCGTTGTTCCTGTAACTGTCTAGCCTAGAAATCCTTAGGATTGCTCGTAGGAACTTCAAGTCCATGATTTCTATTTTGTTTTTATATTTATTTGAAAGGGTCCAACTTTCACTTCCAAAAATTAATATAAGGTAAAGGTAGGTACGAAAACAGTTCTGTGGTCACTCATTTTGGTATTTCTTGACATTTATTTTTGCTTGACAATCGTGGTTTTGATCGCATGATACATTCTTGCCGCGCTTTCTAAATTGGTCTTGTTGGTTCCGGTCCGGTGGCCAATGGTTAGAGCAACGCCTCTTAGTCATGGGTGAGCTCGGGGTTCTAGGTTCGAATCCTACTAAAGCATGGATGTTTGTGTACGACAACCTACTCAGTAATTAGGATTTAATCATGTTGAGAGATTTTTTTTTATTTTAAAAAAAACCTCTGCTTTTTGTTTTCGTATTGAACTGAACGCTGTCGTAAGATGTTAAACAACTTTTTTTTTTAATCAAATTGGACATGGACGACATTTGGACAGTGCAACATGTCACAAAGTACGGGAAACAATTCTCTTGCCTACCAAATATCCTAGTCCTCTTAACTCGTGAAATGGTGCCATTGCTTGGCTTATAGGTCATATGATTTGATATAACTTTGGGGTTATTTAAAGGGAAAAGTGTATGCCAATAAACCAGCAACAATTAATAACCTCATCTCAAACAGTCAACGTGTTGAAGAAATAAAGCCAACTTTATGTATTTCACCAAACGAATGACATCGTGCAAGATGGGTTGATGCGGCGATAAGTCCGACATTATTTTAATTTGTAATTATAATGCCTCAATTTTATTATGAAATAAATATATATATATATATATATATATATATATATATATATATATATACATATATTTAAGAAACAAATCCTAAAATTCCAATTCATTCAAATATGAACTGGAGATTTCTACATTGTTGCCAATTCAGGGGCAATATAGAAATTGCTTAGTTATAACGGTAACGTATGCAAGGGGCAGGGTATACAATACAATAGTGATTATACTCGCCGTAAAATTAATAAATAAATTTATAAATGCAGGATTCCCCTTTTGTTTATGTAATTTACAGATGTTCCAAGATTAAACAATCAAATTTAAACTTAAATAAAGGATCTAAAATAACTTGGCAAGTTCATGTAAGCAAAATCTCGCAAATGCTTTGTTTCAGAAATATTTGTATGAGAAGGTAGGTAGGGCGAAACTGGCGCGATATAAATAGTTTTAGTTGTTAGTATTAAATATTATAATATTTTTGTTATGGGGAACAATTAAACAAATAGTTTAAGCAGAACTAATTATTAATGATATTTTAACAATCGGATGAAAAATAATTCACGCATCTGAAGTAATAACACCAACTAAGTATTGTATTGCAACTCCATGGATGCAAGCGGTGGTATACTTGTCTACAAGGTTTAAAACATCGTTTTTGTGCATTGAAATTGACATATTTTACTGGCATACATATACCTAAACTATTTGCATCATACCAGTTACACATTCTTATGCCAATATCTCTGAAAAGTAGTATTTGTGATTGAGAGATTTCGTTAACATGGATTTATGTATGTTGAAGTACTTATTTTTAGGTTTTTTACTTAAATTTTAATTTAGGTTGTTTAATCTTGAAACAAATAGAATAATCTAATCGCAGAGGTTAAGGCACTTGACAAATTCAAATATTATAACATAGTTTGTAAATGTACAGATGTCAGTGTCAAAAATCAACAGATTTAGTGACATTCTGGGAAGTACGTTTCATGTTTTTTATTGTTTTATTAATTAAATATTTGAAATTGTAGGTAAATTGCATATATCCATCAGAAATAGCGCCAATCTGGTTAATGAATTGGAAGAATCTCTGACATTTAGGAAATGCCTCATACAATGAAAAATAGATATACATAATTAGAATTATATGTGTGCAGCAGACATGTTAAATACAATAAAAAACAATATTTGGGTAAAGTTCTGTAATATTTTTGTTATAAAACGATGGTTCGATAGCGAAGTGCAATACAATGCTTATATAGCCTAATATGGAAATGGCGAGAGGTCTTGTGCTGGTCACAACAGATTTTTAATTGTTTTTTATAAAATACCCATTAACAGAACTGAGTCAAGTCGAGTCGAGTTAACTCTATTAATTTGTATCATACGCACTCTGGCTCGATTCAGCTCGACTCTAGTCAGAATGCGTGTTTTATATTTATAGTTGACTCGACTCGTATCTGTTAGTGGCGGTATTCATCCTAATTTAATATCTAATGCTATAATTTTCTATGAATTTGTGATATCCAATGTTCCTTACCACTATTAGTAGGAAACAAGAATAACTATTTTTTTTTTTGTATTTTTGTAAACTTGGAATAAAGTATAATTTATACGTATGTTGTGTTTTACTTGCCTGCTATGGGATATTTGGGAATGATTATGTAATATTAATATTTATTATAATAAAATTTTCTTTATTATTATTTTAGATTAATAATTAAATTTCTATATTATTTTCTTAATGAAACAAACAATATGGATTATTATCTGAAGTTTCCGCAGAAAAACATGAATTTTATGTATTTAATTATATAAAATAGGAATTTTAGTTGAATTTAGGTGATGTGCAATTATAGTAAAATAATTATCACTGTACTCATATATTATTTTACATAAATAATATCTGAATTCTCAAATTACTTCCAATATATTACATAATCAAACTGCAATATTATCTAAAATTTAATTTAAAAAAACATATATTTCATATACATAGTTCATAAAATTGCAGTAACTTTATCGAAAAATTAATTAATATTTATATATTTAATATAGTAAAGAATTCAGTTATTTTATGTAATTTTTAATAAATCAAAAATAAAACATAATCTATTACTACGTAAAATTTATGTAAAATATAATGAAAAATATGTACTTTTGCAAAATTATATTTAAAAAAATTTATGTTCATTATTAATATATAAATTTACTTAAAATATGTATCAAAATTTTTATGGAATTTATGTTTATTTTAAAAATGGTAGACAAAATTACATTTAACTGTAAATTTACTATAATTCACTTAGGCAATTTAGACGCCAATAACAATTATAGTAATTTTACAGAGATTTTTTTTTACAGTGTAGATATAAATATATGTAATTATGGTTACAAAGTTATAATTATATTAGGGTACATAGTAAATATAAAGTGCACGAAATAGTGACTATCGAATAAAATATAAATTGACAAACAGACACAGTGGCAGTTCTAACTGATAATTTCTAGTTCTGTATATTACGTTTCTTAGAAAATAATAAAACGATTTATCTAACAATATTTGCTTTGATTTAAAATATAAAACTGTGTTTCAATTCTTATCAGTACATACTTGTATACACGTGACGAGAAAGTAAACTTTTCTTAAGTAATTGCAAGATTCGAATAGATTTTATCACAAAGAAATTCCTTGATAATAGCTATTATCTTTAAGTTACTATTTATAATGCTACCTAAATATCAAGTTTACTTCGGATAAACAGATAAAGCCACATATGGCCTTGTTGGTGCATCGTCTTTAAATAAATGATATAAATCAGAATATTAAAGAATAATTTTTTATTTTCATTAAAAAAAGGTCATTTATGTGATATCTACTTGAATGAGATTATAACTAAATACTTACAAAGTTTTGCTGGAAAGTTTCACAGAAAATTGCGATGAAAGAATGATTTATAAGTAAAAGACTTGGAAACAAGATTTATTTCAGTGAGATTAATGACGTTAAAATACGCAGCCTTTTGGGGAGGAAATGGATTGATTTTGGTAGAAATTTACAAAAAAACTAACACCAAACTTGCAGAGTACAGATTACTTTCCCCAGATTTCATCCGTGAGAAACAGAAGAAAGATTGAAAATAAATTGATTTAATTTTTTAATTCCAAAAAAATAGAGGATATGATCAAATAATTTTATATTGAGAATAAAATCAAGTTATTGTTTTACTTTTTACCTCTCGCTAAGAGAGGTATTGGAATCATGCTAAAAATCACATATTCAAATTTTAATGGATAAGCACGTTTCAAGGTCACTAGAATCCGATTTTAAAATTTTTACAATGATGTCTGTGTGTGTGTGTGTGTGTGTGTGTGTGGATGTGTGTATGTGTGTGTGTGTGTATGGCTGGATGTTGGACGGACGATTCCTCAAAAACTATAAGACATAAGACCTGTTTAACTATGAATTCCTCAATCTGACATCCCTCGGAAGAGCTGAAAAGGTTTTGGTAACAATTGAACAACCGGAAGTAGTAGTTTTTAAAAGAAATTCTTCCAAATATTAATTTTTGAAAATTTTTGATATTACTAATTTTGAAGAACACAATTCTATACATGATACATTTAAATTTTTTATTATATCTTAAACAAATTTAGAGATAAAGACGCTATAATATATAGAATATCGGGATATAACAAGTCGAGTAGGCGAAACTACACTAGGGAAACCAGTTGACAAATTCAAATGTTTATAACATAATTTGTAAATGACAGATTTCAGTGTCGAAAATAAACAGTTTTAGTGACATATTGATAGCTTTTTCTGGGAAGTACATTTAATCTTTCTTATTGTTTTATTAATTAAATATTTGAAATTATAGGTAATATCAGAAATACCGCCAATCTGGTTAATGAATTGGAAGAATATGTGACATTTCAAAACTTCCTCATACAATGAAAAATAGATATAATTAAAATTACATGTGTGCAGAATACATGTTAAATACAATAAAAGACAATATTTGGGTAATGTTCTGTAATATTTTGTTATAAAGCGAAGGTTCAAAAGCGAAGTGCAGTACAATACTTATATAGCCTAATATGGAAATGGCGAGAGGTCTTGTGCTGGCCACAACAGATTTTTTAAGTTGAGAACGTGTAAACAAATTCATGGTTTGAATTAAAAATTAAAATATGTAGTCGTTAATTAAATTCTAACGTCGTGTGTGTAATTCTATATTCTTTTTATAGCAGATTTTAAATAAAAATATAATAAAAATCAATTACAAATTAAATTATTCTGTACAATAGGGTAGTTGCGAAAAAAATAAATGTTATTTTTTCCTATTAATTATGATATATAAACTAATTCTAAACATATTAATGTAAAAATTATTAGAAAATATAAAACTTTTCATTCATAATTTCCATAAATAAAGTTCGCGGTGGAATTCTTGTGACGTAGACTTTTAATAATTATATAGTTCGACCAAGTCTGTATGACTCATACAAGCTTGTTAGAATATCACGACAAAGCGAAGATGTTGAATTATATTTAATTGCATCATACAAATATTTACAGTATAATTCTAAAAGAAAAATAACAGATACAAAAGTATTATTTAATAGTACGTATATTTTATAATTATTTACTTGAATACCAGATATTTTCAAGATATTTAATTCTTATATAGACAACTTCATAAT
This sequence comes from Ophonus ardosiacus, assembly GCA_943142095.1. NCBI lineage: Eukaryota > Metazoa > Arthropoda > Insecta > Coleoptera > Carabidae > Ophonus > Ophonus ardosiacus. The sequence goes on along the minus strand of OW964830.1, from coordinate 22,056,739 downwards.
TTTGCCACCAGGTGGCTGCACACTCCAGTGAATGTATATGCCATTTTTAGTGACATAACCTATGTTTTACGTGTTAAAATCATATTTTATTTTTCTTTTCTATATTAACAGATTTAAAACAAGGTAATGAAACTAATGAATTTGTGTGAAAATGAATAATTTCTTTTGAAATAGTGCTTCTCTCAAACATATAAATCGTTTCAAATAAAAATGGTAGTATTGTGTACAGAGTGTACAACCGAGAGTGTACCGCTAGGGCAAGAAAGACTGTGATTGGTATTAATAGAACACGTCACCACGGGAAAATTTGAAATAAGATTTTTTTTAAAAAAAATTATATTTTGAAAAATATACAGTTGCCAGACATAAAATATGTAATAAAGTGAATAACTTGAACAATTCTTTCAGAAAAAATAAATAAATTGGAAAATGTGCAACTACCCTATTGAGGAGTCATTTTAGCGGTGTGTTTATCAGGAAAAAATTAAAGATCATTATTAGTCGTCAATAGAGGTTTTTACCCTACAAGAGGTGGGGAAAAAACGATTTTAACATATGTTGTTTGGGTCGAGACGGGGATGAAAAATTCAAATTTGTGACCTTGAGGAGGGTCAGCGTGAGCCGCCATCTTGGATCAAAGGTGCAAAGAATGAGATTTTCGCTATTATCTCGAAAACAGTGGCCCGTATCAAAATTTTACAAGAATACAAATTTAAAGCTCGTTACTTTTTGTACAAAAAGGGTTCTTGCATTTTTAAGTTAATAATGTATTTAAATAAGTTTAAAACAATAAGGACTTCTTCATCTATACTTGCGGTTCAAGAGCTACTTGATCAACTATTTTGAGTACGAGTTAAAATATGCCGGTAAGTAGTGCATACCACAGAGGTCACAATTGTAATAAAAATAGTATATAATATTTATAAACCATGAGTACCAAATTGTTTGTTATACATATACTTTATAAATCTATACATACCTATACATTCTAATATTTAAAACAAAATATAGTAAAGAAAAGTTATTAATGGTTTATGTCTACTGTTGGACGAAGGCCTCCTTCATCTTTTTCCATTCTTCTGTGTCTTGAGCAATTCTATTCCAAGTATTTCACAATTGTACTACTTGAAAATTATATACCATATTTTTTGTGGATTTTCCCGTCATGTTAACAAATATTTTGGATGGATCACTTTTTTCTTTAGAAAGCGACATACAACAGGCCATGTGAGAGGTAGCTACTTTTCAGAAAATCTATGCCTGCGTTTGTATGTTCTCGCGATTTGTTGATAGTCATCGCAAAACATAAACTTACCGGATATTGTGATCGCTTAAACATAAAAGGGAATTTTTTCGATACAATTGGTACACGCAGTATTAATATTTTTATCTTCCGCTACCCTTGGTAAGGGTGGTATAGGGGATCGTGCTAAAAATAGCATATTTAGATTTTAGTAAATGACCAAGTTTTAAGGCCCCTAGAATCTAATTTTAACATTTTCACGATGATGTTTGTATTTGTGTATGTGTGTGCATGGATTTTATCAACGCTCTATAACTCAAATACTATCATTCAGAAAATTCTCAAAACGTGTATTTCGATCCTATTCTAATATGGAAAGAAACCTTTAGATTTTGCTGTAAATCGGAAATGACACTTTACTTGAAACTCATAATGATTTTTCTTCAAAAAATATTATTAAATGCCATTTTTTCGCATTTTATGTCATTGTAAAAATTAAAAATTATTGAATTTTCTACATGTATACATTAATACTTTTTTCTATATGTTTTACAGGTAAACTTAAAAAAATAATCTTTTTTATAAATCCCAGAGCCTTTGATAAACACAATTCCTTTGTTATACAGTTCATATTTTAAATTTATGTAACTGACAGATGAATGTCGCTGTCAAAAAACCTGTCAGTTCAAATTAATAATGGTGACATTTTGAAATGAAAATACTAAATAAAGCAATAGTTATACATGCAAAGGAACATAATACAGTTTACAGCATTAGTAGGCATGTATTTAAATGCATTTAAATTAATCAAAACTAAATAGCGGGAGGTATTGTGTTGGCCACATCAGATTTTTTCACCTGTTTCGCAGCTCGTAAAGATTTCACTTTCAAACAAATTTTTACCTAAATTTATAACTTTAATGCCCAGTTGCAATAAGACTTAAAATGTAAGCGACCCTTAAGCAAAAATGCAAGTCGAAATTGTGACAGCAATGCATAATAATTTATCTAATTTTATGTTTGACATTTCGTATAATCTAACTTTTATAGGTGAAATTACGATACATTATATTTATATAGGATAAAAAAATAAAGGTAAACAATTTGTTGAATAAGTCCAATTAGTATTTCGTCGCTCTTTTCTGCAGAAACTTTGTTATCATCGTACATTTTCATAGGTTAGGTATGAAAATCTGACATAAGTGCACGAATGGCGCAGGCGCAAAACTAAGAAATTATAAAATTAAACTAAAAGTTGAAAATAGCCAACTTCTTAATTTAGTTTCATTAGTTTAATTCATCAGTTCAGTTGGATAAACGTTGTCATTGATAACAATGGTTTCTACTTGTTTAGTTTAGTTTTTCAATTTAATTTTTTAATTTAGTTGCCTGCATAAACCCAGCATTAGGCGTACTAAGATTTCTCATTAGCATTATGAGAACACCCAAATATAATGTGCGCGTCGTGCATTTAAAGAATTGCGGTACTCGACAAGATAAATGAACCAAACCTATAAAATAGCATTGTATCTATATTTTAAAAAAGGTACTAAACTGTCTTTCTGTGAAATTCTTATCCAAATCTACTTAACGGTTTTTGAGTTATAAAGAATCAATACTCAAAAACAGACAGATAGACAAGCAATAGGTATTTATTCATTAGTCAATGATAGCTGGCGAACATAAATACATAAAAGCAATACACTCTGTGTAATAACAACATTCAACTACAAAATTTAAAAATTTCCTCACTTCACCTACACATCATCCGTCCGTCCGTCCGTCAACTTCCACACACTTTTCCTTCACTCATTTTTCCCAACTCTCTGTCTTTAATAATATTATAAAATAATTAAAATTGTAGTTGATATGAAATTTGAGAAAAATCGTACTTCACATTTTACCGAATTTTTGGTTAAAAATGAAACACCAATGAGAAAAAATGAAACATTTTTAATTTTATACTAGCGTATCTAGCAAAAACGAGGTAAAAATTAATCATGAGAAGAAAAAATTGAATCAGATTCATGTATTCAATTCACGTTTTCTGAAGAAAAAAATATGCATAGGTAAACAGAGTGATTGTTATTGGTTACAATAAATGGAAAACTTTTTTATTATTATTAATCTGATAAAAATAACTCTTTCGATTTTTTATTAGATACCTTCAAATTATGTACTAAAATACATAGATAAATCCTATGGCATAGTACTATGCATAGTACGGCTAGAATGTCGATATTTCTGTTTTAAATTTCAAGTAACGCACAATTAATTTTAGAAATACATAAAAAGGATGCTAAGAAAAATTATTTAGAATTTCAAATTAAAAAAAAGTGCATATTGTCAATTGTATAGTTAAACATGTAAATTTATTTAAGCAGTACACAAAAATTATGAATGAACAAAAATAGTACGGAGATCAGATTATAAGGAATTAAAAGCTTAGTTTAATACATATTTATAAAGTATTTATTTTCGTTTTAATATATTCCAATACATAATTTAAAGTGTGATCAAACTGAAAATTTTTAATTTGAAGTAATATCATTTCGCATAATTTTGACAATTATAATAAAATAAAGTTTAGAACTACGTTGCTAATTCACGTTTTAATACAACGTTATCTCATATTTTTATAAAGTTAAAAACTATTAAATTAGTTTTTATTTTAACGAAATTACGAAAAAATAATATAGGACGGTCTTTAAGAACTTGTTTCTATTTATTTTATATGCATGATAACAAAAATCGATATTCCGCAGTCAATATTAAATATTGGTAGAATTCCGAAAAATAACATATTATCTAAATGAAAATATTCCATAATGAATATTAAAACCGAGATTAAAACATTAATACTCAGATAAAGTGTTCTTTTTAGAGAAGAGGTTACACCAAAACACTCTAAAATGATGTATTTTGCCTACAAAACAGCTTCTGAAGTGATTTGGAAATTGGAGACATGTCTTGATCACGTTTTAAGGAATCCAATTTTACCATTTTCATGTATGTATATATATATATATATATATATATATATATATATATATATATATATGTGTGTGTGTGTGTGTGTGTGTGTGTGTGTGTATGTTTCGATTTGTGAACGCTCTAACTCAAATACTATGATTAAAAAAATTCTAAAACCTTGCTCTAATATGGAAAGAATACATTTGATTTTGGTGTAAATCAGGTAACCGGGAATGTCACTTTAATTGTAGCTCAAAATAGATTTTTTTCGAAAAATACCTTTAAATATAATTTTTTCACGATTTATGTTATTATAAAAACTAAAGATTATTAAATTTTCTGCATGTATGCATTCATACTTTTTCTATATATTTTATAGATAAATATATAAAATAATCTACTTTATAAATCCCGGAGGCTATGTTTTAAAAATCAAATTTTAAAAGTATCTAACTGACAGATAAATGTCACTGTCAAATAACCTCTCATTTCAAATTATTAATGGTAACGTTTCAAAAGATAATTGTAATAGTAAATAAAACAATAGTTATGTAATAAGAATGTAAAGGAACATTATAAAGTTTCCAGCATCAATAAATATGCAGGTACTTATGTATTTAAATTAATAAAAGTTAAAAAAAAAAAATACTAACACCCGGTTCAGTTTTACAAGAAAAGTGTATACTTTGACTTGTACAATTTCGCCAGTTGCGTCATACTCAGAAATACTGGCGGGAGGTATAGTGCTGGCCACAACAGATTCTTTTTACAACGAATTTGAAAGCTTCACGATACGAACCGAAAGTTTAGTATGAACATCTTAGGATACAAATTTTATCTGAAATTTCGATGGAAGTTACTTGAAAAATAATATGTCAGATAACAGTGTTTTTGAGTGTATACAAGTTTCTTGGGGGCCTTCGTGGTTAGCGGGATTTGAACCTTTTACGGATGAAACTAAAGTTTTGCATGAATTTTTAGGTCACAAACATTACCTGAGATTTTGATGGAACTTATTTGTTCCAGTTATATAATATAACTGTTATATAAAAAAGGTATAAATGCTTCTTGAGGACCATTTTAGTGGCCTCGGCCAGTCATTTAAATGACCTTTTAACGATAGAGATTGCTAAAAAACACTCTAAATATAAAATGATGTATTTCACCTACAAAATACCCTTTGAAGCGATTTGGAAACATGTCTTATAGTACATTTTTTATGCAATGTTGGGATAAAACAAACACAAGGTAAATAACCGTAACACAAATATAAGAAATTAATTGTAAGTTTTATGTTTGTTTTATCCCAAACGTATTCACAACGTTGAGAAAAATTTAAAATTCCGAATGAAGTAGAAATTATTTCAAAAAACTGCAAATTGCATTTTTTTTTTAGAAAAAATCTAATTTCTCTGCATTCCCAAGTAACAATTTTTGGTTTGTTTGGCATAGTAACTATTGTCTTGCTATTAAAACGTTTTTATCGCTACAGGTTAGTTGTGGATGAGTTATTGATACAAAATCATATTTTGGGCTCAACTTTGAGTTTCAAAAATGTTTCTAATAAGTTATAAATAAATAAGCTATTGCAGTCAAGCAGCAAACGTTTTACTTATACTAATACTGTATCTAAATGCTTTTAGTTATTTCTAAGTAGTCAGGAAAACGTTCTAGGTTTTTGTATATACAACTCAAATATAGGAAAAATATATTAGCATTAAAAAGTATGTATAAAAGCTTTAATAGCTGTAATATTGCTCAGGTCACAACTACTGTTCTGCGATAAATATAAGGTATTTTTTCGGCTACGGATGCTAAAACATATCGTACAGTATACCTACTTTAATCGTCGTAGGTTGTAAAAACGTTTTTATGTCAATAAATTTACGGTTACTTTGAGGTCATTTTGTGTTCAAAGATTCCTGAAATATAAAATCTGTCTGACAGTTCTTAGGCAAAATGGCGCAGCTTGTAATTGATCTTTTAAATAAATTAAACATAGCACAAGTTACTAGAGAAAACTGCAGCAAAAGAAATAAAGAGCATGTTATTCTCTTATTAAAACAGTCTGATACTAAAAATGCAAATATTAAATAAACCTAATTGTAGCAATGTACCTTTTATTTGCTACGGAAAAAATTCGGAAGCAGCAATGTTTTAAATAAAGCAACCAAGCAATAACTTGAATTATTCATTAGACAATGACAATAATGCTCAACGTTTATGAATTTGCTTCTAATGACCCCACAGGAGATGATGAATTTAATGATTATCCCCATAGCAGTAATAGTGATGGTGATTCATAGGAATAGTATATTTATAAAGCAACTGTCTTTTCTGAGGATCTATGAAATTGGGCCTTTACTTATAACGCACAACACACAGCTACTAATTCATTGTTGAATATTTTATCTAGGCAATTTTTTTGCATCTTCCAAATGTCTCACGAACTTGGTTTAAAATATGTCTCGAAAATTAGTGATTCGGTCAAGACGAGAAATTCATTGTCTCGTCTCGTTTCATTTCAAATTCATAATATTTTGTCTCGTCTGTATATTTTTCTCGTCTCGTTTAATAGAGTATCGTCTCGGCCGAGGTTCTCGCTGAGATTTTACGACGGAAATTTAATATGTATATTTTGGTCCCATAAACTAATTATTAAATTTATACAATTTTGTATTAATAGTAATTTGAACAAAAAGATAAATATTTGTCGTTTTATCTGTCAAAATTTGTTATAACCTAAAACTTGTGCAAAAATAATTGCACTATATCCGCGGATATATTTTAGCGGTATTGAAGTAAATAATCAGTTATAAAAACTACATAATTTCTTGTTAATAAATATAGATATTTTCACTATTATAAAAACTGTAATCTGGATATAATAACAAAACGTTGGCTATTTAACAACTTTTTGATTTTAATATGTCATTTGGAAATAAAATAGTTATACGTAAACTTTTAGTTAGACATTGTAATTATTTAACTATTTTAAATGATCGCCATACTTATTCGTTAAAAGGGACATCGACCATTTTATAACAAGAAAGATAATATTCAAATGAACATGCTTTTATGCGGATTTTTATATTTTAATAAAATTTTAATCATTATTAATAAACTCATTTAGCATTTGAACACAATTGTCACATCAAGTTATAAACTAATTATACCTATAACATGTTATTAATATTTTTGAAATACTTGAGAAAAGGATTTTGTAAAGGCGCTTGATAATTTTCAAAGTATCGCAATAAATATTGCAATAAAAATAGAGGTCGCAATAAAATTTGAACATTGATCAATCTAACTTGAAAACAATTCTTAGTAAATAAGAGACATCTATTTGCAGTGTTCTGTATAATGGATAAAATATTGAACTTAGTTATTTTATGAGGATATAAGAAAGCAAAATTGCTGAAAATATTCTAGTTTATGAACAAAAGGCTGCAGAATATTAAGAATTGAGCAGGTGCATAAACTTGCAAACACTTTGGTTTAAGTAGATAAATTTTAGTAATTTTTACTTGAAAAAAGTTTTGTTATAATCAATATTCATAGTTATAAACCAGCTTTAAAAACTTGTTAGTTAGAAAATTGTTATTTTGTGGTTATATTTTAGTAACAATAACCCATGGAATGACTAATTAGTTTTAATATGGCTGCGTTATGGCTAAGTTTTAGTCAATATAATTTGTGAACTGACAAATTTGTTTTAATTCATATGTCAAAAAACGTTTTCAAAACTATAAAAGGAGTCCCATTTTCGTAAGGACAGTGTTTTAAAATGGTTGGTTACATGAAGGTTGCGGTAGATGGTAATTATTACTAAAATGATTTTAACGTTGAGAATGTTGTGATATTCCGAATACAGATTCAAATGCTACTTTTAAAAGATATAAAAAACTTTAAAATTCCGAGATATTGATAGTAACTTATGTGAAATGAACACATATTAAAATTTCAGATGACCAAATAATTTTTTTTATATGCTCATGGGTGTATTCTAAACACAATCCTTTACATGTAAATGAACCGTTAAAAAAATTAGCGAATCAAGCAGATTGACATAAAAAAAAAAATGAATTTTGTTATATAACGGATGGTGTTAGTCCGGATGTTTACCCTGTACCTCACCGATTAAGGGCCAGTTTTACAATCTCAAGTTAAATTTTTTACATTACTTTAATTTACAGAAATATAGAAACTAAGTAAGCTGTCCACCGTTATATAAAACGGCTAAACACTAAGGGCCAGTTTTACAATCTCTGGTTAAAATTTTAACTGTCAATTAAATAAACAAAATTGAAACGAAATGAACTTGCAAAAGACAAATTGATTATTGATGTCAATAATACGATTCAATATTGTTTATTAACTTACAGTTAAAATTTTAACCAGAGATTGTAAAACTGGCCCTAAGAGATGAAGCCACCCGTAAATTCCCCGCAGGCACTGTAAATTGAGGTATGTATACCTCATTGGAGCGGTTTTCATAAAGTCGTTGTGGCGCGCATACCATTAGATCTAAGGGCTGTTTTTTTTAAAAAATATTAATTGTAATGATAAAGTCTTTGATGGCGCAGTGCCAAAAATTAGTTTGGTTGCATATAACGTATGCATTTTTCTGTTGAACAGAACACTTTGTGGTTTTTTGGAGAAAATTTTGGCTGCCTTGCCGGTTGCGCACGAACGGTATGTTATACCGGAAAATAACCCTAATAAAAATTGTAGGCCTTCCAAGAGCTATCGAAAGAAAGCTCAGGCCAGCCACCACGGAAGATTTTAAAAGGACGTGTAAGTGCGCCAAGCCGCCCCGCGCGAGAGAGACCATGTTTACGTCAAATGGAGCAAGCCGTTTTGTTTATATGTTGATGGGACCATACTCTATCGATTAAGAAGTGTAACCACCCTAAAATGTTGCTCAGGCTATTGCGGGTTGCATACCTCACTGATGCTTTTTCTTAAAGACTCAGTGGTGCGCAAACACACATTTGATTTTATTTTTATAAACTTCTGTGTCAGCAGGTCATTGATACCCACAGATACGCTGCTAAGCTCTCTATTGATAACTCTTTGAACGCACTACAACTTTTATTAGGTTTATTTTTTGGTATAATATAGAGTTCTTGCAATATCGGCCAAGGAAACAAAATTTTTCTCTAAAAATCCACAAAGTGCTCTGGTCAAGTGCAAAATGGGTACGTTATATGTAACCAAACTCTTTTTTTGCGCGGCATTTCTGGCTGGCTACACCTTTTAGTCGGTAGGGTAAGGTCCCAGCTGCTCGATTTAACGTAACAATGTTCTCTCCCGAGCAGGGCAATCGGAGCACCTACGTGTCCCTTTAGAAACTTCCGTGTCGACGAGCCGCTGATAGCCACAGACACGCCGCTGAGCTCTCTGTTGATAGCTCTTTGCGCTACAACTTTTATTAGGTTTATTTCCGGGATAACGTAGCGTTCTTGAAAAATCGGCCAAGGAAGCCTTAATTTTTGCCAAAAAATAAACTCGTTCTTTTTGTACTGTACCATCAAAGACCAAGACAAGTAATATAAAAATAAAATCAGCTCTGTAGATCTAATGGTTTGCGCACCACTGCGACTTTAAGAAAAACGCGCCAATGAGGTATACAACCCACAATATACAGAGCATGTGTGATATTTCTGGGTGGCTACACTTCTTAATCGATAGAATATATGGTCCTATCAACTCCAAACGGCTTGCTTCCATCACAAAATGCAGGGTGGAGGCATATTTTTGCCCTTAACATCTGGATTATGTTTAGAATAAAATCATCAAAAGGTTAAATATAAATAACAAACGTTTTATTCATTTAAACCAATACCTATAAAGTAGGTAGTTATGATAAGAATTATTATAAATTCACAGAAATACTTGCTTGAAGTTGTACTTCTAATAAGTGCATTAGAAAGAAATAATATTTAATGGAAAATTAAACATGGAGAAATTAATTACAAAAAGCAGAATATGAAGTTTAAGTATCTTGTAATGAAAACGCGTTTTTAATTTCATTGCAGGTAAACTCCAACGAAAATAAATTGAAGTATAAAATTAATGCTCTAAATGAATTACTTGCTGTTCGTTAAATTAAAAGAAAACGACTCGGAATCAACTTGTTTCCAATTAAAATTTTAATTCAATTTACACGATCGTATCTCGCTAAATGAAAACCCAAAAAACACGTCAGACACAATGTAATTAACACGTACAATAGAGAGAAGGTTGTGACAGTTATATTCATAACCAAAACGACAAAATTATTGGAACAAATTCTACTGTAAAGATAACTTATCACGAAGTTCAACAAGACCTTAATGATATAAAATGACCTGACGATATAATGCAAAAAACTGACACTAAATTATTTCGTCACTCATTCGCATTCTTTTGTATTTTTATCGTGAATTTCTTTGTTTTGTTTTTATCAGCTCTCCTGTTTAGCATTATCTAATCCCGGTGATTTACTAAAAAACTGCGGGATATTTTCAGTTTTTATTTGAGGTTGACACAAAAAGTAAATGTATTCTAATCGTCGTTAAGAAGGAGTTTTCCGCTACTTAATTTTATCAAAACAACGACTTGTACATTTGAGGAGGCGTAAATGTTAAAAATACCAGCAATGATTAGTGAATGAAGCGGTAAACGACACTTTGTAATTTTGAGATGGAACATACAATTTTCGGTAAATTAAGACCGTTTTTGTTCCATTTAGATGCTGGTAATTGTTAATCATCTATTTGTTAACACTAATTTGTAATTGCACAGGTCGTCATTTAATTTGTGCGTATCTCGTGATAACATAATTAGTATATTTGTGGTATTTGTATTTACATCACAAAATGAAACAATAATATACTGCTGTGCAAGAAGGTCGTTATAGAGGTTTTTACATTTTGTTACTTTTTTCCTTTATTTATCGCACTTTTTACAAATAAATTTTAGACCTTCGTGTTAAAAAATACTGCAATTTCTTGAATACAAAAATTAAGAATATAGTTAATGAAAAACACTACTTACGACTACCAATTTTCTTTAAGTTACTAAATAAAAAAATCGGATTTTTCCTCATAAATATAGACATACCACTTCCAAACTTAGTGGATAGCATATCAGTCCATCAACGTGTATATACAACTGATTTTATGAAGTGGATGAAGGACTCCACGTTGTTCTGCATGTTGATAAGGGTAGAAAGAGAAAAATCCAAGGTTTTTTCATTGCAAAATGTATTTGTTATTTATTTCAAGGCAGAGGGTTTTTAAATAAACCCTTAAAAGTTTAATTCACACTGTTCAAATTTATTGACAGAAATTACCGACAATTGAACAATTACGAAAGTATAGAAGATCGATACGAAATATAAATGAAATGTAGCATTAAGGAAATTAAGGTACAACGTAAAACAAAAATTAATTTTCGAAAAAGTATTTCCGAAAATTAATTTTTATTTTACTTTTTAGGGTTTATTTAAGAACCTTCTTCCTTGAATTCATCCTTCACACTTGGGCGTCCACCATTTTTCATCATGTTATTTATTTAATTATGCGGCAATCGATTTCGGACTATTAGTCCATCATCAGGCGGACGCGTATAAGTCAAAATATATAAATTTACAGTTTCTTCCCTGGACATATTAAATTATAAATGTTTTTCAAAATTCTTTTATCGATATAATCAATGTTTATTTATTAACTTTCCACATGTCTCAGGACTACAATGTACAACCCATCCGTTTCAATTTATATATCTTGACTTATTCTGACGCGCCTGCCTGATGATGGTCTGATAGTCAGAAATCGATTGCCACTTAATTAAATAAATAACATATTCATTCTGCAACAAAAAACTTTGGATTTTTATTTTTCTACCCTTAACAACTGATTTTGGATGAAAATGTTAGATACCACCTTTTTGCTGAACACAGCAGTATAGTTAATATAAATATTGAACAGGTAAAATATCATTATACAATATTTAAATAATATGAATGTAATAAGGTTCAACGTTGTATAATATACATTGAATTTGCAGATTGGTAAATCATTTGATTTGACACTAAAGAGTTAATTTTTCGATAAGAATTTGTTAACAATTAATGTCCACATTTACTAAATACCCCTCATTTATTGCAGCATGTACAGCATGTAACAGAAAAACGCGCCACAGGAGCTTATCTTGGGAAATTAGTTTTTTGTTAGACAATGAAGTAAATAAATAGTACAAATTTATAGTGAACTAAATTCTGCATGAATTTAAATTTTCTTAAGTTAATCTCTATAATATGTTTGAAATAAAGAAAGAATTTTGACAGTTAATTTTTACCCCAAAACATTGTCGATAAAAAGAAGAGCCAATTACACAAAACCGTAAGAGATAAATATAGGAAATAGCCAAGTAAAACTTAAAAAAGACAATAGAACAACAAATAACGCACAGCACTTACAAACAATGAAAATATAATTGTCATATTTTAATTGTATTTGTGTAAATCGCGCTTGACTACAGCGCATAGCAACCAATAGAATCATAAGAATCTATCTTTCAAAATTCTTTCCTTATTTCGAACAAAGTATAGGTACAGTGTTAGCCATGAATTAAATAAACATTTTACCTGTCAAAAACGTTCTATTTGAGTGTTCAATATTGAAAATGGTGAATTATTCACATGAGAAAAGCTACAGAGAGTACATATTATTGTGGTGCAAATTATATTGTATAATATCTAATATTTGACAATTACAATGTTACTACTATGTACATTTGTTTGACATTTGTAGTTTTAATTCAATGGCTAATAGAATATCCTTCGCTACAATATTTATTTGAAGCATTATTTATTTTCCAAAATGAATAAGACAGTTCTGAGCAAGGAAACTCTGTTTTCCCATGTTAAATGCCTATGGTCCACTTTTCGTTTTATGCCCGGCCCATATTAGCGATGTGTAATAATTTTAGCGTTTTAATCTTAAATTGCATTATACATTTTAAATTATTTGAAAGTTACTTAGCTTTATATTTATTCAGATACTCGTATACCTATTTACTATCTGTTTCAGCGAGTTGATACTCACGTCATCAATATCAATCGTATGTATTTCAAATCGCCAGGGGTGAAGGTGATTATAGACGCAATGTCAAAACTGCCAGTATTACATATATTATAACCTATACTGGGTGAATTTGTTATTCTTTAAAATTGAAAGTATAAACATAAATAAATAAAAGTAGATCTGCCGTATGTTGCCCATTGATAGGTGTGCCAATCTATTTTGTACACAGATACCGGTAACGATGAAATATTTGTACCGTGCGGACGCTTACCGGGCGTCACCTCACGGACACTCATTGTGGACGAAAATGAAAGTGCAACATAGGGGTTAATTTTGTGCCATTAAAATTCGGAATAATTTTTGGCGTTGGTCGGGATCTAATTCGGGTCCCTAGATTCCCGAACAGACACTAAGTGACGTTGCTACAAGACCCTATTTATTTAACAATAATAAACAGTGTTGGCATGATTTAAATCACGATTTAAATCATAATTTAAATCAACTGATTTTTAAAGTAAAAAATCTGTTGTGGCCAGTACAAGACCTTTCGTCAATTCCATGTATTTTGTACAAATCCCATATCAAAAGGTCCTTGGAACAGATCCTATACAATATCATGTAAAAACACATACTAATTTTTACAAATTCCATACCAAAAGTTCATTTGAAAATGTTCTATAAATCCAATAAAATTATAACATAAACTACACTAAGTAATGTCCTTCCATCTTCTCTTTGGCCTTTCTCTGCGTGTCACTTGCGAGCAACACTAAGGCATACCAATTTTAGATCCTATACTTTTTTCTATATTTGGTTTTGCACTTGCTACTGACATCTGTCAATTAAATTTTTTTTAATAATTATGTCAGCTGTTTCCATGATAAATAACAAAGCTGACTAATTTTTGAAAATTAATTTCTTTATAATGCTTTAAACTTACTTCTATTGAATATGAAGGAAAATGTATAATCAAACTGTATAGAGAAGAGTATTTTCTTTAATATATATAATAACAAAATGTCAAAAAATAATATTTAACTGCGTTTTTTAAGAAAAACTGTTAAAAACTTCAAATAAGGGTACTTCCGATGGATCAATTATAGCCAAAATCTAATCAACTCTTCATATGGTTGTACAGAAGAGGAATACGAAAGAATTATAATTTTTAGAATTGTAGTATTGGAGTTATCGTCGGAGAAAAGTTGTCACACACGGACACACACACACACGGACACACACACACACACACACACACACACACACACACACACACACATACAGACATCATCTTAAAAATGGTATATTCGTATTGTAGGGACCCTAAAACGTGTTTATTCATTAAAAACTCACCACCGAATTTTTTGACCAAAGACAATACCTACCTTCCTTACCTAAAGGTGACGGAAGGTAAAAACGTTGATTTTTTTCAAAGATTAAAAATAAAGGTTCAAATTATAACAAAAATGTATTTATTTGCTACAAAAGTATAAATAACAACAAAATTATGGGCTGTATTCGAATTCGAACAGATTACTGATTACATGTTTTATTTAGGTAGGCATGGTTTAAAAAGACGCGCGCACGTGGACACGTTATATACTAAGAATTCGCAAAAATTCAAATGCATCCTTCCTGGCTTATTACAGATTTCGTTTTCGTTTATGAAATAAAATATTTACATTGTTTTTAAAACAACCAAAAAAGTGCAATAACACCAACAGATCTTTAAAAATAAAAAATCATGATTTATTTGATTTAAAAAAAATCAATGATTTTTGATTTTTTTAAATAAATCATGATTTTTTGCCAACCCTGATAATAAACTAATTGAATTATTACGATATCGATGAAATATATCTCTTTTTATTCTGTAAAAGCAATATGTTGCAATAAGTTGTGTCAATTTTAGAAAGGTCAAAATCATTTTGCTTATCATATGAATGACAGGAATTTTAGAACAATTCAAATATTAGAAAATGACATTCGTTACTGCAGTTACACTATTGTTTCTATTTCATTTTTGGCCTTTGGTTGGACGAATGTAGCATATAGCTCTCTGTGAAACATACGAAAATGAGATAGCGAATAGAAGTCGCACATATATGTCATATATGTGTACGACAAAGATGTTACACAAAAGTTTAGTAATTCTTGTAGCAGAAACTAGTGACGTACGCATCAACTCGCAGAAATAAAGTTTATGTGTGTTTATAATGTCAATGTCATCTTAAAGTAAAGTAAGTTAAAACTTATCATGTACCGTGTACCTCACTAGGTCTTTGAATATTTACTCCATAGTATACCTCATTTTCTATATTTTATATTTTAATCTACTTCTAAGAACTATAACCAATATTAAAGCAAAAGACATAATGACACAAAATTTTACAATTTGTACATTGGCGAACATTATTGAAAAATTACCTACTAGAATTATGAATCTGGAAATATTTAGTTTTAAAAAGGCACCGGCCCCGGTAGTGAAGTGGGCAACTTTACCAAATCACGACCTAAGAGTTACAATTTCGGGTAAGGAATGGATGTTTGTGTGTATGTGATTATCATATCTCTTCCATCAGTGCAACGTTAACAAGTACAAGGTTATAAAAATTTGAGGAAAAATTGACTCATAACCATTTTGTCAATTATAACAAGTTTGTTAGAACTTTAAGTACAATGAAAAATTATTATTATTAAGTTTTGAATAGGCAGGAATATAGCCGTGTCGTACGTAAGTATAAACATGGCACAAAAGTATCTTGACGATTTCAAAATAATAATAAAAACTAAATTTTTATTTTCAAAAACTAACCCATGAAGTAAGTTTCTTGGAGTTTTATTAAGTAATTTGCGAAATATTCTTCCCAATAGGGGTGTTGCAAGAATTTTTATATGCCTTTTAAATATTAAATTTGATAAAAATATTATTCTATAAATAGCCTCAAAATTGACTATATCACGAAATATCCATTACAATTAATTATTGAAATTTATATAATAAATTCAAGTGATCTGAAACAGAATGTGACGTCAAAGTTCATACTGCTTACCATGTAACAAACTATCGCCTACTTTTATTTATATAAATAACGTAGGTGTTAGAAATGTTTTCCTATTGGTTGTTTAAGACATACTGTATGTAATCTGACCTGTGACGAGAGTGTTGTTTTTCATGACTATTTCTGGCGCCAATCTTTTTATTATAAAAATAACAAAATATTTTTTATTACTATGAGAATTATTGCATAAACTAAAAATTATGAAACTGACACATTCTGTAATAAAGTCCAGGCAACATTGCTAAAAATTGTAACCAATAAAAAAAATCTGATGTGGCCAGGACATGACCTCCCGCCAATTCCATGTTTAAAATAGTAATTAGCTTTAAGTAAAGTATCACTTCCGATTGATCGTTTGTAAACAAAGTCTTCTTTGTTGTTCCAATAAATAGAAAAGTTTGTAATACGAAATTTTGGATTATATTTTATTATGTTTTTCTTAAAAAATCTGTGAGCAAATACCAATTTTGCAAAGTTTAGGATCATTAATATATTTTAAGGAAAAATCGTGACACACACATTATTGTCAAAATCAGCACCAACTTCCTTATACTCTAAAACGAAATCTTCGCCGTACATGATCCATTACGTAAATGTGTAGTTGCAAACTATTATTTGACACTTTGAAATCAAGTTCTTATTGAGAGCTGTTTGATATATAATGCTGCAAGCATGAAACAAATCGAATTATCCTGTATATCTAATATTTATGTATGATGTAATAGTAGTTTATATATCAAGGGAGTAAAGTTCGTCATTATTTGTCGAGAGCGAAGTTTGAGGGCGTAGCCCGAGGAATGCAATCGCTTGAGGCAAATAATGACACTTTACTCTCGTATTAAATACAATATTTTATATATAACCGGACAAGAAGAAGAGTGGAGCATATTTCTATAAACGAAGAAAAACTATTTATTTAAATTTAATTTTACAAAAATCATGATATTTTTTTCCAAAATAAATATAATTAAAAATATTCCTTATCTGTTAATCAATATCAATTATCAATGGACTTGAATCACTTTATTTCCCTAGGGAGTACTTTATTTCTCTAAGGAGTACTTTATTTCCCTAGGGAGTACTTTATTTCTCTAGGGAGTACTTTATTTCCCTCGATAAATAATGAAGCACATTAAGTTATGATTTTGATAAGAATAAAGTTAACATTATTTACCGGTTGTATATAATAATATATTATTTTTACAAACCTTAATTTCATTAGAATCATATTTAAACTACTAAATTCTTCTTAACACGATTTCATTATTAATTAATTGCTTCATGACAGTGACATTTGTTTAAATATGTCAAATTTGTTATTAAAGTATTATTTTGTTTGACGCAGAGGCAAAGTGATGTACAAAAATAAATTATTTTATAATTTAATATTTGAAGTTATTTTAAGTTATTTACTAAATGCTATTATCGTAAAATTGAAGATTGTGCCATTATATTAAATTTGTATTGGTAAAAGTTGCTAAAAAATTATGTTCAATGAATTTTTACAAGAAAAACTGTTAAAAGCTTGTATAAATGATACTTCCGGTTATCCGATATACACTAAAAACTAATAAGCTCTTCCCACATTAGTATAGAATGAGTATACAAAATTTCTAAATTTTCTGATTGATAGTATTTAAGTAATCGTGTCCACACGATCCACACACACACACACAGACATACACACACACACATACATACCTACAGACATCATTGTAATAATGATAAAATGCTTATTCACTAAAATCTCTATATGCGATTTTTAACACGATTCCTATACCTCCCTTACCTAGGGTAGCGGGCCTATCATTATCACGTTTTTCTTTTCCAATGTTTGCAATTATTATAGATTATATACCATAGCAATGTTGCTAAGAATTAAAAACTTTGTTGCAGAATAGGCTCGACTATCTTCCATGATTATTTAATATTTCCTCCGGTACCCTCATCTCCGACGGATATTTTCGTCACCAATATTAGCGGTAAAATTCCCCAAACAACAATTAATTTTGCATTGTATGCTAGGTAAATATGTATTCATTTGAAGAAACAAAAATAATGTTATTGTGAAGAAAGTATTTATTGAAGATATACGAAATAAATAAAGTTATTTGGTAAATAAATACATATCAAAATACCATATGTCATTATTTCATGGGAAAGTTTCCATTTATGAATATTACTTTTACTGGTAAATTTCCTTCCGGATCTTTTTTGGAAATTTTCCAAATGCCAAACTCTATTTTAATGCGTTATCAGTTTGCTATGACATTGGACGGTACCGTTTTTGTTTGAAAAAATACTCTGACATTTACCTGATATATCATATGTTTCTTTATTTTAAGTTGCAAAAATAAATAAAAAAAATATTTTATTAAAAAGATAATTTAATATTTATCTTTATTTTAGAGAGATTGAATTTTTCGAAATAATAAAAAATAAAGTATCAGGAAAACGTCAAAAGATTTGCTCACATAAAGATAGTACAAAAATGTATGGCAAAATGATAATGCATTAAAGTATCATAATTTTGAAAAAATAATATTTAGTTTATTTTTAATTTAAGACAATTGTTTAAAACTAATTTTAATTATTATCAAAAAATATAAAACAATAAAAATTCTATCTCTTCCGGTGAAACCGGAAATAGAATTCGAGACCTTTCCATACTAAAAAGTGGCATTTAAGTTCGCCCTCAACTTGGTAATTTAAACTAAAGGTCAAAAATGAATAATAAAGAAAATAACTACATGTCCCTATTTTTCCAATCAGAGGAAGTAAAATTTTGAATAATCATACATTTGACTTAGTTCTACTACTGAAAAATTACCCCAACATCAAAGAAATTGCAATAAAATCTTTTTATAAGGAAACTTGATCAGAAAAGTGCGCTGGACAACATATGGAATATGGAAAAAGGCATATTTAAGTTTTTGGCATTTTCTCAAAAACAATTGCCTGTATCAAAATTTTACAAGAATACAAACTTAAAGTACACTATTTTTTTATACAAAACAAAGATTCTTATATTTTTACCACGGATGGACTGTCAAAGAGTTACCTTAAAAATGATTAACAATGGTACAAAATTAAATTACACAAAAATAGCCAACATTATGTATTTAATACTCAATCTAATAGGTTTTCCTATTTATAACAGTTTACATCTGTCGTGACACCGGAAGAAGTAAATTAACGATGATTTTTAAATAATTTTTCACAATGCTTTCCTACAAATTCGTCCATCACTTTAACCCGGTTAAAGATACGATAACGCGGTTTCAAATTTGATTTTAATATGAGATTCCCCTTTATATCATTTAATATACGATTTTTGCCGATGATCGGTTAGCAAGTCACTAACAACTTAAACATGAAATTCTTCTGAAATAACTGTATATACTCTAAAGTCACATTCTGTTTCAGATAACGTGACTTTTTTCAAAATATTACAAAAATTTCAATATGTAGGAAATTTTAAAATATCTAATGGATATTTCGTGATATTTTCAAATTTGAGGCTATTTAACGAACAATATATTTCAAATTTAGCATACTTACAGAAGTCATATAAAAATTATTGCAAAATCCCTATTATTGACTTTTATAATGAAAAAATTAGTTTTGCTTGATTTAACTGGAAACGTCTTATTTTTTCGAATCAAGTTTCAAGACGAGTTGTACTTTAAAATTTTCGAGTCGAGTAGATTTTTTTTAAAACTTGCCTCCATATTCCCGAATCTATCCCTAGTAGTTAGTATCTCACGAACAGCTCATCATCAAAAATCGTATATAGTCCAGTCATTTGGTAGAAAAATAAGGGTTTATTCCACAAAAGGTCGGGTATTTTTGATTTTTGGATACATTGTATATTTAGGGGTGCTTATAAAAAATGCAAGTTTTCCCCCTCGGGGGCCTTCGGGAAGCACCGCCAACTTGAGAAAAAAGGCGCAAAAAAGCGGTTTTTTCTAAATATCTCTTCACTGATTTGCATTAGGCAAAAATAATTATTATCTAATTTGTTGACTATAAAATTCTCTACAACTTTTATCTAAAACATTTTTTTCTATAATTAATAGATAGCGAGCTACAGTGCTTCAAACAGAGCAAATTTTTTGAAAATTACATGAATGCTTCATTTAAATCATATTTTATTATATTTTTTTTACGTTTTTTTACAAATTACTATTTGACAATCATTAATTATTATTATTTAACTAATATATATAAATATTAATTATTGTTTATAGTTTTTTTTTTTCATTCTAAAGATTTTTATAGTCCAGCAAATTTATGATTTTACCTTAAAGTAATTACAACAAAAGCTTTTTAAAGGAATCCAGTTCCAGAAAAGTGCGCTGAATAACATATCAATATTTTCCCGAAATCGGAGCATGAGAACCTCCCGCCAATTTGGACAAATGGCGGCATATTCAGGTTTATGGCCATTTGCTTAAAACAATTATAAAAATATATAATTACTCAAAAAAAACAAACAATATTACGTACTTGATACTTAGTCTAATAGGTTTCACTATTTACAACAGTTTACATTCGACGTGGCATCGAAAAAAGTAAGTTATCGATAACTGTTTTATAAAAATTGTTAACGTTTTCCTGAATTTTTTTAGTTTTTCATCCACCACTCTGATCTTGTTATAGATACGATGATGCGGTTTTAAAATTTTATTTCAGCATAAAATTCTCTTTCGTATCGTGTATTACACTATTTTTGCCGATGAACGATTGACGAGTTACTATCAACTAAAACTCATATGAAATCCCTCTAAAATTTTAAACATCTGAAAATCGGCTTTAAGGTAAAATCATAAATTTGCTGGACTATGAAAAAATATTTAGAATTAAAAAAAAAAACTATAAACAATAATTAATATTTATATATATTAGTTAAATAATAATAATTAATGATTGTCAAAAAGTAATTTGTAAAAAAACGTAAAAAAAAATATAATAAAATATGATTTAAATGAAGCATTCATGTAATTTTCAAGAAATTTGCTCTGTTTGAAGCACTGTAGCTCGCTATTTATTAATTATAGAAAAAAATGGTTTAGATAAAAGTTGTAGAGAATTTTATAGTCAACAAATTAGATAATAACTATTTTTGCCTAATGCAAATAAGTGAAGAGATATTTAGAAAAAACCGCTTTTTTGCGCCTTTTTTCTCAAGTTGGCGGTGCTTCCCGAAGGCCCCCGAGGGGGAAAACTTGCATTTTTTGTTGAGACCTCTAAATATATAACATATCCAAAAATAAAAAATACCAGACCTTTTGCAGGGTAAATCTACCTAATGACTGGACTAATAGTACTTTAAATGAAAGAGAATTTCATGCTAAATTCAAATTTTCAAACCGCGTTAACTGGATCAGAATGAAAAAATCTGTTGTGGCCAGCACAAGACCTATATAAGTATTGTATTGCACTTCGTTATCGAACCGTCGTTTTATAACAAAAAATTACAGAACTTTACCCAAATATTGTCTTTATTGTACTTAATATGACTTCTACACACATACAATTCTAATTATATCTATTTTTCATTGTATGATGAAGTTCCTAAATATCAGACATTCTTCCAATTCATTATCCAGATTGGCGGTATTTCTGATGGATGTATGCATTTTACCTATAATTTTAAATATTTAATTAATAAAACAATAAGAAAGATTAAATGTACTTCCCAATAGGAATACGTTATTTATATAAATAAAAGTAGTGATAGTTTGTCACATGTTAGCTGTATGAACTTTAACGTCACATTCTGATTCAGAACATAACTTTTTCAAAATATTACATAAATTTCAATGTTTAGTTGTAAAATTTCTAATGGATATTTCGTGATATTCTCAAATTTTAAGCTATTTAAAGAACAATATTTTTTTAAATTTAATACTTAAAGCATTCTTGCAACAGCCCTGTTTATTTATATATCAAGGAAAGATATGTAGCCCGAGAAGTAAAATAATAACATTCTCTCCTGAGGTGTCACTAGTAGTATCACCAAAATCCAAATTTTTAAGAATTAAAAACTTGTGGCAAATTAGACTGTTATCTACGTCAATTTTCTCAAATTTTATTTCTAGAATTATGAGTTCTATCGTTTTTTTTTCTTTTATAAAATGAAATACCGCAACACTGTGTATGTAACTTTTGCAGCTATTCTAAACTTATTACCAACGAAATTTAGAAAATTGTACAGCCTATAACTCGTGTTTGACACCTGAACTGGCAAAAATATAAACCACCTATAGTTCATTTTTGATATATTCTCCCAAAAGACAAGATGTTTTACTTTTGTCATGAGATATGAATTTTTACTCTCGGTGGTGAAAAAATAGGCTACTTTCACGCCAAGCAAATGAACAAGGTAAGGTACACATTTCGAAAGGTACTTTCACACTAGGCAACAGAGTATTAAACAAAATCGTTGTGCATGGGAAAATAGGATTCTTGTACGATGGGCACTTGAACAATAATATAATATTATAGTACGAGTAAAGAAACTATGAATTTTGCTCACGCGTGCGCCAGTTTGGCATACTCTGCTAGCGCCTCTTTGCAAAGACACATATGAAAGCAAAGTTCTTTCAACAGTGCTGAATAGGGTTTTGTTTAATCCTGTTTTTTAAATGTTAAAAAGCATGGCATATATAATACTTTCAAATTAATTTGTGTATGTATGGTTATGAAAAAAGTGTAAATCAACTATGGTTCGTGTAAATATAAATATTCACAAATGTCAAAAAATATTTTTGTCAGTAAAAATCTTTTGTGTGTATGGCTTTGTGTGTGTGTGTATGAGTGGATGTTGGAGGGACGATTCCTCAAAAACTATAATACTTAGGACCAATTTAACTAAGTATTCCTTAATCTGACATTAATGGCAAGAGTTGAAAAGATTTTGGTAACAATTGGATAACCGAAAGTAGTAGTTTTTTAAAAAAATCTTTTAAATATTATTTTTTGGTAATTTTTCTTATTACAAATATTAAAGTATATAAAATTCTCTATTCAATTCATTGAACATTTTTATTATATCTTCTATAGATTTAGAGATAGACTGAATTCTAAATATATTGGATCAAGCAGCCTATGGAAACCAGTTAAAAAATTAAAATGTTTGTAATTGACATAAATGTCAGTGTCAAAAATCCAGACAATACTGAAGACTTTTTCTAGGAAGTACATTTAATATTTCTTATTTTGTCATTAATTAAATATTTAAAATTATAGATAGATATAGAATTCGTACATAGACAAGTCGAAATGTAACAGTAATATAATATGCTGTTGTTATAACGAGGAAAAGACTCCGTCAACATCTAAAATTGGTATAAAAAGAAAGGGGATTCATTTATAATCCAAAGTATGTACAGTATCAGTGTCAACTAAACACGCGCTTACTACACATACAATTCACCATATACCCTTCAGAAATACCACCAATCTCATCCATGACTTAGATAAATTTCGAACATTTAGAAGAGTAGGAGGAAACTTGTTCGTAGAATGAATTGAAAAATAAAGAATAGGTATAATTAGAATTTTTTGTATGTATCAGAAATGTGAAATACAATACTTGTATAGCCTAATATGAAAATGACGAGAGGTATTGTTCTGGCCACAACAGATTTTTAATATTCAAATTTTCGTTTATAGTTATTTAGTACTATTTTAGTGTCAATATACTCTTTCTAAGGGGCAAGTAAACGAGACCCATATGGTATTTTCAATTTTAAAAGTAATATAAAACATATTTATATAATTATAACTTATTTTAGATGACAAATTGTTATTGCACATTTCTAATTTTAGCATCTCGTTTATTTTCAATTATTTATACCTAGAGCAATTTAAATTTTAATATCCTTTTAATTTCACTCCCTGCTCCGACGTTTCCATTTCGAGACAAGCTATCTAGATTTGTACTAGGCTTGTCTAATTTATTATCTGTGACATTTCGTGCTAACAGCCGGTTAGTGATGAACAAAAATAGAAAAAAAAATATTTGCTTAAGTAATAATTTTTTCATCCTTCGAGACAAAAGATTTCTATTTTTACCTTTTATCATAAATCATAATAAAGAAACTAAATTCTCATTATGAATGTAAAAGAATATGACTTTTGTATGGCAAGGACAGAACACAGACAGTTGATAATCGTAATTACAAGTTATTAAAATATGTTACAAAATAGTTTAAATTTTTTCTCACATGAATAATTATTTACGTTGTATTTTTATATATGTATAATACAATATACAAAGTAGAAATTATGTAGCTTATTTGAAGAACATTTCTTAAACTAAATTTAAACTTAGCATTTGAAAAATATATTTACTGAAAAGATTACACAGAAAATATAAAACAACATTTAAGCCGACAGCTAAGATTTTATAACATACGATAACAAACAATTCATTATATGAAATTAAATTTTATATTCACTGTATACTATTATAGAAAAGAGGATATTCTTCTTAAGTTTCTTTTACTCAAATAAGTTATTAGAAAATAATGAAGTATAAAAAGAATAATATCAGGGGAGAATAAGTTATTATACAAGTTGCTTATTTGAAATGGGCCATCATTGGTATTTCGATTTACTATGGTATTTCGATTTACTATAAAAGTAACAAAAAAGTAAAATTAGAAAATTTATATTTAACTTCCTTTGTAGCTCTTATTGTTTTCGAAAATGACCAGCCTGTATAACTCACAGGATCACTAGGATGGCGGGAATGAATCAATATACTCATATATTTATTTATTTATTTATTTATTTATTTATTTATTTATTTATTTATTTAATATACACTACCCAACAGGCTAGCCCAATTCTAGGGTAGGAACAATTACAAAACAAAAAACGTTTCAATATTCAATAAACAAAGTACTAACAAAAGTGATTACATACATAGTTTACATAATGTTTTTAATACTTTTACAAAAATTTGAGAAAGTATCAGAAAATAAGTCAATTCGTGTATTAGCTTTGTCATATATTGAATTACCTAAAGTACACATGTTAACAATAGGTGACTGCAAGAGCACATTTTTACGAGCATATGGGATGTAAAAAATAGTAACTGTTCTAGTTTGAATTGCTGGTACTAAAAAGTCAAGTAATTGTAAACAGTTTGGATCGTCAACGATATTATTTACTAACTTAAAAAGATGTATTAACGAATATATATTACGTCTGCTAGTTAAAGACTGAAAATTAAATATTTGCAACAATATTTCATAAGTTATATTGCGATTAGGGTATGTGCCCATAATTTTAAAGTATATATATTTCAGAAATTTATACTGTACAGATTCAACTAACTTAATATGCACCTTATAAATGGGGTTCCAGATTAGTGAACAATAGTCAAGCTTTGATCTTACTAAAGCAAAATACAAAGTAAATATAGCCTGAATATTATGAAATTGACGTGTATTTCGAATTATAAATCCGAGCATTTTACAAGCAGACGATGCTATTTCTTGAATGTGATTAGAAAATGAAAGCTTTTTATCAAAAACTATACCAAGATCCCGCACAGTTTCGCATTTAGTCAGTAAATTATTAGAAATGTTGTAATCAAAATAAATAGGATTTAATTTTCTACTAAACGACATAACTTTACATTTATCAATGTTTAAGTCAAGTTTATTTTTGCAACACCATTGAATTAAATTATTTATATCAGCTTGCAGCAGGACGCAATCTTCAGCATTTGATAAACAACGAAAAATCTTCAAATCGTCTGCAAAAAGTAGGATATTGCTAGTAAATATGGTTGAAATATCATTTATGAATAAAAGGAAGAGGAGGGGACCTAGGTTAGACCCCTGTGGCACACCAGATGTGATGTTGTAGGAGGTAGAATTGTGACCAAGAAAATGAACAAAAAAGGAACGATTTCGAAGATATGAAGAGAGCAAAGATATTAAAGAAGGCGATAGAGAGAACGATTGCAATTTATGTAAAATAATATCGTGATTAATCCTATCGAACGCCTTAGCGAAGTCTGTAAAAATAGTGTCTACTTGCATGTTGTTATCAAGTGCTGAAGATATATAATGGGTAAAGAAACATAAATTTGTTGCAGTAGATCTTTTAGACATAAAACCGTGTTGAGAAAACGATATTTTATCCTTAACTTGTTTGTATATAGTACTGTGTAACAAGCTTTCTAATACTTTACTGAAATTTGATGTAATTGCTATAGGTCGATAATTTTTTATGTTCGCGGAATCACCAGATTTATAAATCGGAGTAACCCTCGCACACTTCCATACATCAGGATATATTTGTGTTTTTAAAGATAAATTAAAAATATGACGCATAGCTTTTGAGAAAGGAAAAGAACAGTCTTTGATAATATTGTTCGGTACGTGATCTGGACCACAAGACATGTTATTTTTTAATTTTTTAATTGCTGATTGTATGTCATCTTCAGTTAAGGGATTTTGAATAATAGGAACATTTGACTGCAAAGATATTTCCGGGAGAGGTACATTGTTATTAGTGGAATACACACTATGAAAATGGGTTGCAAATATTTCTGCGATACTGCTAGGTTTGGATATAATATTATCATTGTATTGCATATTCGATGGATAAGAAGTATTTTTCTTTTTTGAATTTACATATTTCCAAAAATTACTAGGGTCATCAATAATTGAATTCTCGCACTTCTCTAAATAACATGTGTATGATATTTCAATATCTTTTTTGATTTTAGCACGAATTTGACTGTATTGTTCGTAATACATTGAAATATGTGGAAATTTTTTGAACATATTAAAATAATGAGCTTTTCTTTTCAAATTATTTTTAATTTGTGGTGTGAACCAAGGAGGTGATGAGACAATGTGTCTAGATTTAATAGGAATGCATTCATTAAACATTGAATATAATACAGAATAGAAAAACTCACAGGCATTATTAACATCATCAAATCTTTCTAGAACATTCCAATCATACTTATCAATTAATTCGTACAATTTAGGAAAATTAGTTTTTTTAAAATTATATGTATTTGATGAGAACTTACGCAGACAATCTTTATTTAGCACAGATTTAAAATTCATCTGAACTGTAAGAGGAGGGTGATGAACATATTCTTTATTAAATATCGATTCAGAGGATGTCACAATACATTCATTGTTAGAAATTACAAGATCCAATATTCTGCTATTTCTATTAAGAATATTATTAAATTGTTTGGCATTTGTGAACGACAAAAAATTATTTAATACATTAGTATTACTAGTAGAACCATCTGAAGTAAGTGTGGGAATATTAAAATCACCTAAAATTATAAAATTATTGTCAAATAAGAATGGTAAGTTCTCAAAGAAATCATATATATCATTATAATTACTATTACACATGGATGGAGGAATGTAAATGGTAAATATATACAGATATGTATTATTAATTAATATTTTACAGCAAACAATATCAACATTGTGAGGAATGATGTAATTAAAGTTCTTTAAGTCTAGTTGAGTGGCTGAATACTTATTATTCACAAGTAGTAATACGCCACCGCCGCGCGATAACTCACATTGTTCAAAATTGCGATCCGAGCGAAAAACATAAAAAGAACCATCACTTATCTCTGAATCGAACACACTACTATTTAACCAGGTTTCACTAAAACTGATGATATCATAATCACAAGAAGGAAGATTTGAGTAAAGATGATGAAGTTTCATGTTAAGGCCCTGGACATTTTGGTAAAATATGTTGATAGTTGATAAGTTGTTGGGTAGTTGACAAATTAGTTTTTTTTACGTATCTCCGGAAAACCGTTTGTATAAGAAATAAATAAATTAATAATGAATGATAAAGAATGTTTCACGAAAGAAAGTAAAATTTTTTAAACAATTTTAAGCAAAAATGTATAAAAATGATTGTCCGATCTTGTCTTTTATAGGAGAATCAAACTCTTGAAAACAACAGTAATGACGAGGGTTAAAATAATGGAAACTTTTTATTGTTATAGTTTCATGTTTTTTTTTATTTATTTATTTGAAAGTCCTGTCTATTCCAAAGAAAAAAGATACTCATTGATTAATATCCGATACACCCGAAATTTTCATTTTTCCAAAATGTAATAAAAAACAACAAGTTAAAGTGTACCTACCACAAACCACAACCACTACAACAATGTGATTTATTTCAAATATAATTTATTGTTAACAATAATTTAATTTATGTTGTTAGGAGGACGTAACGGCCATACTTCTTTATAGATAATAATTATTTATTATACATGCGGATTAAATGAATCTTTAATGAGTAGAAAGTTTAAGCACGCGAGCGAAGAGCGCGAGCGTCTTAATCCCGCGACCCCCCGAGTTAAACATTCGCGAGTGTAATATAACTGTTTATTCAATTTTGCCCTAAAAACTTCTCCGATTTGAGTGTAACATTTTCATAAATGAAATCAGAACCTTGAAATGTCGCTAATCGCTTACGGTTATCTAGTCGCTGAATGTGTTATTTAACCGCGTTGCCATAGTAATCTGTGGTTGCCATGGGTTGAATTGTTTATAATAGACTTTGCAATAAATTATTATGAAACTGTTTTTTTAGAGGACAACATCTCAATATGACACCATATTTTATTTCAACAATCCAAGACATATGTTCTTCCAAATTGTAACATTCTTATTCTTCTTGTGCCGAAATGGTAGGTATAAGTTAAATATTTGAATTTATTCCAACAATTTTGATTGATATTTGACATTTTAAAACCGCTAGTGAAATAATATTCTTTTTCGCGCTACTTGTATTGTAAGTATGTATTGCAACCATAGTTACTACGTATGTAAGTTACCTTTTATATTTGTGTATAATTTTTTCTTGACGACGGAACTTAATAAATTTACTTACATTCCTAGGAAAATAATCACAGACTACTTAGAATTTTAATATTTTATTTAAGGAAACAAAATTTTCACATTAGGTATTTATATTAAAAACTACAGTGCTATTTGTAAAGGTACAATTTTTAATCACGAAATTTTCATTTTCCAATAAATTAGTTTGTTCTTCTGTTAATGATAAAGTATTATTTTGTGGATTTTGTTGTGATGATGTAGATGAATTAATTTGAGGTGTTTCTTTTGATGTAGAAGCAGTATCAGTGGTTTTATTGTACAATATTTTATTTGAAGTATCAATTTTATTTTTGACGGATTCTGCCACGTAACCTTCGGCAACGGTACTGGATTTCTATCCGCCGAGTCTCTTAATACTTAAAATGTCTGCTCCAGTATTGGCCAGTAAAGTGGCTGAAGAGCGTCTAAAGCAATGCCCAGTATACAGTGTGTCCCATTTAGAGGTGCCACCATTGGGATCTCGAGAACTATAACAGATACGATGTCGGTTAAATGAAACTTTTTGTGCGCCTTAGGGAGGCCATCTCAGATGTGCTTTTATTTTTCCAAAAATTCTTATAGGGCACTAGATAATGACGAAAAACTGAATATTGCTGATTTTTTATTTTTCAAATAACTTCTAAACTATCAATAATTGAGAAAAAAGTTTCAAATATAAAAGATAGATATTTTTATTAACTAACCAGTTGCGTACGAAATAATTTTTTATATCCGTAAATTTTTGAGATATAACACAAACTTATATTTTTTTAAATGGAATCCATATCTGATTTTAGTCTCAAAAAAATCAATATTTTTTTCTCTTTTCAATGATGTAAGGGTTATTATGTTTTATATTTGTTTTGCCTTAAAAATTATTATTTTTTCCTTATTTTGTATTAAATTCACAATTATTTTGAAAATATTGGTAGATTTCTATTTGGAAATACTCCTTGTATTTAAATAATTTATTTCGTTAAAAAAATTTGCTGAAAACTCGTATCAAATTAATTTTTATAATATTTTGTATCAGGTCACCCTTGGCACATTATAGTGTAATTTGTAACTATGAGTCTAGAATGAAAATATTAAGTAATAAAGGCATAAAATAAATTATATCGATGAAATACAATATAATTAATAAAAATAATAATGTTTTTTTTTGGGAAATAATAAGAAAATTCAGGAAAATAAAGAAAAAAAATAAATTTTAGGAGCAAAACAAATATAAAACATAATAACCCTTACATCATTGAAAAGAGAAAAAAATATTTATTTTTTTGAGACTAAAATCAGATATGGGTTCTATTTAAAAAAATATAAGTTTGTGTTATATCTCAAAAACTTACGGATATAAAAATTTATTTCGTACGCCACTGGTTACTTAATAAAAATATCTATCTTTTATATTTGAATCGTTTTTCTCAATTACTAACAGTTTAGAAGTTATTTGAAATAGAAAAAATCAACAATATTCAGTTTTTCGTCATTATCTTGTGCTCTATGAGAATTTTTGGAAAAACAAAAGCATATCTGAGATGGCCTCCCAAAGGCGCACAAAAAGTTCCATTTAACCGACATCGTGTCTCTTATAGTTCTCGAGATCCCAATGGTGGCACCTCTAAATGGGACACACTGTATAGATGTGGATCTGGGCAATTTAAGAATTTTGCTATTACTGAAGGCATTTTTGAAAATGTGTGTTTTTCGATTGGTTGATTCGTGCATTTTCCAGCTTGATATCGTAAAAAAAGCGAGGATTTGTATTAATTTTTTTCCGAATTTCGAAATATTTTTTGTTTGTTCCTAAGTAGTCAATAATTTCTTCTTTATTTTTAACAATGGAAAAACTACGTTGGATATCATTCTTACTTTGAGGAATATTAACAATGACATAATCTCCGTGGTCAACCATATCTGTTATTGTCATCTTGCATAATTCATCGGTTCTTTATGCCCCGGCAATGCCCATCCATAATCATTACAGTCTATAGCAAATACAAATATTAAGAAATATAATTGCAGAAAATTAATTATTACATATATCCTACTTTGATTAATAAATATGTATCATCATCAGCTTCTTGAAAAATTGTTACTATCTGTTCCCTGGTTAAAATTTGGGATTTCTTTGGATGATATCCTTTGTTTTTACTTTTGAGAAAACCAATTAAATTGGAAAATTTTGAGATATCCATATTATCTTTATTTTTAATAATGGCTTTTAACATGGAATTCACAGCATAAGCTGGATGGTGATTTTAAAGAATTGGATATATATATAAGCCAACATTACATTTTCGGAAATCGTCTTGACTTTCTTCGCTGCACACCATTTTTTAAATATTTCATATGTAAATTCGTACCTTTTTCCTGATTTTTCAGGTAAAGAACTTAATAAAGCAACTTTTGCAGCCTCATCAATATCCATTTTTGTTGTAATCAAATCTCGCAAATCTCGATATAAACCAATTTTTAAATAAATGTCAACAGCGTCAACAATTTTTTTTTACTTTTTAATATAGTAACATAGCAACAAACAAAGGTAACTTGAATTGAAAATTGTAGTAAAAAAAGAATAATGTTGATGACAGATGTCAACCAGGCTATATTTTTGAATATTTAAGCATAATCTTTTAGTAGTGCGAAAAATATAATAAGTAACACGGAACGTACATACATCTTAACATCCTCGCAAGTTACTAGGACCTGGGCGTACCCCTCGGTCTAGTACAACTTCCTCGGATATAAAGATGTACTTACATTCCTTGTTACTTAAATAACTATTGTTGGCGAGCATAGCGCTTGCTGCAATTCAAATATTAACAAGCTGTCACCTGTCATCTGAATATATAAAAATATTCGTTTGTTATTATAAAAAAATTATATTTTTGAATTAAATGTCATTTCAATTAATTTGTATCTTTAAGCCGGGTTTACATTGGTATAGTAATTGGGTTCGTTGCTTGTACCAGTAACTTGCAAGATAGTTACTAACCTAGTGTAAACCCTATAAGACAGTACTTGTACCAGTACTTGCACAAGTAATCAGGACAGATAAGTGGATAGCCTCCCAGGCTATCTACTTACCACTTGCAAAGCACAGTCCTTTCCCCACCAGCGTATTTGTCACTAACCTACAGGCTTGTATGTGTACTATACCCAGAGCTGGGCAGTAACTAGTTACTTTAGGAACTTAGTTACTAACTAGTTACTTTTACGTAACTTGTCACGTAACTTAGTTACTTTTTAAAATATGGTAACTGTAACTTAACTTGCTGCGGAAAAGTAGTTGGTAACTTTACGGTTTTTAGTTACTAGTTACTTGAGTAACTTAAGTTACTTAAAGTAACTCAGAAATTAGAATGTAACTTAAAGTAAGTCAAAATAACTTAAAAAGTGGAATGTAACTTAGTCATAAAAAGTAACGGGGGGGGATTAAAATTTCTAAGAAATATTTTGTTGAGACTGATGCCTTTTTTAGAAACACTAACTAAAACTGTTTTGTTTTAAATAAATGTCAGTCCAAAGTGGGAGTGTTGAGCGCAGCATCGCGCATACCCTCTGTAATGTGTAACTTTTATTTTAATACATAATTAAATTCAATATTATTGTTGATTGATTTCAAGCCATAATAGATAATAAAATAAGTAATTATATTCATTAATAATAGGGTTTTTGTACGGTAAACAGAAAAACTAAAAATAACACATTATTTTAACTTTTAATTCTAGAATTAAAAAGTCACTAAATGTTAAATTTGACTTTTAAAATATATTATTTTCAAATGTTTTCCTCGTTTACATATGATACGTTTTAATAAATTATAATTAAACTGCCACTAAATCATCAAAATTATTATAATTTTCAGGTTATACAAAAAATAGTGTATTTTGTTCGTTGTTCCAAGGGTTGTAAGACTTGAATTCGTCTCATTTTTGCAAAATCTCTTCTTACAAGACAAAATGTCTTTTTTAATTTTTATATTATATTATAATGTAGGTCCGCAGGGCCTTTTTATAAGATTTTTGGGCCCTAGGCCAAATTTAGCGTAATATTTTATTACTCCTCTCTAGGGACGGTTGGCGATTTTGCCAGGTCTCGGGAATATGTTATTAGCGTAGCGGGGCCCCAAATATTTATAAAAAGATACTTTTTCATCAAATTTTGTTAGATATTTGAATGTGCGGGGCCCATGTGAGCGCGGGGCCTCAGATTGTAAATCGACGTCTGATCCGAGGTTTCCAATAAATTAATCATTATCCACTAATAAGTCTAGGAAATAATGTCTGCATGTTTTATACATTATAATGGTCATGTCATGTTAGAAAGAAAGTACATTCTTTATATCGTGGGCCTAGGCAGTAATGAGGCCCTGTAGGTCCGTTAACATTAATAATCTGATTGGGTGTTGCCAAGCAATAACGTTAAAATTTAGGTTAACGTAGTTAGCGCAAAAACTCCCTGATATGTATACTACACAATAACTAAGTCAACAGTCTAAGTCTACACTTCACGCCATTAAAAGTAGTTAGAAAGTAACTCAAGGTAACTAAGTTACTTTTAATGAGTAACTAGTAATGTTACGACAGACGGCGTTGAAAAATAAAGACAATTTAGTTTTAATAAAAAATAGTAGGCAATTGAAAAAATAAATAAAAATCTGTTTAAGCGTCAAAAATAAATTTGTTAAAATATTAATTAAAAATATGTAAAAGACTGAAAATCTTTAAAGCAATTACAATTACAATTACAATTTCATTACAATTTCAATTCATACAACTATAATTACAAATCCAAATTCGACAATTGTAACAAGCCATAAAATAAATAAATTGCTAAAAGAACAGTCCATATTCTACAAAATATCTTAACAAATAAAACTTTAAAGATTTTCAATTGGTAAAATCTAATAAAATGGCAGAATCCAACTGTAATGAGTGCGAAAGACCTGATGCTGAAGAAGACATGGTGCAATGTGATAAATGCAAAAAATGGTTTCATTTCTCCTGCGCTGGTGTGGACAACAGCGTAACTAACCAAGAATGGGAATGTAAATATTGCATAATACCAAACGATGAAACTAGTATTGCAAATTCTAGTATTCGATCAGTTCGTTTAAATCTTGAACTTCAAGAATTAAAAGAAGAACTTGAACTACAAAAACAATATATTAAACGGAAATATAAAATATTAAATAAATTACATGAAGAAAAAGACGAAATAAGTGTTAAAAATAAACAATTAAGCCAGCGTAGCAGTATAAGTAAAGTAAATGAATGGTTAGAAAAAGGTCAGACCACAGAAGCTAGTTTTAAAAATAAAGATGCAACGGTTTCTGCGTCGATCATAAACCCAAAGTTAAGACTTGTATCTGCAGCAGCGATTAGTGAAGATAATATAACACAAACGTCCAATGTTAAACGAAAACAGATGTCAAATAATTTAATAAACGAAAATTTGAATTCGAATGATCACGGAAGAAAATTGAAGAGTGAACAATTACTCGCCCGACAAGTAATTCCGAAAGAACTACCATATTTTAATGGAGATCCAGAAGATTGGCCCATATTTATAAGCAATTTTAATCACTCTACAAAAGCATGCGGATATTCAGATGCTGAAAACTTAATAAGGTTACAAAGATGTCTTAAAGGCAATGCGTTAGAAGCAGTACGAAGTAGATTACTTCTACCGTCATCCGTACCAGGTGTGATTTCAACTCTGGAACTTTTATATGGAAGACAAGATATTCTTATTTATTCATTACTGAAGAAAATTCGTAATATTCCTGAACCAAAAATTGAAAAATTGGAATCCCTTATAAAATTTGGTTTAGCTGTACAGAATTTGTGTGATCACTTAGAAGCAGCTGGCCAAGAACAGCATTTAATAAACCCACTTCTTCTTCAAGAATTAGTAGGAAAATTACCTCCTCAGATAAAATTAGAATGGGCGATGTTCAAGAAAAATTATGAAGATGTAACACTTCTGACATTTAGAAAATATGTCACAAATTATATCTGCAGCAAGTGAAGTAACGACATTGAATGAATTAAAAAATAAATACATGTATCTCAAAGGACTTCCAGTACAAAGTTACACCGAAGCAGTACCTAGAATATTAATTGGTTTAGATAATTCAAAACTTATAAATTCATTAAAAACACGAGAAGGAAATCTGTATGAACCAATCGCATCGAAAACAAGACTTGGTTGGTGTGTATATGGAAATTGTGAACTAAGCAAGAACGCAAATAATTATTCTTTTCATATTTGTGATTGTACATCTGACGATATACTTCATGAAAAAGTTAAAGAATATTTTGCAATTCAAGACACTGGAATTACAAATCTAATATTAGAATCAGATGAAGATAAAAGAGCTCGAAAAATATTAGAAACGACAACTGTAAGAATTACAAATGGATTTGAAACCGGACTTTTATGGATATACGATTATTTCGAATTTCCTGATAGCTATCAAAATGCCATAAGAAGAATGAAATGTCTAGAAAGAAGAATCCAAGGAAATCATGAATTATACGCGAAAATAAATAAACAGATTGAAGAATACCAGATAAAGGGATATGCACATAAGATCACAGAAGATGAAATTAAATCTGCAGATCCAAGAAGA
Source organism: Ophonus ardosiacus (assembly GCA_943142095.1). NCBI lineage: Eukaryota > Metazoa > Arthropoda > Insecta > Coleoptera > Carabidae > Ophonus > Ophonus ardosiacus. Next base: position 22,020,842 of record OW964830.1, on the reverse strand, counting down.
ATATGGTATTTACCCCTCAATATTGTAATAAATCCGAAGAAACCAAATAAAGTTCGATTGATATGGGATGCTGCAGCCCAAGTGGAAGGAATTTCATTTAATTCAGTGCTACTAAAAGGTCCCGATCAACTCACTTCTTTGCCCTCTGTTTTATTCCGTTTCCGTCAACGTCAAATCGCAATTTGTGGAGATATACGCGAAATGTTCCACCAAATAAAAATCAGAAGTGAAGATAAACAGTCACAAAGATTTTTATGGCAAGAAGATTCGTCGAAAGAACCGATAATTTATGTAATGGACGTAGCTACATTTGGTGCGACGTGTTCTCCTTGCTCAGCACAATACGTTAAAAATCTAAATGCAAAAGAATATTCAGTTCAATTTCCAGATGCAGCTAGAGCAATTTTAGAGAATCACTATGTGGATGACTATCTTGACAGTTTAGATACAGTTGAAGAAGCTATAAAGCTTGCCAAAGAAGTTAAATTTGTCCATTCTTTGGGAGGATTTGAGATACGTAATTGGCTATCAAATTCACCACAAGTACTTAAAGAAATGGAAGAAATAAATTCCGAAGATTTAAGAAAAATTTGCGACAATCAAAATAATATCGAAAGAGTACTAGGAATGATTTGGATACCAAAAGAAGGTATGTTTATATTTTCAACGAAGATTAAAGAAGAATTACAACCATTTGTCACACCAACAAAACGGCAAGTACTCAAATGTGTAATGAGTATGTTTGATCCACTAGGTGTAGTATCATTCTTCACCATTCATGGGAAAATATTAATTCAAGAAATATGGCGCTCATCAGTAGAATGGGATGAAGAAATACCACAGAATCTTATTGAAAAATGGATACGGTGGGTGAAATCATTGTCAGAAATCGATAACATAAAAATTCCACGATGCTATTTTAATAAATATTCAACAGATAGTTTGAAATCAATTCAACTCCATATTTTTGTTGATGCGAGTGAATCTGCATATGCCTGCGTAGCCTATTTTAGAATTAGTGAAAATGGTAATCCTCGCTGTGCATTAGTATCAGCAAAATCTAAAGTAGCACCACTTAAACCAATATCCATCCCAAGATTAGAGTTACAAGCTGCGGTAATTGGAACACGCTTAATGAAGACTATTTGTTCCAGTCACAATTTCACTATTTCTAAGAGATTTCTTCACACGGATTCAAGTACAGTACTACAATGGATACGATCTGATCCGAGAAAATATCAACAATTTGTAGCACTGAGAATTGGAGAAATTTTAACAGAAACAAATATAAATGAATGGAAATGGGTTCCCACGAAGCTTAACATCGCTGATGAAGCTACAAAATGGGGAAAAGGACCATGCTTCAACTCAAATAGCCGCTGGTTCACTGGACCTGAGTTTCTATATCAACACGAAGAATATTGGCCAAACCAAAATATGTCTTTTAAGATTACTGAAGAAGAAATTCGAAACTGTAACGTTCATCAAGAAATCAACACGGAAGAACTAATTAAATATAATAATTTTTCAAAATGGGAACGTCTAGTTAGAACTATTAGTTATGCGATGCGATTTATTGAAAATTGCAGAAGAACGAGAGTAAAATCTACTGGAAATTTGAAACAAGAAGAATTAATTAAGGCCGAAAATACTTTGTTTCAAATGACACAAAATGAAGCTTATAAAAAAGAAATATCAATATTGACAAACAGAAATCTGATAGACAAGAAAAGCACAATTTACAAATTATCACCATTCCTAGATGAATTTGGAATAATTAGGGCTGACAGTAGAATTCAATCGGCTCCTAATGTAACGTATGATACTAAATACCCAATTATTTTACCAAAACACCATAAAATTACTTACCTTATTTTACATTGGTATCATCGGAAATTTTATCATGCAAATCAAGAAACTGTGGTCAATGAAATAAGACAAAAATTCTATATCCCAAGTTTGAGAGTAATAGTCAAGAATATGTTGAAACTGTGTCAATGGTGTAAAGTATATAAATCAGTTCCTGTCGCACCAAGAATGGCTCCACTTCCTAAAGCAAGACTGATGTCATTTGTATGTCCATTTACGTATGTAGGTCTTGATTATTTTGGACCCATAATGATCAATGTGAAAAGAAGTAAAGAGAAAAGATGGGTAGCTCTCTTTACATGTCTTACTATACGAGCCGTTCATATGGAAATAGTACATAGTTTGTCGACAGATGCTTGTATTATGGCAATACGACGTTTCGTTGCAAGAAGAGGCTCTCCATCAGAAATATACTCCGACAATGGGACGAATTTCCAAGGTGCTAGCAAACAATTAACAGCTGAAATGCAAGAAATAAATAACCATCTGGCTGAAACATTTACGAATAATCATACTAATTGGATATTGAATCCTCCAGCAACTCCTCACATGGGAGGAGCCTGGGAAAGAATGATTAGATCTGTAAAAGAAGCTATGAAAGTAATGATAACAACAAAAAGCCCAAATGAAGAAACTTTTAAAACTATGATTGCAGAAATAGAAAATTTAATAAACACAAGACCTTTAACTTACGTACCACTAGAACACGAAAATCAAGAAACACTTACACCGAATCATTTTCTTTTAGGATGTTCTAATGGTATACATCAGCCTACTGAACCGAATGCTTTAAAAAACAATAATTTAAGAAACAGTTGGAATTTAATTCAAGAAGCAACCAATCAGTTTTGGCGTCGATGGATAAAAGAATATTTGCCAGTAATTACACGAAGGACAAAATGGTACGCTGATACAAAACCCATTAACACTGGCGATATAGTTTTTATCGTTGATGGTAAAATTAGGAACAACTGGATGAGAGGACGAGTCGTCAAAGTAATAAAGGGACAAGATGGAAGAATTCGACAAACTATAATTCAAGTAGGAAATAAATTCCTTCGTAAATCAGTTGTAAATCTCGCCGTACTGGATCTTCAAGAAAATGGTAAAACTGAATTAGGAAACTAGTTTTACGAGGGGGAGAATGTTACGACAGACGGCGTTGAAAAATAAAGACAATTTAGTTTTAATAAAAAATAGTAGGCAATTGAAAAAATAAATAAAAATCTGTTTAAGCGTCAAAAATAAATTTGTTAAAATATTAATTAAAAATATGTAAAAGACTGAAAATCTTTAAAGCAATTACAATTACATTACAATTTCAATTCATACAACTATAATTACAAATCCAAATCCGACAATTGTAACAAGCCATAAAATAAATAAATTGCTAAAAGAACAGTCTATATTCTACAAAATATCTTAACAAATAAGTAAATAACTTAGTTCTTTCACCAAAGTAACTGGAACTTAAGTAACTTAGTTACTTTTTTTTGTAGGTAACTGTAACTAGTTACATTTTAAAAGTAACTTGCCCAGCTCTGACTATACCAATGTAAACATTGCTCGCTAGTATATTTGTAAGCTAGTGCCAGTAATTTTCTGTTTTGTGCAGAGTTGAAGAGTGTATAGTTGCCGGTGTTTTTGATAAAGATTTAAAAAAAAAAAAAAATGAAAGATGGTCTGAAGGGGAAACATTTAAGTTTGTGGAACTTTATCAGAATTTCCTGATCCATACTCATTTTGAATGACATTTTTCTTTCTCAATCTCTCTAATAAGTTCTTCAATCACAATTTGTGTAATTCGCACATATATTTCTTTTAACTTTTTGTTTGTAGTATGACGAGAAATTGTATATATCCTGTCGATGTAATAGCCTTACTAGTACAAGTGAACAATAATACTTTTTAAGTGTAGACATCCACTGTCTTGTGTCCGAGACAGTAGGCTAGCCAGGTTAGCTACTAGTACAAGTAACTAAGCTTAGTTACTATACCAATGTAAACCCGGCCTTATGGAATAAAAGCACACAAAGTATTTCATCAGGTTATGGGGCCCAGTTATAGCGTAAACTGAGCAATTAAAATTACGAATTTTATTATTTGATTGTGTGCGGTATAGAATGGCTCAAGAAACTGTAATATTAAATATTCCGCTGTTAAATGGTGGCAATTACATGTTTTGGAAGACAAAATTGCGAGCCGTGTTTGTACGTGATGATTTGTGGGATATCGTCTGTGAATCACAGCCTGGAAATGCTGACTTGGACTGGAAAAAGAAAAATAACAAAGCCATGGCATATATCACGTTAAGTGTTGAGGACAATCAACTTATACATTTTTCTCATATTGATGACGCGTTTGACGCATGGAGTCTTATCAAAGAAATACTAGAAATCCACGTTTGGCAGCAGATTATATTTAAGACGGAAATTGTATGGAATACGATACCGTGGCGGACCGATGAACAGTTTCATCGACGCAAAATTTTCGCAGTTTTGCTTGTAAGTCTTCCAGAAACATATTCAGGGCTTGTCACAGCGCTCGAGGGCCGTGATGAGGCAGAGTTGACAGTAGAGTATGTAACTGGTAAATTCTCGACGAATATCAAAGGCGCGAAGTTGATGAATCGGGAAATGTCGATTCAGAAATGGCACTACAATCGACAGTCGCAGGTCCAAATAAAGTAAATCGTGGTCGTCAAAATGGACCGAATAAAAATACAAAAAAGCGGAAAAGTATATAAAGGTAACAAGGAGACTCGGGTGTGTTATTTCTGCCATAATCCCATTTAAAGACAGATTGTTATCGATTTAAGAAAAATTAACAGCAAAAATCAATTGACGTAGAATCGGCCAAATCATCGGTTGAGGTAAAGTTGAGAAACACACAGAGTTATGCCACATTTGAGGTACGAGATCAAGCTCGTACGGTAAGTACCGGAGGATGGTGCATAGATTCCAGAGCAACGTACCACATGACAAACGACCGAAATTTTTTCTCAACTATTTGTGATACAAATGCAACAATTTATCTAGCTGATGGTTCATCAGTGGCAGCAGCTGGAGTCGGTGAAGGAATATTTTATTGTAGATTTTCTTGTGGGCGTATCCAAGAAATACATATGAAAAATGTCCTATACATTCCACAACTATATGATGGCCTACTTTCGGTGAAACGCATAACAGAGCAAGGTCATCGAGTAACGTTCGAGAACAACACATGTACCATATACAGGAATCAGCAAGTTATTGAAGAAGAAAGCAGCTATGGAAATTTATTTAGACTTCAAACTGTGATACCAAATTCGGCAGCTCATGTAGCTCAAGAAACAGCATGTATACGAGTACATAAGTGGCATCGTCGAATGGGTCACAGAGATCCGTCTGCAATCAAGAAGAATTGACAACAGGCATTCAAATGTCGACATGCTCTGAAGATATAGTATGCGAAAATTGTATCAAGGGTAAATTAACTCAAATGAATTTTTCAGCGAGTAAGCAGAGAGAGAAGGAGCCATTACGTCTCATCTATTCAGACCTGTGCGGGGCATGCAGACAGTGACGTCAAGTGGAAATAGGTATTTTCTGACACTCATCGACGACTACTCCCGTTTTACTATGGTAAGGCTGGTCATGTCTAAGAATGAGGTGTCGGGTGTAATACAGGAATATATAGCAGCAATGCATACAAGATTTGGATAATGATAAGGAGTACGTTTCTGGACAACTGAAGAATTTTCTTCGAAAAGAGGGCATCCAACATCAATTTACCGTTTCCTATACTCCGCAACAAAACGGTGTTGCTGGATGCTGCACTGGACAACCGCTTCTGGGGAGAAGCAATTTTAACTGCAGTATATTTACAAAATAGATTACCGAATCATACCATCGATAAAACTCCTGTCGAACTATTCACAGGAATAAAGCCAAATTTGAACCATATACAAGTGCTTGGGGCAAAAGTCTATTCACTTGTACCCAAACAAAGGAGGAAGAAGTGGGATGACAAAGCTGAAGAGGGTGTCCTGATAGGATATGACAGAAATACAAAGGGATACCGAATTTTGGATCCAAAGACAGCCAAAGTTTGGATCGGCAGATCAGTGCGAATAATTGAAAGTGATACCAAACATCCAGTTTCGGTAGACAGTACACAGGAAAAAGGGTTAAAAGACATAACGCCACATGATGCAATAAAAATTAAGAATATTTCGATAGACATGGAAATATCCGATAACGACATAAAGAGTCTTAAGCCGGGTTTACATTGGCATAGTAATTGGGTTCGTTGCTTGTACCAGTAACTTGCAAGACAGTTACTAACCTAGTGTAAACCCTATAGAACATGACTTGTACCAGTACTTGCACAAGTAATCAGGACAGGCAAGCGGATAGCCTCCCAGGCTATCTGCTTACCACTTGCGAAGCCACTGTTCATCCCCCACCAGCGTATTTGACACTAGCCTACTACCTTGTATGTCTACTATACCAATGTAAACATTTGCTTCCTAGTGTATTTGTAAGCAAGTGCCAGTAAATTTCTGGTTTGTATAGAGTTGAAGTGTGTATAGTTACCGGAGTTTTTGATTAAGAGATTTTTAAAAAAAAGAGTACAATGAAAGATGGTCTGAAGGGGAAACAATTAAGTTTGTGGAACTTTATCGGAATTTCCTGACCCACACTCTTTTTGAATATTTTTTTTCTCAATTTCTCTAATAAGTTCTTCAATCACAATTTGTGTAATTCGCACAAATATTTCTTTTAGCTTTTTGTTTCTAGTATGACGAGAAATTGTATACATACTCTCGATGTGATAGTCTTACTAGTACAAGTGGACATTAATACTTTTCAAGTGTAGACATCCACTGTTTTGTGTCCGGGACAGTAAGCTAGACGGGTTAGCTACTAGTACAAGTAACTAAGCTTAGTTACTACACTAATGTAAACCCGCCTTTAAAGACGAAGACATGATGAAGGTAAAGAAATTGAAGATAATGAAATTATACCAGAAATTTCACAAGTTTCACAAAGACGTGTTTCAGAACGAATAAATAAAGGTGTGCCACCGACGAAGTTTATGTATAAAGTGCAGACAAATCACTTCAGAGAGCTAGTGACATGGGCCGAAGTACTCAAGATGACACCTCGAGAGCGAAAATTATGGACAGATGCTGCAGAAGAAGAAATTCGCTGTCTTAGTAAATACCAAGTATGGGAAATAACGAAGCTTCCACCGGGTAAGAAAACTATTTCTTGTATTTCTGTATTTAATGCAAAATTGGATGGCGACGGTCACATCCACACTTACAAGGCCCGTTTAGTAGCTAGGGGTTATTCGCAACCATACGGGGAGAATTATGACGAAACATTTGCGTCGGTGGTTAAGTATGAAACAATTCGAATCTTATTCGTAATAGCTGCTCAAAGAGGACTTCACGTTCGACATCTAGATGTGAAAAGTGCATATTTGAACGGTGAATTGAACGAAGAAATGTATATGGAACAGCCACAGGGGTTTGAAGAACCGGGACAAGAAGACAAAGTATTGAAATTGAGGAAAGGCCTCTACGGTTTGAAGCAATCTGCATGTGCTTGGAACAAGGAAGCTACCGAAGCACTTTCTAAGCTAGGTTTTCAACAGGGAAAAGCGGATCAATGTCTCTAATCAAGAAAAGACAAGGATGTAAGCATTACATACGTTCTGTTGTACGTTAATGACTTACTTGTAGCTGGTCAATCTGCCGAATTAACTGAAAAAGTTAGTTGTGAATTACAAAACTATTTTGACATAAATAATTTGGGAAACGTTAGTCACTATTTAGGAATTCAAGTGGAACAACAGGCAAATGGATCATTTTTGATAAACCAAAAGACTAAGATCATAAATTTATTGGAGGATCATAATTTATTACAACCAAAACTAGCAGTAACTCCAATGGAGACAAGTTTCTTGTCTGCTGGAACAAATGAAAGTGTACAGCTGGAAAATTATACACTTTACAGAAAAGCTATCGGGTCATTGTTATATCTCGCCAGAGTATCCAGGCCAGATATTGCAGTTGCAGTGAGTTTGCTAGAAGAGAGTAGAAAAGCCGACACAACAGGACTGGAATACTGTGACGCGTGTGATGCGTTATCTGACACTGACAATTAACAAGAAACTCTGTTTGTCTTCGAGTAAAAATACAGAGCTCATATGTTATGTGGATGCAGACTGGGCTGGGGACAAAACGGCCAGAAAACCAAAAAGTGGTTATGTTTTCTTGCTTGGTGAGGGAGTTGTAGCTGGGTCAAGTAGGAAGCAAACGTCAGTTGCCATGTCATCTACAGAAGCAGAATACGTTGCTCGTCATTTGCCAGTCAGGAGCTGCTGTGGCTTAGGCAATTGCTAATGGACATGAATGTACCAGTTATTGGACCGACAACAATGTATGAAGACAATTAAGGTTGCATTCGATTGATTGAATCGAATCGTTCTAGAGCTAGGAGCAAGCACATTGACGTATGCCATCATCAACTTCGGGATTTACGAGATAAAGGAATAATAAATGTGATGTATTGCCCATCCGACAAGATGATTCGTTTGTTATTATAAAATAATTGGGCGCGTTCAGTACCCCGATAGCGCTGGCAGCGATGAGCACTGCTGCGTGCCGATGATTGCCGAATGCAATTGCTGGACCAATTACATTCGTCCATTTATTGTGTTCGTCAAACTTCGGAGGTCAGCGATGCCAGCAATGAGAGGTGCTGAACGCGGCCATTATATTTTTGAATTAAATGTCATTTCAATTAATTTTGTATCTTTATGGAACTACGTATTTCATCATCTTTGAAACGATAGAGTAATAAAATTGATTATAAAACAACAACTTTAATGGTCCATATCCAAGAAAATAAACATTACTTTATAAGGCAAAATTGAATAAATTATATTAACGGATTTCTCGGCGGTGATTGTAAGAAATTATATTGTAGTTATTCCATAAAGTAGTTAATTTTATTTAAATTTCCAATATTTCGTTACACGTTTCGTAATTTCATTAGGGAATAAAATAGTCTTCACTTGGCAATTAGTTGAATTTAGAAACATGAGACATTACTGAATAATACTTTTTCTGGGAAGTACATTTAATATTTCTTATTTTATTATTAATTAATACTAAATATTTATACAATTAATACAAAACATGATCCCTTAAAATTATAATAAATATTTATAAAAATACTTAATAATAAGAAGATAAAACCTACTTAACTAATGACGGTAATTTAAGAACCTGACCTTCGGAACTCTGCAAGTCATAACTATTAGTAATTTCGTGGGGTGCAATACTTTCATATTTTTCAAAATATTTTCTACAAATTTTGTATCGGCAGACATTTTTATTTATTTATTATTTATTGTTTTAACTTTCTGACGACCATTGTGATGTGTTTTTATTACATTTATACTCAATGAATTGTACATGTTATTATATCACTTTTTTATAAACTTTCACGTAAGTTTTTTTTGGCCGAAAATAGAAAAAAATTTGACTGCATATCCAGCAATTTTTTCTACTCTATTTATAATTACAGATACATTATATTACATAATATACCCTTCAGAAATACCGCCAATCTCTTTTTGAGAAAAAGGCCATTTTATATTAGAATCGAACAAAAACTGACTAATACAGTGGTCGAACAAAATTTTGTCTATGACAGTAGGTAAATAGACTATAAAAAATAATAACATTTTATATAAAACATGTTTTTCACTTTCTAATAGTTACGAAGTTATTTGAAAACTAAATAATGGTCAAGGCCGCCATAACTTTTGTTTTAGTAGAATTATGCGATTTAAAAAAAGAAACAAAACACATTTAAGATTACCTCTGAAAAGTAAACAAAATGTCTCATTTAATCAACGTCGTAACTCTTACAGTTTTCGAGATAGCAGAGGTAAACACCGAAAAAACTCAGTTTTCATTGCCTTATATCTCGAAATCTATTGAAGATAGGACCCATGTTGATTAAGCTTTTTTACTCATTTTGGTCAGTACTATATCACCTCATAATTTGTGACACTTATTTTTTAGCACCCTGTATAGACTGCAGTGGAAAAGAATTAGCGTCGCGATTATGTGATGGTACATAGGGAATATAAAACATTTTCAGAATAGTCTTTAAATAATGAAAAGTTTACATTTTTTAAATAAAATTTTATTTTCAATCATTATTATTAAAAAATCTGATGTGGCCAACACAAAACCTCACGCTATTTTAAATACATACCTACGTATTTACTAACACTACAAACTGTTCCATTGCAGAAAACTATTGCTTTATTTACTATTTTCTTTTTAAAATGTCACTATTATTAATTTGAAGTGATTAGTTTTTTGACAGTGACATTTACTGTCAGTTACATTCATTTGAAATATGAACTGTGTAACAAAGGAATTGTGTTTATTTTAGGCTTCGGGACTAATAAAAACAAATATTTTTAAATTTATCTGTAAAAATATATAGAAAAAGTATTAATGTATTCCTGTAGAAAATTTAATAATCTTTAATTTTCATAACACATAAAATGTGAAAAAATGGCATTTAATGGTATTTTTTGAAGAAAAACTATTATGAGCTTCAGGTGAAGTGCCATTTCCGGTTATCCGATTTACACCAAAATCTAATGGCTTCTTTTCATATTAGAATAGGGTAGAAATACTAGGTTTTAGAATTTTCTAAATGATAGTATTTAAGTTAGAGTGAAGACAAAATTCATACACATACACACATACAGACATCATCGAGAAAATGTTAAAATTGGATTCTACGGACCTTAAAACGTGGTCATTTACTAAAATCTCGATATGTGATTTTTAGCAAGATCCCTATACCTCCCTTACCAAGGGTAGCCGCAGGTAAAAAGAGAATCGTAATTAAAAGTTTTCTTTGTAAACTTAAAAATATGTGTTCTTTAAATCATTAGATTTAAATAATAATATCAAACAAAGATAATTTGTGTTGCACTTTTAATAACATAAAGAAATAAGTAATTATATCCATGGTATTAACACAAAAGTCACATGTCAAAAGTCAGTGTGAAATGAGACGACGTTTCAAAGCAAGAACTTTTTGATTATAATATTAAAACTAGTTAGAACAGGTAAGTTAAACAGGAAATTTACTTACTTTATGCCGATCTACTGGAATTTAATCACTGAGTTTTCATCCAAATATGTTATCACAGAATGGTAATAAAGTGACACTTATGATTTTAATGAAAAATTTACTAAGCTCATTTGATTTTATAGAATTATCAGAAAAAAATACAGCATTAGTTATTTATAGGGCTAGAACTTCGAACTGGGTATTTAGTTATATGAGAAATAACCACCCACCCGGACCAAATGGAATACGGGTCGGAGCCGATTTTTCACCCATAAGACCCATAAGAACCGCAGACCCATATTACCCGTAAGAACCACAGACCCGTATTACCCATAAGAACCGTATTTCCCTTAACTTGACGTTATATGTATATGAAGCACTGAAATATATACTAACTGGAATGCGCGTACGAACCGTGACTGTGAAGGCATATTGAAAAGCCTGCTGCTGGAGTAGTCGGCAAACATCGAGGCAATTCGTGAGTAGACGGAAATTATTTCGTGTGGCGCAGGTTTAAATAAATGAAGCATAACATAGGGTGAGCAGACGTCCGGATAAAGCCGGACTTGTCCGGCTTTTTAACAAAAATATGAATGTCCGGCCGGCTTTTATTTACGTCCGGCTTTTTCACGAAATAATGAAAAAAATCGTTTTTACCTCACAGTACTAGAACACAACTTTTTTCTGCACTCGCATGTGCTGAATTCGTCGCACTCATTGCCGTCTAATAAGAATCGGATTTGTTCGTTGAGTCTCGGTACTCGCGCTGTCGACCAGCTAAATTGTTGTTAAGTTCAAATAAATGTTATTTTTTATTTCTTTTCAAGTGTTTAATAAAATATATGTTTGTTTTTTGCTATTATTATTTTCTGTCATCCTTTTCTACTAAAAATCATCCTTTTTTGTCTGCTGTGTCCTCCTTTCGTGATCTAAGATCTGGTCACCCTACATAACATGAAAATAAAGCGATCAGCTATGATACGAGTTATTCGGGTAGGTTCGGTTCGGCACGAACGTGCGCGAACAGGATCAGCCATTATTGTTCAATGAGGCTTCAGTGCAGCGTACGCTGATAGGTAGAGTATGCGAGTTCCAGTTAGTATATATTTCAGTGATATGAAGCGTACGACTGCCTGTAAGGAGCATACTTCGCCGCACCGAGAACATACATATCTCATTATTGCATGTAAATACACACATGTAAATTATTCATAATGGTGTCAGTCTTATAAATCGAGATATTTTTTCTTGTCCTATTACTGTACAATTTTTTTTTTTTAGTGTTATAATTTAAGACATACACAAACATCCAAGCTTCTAACCGTACGTCCACCGAGGCGGTTTATTGTACAAATTACTAACTTATCTTTTAAAACTAATTGTATTATTAGAAGTGTTTTATGCCCGGTTTCACTATTGACGAATAAATAGTTTATTCATCAGTTAAGCTATTCGTCGAATAAAATAGCATATTTTTGTTCCACCAACGTCAGTTAGTAGTTATTCGACGAATATATCGTCAGTTAAATTATCTGGAGATTTTTGCCCAGTTAAATATTTATTCCACGAATAGTTTGACATTTGACATTTTTATTGTGCGTGTTATAATATAATTGTTCAGTGGCGATCAGAAGAATATTTACAAAAGGTACCAATCTAAAACGGATAATAGATAAATATGAAAAATGAAGTTATCTTTAATTGTTATTTATATATTCGTCAATATTAGAATCTCATCTTCATCATTGTTGACATCTTCTGATGAAGAAATTGTTGTTCAGGCAAAAAAGGAATGACCCCTATAATCACATGATCATAATTTATAATCAATTTGACGAAGTAGATTTTCGCATGCGATTCTGATAATCAAAACAATGCGTTTAAGAAATTCTAAATGTGATTCAGTATCATCTGGAGCCAATAAATGAAAGAAATATGCCAGTTCTTTTATGAAGGATATTTTTTTTGTGCAAAAATATTCCATTTTTTAATTTTTTCTTGTGACAACACATCGTCAGTTTTCTTATTTTCTATAATATACAAATATTCTTCCACTACACTTTTTAAACATTTTTTTTTTTCTTCATGAAGGAATTTTTTGCTTCTTTCCCTCTTCTTATTTATATTTACGCTCATTTTCATTTGATTTCATTGACACAAATCAAAAAATTATTTTCGTTGACAGCGAACATGACAGTTTTGTCAGGGAAATGAACTTGTTATACTCGCCGTCAGAAAAATATGGACTGTTGCTCAATTGTTTCCCTTCTCCCCACCTTGCCCCTTGCCTTGCGGTGTTACCGCTTCTTCATAACTTACCAATTTCAACATGACCAATGGAATTGGCAACATTGTAGAAATCTCTAGTCCATATATCTTTGACGGCAAGTATAGCTGTATACTCAATGCAAAATAATGGAAAGAAAAATAATATTCCGTGAATTACTATCTATTCAACGATTTTGGTTGGTGAAACGAAACTTTGACTAACCGATGAATAAAATTTATTCGTCAGATAACTATTTGTAAATTTATTCGACAATGGTGAATCCGGGCATCAAACAAATACATTAACAAAATTAAATATATTTTTTTTTTTCAACGTATGATTATTTAAACAGATAGCAACGTAATAATGTCTTACGGGTGATATGGTTCTTAAGGGTACTATGGGTCTGTGGTTCTTACGGGTAATACAGGCGTGTGGTTCTTACGGGTCTTATGGGTGAAGAATCGGTTCCGACTCGTATTCACTGAAATCTGGGTGGGCGGGTAGTCTTTTGGATCCACTGGTATTCCGAGCACTAGTTATTTATGATTATAAAGTTACTTATAGACATCTAGTTAGGAATGCTGATAAATTAATAATAATAGTCAGATTTCATTTTAACATTTAAACTATGTAAGGGGATTTGAATTATTGACAAATAATAAAAACAATTATATACGACAATATGAGAAACAAATTTAAAATACTAAACATAAATACAGTCGAACTTCGATAACTCAAACCATGACTTGCCACAAAAAAAGTTCGAGTTATCAAGACTTCGGGTTATTAAATATAATGCACATGTATAAATATTATTCATGTATGTATTTATTCGAGTAAAAACCACTTACCTTATGATATACATATACAGATTGATATATAAGTACAGATCAAAGTTATAAACATTATTTTAGTGTAAAAAAGTCAGTTATTTGTGACTGACGAGAGAATTTTTTATTTTGATTTTTAATAAAAAAAAAAAAGCTTCAATGTTATTTAAACCATTATACAGGGAATCGGTTGTATGCTCATTAGTTTTTAAATACGAACGCAAAACGCTCAACGAATTTTCAACCAACTCGTTTGAAGGTGGTTGCTGCAAATCATCCTCCATCATATCACTTTCGCTGTCATCTGTATTGTCGAGCTCTACAGATTCGGATTCAGACTTGTAGAGCTCGACTATATCTTCATTTGTGGGAAACTCCGAAGTAACAATATCATAATCCACATGTATAAAATCATTTAACGTGACACCTTCTGGTGTAATTTTGACAATTTTCCCCCCAGAATTCGACTTATTGAAGCTGGCGCCAAATATTCTGTTCGAATTATAAAGATATTCGAGTAATCGAAGTTCGAGTTATCAAGTAAAAATTACTAATAATTCTCACTCTTGGCGCTATTGCCAACCAGTTTGATTCGAGTTATCAAAAATACGAGTTATCCAAGTTCGACTTTCTGAAGTTCGACTGTATCTACGAATATGCATTTGTGTATAATACGAAAAATCTATGGTTTGCAATAATTGAAGACTACGACGGATATTTGAATACTGTATGAATACGGTACAGTAAATTTAAAGATAGTATTCAAACTAAAGATAGCTCTAATGTAATTTATCAAATTGATTGTAAAGATTGTGATGGCGTATATATTGGCCAAATAAACAATATAGATATTAAAAATCGTATTAATAATCATAAAAATAATTGATGAGACTGAAGCTAGCAGCCGATTCGTAGCAGCCGATTCGTTGAGTAAAATACTTTGGACAACCCTGGTGCCATAAATTCGTAACAAGTACAAAGCTGTATTTACTTATAAAATGTAACACTGTACATATAATATACAATGTAATACAGTCATATTCACAGGGGTTGTTCTGCATATATCCTTTAATATAGAACAACACCAAAACTTCCAAATTTCAGGGGGTAAGAGTAACTATTACACATAATAATATTAAATACATGCAATTAAGAGTAAAACTGACCAGATTAATCACATTTAGACCGGGTAATATTACCTGTAACAAAACGATATTCACAGGGTTTATTCAGCATACATACCTTAATATGCATCATCAGAAATTTCTAATTTCTGGGGAAGAGGGTAATTTACAACACAAGAGTAGAATGCAAGAGTAGAATTGAGAAGATTAAACAATCTTACAACCCCCAAAATATTAACTATAACTGAAACAAATTCGCAGGGTTTATTTAGTATACATCCCTTAATATAGCGAAACATCGAAAGTTTCAAATTTCAGAGGACGAGACTAACTTCTGACATATTATATTCTTTAATAAAAAATAGAATATAGTAGGATTGAAAAATTTAACCACCCTTACAACCCGTAATATTAACTGTAACAAAGCCAAATTCTCAGGGTTTATTTAGGATACATCCCTTAATACAAAGCAGCATTAAAAGTTTTAAATTTCAGGGGACGAGGGTAAATTATAACACTTATTTTTTACTAAATGCTATAGTAGGATTAATAAATTTAATCACCCTTACAATCCGTAATATTAACTGTAACAAAACCAAATTCGGAGTTGAACCTTGACTTTGATAGTGATAAGTAGTGTTATTTTGATTGCGACTTACATTGTTAAACTAGATTGTTCCACCAACGTGTACCACTGCACAGAAGCACTCACTCAACAATTAAGGTAGTGTTTTCTTTCAAAACATATTGGGGCACTCCCAATATGCCCAAATTTCGCATTTCTCAAATAAATCATTTGAAACATTACTCAGCATATTTCTCTCCAACCAGCACCATCTCATAAATAATAGACAAAACATAGTCAACTAACAAACGAACAACTGCAAACCAAACACCTACCGACATTAACAAACAAACATGAACCGGCAGATGGAGATATCTGGCTATAAACAACGCCAGACAAATCTCAGAGATCAAACTGAAGGCCACAACAATTCCAATACAATGACAAACTTGAACATTATGAGCCAAAATACATTTGCAAATATTGCTAGAAAACAACCCCAACCCAACTATTTCCCAAAAAAAGATACAGCAATTCTCTTACAAGGCATTGAAGACATAAAAATACGGGACTATATTCTAAGTATAGGAAATATAATCGGTGCAAAAAACGTACTATTTGCTTCACGTATCTCAAACAACAGAATATGCATGTACCTAAAATCTAAAAACACAGTAGACCAACTAATCAGTGAACATGAAACTGTAACAATAAATAATAAAATAATTAATATCAGAAGACTAAGCACTCCAGCAAAAAGAATTATTCTTTCAAACGTGTGTCCATCAATACCGCATGTACAAATAGAACAAGCATTAAAACAAAAAAATATAAAAATTGTCTCCCCTATTAATTTTCTAAGAGTAGGCATGGCTGAGGAAGAATATTCTCATGTACTTAGTTTTCGAAGATCGCTTTACATTACACCAGATGAAAAAAATCCTATTCCAGACTCAATACTTATCGATTATGAAGATATACAATACAGAATATTCATAACAGATGAAATTACCACCTGTTATATTTGTAAAAAACCCGGTCATAATACTAACCAATGTACTCTACACAGTGAACAACAACTATACACACAAAATACAAATATAGTCGAAGATACAAATACACAAATGCACACTGATAACGAACCCACCCTAACGCCAACCCCAGAAACCAGCAAAAATTCCCAAAACCAATCAAAACCTGCAAAAAGAACAAGACAAGATATAAATGAAGGTACAAACAGCGAACCTGATCTCGACAATACTTTCCCAGAAACAATCACAGACACGAACACCCAAAACGAGCTTACACCACTACAAAGTAGCCAATCCGAGAAGAGAAACACCAACAAAAAGCCTAAAACAAAGCAAGACGCACTCCAACCATTAGAAACTGAAATAAACAAGAACCCCAATAAATACATCTTAAATTATAATCAATTGAAACATTTCCTGGAAAATGTGCACGGATCGAACGAAAAACTAAATATTGCAGAAGAATATACTGATGACCCCAAAGAACTCTTGAGTACACTTAGCCAACTTTACCCATTTCTAACGGACCCTAATATGAAAAGAAAATTCACAAGACTCCAGGGAAAACTTAAAGAACAACTAGCCAAAAGACTGCGACTGCAGAACGACCTGTCAGACGATATAGCCACCTAAAAAACACTCAATGTTTACAATACAATGGAACCCAAACGGGTTTTATGCCCACATAGAGGACATCCAAATACTAATCAACAAACACCAACCTGACTATTTATGTATACAGGAAACCAGGTTCAAACCAAATCAAAATGTTTCACTGAAAAATTACAACTTCCATAGAAAAGACAGGCACAACGATCATGCAAGTGGCGGTGTAGCAATTCTAGTTAAAAAAAACGTACATGCCGAAGAAATTAATCTAAATACAGACCTAGAAGCAGTGGCAATAAAAACTTCTTATCCACAAAAATTAACAATATGTTGCATCTACATCCCACCAAACGAAAATCCTGATAAAAACAGCATAACTCAATTAATACAACAATTACCTACGCCCAGAATTATCCTAGGAGACTTCAACGCCCATAGTTATAGTTGGGGCTCAACATATGAAAATAACAAAGGAAAAACAATCACGGAAACGATGGACAAATTTGTACTACTAAATGATGACAGCCCAACACATTTCTGTACTAGAACAGGCACAGGATCAATTATCGACCTTACCTTCTTCGAACCTGACATCGCAGCCAACTTTACATGGGAGTGCACCAAATTCTGGCACAACGCTGGTCACTATCCGATAATAATAAAACACGTCGACAAAATATCATACACAACAGATAATTGCGGAACACATAAATGGAACCTAAACAATGCGGACTGGACATCATACTCAGTAAAAATGGAAAATATGGATACAACTTGGAATTACAACGATTGTGACACAACTCTAAATATACTGCAAGAACATATTATATCTGCAGCAGAAGAAACTATCGGATATGTAAACACAAACAGGAAAAGAATCCCCGTGCCTTGGTGGAACGACGAATGCCAAAACTCTGTAAAAGAAAACAAAAAGGCCTTCTACACATTTAAAAAGAACAAAACCACAGAAAACCTCATCCAGTTTAAAAGAACTAGGGCTATAGCACGAAGAACAATAAAATCTAGCAAAAGGAATTCATGGAGAAAGTACGTTTCTGAAATAAACTCGTCAACTCCAATAAATGAGATCTGGAATAAAATTAGAAAGATTAATGGGAAAAAAACTACCCTACCAATAACTACAATAATAGATAACCAAACACCAATCACTAATCCACAAGACATTGCAAACAAATTAGCTGAAAAATTCGAGAAACACTCCAGTGACGACTATTACTCCCAGGAATTCAAAAATTATAAATCTCAGGAGGAACAAATTAACCTCGGCCCAAAATCTGATGTGCATCTGCCGCTAAACGATGAAATAACTGAGGAAGAACTCAAATCAACAATAAAAGAATTAAAGAAAAAAAGCAGCCCCGGACCTGACAATATTCCCTTCGAATTAATCCAGCACCTCCCTGATAAAATCCTCACATTTATCCTGAAAACTTTCAACTACATATGGACCTCCAAAACCTTCCCTAAACAATGGAGAAAAGTAATAATAATTCCAATACCCAAACCCGGCAAAAATCAAACGGAAGCAGATAGCTACAGACCCATTGCTTTGTCAAATAGTTTATGCAAAATCTTTGAAAAAATTGTTAACAAGAGACTGACCTGGTATCTGGAAAAAAATAATATACTTACGAACCTGCAATGTGGTTTTCGACAAGGACGATCCGCAATTGATCATATAGTACACCTGACATCTGAAGTACAAAAAGCTTTTAAGAACAAACAACATCTCATCGCAGTTCTATTCGACCTCCACAAAGCTTACGATACGGTCTGGAAACAATTAATCCTAAAATCTCTAATAGACAAAGAAATAAACGGAAATATTTTCTATTTTATTAAAAACTTCTTGACTGATAGAATGTTCAATGTCAGAGTAAATGGATCCATATCAGAAACAAAACACCAAAAAAATGGACTCCCACAGGGTGCAGTACTCTCGGTCACGCTATTTTTACTAGCCATAAACTCCATCCAAGAGGAGGTTCAAAGTCCTACCAAAATTTTACTGTTTGCAGATGATATAATAATATTTCGCAAAGGGAAAAATATCAATAGCATGTTCGAAAACTTGCAAGCAACTATAAGAAAACTAGAACACTGGTCTCACAAAACAGGGTTCATTTTCTCACCAGAAAAAACAAAGGCAATCCACTTCACCAAACTAAGGAAACCAAAGCATCCCTTTCAACTAAAAATTCGCAACAAGAACATAGAATTCGAACAGAAAGTAAAATTCCTAGGAATGACAATTGACAATAAACTTACATGGAAACAACATCTTACTCAACTAAAAAGTGAATGCTATAGAAGAATCAATTTATTAAAAACATTATCAAATCACAATTGGGGTGCTGAAAAAAAATCTTTAATGAACATATATCAAACAATAATTAGGCCAAAACTAGACTACGGCTGCGCCGTATATGGAACCGCAAAGAAAACACATCTAAAATATATTGACACTATCCAATCACAAGCCCTTCGAATTATAACAGGTGCATTCCGGACTAGCCCTGTAGACAGCATCCTCAACATAGCAGGCGAACCTCCACTGGAAATCCGTCGAATGCAACTCACAGCGAACTACACGTTCAAAATAAAAAGCAACAAAACCCATCCAACTCACAAACACGTAAACATAAATATCCTATCAGACACTGAATATACTCCACTGCAATCTCACATCCAAAACACTACCACACTTTTAAACCTGACGATACCCGATTACATCTACACCTACCCCCAAATCCCACCCTGGAATCCTGCAACACACATGTTCAACCTAGAGCTCACTCAATTCCCGAAAGAGACCACGCCCATAACCAAATATAAAGAACTCTTCAACAACATAATCCAAAATAACAACCATCGGAAAACCATCTACACCGACGGGTCTTATGCTAACAACAAAACCGGAGCCGCATTCGTCACCGAAGAAGAAACATACAAATATCGAATGCCATCTCTGTCAAATATTCTCTCCGCTGAGCTATTCGCCATCAACCAAGCATTGCAATTAATCACCGAGCACCACCCTCACACCCCTCACATCATATGCACAGACTCATTAAACTCTTTACTCACCATACAACCACCTCTCCCTAAACATCCAATAGCCAAAAATATCCGCCAACAACTACAACTCTTATCATCCCATAACAATTCCATCATATTCCTATGGATCCCATCCCATGCAAACATCGAGGGCAACGAAAAAGCGGACATCGCAGCGAAAGAAGCCTTACAACTCGAGAACATTACCAATATGCCCATAACCAATGACGAACTAAAAAGCCACATAAAGGAACAAACATCCCACTACTGGCTTAATAAATGGCTCCAAACAACGAATAACAAACTAAGATCAATTAAAACAGATACAAAACATTGGACACCACAGGGATCAAAAAAAGACCAAATAATATTGACAAGAATGCGCATCGGTCACACGAAACTTTCCCACGGCTACATATTATCGAGAACACCCCCTAAGCTATGTGACAACTGCAACACAACACTGACAATTCAACACATCATAGAAAACTGTCCGAAATACGATCAAGAACGCATCCAGTACAACATCCCCACCGACATAACGAGAGCACTAGCCAACATCAAACAACAAGAAGAAAACATCATATCATTTCTTAAAGACACAAACTTATATAACGAAATATAACATTCATCTAATGACATGTATAAACTATAATGCAATGTAAAATTATACCATATTAATTACATAATGTACCAGGGTTCAAATAACCATGTAGCTGTTGAAGAATCCTTAAATATATATTAAAAAAAAAAAAAAAAAAAAAACCAAATTCTCAGGGTTTATTTAGAACACATCCTTTAATATAAAACAGCATTAAAAGTGTAAAATTTCAGGGGAGGAGGGTAAATTATAACATTATTTAATAAATGAAATAGTAAGATTGATAAATTTAACCACCATTACAACCCGGAATATTAACTGTAACAAAATCAAATTCTCAGGGTTTATTTAGAACACATCCCTTAATATAAAACAGCATTAAAAATGTTAAATTTCAGGGGACGAGGGTAAATTATAACGTATTATTTAATAAATGAAATAATAAGATTGATTAATTTAACCACCCTTACAACCCGTAATATTAACTGTAACAAAACCAAATTCTCAGTGTTTATTTAGAACACATCCCTTAATATAAAACAGCATTAAAAGTTTTAAACTTCAGGGGAGGAGGGTAAATTATAACATATTATTTAATAAATGATATAGTAAGATTGATAAATTTAATCACCCTTACAATCCGTAAAGTTAACTGTAACAAAACTAAATTCTCCGGGTTTATTTAGAACACATCCCTTAATATAAAACAGCATTAAAAGTTTTAAATTTCAGGGGACGAGGGTAAATTATAACACTTATTTTTTACTAAATGCTATAGTAAGATTGATAAATTTAATCACCCTTACAATCCGTAAAGTTAACTGTAACAAAACTAAATTCTCAGGGTTTATTTAGAACACATCCCTTAATATAAAACAGCATTAAAAGTTTTAAATTTCAGGGGACGAGGGTAAATTATAACATATTATTTAATAAATGTGATAAATTTAACCACCCTTACAACCCGGAATATTAACTGTAACAAAACCAAATTTTCAGGGTTTATTTAGAACACAACCCTTAATATAAAACAGCATTAAAAGTTTTAAATTTCAGGGGTCGAGGGTAATTTATAACATATGATTTAATAAATGAAATAGTAATACTGATAAATTTAACCACCCTTACAACCCGGAATATTAACTGTAACAAAACCAAATTCTCAGGGTTTATTTAAAACACACCCCTTAATATAAAACAGCATTAAAAGTTTTAAATTTCAGGGGACGATGGTAAATTATAACATATTATTTAATAAATGTGATAATTTGAACCACCCTTACAACCCGGAATATTCACTGTAACAAAACCAAATTCTCAGGGTTTATTTAAAACACACCCCTTAATATAAAACAGCATTAAAAGTTTTAAATTTCAGGGGTCGAGGGTAAATTATAACATATTATTTAATAAATGAAATAGTAATACTGATAAATTTAACCACCCTGACAGCCCGGAATATTAACTGTAACAAAACCAAATTCTCAGGGTTTATTTAAAACACACCCCTTAATATAAAACAGCATTAAAAGTTTTAAATTTCAGGGGACGAGGGTAAATTATAACATATTATTTAATAAATGAAATAGTAACATTGATAAATTTAACCACCCTTACAACCCGGAATATTAACTGTAACAAAACCAAATTCTCAGGGTTTATTTAGGATACATCCCTTAATACAGAGCAGCATTAAAAGTTTTAAATTTCAGGGGACGAGGGTAATTTATAACACATATTATTTAATAAATGCAATAGAAGCTTTGAGAAGAAATACTACCCTCTCAACCCGTAATATTAACTGTAACATATCAAAATTCGCAGTGTTTATTTGGCATACATTCTTTAATATACAGCAACATCAAAAGTTCCGAATATCAGGTGAAGAGGGTAACTTATTACATATATTACCTATTTAGTAAATGAAATAGTAAAATTGATACGATTTACCATCTTTACAACCCGTAATATTTACAAAATAATATTTTCGAGCATTAGTTAATGCTCCTTTACTAATGTAAAAATATAAAAATAATATTAATATTGTGTGGATTAGGTAACATATGACATGTTACGTATTCCTCATGTTTACTAGTAGATGAAGATCAATCACTCTGTACCCCTTTATTAATAACTGCAACAAAATAATACTTTCCAAGAAGACTAAATGCAACGCCATCAGTGTATAAATATAAAAATAATATTAATCTTCAGGGGATGAAATAATGGATGCTGTAATTAAAAATAATGAAAATAATATGTATGTATATATACAGGATGATAAAAAATAAGTGTAACAAATTATGAATGGCATATAGTACTGACCAAAATGAGTCAAAAAGCATGAAAATATTACTTCTTAAATATTACGGGTTGTAACGATGGTAGATCGTCTCAATTTTACTGTTGCATTTATTAAATAATATGTGATATGAACTAACATCATACCCTGCTATTCGGAATTTCTTATGTTACTGTAAATTAAAGGACGTACGCTAAATAAACCCTGAAAATTTGGTTCTCTTACAGTTAATAATACAGGTTGTAAGGGTAGTTAAATTTATCAATCGTACTATGGCATTTAGTAATAAATAAGTGTTATAATTTATCCTCGTCCCCTGAAATTTAAAACTTTATTTGCTCCTTTATATAAAGGGATGTATTCTAAATAAACTCTGAGAATTTGGTTTTGTTACAGTTAATAATACGGGTTGTAAGGGTGGTTAAATTTATTAATCCTGCTATAGCATTTAGTAAAAAATAAGTGTTATAATTTACCCTCGTCCCCTGAAATTTAAAACTTTTAATGCTATTTTATATTAAGGGGTGTGTTCTAAATAAACCCTGAAAATTTGGTTTTGTTACAGTTAATATTTCGGGCTGTAAGGGTGGTGAAATTTATCAATTCTACTATTTCATATGTTAAATATTATGCTATAATTTACCCTCGTCCCCTGAAATTTAAAACTTTTAATGCTGTTTTATATTAAGGGATGTGTTCTAAATAAACCCTGAGATTTTGGTTTTGTTACAGTTAATATTACGGATTGTAAGGGTGATTAAATTTATTAATCCTACTATAGCATTTAGTAAAAAATAAGTGTTATAATTTACCCTCGTCCCCTGAAATTTAAAACTCTTAATGTTGTTTTATATTAAGGGGTGTGTTTTAAATAAACCCTGAGAATTTGGTTTTGTTACAGTTAATATTCCGGGCTGTAAGGGTGGTTAAATTTATCAGTATTACTATTTCATTTATTAAATAATATGTTATAATTTACCCTCGACCCCTGAAATTTAAAACTTTTAAAGCTGTTTTATATTAAGGGGTGTGTTCTAAATAAACCCTGAGAATTTGGTTTTGTTACAGTTAATATTACGGATAGTAAGGGTGATTAAATTTAATAATCCTACTATAGCATTTAGTAAAAAATAAGTGTTATAATTTACCCTCGTCCCCTGAAATTTAAAACTTTTAATGTTGCTTTATATTAAGGGATGTTTCTAAATAAACCCTGAGAATTTGGTTTTGTTGCAGTTAATATTACGGATTGCAAGGGTGATTAAATTTATTAATCCTACTATAGCATTTAGTAAAAAATACGTGTTATAATTTACCCTCGTCCACTGAAATTTAAAACTTTTAATGCTGCTTTATATTAAGGGATGTGTTCTAAATAAGCCCTGAGGATTTCGTTTTGTTACAGTCAATATTCCGGTTTGTAAGGGTGGTTATATTTACCAATTCTACTATTTCATATATGTTAAATAATATGTTATAATTTACCCTCGTCCCCTGATATTTAAAACTTTTAAAGCTGTTTTATATTAAGGGTTGTGTTCTAAATAAACCCTGAGAATTTGGTTTTGTTACAGTTAATATTCCGGGTTGTAAGGGTGGTTAAATTTATTAATCCTACTATAGCATTTAGTAAAAAAGAAGTGCTATAATTTACCCTCGTCCCCCGAAATTTAAAACTTTTAATGCTGTTTTATATTAAGGGATGTGTTCTAAATAAACCCTGAAAATTTGGTTTTGTTACAGTTAATATTCCGGGTTGTAAGGGTGGTTAAATTTATTAATCCTACTATAGCATTTAGTAAAAAAGAAGTGTTATAATTTACCCTCGTCCCCTGAAATTTAAAACTTTTAATGCTGTTTTATATTAAGGGATGTGTTCTAAATAAACCCTGAGAATTTGGTTTTGTTACAGTTAATAATACGGGTTGTAAGGGTGGTTAAATTTATTAATCCTGCTATAGCATTTAGTAAAAAATAAGTGTTATAATTTACCCTCGTCCCCTGAAATTTAAAACTTTTAAAGCTTTTTCATATTAAGGGGTGTGTTCTAAATAAACCCTGAGAATTTGGTTTTGTTACAGTTAATATTCCGGGTTGTAAGGGTGGTTAAATTTATTAATCCTACTATAGCATTTAGTAAAAAATAAGTGTTATAATTTACCCTCGTCCCCCGAAATTTAAAACTTTTAATGCTGCTTTGTATTAAGGGATGTATCCTAAATAAACCCTGAGAATTTGGTTTTGTTACAGTTAATAGTACGGGTTGTAAGGGTGGTTAAATTTATTAATCCTACTATAGCATTTAGTAAAAAATAAGTGTTATAATTTACCCTCGTCCCCTGAAATTTAAAACTTTTAAAGCTGTTTTATATTAAGGGGTGTGTCCTAAATAAACCCTGAGAATTTGGTTTTGTTACAGTTAATATTCCGGGTTGTAAGGGTCGTTAAATTTATCAATTCTACTATTTCATATGTTAAATAATATGTTATAATTTACCCTCGTCCCCTGAAATTTAAAACTTTTAATGCTGCTTTGTATTAAGGGATGTATCCTAAATAAACCCTGAGAATTTGGTTTTGTTACAGTTAATAATACGGGTTGTAAGGGTGGTTGAATTTATTAATCCTACTATAGCATTTAGTAAAAAGTAAGTGTTATAATTTACCCTCGTCCCCTGAAATTTAAAACTTTTAAAGCTGTTTTATATTAAGGGGTGTGTTCTAAATAAACCCTGAGAATTTGGTTATGTTACAGTTAATATTCCGGGTTGTAAGGGTCGTTAAATTTATCAATTCTACTATTTCATATGTTAAATAATATGTTATAATTTACCCTCGTCCCCTGAAATTTAAAACTTTTAATGCTGTTTTATATTAAGGGATGTGTTCTAAATAAACCCTGAAAATTTGGTTTTGTTACAGTTAATATTCCGGGTTGTAAGGGTGGTTAAATTTATTAATCCTACTATAGCATTTAGTAAAAAAGAAGTGTTATAATTTACCCTCGTCCCCTGAAATTTAAAACTTTTAAAGCTTTTTCATATTAAGGGGTGTGTTCTAAATAAACCCTGAGAATTTGGTTTTGTTACAGTTAATATTCCGGGTTGTAAGGGTGGTTAAATTTATTAATCCTACTATAGCATTTAGTAAAAAATAAGTGTTATAATTTACCCTCGTCCCCCGAAATTTAAAACTTTTAATGCTGCTTTGTATTAAGGGATGTATCCTAAATAAACCCTGAGAATTTGGTTTTGTTACAGTTAATAGTACGGGTTGTAAGGGTGGTTAAATTTATTAATCCTACTATAGCATTTAGTAAAAAATAAGTGTTATAATTTACCCTCGTCCCCTGAAATTTAAAACTTTTAAAGCTGTTTTATATTAAGGGGTGTGTCCTAAATAAACCCTGAGAATTTGGTTTTGTTACAGTTAATATTCCGGGTTGTAAGGGTCGTTAAATTTATCAATTCTACTATTTCATATGTTAAATAATATGTTATAATTTACCCTCGTCCCCTGAAATTTAAAACTTTTAATGCTGCTTTGTATTAAGGGATGTATCCTAAATAAACCCTGAGAATTTGGTTTTGTTACAGTTAATAATACGGGTTGTAAGGGTGGTTGAATTTATTAATCCTACTATAGCATTTAGTAAAAAGTAAGTGTTATAATTTACCCTCGTCCCCTGAAATTTAAAACTTTTAAAGCTGTTTTATATTAAGGGGTGTGTTCTAAATAAACCCTGAGAATTTGGTTATGTTACAGTTAATATTCCGGGTTGTAAGGGTCGTTAAATTTATCAATTCTACTATTTCATATGTTAAATAATATGTTATAATTTACCCTCGTCCCCTGAAATTTAAAACTTTTAATGCTGTTTTATATTAAGGGATGTGTTCTAAATAAACCCTGAGAATTTGGTTTTGTTACAGTTAATATTACGGATTGTAAGGGTGATTAAATTTATTAATCCTACTATAGCATTTAGTAAAAAATAAGTGTTATAATTTACCCTCGTCCACTGAAATTTAAAACTTTTAATGCTGCTTTATATTAAGGGATGTGTTCTAAATAAGCCCTGAGAATTTCGTTTTGTTACAGTTAATATTCCGGGTTATAAGGGTGGTTATATTTATCAATTCTACTATTTCATATATGTTAAATAATATGTTATAATTTACCCTCGTCCCGTGAAATTTAAAACTTTTAAAGCTGTTTTATATTAAGGGGTGTGTTCTAAATAAACCCTGAGAATTTGGTTTTGTTACAGTTAATATTCCGGGTTGTAAGGGTGGTTAAATTTATTAATCCTACTATAGCATTTAGTAAAAAATAAGTGTTATAATTTACCCTCGTCCCCTGAAATTTAAAACTTTTAATGCTGTTTTATATTAAGGGATGTGTTCTAAATAAACCCTGAGAATTTAGTTTTGTTACAGTTAATTTTACGGATTGTAAGGGTGATTAAATTTATCAATCTTACTATATCATTTATTAAATAATATGTTATAATTTACCCTCCTCCCCTGAAATTTAAAACTTTTAATGCTGTTTTATATTAAGGGATGTGTTCTAAATAAACACTGAGAATTTGGTTTTGTTACAGTTAATATTACGGGTTGTAAGGGTGGTTAAATTAATCAATCTTATTATTTCATTTATTAAATAATACGTTATAATTTACCCTCGTCCCCTGAAATTTAAAACTTTTAATGCTGTTTTATATTAAGGGATGTGTTCTAAATAAACCCTGAGAATTTAGTTTTGTTACAGTTAATTTTACGGATTGTAAGGGTGATTAAATTTATCAATCTTACTATATCATTTATTAAATAATATGTTATAATTTACCCTCCTCCCCTGAAATTTAAAACTTTTAATGCTGTTTTATATTAAGGGATGTGTTCTAAATAAACACTGAGAATTTGGTTTTGTTACAGTTAATATTACGGGTTGTAAGGGTGGTTAAATTAATCAATCTTATTATATCATTTATTAAATAATATGTTATAATTTACCCTCCTCCCCTGAAATTTAAAACTTTTAATGCTGTTTTATATTAAGGGATGTGTTCTAAATAAACCCTGAGAATTTGATTTTGTTACAGTTAATATTCCGGGTTGTAATGGTGGTTAAATTTATCAATCTTACTATTTCATTTATTAAATAATGTTATAATTTACCCTCCTCCCCTGAAATTTTAAACTTTTAATGCTGTTTTATATTAAAGGATGTGTTCTAAATAAACCCTGAGAATTTGGTTTTGTTACAGTTAATATTACGGTTTGTAAGGGTGATTAAATTTATTAATCCTACTATAGCATTTAGTAAAAAATAAGTGTTATAATTTACCCTCGTCCCCTGAAATTTAAAACTTTTAATGCTGCTTTGTATTAAGGGATGTATCCTAAATAAACCCTGAGAATTTGGCTTTGTTACAGTTAATATTACGGGTTGTAAGGGTGGTTAAATTTTTCAATCCTACTATATTCTATTTTTTATTAAAGAATATAATATGTCAGAAGTTAGTCCCGTCCTCTGAAATTTGAAACTTTCGATATTTCTTTATATTAAGGGATGTATACTAAATAAACCCTGCGAATTTGTTTCAGTTATAGTTAATATTTTGGGGGTTGTAAGATTGTTTAATCTTCTCAATTCTACTCTTGCATTCTACTCTTGTGTTGTAAATTACCCTCTTCCCCAGAAATTAGAAATTTCTGATGATGCATATTAAGGTATGTATGCTGAATAAACCCTGTGAATATCGTTTTGTTACAGGTAATATTACCCGGTCTAAATGTGATTAATCTGGTCAGTTTTACTCTTAATTGCATGTATTTAATATTATTATGTGTAATAGTTACTCTTACCCCCTGAAATTTGGAAGTTTTGGTGTTGTTCTATATTAAAGGATATATGCAGAACAACCCCTGTGAATATGACTGTATTACATTGTATATTAGATGTACAGTGTTACATTTTATAAGTAAATACAGCTTTGTACTTGTTACGAATTTATGGCACCAGGGTTGTCCAAAGTATTTTACTCAACGAATCGGCTGCTACGAATCGGCTGCTAGCTTCAGTCTCATAAATAATTGTAAAAATTTAGATTCAGACAAAATCGCATTGTCCAAACATAGAATAAATTCTCACCACCATTTTGACTTTGAAAATGTAAAAATACTAGCCTCAGAAAGTAATAATAAAAAATCTGATGCGACCAGCACATTACCTTTCGTCAATTCTATATATTTTGTACAAATCCCATACCAACTATTTTCTACCGTGTGTCATCATTACCGATGTCTACATGTTTTGTAGATACTAGCACACCCAGAAATGGGTAATATGCCGTGATGGTATATTTTTTTGTACTATTTTCTACAAATTCTATACCAAAATTCCTTGGAAAAGATTCTATATATCAAATAAAATTATAACACGAATATACACTGTGACAATTGCACTTGACACTGACATCGACATCTGTCAATTAGAATTATTGAATATATCAGCTGTTTCCATGATTATAGCAAAGCTGGCTAATTTATTAAAGTTATCTCTTTAAAATTCTTTAACTTGATATCTATTGAATATGGAGGAAAATGTATAACCAAACCGTATACGGTAGGATATTCTTTCATATTGATAATCACATAAAATATAAAAAATAATATTTAACTTCGGTTTTTAAAAACTGTTAAAAACTTCAAATAAGGGTACTTCCGGTGAATCAATTATAACCAAAATCTAATCAGCTCTTCATATGAATGTAAAGAAGAGGAATACGTAAGAATTATAATTTTTAAAATTGTAGTATTGGAGTTATCGTCGGAGAAAAATTTGTCACACACACACACACACACACACACACACACACACACACACACACACACACACACACACACACACACACACACACACAGAGACAATACAGACATCATTGTAAAACTAGTAAAATCGTATTCTAGGGACCCTAAAACGTACTTATTCATTAAAAACTCATCTCCGAATTTTTTGACCAGACAATATCTACCTTCCTTACCTCAACAGGAAAAAAAATCTTATTTTTGATTTTACGAAAAAATGCCAAAGGAAGAAACATTTTTGCTAGAATTAAAACATATGTTTCAGTTATTAAAACTTTTAATTAATGCAAGGTTCTTTTATTATAACGTTTTTTTCGTATTTTGTCCTCCTAAACATTGAATTTCATATTATTTTAGTTAGTTTTGAAATATTGACAAATGATTAAATGTCAAAAGTAATTCGTTATCATAAAGTAAGAAGGTAGGTATTCTTCAAAATAGAGAGAATTTGTTAAAGAAATGTTAACGTTAAAACAAGAAAAAAGGGAGATAATTTAATAAAATAAAAAAGTATTTTGATTTTCGCTGTTTCTTTTTATTTGTAATTAGAATTAATAATCATTTGTCAATATTTCAAAGCTAACTAAAATAACGTTAGATTCAATGCAATAACTGTGTTATTAGGAGGAAAAATACGAAAAAACGTTATAATAAAAGAACATTGCATTAATTAAAAGTTTTAATAACTGAAACATGCGTTTTAATTCAACCGAAAAATTTTCTTCCCTTGGCATTTTTTCGTAAAATGAAATATAAGAATTTTTTTCCTTTTATAAACGCAATCCGGGGACATACTGTATGTTTAAATTTTTCGCCAATAAACAAACCAATAGAATTTTTCTAGTGTTAAACCAAAAGAGATTGGTAACATTGTATATTTTTAATTTACTATCTTTCTGCAGATTGACTCGTAGTTTGATTTACAGTGCAGCAGAATAATGTAAAACTTTTAAAAAAATAATATTGTCATATATGTAGTAACACTAGTAAATTTAAATGTAACAAAAGCTCCTGATGGTATCTAATTTAAAAATTTTATTTTGTATATTTATGGAATATATATGTAAATACTTTACATTGCATCGCTTTTTCCTTTGTTCATCGGCACTGAGGATGGATTAATAAAAACCCATAGGTTTGCAAACAAGGAGTATATTAATTTATTATCTTTATTATCATTCCTCGATATTCTTCAATTTAATATACTTTAGATACGAATTCTACATCGGTTTAATAATATTCTCGTAAATAAACCAGACTTTAAATACATTCCCGTTGCCGTTTCAGCAACTAATTCGGTGGGATTTTTCCCGCTTTTACTTGGAAATCAATGATTTAAGTGTTAACTTTATGAGTTTATCTAGTTCAACATGGCGTTATTTCTGAAGTGTGAACTTTGCAAATGGGTTTAGTCACAGTTTCGTTGTTCGATTAGTGAATTCAACGCTGATTGTAAAATCGTATAAGGTTTATCTCTTTTCTGAAATAACTTCTTATAAATTCCTTTGTTTTTCTTGATGAGATACTCGGCCCGATTCTGTAAGAAGAGTTACTAGAATAAAGTTACTAAAATAGTCTTTAAAATGAAGGTCAGTTACTACTACAGTAACTTGTTATTTTTTGTATTCTATAAGCACAGAGTCATTACAGTTTTAGATACTTAGTTGTTAAACAAGTTATTACGTTAGAGACTAGCCAAACCTAGTATTTAAGGTGTAGTAACCTTTCAGAATGGCTGGAATTTGGATGAATTTTGAATTTCATAGAACATTGGCAGATTTGGAAAATTGGTATGTATAAATAAGTAACTGTAAATAATTTTCGGTAATGTTTATTTATGATATTGGATAAATTTATATTAATATTTTTATTTCACAGAAGAAGAAATAGGTTAAGAAATAGATTCGTAAGAGACGAGAGTAATCCTTTCTTAATTTCAGATGTAAAATTTAAAAAATTGTTCTTCCCACAACAATTTAACCTCATTAGTTTTCAGAGAATGTGTTTTCATTTCGAGCATTATTTTGTGGTTTTCTAAATAAGCTATTAATATTTCCAATTGTTCGTTGGTTGTTCTTGAAGCCCTAGACTTGTTATATACCATGATGCAAAAAGGTATAACACTTGTTCACTTGTAAATACCAAGAAATGCCACTTGTCAGATTTAGAACACACGCAGAAGAAGAAATACGCATGCGTACCCAATTCCTGTTCCTCATTTCGTCATTTCACTGCTATCTTAGTAACTAAGTTTGTTTAGTTACTCTGGTAGTAACGTTCCTAAACATTTTATTACAAGATACGAAATATGTATTCAGTTACTAGGATTGTTGCTATCAGAGTAACTTCATAGTAACGTTGCTAATAAGTAACAATGTTAGATACTTTTTACAGAATCGGGCTGATTGTACTTTAGACGGTACTCTAACTCTATCTGAGTAGCACGGATGAATAGCTATATCAAGACGTTTCGTAATCATCACTCTCAAGCAAACCCAAATTTTTAGATCAAAGTTGATGTATTTTTGACAAGAAAATACAAATTTGGTACATGTATTTGTTGACATTTGACAAATATGGAATATAATGACATTGCGAAGTGATATGAGGGAATGTTCGTTTGGGTTGTGATTCGCAATCTAAATGATCAAAGTGAACATGATTAATAATAAAAATGAATAATGTTTCCTGTCGTTTTCTGTACTCTAATCTACTCTTTAATTGAACAACATTTAAACGAGTTTCATGTTTTCATACACATGTGCCACGTGGCAGTAGATTATTATTAAATAAATTATTTTGTATATTTTTTGACACTAGACAGTGTTTATTCTAGTTTGTTGTTTCCTTGATATTATTATTAATCATGATTGAAAATAATCACGATTATACAGATCATGACTTAGAAAGAACACGGCTGTGATATGCAGTGATAATGGGAGGTTTCTACCATTTTTTTTTTATAATTTCATCTGATGTAATACACTAATACTATTGGTACAAAATTCTTATTAATAAGCGAGTTATCGTCCCCGAAAGTTTGAAAATATACATGTGACGTCACGAATATAAGTGTTCATATCAAACTGTTTTCTTCGTGAACTTAAATGTTCCTAAATATATACTACTTATTTCTAAATTATGTTATTAAAAAATAAATGAATATTATAACTCTGTATAAGTCTACCCACTTTATAATAATTACAAGTGAATTTAAATTATTAAGTTTAATGCAAGATATTCGTTTTCAAATAAAAACTATTTGCGAATTGCAGTGCTGAAGTGATACCCACTCCTCCGCTATTTGAAACTCTTTACTTCCATTGGTAGTACCACCTTCCTCCTAACACGCTAATCGTTATAAGTACATTTATAGGCTGTCTTTCAGCAGCCAATCAAAATATTTTTATATTCGTGACGAGCCGCTATAATAAAAACCCTCTTATTTCCGAAGTATTTCAATTATATCTATAATTTTATTTCTTTATTAATATCTATTACTAAGCATATGCTTACGCTATTTTTACTATTTTCTCTTAATTTGATTGAGTTGGAATAGCCGATTGGGACATGCTCTAAGCAATGCGTACATAACTTTATTGATATTAAAACTTTTATTTATTGAAAATAAAAGTTTTGGAACGCGAGCAGGATGTTGGTGGGATTATCAAAAACAAAACAACTTGTATATTTTAAAAGGAGTAATTTGTAAAATGAATTTTTCCGTATCCTTTAACAGTTATATCTTTCATACTTTCAATAAATTTTTACTATTTTTGATTACAGTAGAATAGCCTAGGGAAGGGAAAGTTCTTACATAATAGTGCTGGAGAATTGCATTTTATTATCACTTATAAGCATTCAAGGCATTTCATAGCATAAGAATATTTTTACTAAAATTAGTATGCAAAGAAGTAGCATAGCATTAACGATATTCAACGATTTATTACATCTTCTATTAATAATATACACATATTCAGTCCTATTTTGTAAAAAAAGTTATTTCTTAGTAACGTTGCGAACACTGAATAAAACATGAAAATGACAGGCTTTATATTTGTTTCTACTGGTTAAAATTTATAGCAACGTTGTTAAGACTTAATAACTTTCTCACAAAATAGGGCTACATTAGTGGGTAGCGAATCAAAGAAGTCGAAAGATGTTATTCGTTGAATAAAATTAAGGATTTATATACAATTAAAAGATTCATATATCTCCGCATATGACTGAATATCCCCCTAGAACAAAAATATCTTCATATTCTTTATTTACTCCATTCATTTCTATTTATCTCGGATTAAAATGTCCCTTCATCTTCTTGCAGATTGTTTTTCTAGACTGACAGTAACTTCTTTAGATTCACATATTATTATTTCTTTGAAGGAATATGTATATTTTGGAGTATCCTCAAAGTAATAAATACCTCCAGGGTTTGAAACGATGCCAACCTAACCAGGAATATCAATTTTCCGAATAACGTGTAATTCTCTTCTTATTCTGGTAATAAGATTAACTCTATTTCTTTTATTCTGCCTCAAATATCTATGGCCATGTTGGTGACAAAAGCTTATGTATTTGTTATAGTACCTTCAGCTAGTCTGATATTCTGAGTGAAAAAGCATACCTGTGTACATAGGTGGTTAACACTACATTTAAAATTTATTTGTATCACCGTTCCCCATTTTCATATAAATACATAGCAAAGGTACTAATCAAAAGGTAAAATTATTTTTTTATAGTTCAATTTGTAAAGTTGATACTTTATACACTGCAGACAATGTGTAAACGATTTTCGTATTTTATTTACTGTACGTATTACATAGCTGCCACCATAAATACACATGTGACATTGAAGTTGTCTTACCTAAATTTAGTTTTTTCTAATCGTTGGTCATACTGACTCAGAACTGCAATATTCAACTTCAGATCTATATTATCTTTCAAATGTGAACTTGGTATTTGCTGTGTTCAAATTGTTGTCTGTTAAATTTCTAATTTGATTTAGGAGTGTTATTTAAGGTCGTATAAAAAATCTTATATGCAACTCAAGTGTAAACAGCTTTATGACATTCAGTCAATAATTTTCGTGACTCGGCAATTGACCTCATCTCATAAAGCTTGTTTTTATATTTTTGTTGCATAAATAACTATTTTGTTACTCACTTGTAAACATTTATTGATACTGCCTACTACTTTTGAAAATTAATCTTTATTAGTCACTAGCTTGTAAAATTTACAGCTAATTTGCAAAATTTTTAAAAGTTAGTAACCACATTATTAACGTTGTTGACAAGCGAAAATTGTGTTTTGATATTGTCATGCATATTAAAAATAAGTGTCAACTGCAACTGACTGGCTTTGTTTATAATTTTAAATTTGATTTATAAATAAATAAAAAATTGTACAATATACGCCAGGGTAACTCTTTTACTGTTTGCCTACTGGAAAATTGTTTTTTTGTTCTTGTCATACATATTAAAAATAAGTGTCAATTCCAACTGATTGGTTTTGGTTATAATTTTAAATTTGATTTATACGTGATTAACAAATAAAGTATTGTACAATATACGCCAGGGTAACTGCTGTACTGCATCGAGGAGGTGACAGAGGCTCACCTACTTGACTCGCCAGTCATTTCATCCTTTCAGCAATGAAAGCTGCTTTATCTGGCTTGTAATGTAAAATACTATTACATGATGTTAATAACATCCTTTTAAATTAGTTTTTAACGCGAGAACGGAATAATTTTTTAAATTAGATATTTTCAAATCTTAATAGCCGTGATTATAAAAAATATACAAGATGTTGTGTAAGTAACCTTCCATGCGCTATACATTATCACTTAATAAGCAAGGTTGCAATGTATCGTAAACTGTAATATTTTTTTTTCCTAATGTGCTTCTTGCAATTGTAAAGGCATTTCAAGATAGATCAATAAGAATTATTTATTTGAATAAGGAATTATTTAAAAATAGCAGTACTTTGAGTGAAAACAACCCTTATCATTATTACCCTTATTTTTGAAGGTTTGAAGTCGAAGTCGGAGCATGGATAAGACACTTTTTATTAATGGCGACTGTTTTGGAGCACTTCTTCATAAATCAAATGCATGTCGATATATTCTTGATTAATTAAAGTAATCTAAATATCTAAATACTACCAACCAACAAATATTATTTTTTGGAACCAAATGATTTTTAGATATCATTTATTAAAAGAAGATTGTGCAGAATATATTTCAGATTATAACTTATTTCAGTTCTCTGTATCATACCATGAACTATGGCACATTACTTATATAGCAAAGCAAAATATATTTAAACCTTGGCATTGAAGAAATTTTTCGAAAAAAATAGGTACCTACTACAGAAATATGTAAAAATCAAGAATTTTATTAAAAATATGTACACAGTCTCGCCATAAATACTATCCATGATTTATAGGCTGCTGAAAATTTGTAAAAAAATGAATACATTTTGTATTACAAGCAATTTATTGATTCGAGTATTTACAGTAGTAAAAAAAAATATCAATTCATAATAGCTGCCTTTGGCTTTAACGCAAGCCTTACGGTTTAGCTATTCTGCTATGGCAGCACGGACCATATAGTGGAAGAGCCTGACCTCCGTATCGTGCACTATACTACGTACTTTTTGCGCTAAAGTTAAAAGTTACATATTCTTATAGGAAATTTTCCTACAAATTTGATGGTGTTATTCTTAATGCCCTATCTCATTGCGAAAACTCAAAAATCCATATTTTCCAAAAAAAATACAAAATTTCAATTTTAAAACTTTTTTTACTTTTACTTGTCATATCTTCTGTATAAATTGAGATATTTGTGCCGTTTTTTCACTAAATCATTTTCTCAAGATTTCTGCGACTTCTGGATTAAAAAAATACTAAATATTACTAATAGAATTTTTTTTAGTAAATAAATTTTGAAAGGGGAACACGTCATTTTTTCTTTTTATAGTAAAAATTTTAAGCAGCGACAAACTTTTCGTCCTTAAGAGATAGGTACCAACATACAGCGAGTAAAATTTAGAGAAAGGATCATAGAAGTTTTTCCTCTTGAAATTTTTTTTTGTAAAATGCACCAGTTTCGTAATATTTGAAGTTAAAGTTTTCCGTTGTAAATTCCCACGCGCTCAGCGCGTTGTACTGATGCTTGATGCATACTAACCCTATGCTTGGAATACAAGCTAAAGTTTGCAGTTATAATAAAAAACAAATATTTTATGTCCTATTTTATAAGCAAAATAAAATAATTATGTATATCATTTTTTTTTTGTTTTGGGTAATTTTAATTTCTACTTTTCTTTTTTTAATGTAGCAAATTCTATTCCTTTCGTAACTTTTGTATTTGCAAATTACGTTATGTATACTTGTCTGTATTACTTTTTCAAAGCAATTTTATTGTATAAATATTTCCTTACCTACTATAAATTAAAATTGATAAAGTTTATGTGATAATAAATACCCGAAATCTAAGGCATTCATTTTTTCAAACAAAACACGTTTATTTAATCGAATGATTGTAAAAATCTCTAAGATCTATCTCTGAAAGTGTATACCGAAACAGTGGTTTTGTAATAATAAATTCTGTATGACTGAGATTTCGAATATTTGTTGACATCTAATCCACATCACTGACGAGAAATTTACCCTTTAATAATTACTTGTTTCAATAATTTGCTTTAATATTAATTACAACAATGAATTACGTGATTTCAAGAAGACAATTCTTTATTACATGAATGAAAATTTGATTGCAATAGAAAAAATAAATTAATTACAACAATGTAATCGATTGATTACAACAATTAAACTGTTATTAATTTTTTGGAAAAGTAGAGGTAAATGGTCCGGAGAGGTGGTTTTCCAATAAATAACTAATTTTACGTTTTGCTCCAAAGGAGAAGTAACGTAAAGTGTTTTTTCTTTTGTCTGATATTACCATAATTTTATTTAAAAGAAAATATTAGCTGATTTAGTTTTCGTTAGTACTAATACAGTGTTTGTGTGTATGTGTTTGTGAATTGGGAAACTTATTCGCCATGGAAGGTATGAATTCATTATATATTTTTAAAACATGTTTATTATTTAGAAGAGAAAAATCCCCACGGATCTAAAAGAAAAGATGAAAGTAACTATGATGCAAGAGTTTTAAGAAGAAAGATAGTTTAGATTTTAAGAAAATATGTTTTATTTGTGAACATGACAGAAATTCAAGGGGAGAAAGACAATTATATTTAATAGCAACTAAAGAACGGGAACAAAAAATTCATACGAAAGATAAGAAAATAAATGATATGATGTTGCAAAAAATTGAAGGGTTTGGTACATCTCATGTAGACATGATTGCAAATGATTTTAAATATCATAAAAGTTACATAGATAAATACATGAAATTCCAAAGAAAAAAATTATTTTCGCATTGTATAGAATAAAGTAAACTGTTTCTATTTACATACATGCTTTATCTGTAAATATATATATATATATATATATATATATATATATATATATATATATATATATATAAATAACTAATTGTGTTTATTTATATTTGTTTCTGTTATAACATGTAACTAATTTACATATTTAACTCCAATAATTTAAATCAAATGAAATCTTATTTTTATTTATCACCATCTGTGGTAAATAGCTTTTTTTTAATTCATTTTCTGTTTATAAAGTATAAACTACATGTCTCTAAAAAAAGCGTGCGTAAGCGGAAGGTCGGCAGTTCGGCAGACAATAGTAGAGCGTGTTCAGCGCAAGGGAATTTGCAACGGAAAACCCTTAACTTTAACTTTAAATATTACGAAACTGGTGCATTAAAAAAAAAAAAATTTCAAGAGGAAAAACTTCTATGATCCTTTCTCTAAATTTTACTCGCTGTATGTTGGTACCTATCTCTTAAGGACGAAAAGTTTGT
This sequence comes from Ophonus ardosiacus, assembly GCA_943142095.1. Classification (NCBI taxonomy): domain Eukaryota; kingdom Metazoa; phylum Arthropoda; class Insecta; order Coleoptera; family Carabidae; genus Ophonus; species Ophonus ardosiacus. The sequence goes on along the minus strand of OW964830.1, from coordinate 21,981,581 downwards.
CGCTGCTTAAAATTTTTACTATAAAAAGAAAAAATGACGTGTTCCCTTTTCAAAATTTATTTACTAAAAAAAATTCTATTAGTAACATTTAGTATTTTTTTAATCCAGAAGTCGCAGAATACATGAGAAAATGATTTAGTAAAAAAACGGCACAAATATCTCAATTTATACAGGAGATATGACAAGTAAAAGTGAAAAAAGTTTTAAAATTGAAATTTTGTATTTTTTTTGGAAAATATGGATTTTTGAGTTTTCGCAATGAGATAGGGCATTAAGAACAACACCATCAAATTTGTCGGAAAATTTCCTATAAGAATATGTAACTTTTAACTTTAGGGCAAAAAGTACGGTGTTCGACTTAAAATATGCGAGATACGGGAGTTAGGATCCTCAACTAATATCTATCGGTAGTTCCCTCACTGCGAAGGTGACGTACGAAGTACGATCTTTAAAATGTGCTCGGAAAGTCTTTATCCTCTAATATGCGAAAAATACCGGAAATATTGAGACAACCGTTAAAACTGGACGTTTTTCGATTAGCATGTAAAACAAAAATTATTGCCAGATTTACTATTTATGGGGTTATATCTATCATTGGTCAAGCGTTGTACGTTAACTTAAATAACATCTTACAACTGATCAAAAAAGAATACGCGTCATTGTTTTGATCGAAATAATCCGCCAACAACGTTTTATGCAACTAGTCCTCAGACATTTAACTTTGCGTTCGAGTCGAATTGATGTGCGCTAGACATAATGTTGTCTTTATTTTGTTATTTACAGTTAATGTACTTGGAATACATATAAAATATTATATATATATATATATATATATATATATATATATATATATCAGGGTTGTTATAAAACCCGGGTTTTTTTGAAAATGCCCAGCCCACCGGGTTTTTTTTGAAAAAAACCCAGCCCAGATCTGGGTTTTTTCAAATAAAGTTAAATTTATATATTTTCATCCCAATTTATTATATATAGACGTCGAAAAAGAAATCTGAGAAACCGTGTTTCAAAATATCGTACAAAAAAATTACAAATTTTTGTGATTAACAATTTGAAAAGTACACGTTTTCCTTAAATTTTATTATTATATATCACTTTTTGTCAGTGTTTTAAATAGTTTTAAAATTACTACTGAATCACAAATTAGATTCTTTCATACTCATACCGCATCACATCACCCTGTCGATACCTTTGATGTCACAGGCAGGATAATACTAGTGAGTGAGCTTGTATCAACTTGTTTAATAAAGTCTGCATTGTGCATTCGCTGTTTGTATTGGAATAAGCAGTATTATAACTTATAACTTAGTTCTTGGTGAGTGTTAGTTGTTAGTAAAACTGGTTTTGTTTAAATATATACGTATATAAAATGCCAAAAACCGATAATTTCGGAAGAAAACAGTCACTAGACTGGTCAAATACAATAAAATCAAGTGATGGAAAAATAATGTGTAAATATTGCAGTTCTATTCTTAGTCCTCAAATTGAAAGGATTAGGAAACATTTGGAAACTTGCATGAAATATAAAAATTACAAGCAAACCCAAAATAAAGAAAAAACTAGTGCCAGTTCTTCATTTTCGTCAACAGTAGTGAGTGATTCCGACTGTGAATCTGAATCTGAGAAAAGTGACTCTTGTGATGTTAAAAAACGGCAACGAAGTCTGACCACCTTCGTAACTACAACATCAAAAGATGAAAAATCTAAAATTGACAATAAAATCGCTATATTCTTTTATGCAAACAACATCGCTTTTAATGTTGCACAGAATGAAAGTTTTAAGAATATGATTAAATGTTTACGACCTGGCTATATTCCTTTTGATCGCTACAAATTAGGAGGTGAATTATTAGATGAGGCGGAAAAAAAAAGTTGATGAAGATTTATGCAGTGAATTGAAATATGAAAACTGTTCTTCAACACTGTTGTTAGATGGATGGTCTAGCATAAAAAACGATCCAATCATTGCTACTAGTATCCATACAGGTAAAAAATAGTTTTTATTACATGCAATAGAAAGCGAACCGGTGAAAAAAACTGCAGAATATTGTGCAAATATTGCGTATGACGCCATAAATATTTGTAAAGAAAAATTTAATAAAGATATTTTTGCTGTTTGTACTGACAATGATAACAAAATGAAAAGTATGAGGGACATATTAAAAGGAAAACACAAAGATTTAATAACTTATGGGTGCTCTGCACACTATATAAATTTAGTGGAAAAAGAAATTTTTCCTAAAGATCCAACCAAACATATTATAGAAGTTCTAAAAATTTTCCGCAATCATCATATGCCTCACGGATGGTTAAAAGAAAACAAAGGATTAATGCTACAACTTCCTTCCGAAGTACGATGGAATTCTTTTAAAGAATGTTTATCTACATTTATTAATAATTATCACATATATATCAATATAGCCACAGAACATGAGGATGATATACCTTTAAATATTTTGAATATATTAAGAAATGTTGCAATATATCACCAAGCAAATTATCTAAAAAAACATCTGCAAATAGTTTCAACTGCACTGAATAAACTGCAATCAGGAGTGGGATCACGTAACTGTGAAAACGATATTGCGACTGTCGACAAGTGAAAATGCGATCACGTAAATAGTGAAAACCGAAAACGATATCGTTTTAGACTGAAAAAAATGTGAATTCTAGTCGACAGTCTCAAAGCATGTGAAAACGATAGTCGTTTCTTACGTCTCTTTTTATTTTATACATTTGGGTATAGGTATATCCTTTTCTTATTTACTTGCACTTAGGTAAAAGAATGTAGTGAGCAGTGAGTTGAATTTGACGTTTTGGAAAGAATCAAAGAAATGTCATAAGAAATGATTTAAAAATAAATTAATATTTTAATTTTGAAAGGTATATTTTATTATTTTATTTAGTAAGGCGAAAATGAAATAATTGTGATAAAATACGATAATTATAAAATGAAAATTGATTACAAGAATGAATCTTAGAAAAAAATCATGAATATTTTAATAAGCATGTTGCGAAGAACTAAATGCTTATGATTTACTATATATTTTTACTCTTTTGAAATCTATGATAGAAAATTGAAATCTTGGTGATTAGATATTTTCTTATTTCTACTGAAATTTCCCTGATTTACTATTAAAATTTAGTGAAAGAACTACCCAAAAGAAATATTTTCGGGCAATATTGGTATTCCAATAACTGTAAAAGTGTTGATTACAACAAAGCATATTTTGATTGATTACAAGAATAAATCCAAGAAAGAAAATTTGATTAATATTTTAATAATATTGTATTCTGCGAAACATCAAACATAACGATTCTAGCTTGTATTTTGTGATTAATATTTTGTAGTTTTTACATAAAATTAAAATTTGTGAATTGATCATTTTCTGCAGCCCGTCGAAAGTTGTGCGCCGTTATTTAAATGTGGCCCAAACTTTATTTACTTGAAATACAAAACTTAATAAAAACTAGATTACTTTAAAATAACAATCTTGTATACTTGCAATCTTAAAAGGTCTCTTGAAGTTTTAATTTTATATTTAGAAATATTTTTGTTTACTTCATAAATTTTTCTTCTGAAATATCAAAAGGAAAAAAATAGATGATACATGGCATCTGTAACTAATTGATAATTTAACTTGTATCCTTCTTTAATTCTTACAGCTTGCTATTATGAACGAAATAAAAACGAAGGGCGAGAATAATACTTTTTGACATTGGATTAAAAATTTTAATGACATTCATATAAATTATCTGTCAAAACTACTATTTAATACAAAAACATTAGTCTGTAAACGATATCGTTTTCACAAAACGTAGTCACTTTACGGAAATAGCCGAAGTTGAAAACGTAGTGAGTGACTAATTTTACGTGATCGCTAAGGAAACGAATATCGTTTTCACTTCTCGATAATCGCAATATCGTTTTCACTTTTACGTGATCCCACTCCTGATTCGACATGCATTTCAGATGCAGTTGAAATTTGGTTGGATTTAATTGAAAATCCAAGTTTGGTACAATATAAGGATATATTTCTTAGGAGTTTTAGTGATGCAATTAGTCCTGTACATTTAGTGGCAAATATTACAGACCTAAAATATTTGGGAAAAAAATTGTCTTCGGAATTGGACGACGAAGCAGAATCTTTTTTGATATATTACAATCAAGACTTTTTAGCTCCATTTATGACATTTAAAATTAAAGATAATATTTATCCCAAATCACTATTTTTGGACTCCGTAATAAATGAATTATCAACCACTCAGTGGTGGCAAGTAATGAAAGTTAAAGTAAAAAAATCTGTTGTGGCCAGCACAAAACCTTCCGTCAATTCAATGTATTTTGTACAAATCCGATACCAAAAGTTCCTTGGAAAAGATTCTATATATCCTGTAAAATTGTAACACGAACACACTATTTTTTACAAATTCCATATTGCAAGTTCCTTTAAAAAGATTCTATAAATCCAGTATAATTATAACACGAATGTACATTCTGTAAATTGCACTTCACACTTCCTCATTCCTATCCAACGCATCTTTTTGACACAGTTCTTCCTCTCTCAAATATTCTGCTACACAGTCCTTCCATCTTCTCTTTGGCCTTTCTTGTACTCCCGGCATTGAAACTGCAAGACATTTGCGAGGGACCCTCTGTCACTTAAATTACTTTCTGATCCTATACTTTCCACTTTGATTTTGCACTTGACACTGACATCTGTCAATTAGAATTTTTTGAATATTATCTGCTGTTTCCATAATTTTTGCAGAGCAGACTGGTTTTTGAAAGTTAACCTCTCTTAATCTCTCTATAACTCTAAGAGCCGGTTTTTCAATATCTAGTTAAAATTATAACTAATAGTTAAATAAACAACATTGAAACGAAATGAACTGTCAAATGACAGATTTATCATTGCTGTCAACAAGACGATGCAATATTGTTTATTTAACTAGAAGTTAAAATTTTAACCAGAGATTGAAAAACCGGCCCTAAGGGGCCTATTCAGAACTCAATATTTGTTTAGTCGTTATGGTCTTTATGGTTGTTATGTACTATAAAGATTGTTAAAATCAAGCAATCAAGTCTATTCAGAACTCAATATTTGTGTTGTCGTTATGGTCTTTATGGTTGTTTTGTACTGTAAAGATAGTTAAAATCAAATTTGGCATTCTCAGTACTGAAGGTGGTTACCGTCAACAATTGTTACGTGTTTTGACGGTCTTTATCATAACGACTGCTAAAACTATGTATTTATGGTTGTTATCACGTTGTTATTTCTAATATTTGACATGTGACAGATTATTACATCAATCAAATATTATTAATAATGGCCTTTCTGCTAAATATTAGCAGCATGCAGTTAATTATTCGAATGGATCCTGCTCCGACTTAAATAATGATAATAAGAACGATAAAAACCGTCGTGGACGAAAGTTACTTTTGACGTAAATACATATTTCTTTAAAAATATTATATTCTGTGGTAGGTATTAGTGAAAACCTTGTTATTTATTCCGGTGCTAATGTGTACTTTTTCTTCAATCAAAATAAAAAAAAAAATCCATAACTTTTCACTTACGTTGGGCTCAGTGGTAGGAATTAACATACCCGTTCTAAATAATTTAGAAGTTTTCAAGTATGACACAAATGTCATATTCTTCTTTAGTTGTTTTGGCAGAATGTTTGCATTTTAAATATAATTGGCAACACATTATTAAAAGAATAAAACGTTGACATATAAGGTTAGGTTAAGTTCATATATGCATAATGAAGTTAGCTATTGTCAAATAATCTGGTTCATTCACAAGTATTATTTTGTAAAGATTGTCAATAATACCGACGTAGGTCCTGAATTGACAAATTCATAAAGATTGTTACAAATGTCTTTGTGATAACAATCTTTATATCCGTAACAACCTTTATGACTGTGTTTCTCTGAATAGGCCACTATATCTATTGAATATGAAGAAAAACGTATAATCAAATCGTATAGAGAATAAGATTTTCTTTCATATTAATGATCATAAAATGTCGAAAAATGATATTTAACTGCGTTTTTTCCAGGAGGAATACGAAAGAATCATAATTTTTAGAATTGTAGTTTTGAAGTTATCGTCGGAGAAAAATTTGTCACACACACACACACACACACACACACACACACACACACGCACGCACACAGAGAGAGAGAGAGAGAGAGAGAGAGAGAGAGAGAGAGAGACACGGACACACACACACACACACACACATACAGACATCAATGTAAAATTAGTAAAATCGTATTCTAGGTATCTTAAAACGTGCTTATTCGTTAAAAACTCACCATCGAATTTTTTGACCAAAGACAATACCTTCCTTTTGACGGAAGGTAAAAACAGTCATCACTTAAGTATATTGAAGATTTCTGCGATTTTGTTACTAAGTTACACAACTGTCCTGCAAGTTCTGCGGGAATTGAAAGAATATTTAGTTCTTACGGACATATCTGGTCCAAAACAAGGAACAAACTTGCTGTGGAAAAGGCTACTAAGTTGGTCAAAGTATACAAGTACTATAGATCACATGATTGCAGTACATAACTTACAGGTAAAAGTTATAGTTTACTGACATTATTTGTAATTCTAAGTATTTTTGTTTTTACAGATTCTTATTTACAATCAGTGAATAAATTATATGACAAAAACCTATTATTCGTTAGAATTTCTGTATTTTTTTTTGTTCTTGTATTTGTATAATGAAAAGAAAAATATACTTTTTTTTTTAAACAAATATGATCCATCAATAATTATTTATATGTATTTCTACATTTTCTGCATTAAGTGGGTTTTTTCAGGGTTTTTTCAGGTGAGTTTTTTCGGGCTGGGCAAAATCACAACAACCCTGATATATATGTATATTTCAGAACTTATATTTAATAAATAAAACAATATTTGGGTTTAAGTTCTGTAATTCTTTTTTTATTATAGTACGATGTTTCGACAGCAAGGTAAATAACAACAATATACAGAATTTAAACCTAAATATTGTTTTATTTATTAAATATTGTGCATTTAAAATTCTTATTTGTTTTTCTATAAATAATTTGTATTTAATATATTTTAATTCTGAAAAATTAATTTTCTGCACATCTTTTTTGGTCCAGTACATATGCGCCAGGGCTCGTAAGTTTTCATTCATTTAAATATTTGAATATCGTTTTATCAGTTTTAAGCAGATATTTATACACATCTTACAAAAATGCTGTCATTTTGAGTAGGGATGGATAATAACAGGAAAACCCGCTTCTGAAATTATGGCTGTATTTTTTTTATTATTTCTATGTTATAATAAGATAATATATACTTTTTTTTAGGAACACAGATTACCTTGTCCAACAATAGATAATCAGTCGAATTATGTTAGCCAAACTCGAATCAATAGGAGTCCAACTAGTGAATGTGATTAATCCTGTAATGAAGATGACGAGGCAAGCACCTAGGGAGAAATAAATTAAAAAATTGTTTTTAAAAATTGCATATTAATAAAACATCTGTACAAACAGTTATAATTTTTGCTTATAAAAAAATGATGATGTGGGCATTGACCTGCCATCTACATTTCATTTTTTTCTTCTATATGTAATTCATTCGACATTTCATTTCGATACCATATTGTCAATATAAGCCAAGTTTAATTTTCACGTTGGTGTGTAACCCGCCTTTATGACAATAATAAGAAAACAAAGTCAAGTTTTATTCTTCCTCGGAGGATTCTTGAAAAATTAGCTGATGTGGTTTCATTTCGTGACCTATTTTTCGATGAATTTAATCTTGCTAAAATACATGTTATAAAATGGCGTCAGGTGAAAGTAGTGGTTCTATGAAAGCTCATGATAGTGTTAAAAAAATCTGTAAAATATGCAAGCGCAGTGCATTAAATAATACTGTGAAATGTTTAATATGTGACGGCGTGCTCCACCAAAACTGTTGTCTAAAGAAAAACTATGTAATAAGTGACAATTTGACAAACTGTTGTGCTGTACAAGACAATTCTGTTGATGCTAATGACTCAGTTGACGTTACTTCCAATGCGGTAAATGTTCTTCGAATAGAAATTCTATATTTAAAACAAATAATTATTGAAAAAAATAATTTTATTAAAGACAAGTGTAACATTGTGAACGATAAAGAATCTATAATAATTTTATTAAAAGAACAATTAAAATTATTATCTCAAAATACTTATACAGTAATGCCATCTGACGATTCACATAAAAAAAGTGATTTACAAATAAATTCAGAAACAATAGATAATGCGACATCTAACGATAATTTGACAATTAAAAACAAGTCAAAAACGTCCTCCAGAAGGTTAGAAATGTCACAAGATAAAAATGTAAATAATAACCATGACAATTTAACAAATACCGGTACTAAATGTATTTTAAATGACAATAACACGAAGGAAAATACTTCTAATACAAAAGATAGTTCATGGTTGCAGGTAATTCGCAAAAAACCAAAACAAAAAAAGCGAAAAGATTCAGGTGTGGTAGGAAATGCTGCAAATCTTACTGCAATTAAAACTGCTCCTAAAAAAGCTTTTTTGTACGTATCCCGTTTAAATCCCGATACTAGTACTGCTGATTTAACCAATTTTTTAATAAAAGACTTTCCTGAAGTACTAGTGGAAGCACACCAGTCAAAATATCCACAGTATTATTCATCATTTAAAGTAGCAGTTAATCTTAGCAACTTTCAGCAAGTTATGAATCCATGCATATGGCCGACTGGTGCATATATTACCAGGTTTTTTCAGAGAAGGCAGAAAACCAAAATTTCAGTTTGACACATATGAAACAAAACACAACTCAACATACACAATCTGCTTCAGTGAATGCTGCAGTTAACGCAGGTACTTCATTTTTACGTATTTTTCACCAAAACATACAATGTATGAGGAATAAAATTGAAGAATTAGACATTCTCACAAATACACAACCATGTGACATCTTATGCCTGTCCGAACACTGGCTATCGGAAGAAGAACAGCCGTCCTATACTATAAAAAATCTATCCTTAGCAAGTGGTTTTTATAGAAAACAAAATATACATGGAGGTGTAAACATTTTTTGTAGTAGTAGAATAAACTACCAAGAAATTGATGTTGTTAAAGATTTAAATATTGAAATTACATTTGAATGTTGTGGAATAAAATTTAAATTTGAGAATGAAATGTACTATGTGTTAGTTATGTATAGATCACCAAAGTCTAGGGTGAACGATTATTTAAAACAATTAGATATGTGTTTATCGAAACTGTTTTCTATTAACCAAAACATAAATCTAGTTGTTTTAGGTGATTTCAACATTGATATGTTAATTGAAAGTATAGATAAAAAATCTTTCTTAGATGTAATGAAAACATATAACTTGCATCATACAATAAACGAACCTACTCGTATTTTTAATAAAAGTAAAACTTGTGTTGACAATATATTTACAAATCTAAATAGTGCTAAATACAATGTAAAAGTTATTCATAATAATATTTCAGATCACTCAGCTCAATACATTTGTGTACAAAATTGTAATCAAACTCCAATAACAAATACTAAAGTTATACGTAGGCAGTTTACTAAAAATAATTTGAATAACTTTACATATAAATTATCTTGTGAAAAATGGCACTCAGTTTTCAATGAAACTAATGTAAACGATTGTTTCAACAATTTCAAGGAAACATTCAACTATCATTTTGTAGTTACACATCCGACAACTAAATGTACTAAAAATTCTAATTCAAAATCCTGGGTCACAAATGAAGTAAAATTGCAAGCCAGAAAAATAAAAGAAATGTATGATTTATGTAAAATGGGACTTATCACTAAAGAACAGTACATTAAGTCTAAATGCGAGTATCGTAAACAAATAAGGCAAACAAAAAGAAATTTTAATTACAAACAAATTAAAAATATTAACAATAACACACGTAAAATGTGGTCTTTAATAAATCATAGTCTAAACGTCGAAAATTCCACTAGACAGAAAAAAATTAGTAATTTAAAACATAATAATGACAGTGCAAGTGAACCCTTAGATATTGCCAATATGTTTAATGATTATTTCATTAATATACCACAAAATATTCAGAGTTCAATATCATTTCCTAGTTATAACTCTTATCCTACACCTATTAAAAATCCTAAATCAATATTTTTGCAACCTGCCACAGAAGTTGAAATAGCCTCACTAATAGAATCTTTAAAAAATTCATTTTCATCTGGAATTGATGAAATATCCAATAATTTACTTAAAGATTGTTATGAAATGATCATTGCACCTTTAACGTATTGCATCAATTTATCACTTTCAAATGGCAAATTTCCGGACCTTCTGAAGCAAGTGAAAGTTATTGCTCTTTATAAAAACGGAGAAAAAAATTTAGTCTCAAACTATCGACCAATTACTTTAGTCTCATCTTTTCATAAAATTTTTGAAAAAGTAATTTTGAGTAGGATTCAGTCATTCCTTGAAAAGAATAAGATTCTAATTAGTGAACAACATGGGTTCAGAAAAGGACTTAGTACAACTTCAGCTATTGCAAATTTTTTGGATCCCATTTATGTCATAGATAAAGGTAAAAACATATACGGAATATTCATTGATCTGTCAAAAGCGTTTGATTGTGTAAATCACTCAACTCTCATGAAAATCTTAGATTATTATGGTTTAAGAGGCATTTGTGCAGATTGGCTTTGGTAATATCTTCAAAACAGACAGCAAGTTGTGGTTTATGATAACAATAAACCTAATGAACATACCATTAACTATGGAGTACCACAGGGCTCGATTCTTGGCCCTACTTTATTCCTATTATACATAAATGGCATTAAAAGTATTTTAGAATCGTACAACTTCATTGCTTATGCTGATGATGTTTCACTATTGTTGGAAAATGAGAATGACGCAAATAAGATATCTGATATATATACCAACTTATCTTCTTGGTTTGCATCTTTAAGCCTGTCTTTAAATGTTAAAAAAACCGTGTTAATTAATTTTTCAAACAAACAGGAAGATGTTGTATCAATTCATTGCAATAATCAACAACTACCTCAAGTTAGCAGTAGTAAAGTTCTAGGAATTCATATTCAGCAAAATTTAAAATGGGATGCACATATAGAAAAAATTTCTAACCAGCTAACTTCTTTCTGTAACTTAATAAAAAGATTAAAATTAATGTCTGATGTAAATACAGCTAAAACCTTTTATTATTCTAAATTTTATCCCATATTAAGTTATGGTATTGTTTTCTGGGGATACTCACCTGCAGCTTGTAGAGTTTTTAAACTTCAGAAAACTGCAGTTAGAAATATTTTTTCTCTGCCTCCTAGAGCCTCTTGCAAAGACGTTTTTATAAAAGAGAATATCTTAAATTTAACTTGTCTCTATATTTACAATGTATTATTATATATTAGAGCAAATGAACATAATTTTCTAATACAAAAAGATATTCACAAATACGATACTCGCGGAAAAACGAATTTTAATCTCCCTATTATTAAACTTAATAAATGCGAGAATAACCTTAACTATATAGGATTAAAGTTTTACAATAAACTTCCACATTATTTAAAAGAAATTAAATCTGAAAATTGTTTTAAAACTTCATTAAAAAAATTTCTTCATCAAAAAATTATTATCATTATAACGACTTTCTTTGTGATAAGTCCTAACTTTATTGCAAGCTGTAATTATTAAACTAATGATTATTTACTATTTTATTCTATTTTTATATATACATTTGACGCTTCTTATATCAATATTGTATTGATCAAAAAGAATTGAATAAATATTATTATATACCTATAGTTCCTTTAATTAAATCACTACCCAACCCACGTTAAGAGTATCAAATAACATCATGACCCAAGGCCCCCTAAAGCGTTACCTTCAGGATTTATTTTATTTTTGTATAAAATACTTTATTACTTTCCTCATTTAATAGATAGGACGCTTTATATCCCAATTTCTTTTTTTAAAATACGATTAGTAACATATCATCATAATTAAAGTATTCTAACGTTTCGAAGTTATAAATATTAATGAAATGACGTTTTAGTTATTTGCGAGGTTATTTGCTACATATAAAGTTGTAAAAACCCTGAAGTATGCTATTCATTCGAAATAGATGTAATTTGTTCATAACTACTTCATCATCATAGGAGTTAAAATCAGTGGTGTATTGCGTTCAATTCTTAATTAACACTACCGAGATCAAGGTATTTTCTAAAATATGTATATGAGCCTGATTTTTTTTTGTTTTTTACAAAAAATGCATACACAAAAATCTGATGTGGCCAGCACATGACCTCCCGCCAATTTCATGTTTAAAATAGCAATGACACTTAGGTATCACTTCCGGTTGATCGTTTGTAAACAAAATCTAATTTGTTGTTCTAATAAATAGAAATAGCTCCAAATTAAGTACCACTTCCGGTTTATCAAATATAGTCAAAATCTAATATGTCGTTTCAAATTATATACGAGTTTTAAATACTAAATTTGAGAAGTTTTGGACCATATTTTAATATATTTTTTCAAGTAAATCTGTTTAGAGCTTCCAGTAAAGCACCACTTTCATCAATTTTAGAAAAAAAATAATACGTCGTTCTCGTTAAAACGAGTACAAAAGTCTTAAATACCAAATTTGAAAAGTTTTGTATTATATCGTAATATATTATTCACGAAAATCTGTTCAAAGCTTCAAGTAAAATGTCACTTCCGGTTTATCAATTTTAGCAAAAATCTAGTATGTTGTTCCCATTGACATAAAAGTCTTACGTACTACAAAAGAAAAGTTTTGAGTTATATTTTAATATATTTTTAATTAAAAACTGTTATGGGCTTCAAATAAAGTACAATGTACTCGTATAATATTATTATTTGTTGTTATTATATTTATTCTTGCCTAACCGGCTTAGAATCTACATATTATATATATATATTACAATGAATTACATCATAAATTAACCCCCGTTTCTCGATTACTTCCTTCATCCAATCTTGTCCCGACCCTATATCGTCTAACAGAACCGTTTCTTTTCTTCCTTCTCTCGTAACTTCCCTGCACGAAATCCTTAAATGCCTGATAGTTTCCTCTTCTCTCCCGCATAGCCTACAACTCCTCTCATCACTTGATAGCCAGTATTTATTGTTTCTCTCTTCATTACCACATCTGAACCTGACAATCATCCTGATGTTTTTATTTTCATCCAATAAATACCTTGGTATTGACGTGGTTTGTTTTAATTCGAGATGTTTATCTTACTTTGTTGTTCTTACCACTGTATGTCCCAATATCTCTGGTGTAGTTCGTAATGTGTGATTTCTCCATTTATGCGTAGCCTCTCTATTTGTATAGTGGAATATCCATTTCTTTCGTTTCTTTTTTTGCTTGTCCTCATTTTGCTAGCCTGCTGTTTTCCTCTCCTTGTCTTATTACCCGCCAGAATTCTTGCAGAATTGAGTTTTGATTGTTTCTTACTCTTTCCTCATATTTTACTGCTCTCTTTTCTGTTCCTACTCTAATTTTTAATGCTTTCATCTTTTCCATTACTATATATTCTGGTGTGCTTCTATCCAGACCCAAAATCCATTTTATGTATCCATCCATATATTTCCGCCCCATAGAGTAATATACTTTTGACTATGGCTTCAAACATCATCCATCTTATTCTGAGATTTCTTTGAAATCTTCTTTCCCCTAAACTCCATATTTCATATTTCATAGCGGCGATTCCACACTTCCATACTTCTTTTGTTTCTCTCCCTCCCCCTTTTTACCTCCCGCTACCCTAGGTAAGGGAGGTATAGGGATCGTGCTAAAAATAGCATATAGAGATTTTATATAATAAGCACGTTTTGATGTCCCCAGAATCCGATTTGAACATTTTTACAATGATGTCTGTAGGTATGTATGTGTGTGTGTCTGTGTGCGTGTGTGTGGATCTTGTGGACACGATTACTCAAATACTATCAATCAGAAAAATTTGAAATTTTGTATACCCATTCTATACTAATATGGGAAGTGCTCATTAGTTTTTAGTGTATATGGGATAACCGGAAGTATCATTTATACAAGCTTTTAACAGTTTTTCTTGTAAAAAATTCATTGAATATAATTTTTTAGCAACTTTTACTAATTAAAATTGAATATAATGGTTTAATCTTCAATTCTACGACAATAACATTTAGTAAATAACTCTAAATAACTTTAAATATGAATATATAATATAATTTATTTCCATGTATCACCTAGCCTATGCGTCAAACAAAATCATAATTTTAATGACAGGTTTGACATATTTAAACAAATGTCACTGACAGGCAGCAATTATATTAAAATTAATAATGAAACCGTGTTAATGAGAATATAATAGTAAAATATTTTATTAAGGTTTGTAAAAATAATATATTTTCCATCATACATAAATGTTAGGTGTACAGAATGATCTGATTTAGATTTGCTAATTGCTATTTTTGCAGCACTATAAATTAATATTAATTTACAACTACACATTTACGAAATGGATTATGTACGCGAAGAATTTACAAAGATTGCGTTTTAGAGCATCTAGAAGATGATGCTGATTTTTATAAGAATATACGTGTGTGACGATTTTTCCTTAAAGCCTTTTAAAATATGATCCAAAACTTCTCAAATTTAGTATTTAAAACTCATATATAATTTGAAACAACATATTAGATTTTAACCATATATGATAAATCGGATGTAAGTAGTACTTAATTTGGAGCTCTAACAAATTTTTGAGGAAAAACAATAAAACAATCCATAATTTCGTATTACAGACTTTTCTATTTATTGGACAACAAATTAGATTTTATTTACAAACGATTAACCAGAAATGATACTTTACTTAAAGCTCACTGCTATTTTAAACATGGAATTGGCGGGAGGTCATGTGTTGGCCACATCAGATTTTTTAATTTCATTATTTTTGATTTTTGAACGTTTAATAATAATTCTTTCTTACTTAAGTATTGCTTAAACCTTTTCATCATGGTTGTCATATAGGTAAGTTATGACAACGCCGCCCGTTTGTTCTTTACTAAGAAATTCTTCCAAGTCTGCTATGTATAGCGAAAATAAAGTTGGGCTTAAAGGGCATCCCTGTCTTAATCCTTTCTCTGTCCTAAGTTCTTTTGTGTATTTGTTATCTATTCTTATTACTGAACTTGTCTCTCTGTAAATGTTTTTTCTAAAGCTGCCAGTAGCTGTTTGTCTATTTTCATTTTTTCAAGAGTTCTAAAAATAAGCTTTCTGTTAACATTATCAAATGCTATTTTCAGGTTTACAAAGAATGCGTCTAATTTTCCTTTTTCATTGCATAATGTATAATATCATAATGTCTATAAGGTCCTTTGGAGAAACTAGTTACATACTTGCTAAAATGAGTACATTTGAATGCAATGAGAAATTTTTATTCAAGATAACTAAAAAATTGTGGCAATTTCTATTTTTCCTGTAATGAATCTAACACTTGATTGAATATATCGCATGAGATTATTTAGTATTGATCAAATGTACATAAAATCTATCCTGTATTGTTCTGGATTGATGACTGTCTTTCCACTCCTTTTTAATTACTAAAGTATTCAGCATAACGTTTGAAACGGAAAAATTTACATGGAAATTCCCGAATACCGAAATAAAAATAAAAAAAAACTGCTTGGCAAGCAGTTAAATTAAATTGAAATTCTTCAACTTCTATTAATTTTAACTCCAATTGGGTCACAGGCATATAGATATTAAAAATAAAATAGGTTTAAATTCCAGGGGTTCAAAAATTGATATGAGGAATGCTCATATCGTGATACTCCATGAACGCCGTCAAATAATAATTAGTAACTTTGTGCTTCTAACTTATTTGTGTACGGTTATCATTCGATTAATTCTATTTCGTGTGGATTTAAACGGAACGCATATAATTATTAGACAGCGATTTGTGCTAACATATTTTTTACAGTTCTTTTTTCGTGTCCCGCGCTATAAGTGCATCGATAAAGAAATACATGCTACTATAAAAATTGTCTTGGTTCACACATGAATGTCATACTGGCTGCTGTTTAAAGGTCTGACAACTAAAATACAACAGTTTGTGAATTCAAAGTTTGTTAAAAGTTAAAGTATACGCATTTAGAAAATACATTTTATTTCATGGTGCAATTTTTTTTAATTATAAGTATATATTTAATTATTGTTTAATTCCCAATTTAATATTTTTTTTTTTTAATGAATTGTAAGTCTAGCACTACTCCATATTTTTTCCACATACAATACATAATAAATAAATAAAATAGCTAATTAACAAGATGTTAAGGGTAAAAAGAATTTAAAACACAAGCCTTATACCCACGGAAAGAGAGAATATTACGGATTTTTTAAAGTAAAAATCAAATATAGGTATCATTTATAAAAAATGTAAGTTTGTATTACATCCCAAAAATTTTAAAAAGAAAATTCCGACCAAACTCAGGTTTTTTTCATCTAGCTGCACATGAGAATTGTTGGCAAATATGGGCCATCCAGCGAATCAAGCGGTTTACGTCATAAATACTATATCACTAGAAACAATAACGTCATATGTTAAAAAGTTTACATGAACATGTAAAACGGATTAAAATATGATCTGTGGGTTGTCTTAATAAATCCAAATCTTTCTTAAAAAGGTAACACGTCTGCGGTATCATTTTTTTCCAGCGAAATCCAATTTTATTTAAAATATTCTGAACATTTACTGCTTACGTCGTTATAAATACTTCATTCTTGTAGTATATGCAACAAACTATCTAGTATTATGTGAGATCCTTAAAAAAAATACAGAATACTGCATACCATACAATTTCTCACTGTTTCTGTACATTGCGTATAGCGTTTGCCACACGCTGTACATATAGATTTAATTTTCAAATTATTACTGACAAATAGAACGAAATATTACCTCAATATTACGATTCAGTGAAAGTAAGAGCCCACCAATCTATTTTTCATTTTCAAAATAAGTCAATAAATTAATTACAAGCTCTTGAATTTGACATGACAAAGCATTTGACATTTTGTCAATGAACAACGAAACCAAAAACAAAATGAAATCACAATACAGGTTGAAAAGTATAATATAGACATATAATATTTAGTAATATACATGTTCAGAATTACCAATATTAAAAAAAATATAATCAAACGTCATTTTGCAAAAAATTATAAAATTTTACTTAATAATAATATATCCAAATATACTTATTTCTATAATGGGGCCCCGTGGCCGCGTGCCTAAGTGTCTGGTCGCGAACCTGGGGGAACCTCCTACTCTTCTAAATGTTCGAGATTCTTCCAATTCATTGACGAGATTGGCGGTATTTCTGAAGGGTTTATGATGAATTATATGTATTATTATGGGGTCTCGTGGCCGCGTGCCTGAGTGTCTGGTCGCGAACCTGGGGGAACCGGGTTCGATCCCGACAGACGCCAAATATTTCCAATTTTAAATGGCACAGAAGTGACCCCTGTGGTGCACTCTCCACACCAGCTACGAGTGCCCGTGAGGTGACGCCTGGTAAGCACCCACACGGTAAAATATATCGTCATCATTACCGATGTCTACATGTGTTGTAGACACTGGCACACCCAGAAAGGGTAATATGCCGTGATGATATATTTATTTATTTTTATTTACTTATTTCTATTAAAGGTGTCAAATACATAATAATAATAATAAAATCAATAAAAAACCGTTAATAAAATATATTTTAAAAAAATAAAGAAAATTTCAAAAATCCCTAAAGAATGACGTAAGCCGCTTGATTCGCTGGATAGCCCATAAACAAGTCGATAGTTATGGACGAAATGATTAGGCAGAAGACTTACGTCATCATATAATATTACTAAATTAATGACGTCATATACTACTACGTTTACATGGGATACTAATTTATAAGGCACAAGCAGTCATGTGACTTTGTTGATCTGTCATGACAAACAGATATGGGGGCCCGTGACAGAATGACAGCTAGTAATTATGTATATAGATGTCAAATGTTATCATTTTCCATTCCAAATTTCATGATTTTCCAATTTCATGTGGTATATTTAACTCGCATATGAAAGTCCACACTCCTGGTGACAAAGAAACAACGTGAAATTAGAAAATCTTGAAATTCTGAATTAAAATTTGTAAGCTATGTATATTATTACTAGCTATCATTCTGACACGGGCCCCATATCTGCTTGGCAAGATTTGCTTATTTGCAGGGCATGTGTTGCTTTCTAAAAATACATAATTTAATTAAAGATTGATAACAAAAGACATTTGGAAAAAAATACTTTTCGGACGGCTTTCAACGGAATTAGTGGCCCATCGTTGGACAATTCCCGTTCGAAATAGTTCACAACATGCATGGTTAGCTTCTGAGATTGCTCTGTTAAAACTTTCGGCATTATTATGTATTATAGTATATTTCTTAATAAAACAAACAAGTAATACTGTAACACAAGGCACAAATACTTAACGCAGAGAAAACTGACAACCAAGTGACAATAGTGACAGGATCAATATTCGATCGATATAAAATTTAATGTAAACATTGTCATACCAACGTATGGTGTAAAAATCAACTACAATTATTTCAAATAAATTTAAATTCAGCAAAATGAATAGAAATTGACTTAGAAATAGATACAAATTTCATTAATATATACGGTTGTTAATACTAGTATTTTTACCTTCCGTCACCTTTAGGTAAGGAAGGTATTGTCTTTGGTCAAAAAATTCGGTGGTGAGTTTTTAATGAATAAGCACGTTTTAGGGTCCCTACAATACGAATTTACTATTTTTAAGATGATGTCTGTATGTATGTGTGTGTGTGCGTGTGTCCGTGTGTGTGTGTGTGTGTGTGTATGTGTGTCTGTGTGTGACAAATTTTTCTCCGACGATAACTTCAATACTACAATTCTAAAAATTATAATTCTTTCGTATTCCTCTTCTGTACGTCCCTATGAAGAGTTGATTAGATTTTGGTTATAATTGATCCACCGGAAGTACCCTTATTTGAAGTTTTTAACAGTTTTTCTTAAAAAAACGAAGTTAAATATTATTTTTTGACATTTTGTTATTATATTTATTAAAGAAAATACTCTTCTCTATATGGTTTGATTATACATTTTCCTTCATATTCAATAGATGTAGAGTTAAAGCATTATAAAGAAATTAATTTTCAAAAATTAGTCAGCTTTGGTATTTATCATGGAAACAGCTGCTCATTCAAAAAATTGTAATTGACAGTTGTAGTGAAAGGCTAAAGAGAAGATGGAAGGACTGTATCGCAGAAGACTTGAGAAAGGAAGGACTGTGTGAAGAAGATGCGTTGAACAGGAATGAGTGGAAGAGAAGAGGAAACAGCAACCCCTAATAAAATAGGGGAAAGTTGTGTCAAGTGCATTTTACGTAGTGTTTGTTTATGTCATAATTTTATTGGATTTATAGAACCTTTTCAAATGAACTTTTGGTATGGAATTTGTAAAAAATAGTATGTGTTCTTATTCGATTTTACATGATATTATATAGAAACTGTTCCACGGTACTTTTGGTATGGGATTTGTACAAAATACATCGAATTGACGGAAGGTCTTGTGCTGGCCACAACAGATTTTTTTCTTCTGTATTTAAAAATAAATAATTTCTACAAGTTGTATTTCATTTTATAAGGTTTTTTTCAGGTTGATGACGTAAGTCTTCTGCCTATTCATTTTCACCATGAGTACATAACATTGAAAGTAATCAGATAATATATTAAAGGAATTATATACGAATCAAGTAATATGATTGATTAAACAAACATATTATACTCGTAAAAGAATTATACTATCACTATACTTAAAGATATTGAGGTCAAAATCTCGAGGAAGTCATACAAAATATTAACTTTATTTTCTGCTAAAATTTCCTCACGATTCTGATAGTATGATTCATAAATGTCAACTTAAATATGGATCCCACTGTACCTAGACTTCAACTTGAATGCATTACATATCTCCAACTCTGACATCTAATCCAGCTTCTCCATCAAATGAGCTGCAACCAGTACGACAGTCAGACATATAGAATATCTAACAATGTATACTACACAATTTCAATTGTTGCCGTGAACCATGAGTATGACAGTTTTACCGCATGCCTGACCAAGGATTTGTAAGGATAGCATCAGGACAAACCGGAAATCATAGCCCGTGGAGTATGTTAAATTATAATTTCTATATTCATGTAATATGTGGTCATAAAATTTTGTTGCAATGGAAGAGTGAATTACAATGTATGTGCAGACCAACCATAAGACCCGGTTTGAGAGGTTGATCTCAGTGACCCGGCCGGTTTGATTTTATGTCCCAGGTAAAAATAATGATTGAAAAATCAATATTCGACTGTGTTAGGATGGAGGTAGATACGGGAAAGTAAGAATTCTTCGGATTTGCAGTCAATTAATAAAATTTATTCAGTTATTTGTATTTCCATTTCCGTATGTATTGTATTCATCCAAGTTTTTAATTTTTTGACGATTTTCTGTCTGTGATATATGTTATTTTTAACTATTTATTTATTTATATTTTTAATTGTCCGTGTTGTATGTTCCGTTATCCACATGTGGTTTCTTTTTCGACTAAACCATTCTAGCCCTGAGGAAGACTATTATATAGTCGAAACGTCAGCGTGAATAAATTTTATTAATTGACTGCAAGTCCGAAGAATTCTTATTTTCCCGTATCTACCTCCAAAAATAATTATATTTAATAATTTAGTAGCCTCGTAGTTTTTCCTCCTGTTCGTACTGAGAGAAAAAGAAGAGTGGTTTTTTAGCAAGTAGATAAGTACGATATTTAAAAAATCTGTTGTGGCCAGCACAAAACCTTCCGTCAATTCAATGTATTTTGTACAAATCCGATACCAAAAGTTCCTTGGAAAAGATTCTATATATCCTGTAAAATTGTAACACGAACACACTATTTTTTACAAATTCCATATTGCAAGTTCCTTTGAAAAGATTCTATAAATCCAGTATAATTATAACATGAATGTACATTCTGTAAATTGCACTTCACACTTCCTCATTCCTATCCAACGCATCTTCTTCACACATTTCTTTCTCTCTCAAATATTCTGCTACACAGTCCTTCCATCTTCTCTTTGGCCTTCCTCGTACTCCCGACATTGAAACTGCAAGTCACTTGCGAGGGACACTCTGTCACTTATGTTACTTTCTGATCCTATACTTTCCACATTGATTTTGCACTTGACACTGACAACTGTCAATATATGAAGGAAAACGTATAATCAAATCGTATAGAGAATAAGATTTTCTTTCATATTAATGATCATAAAATGTCGAAAAATGATATTTAACTGCGTTTTTTCCAGAAAAACTGTTAAGAACTTCAAATAAGGGTACTTCCGGTTGACCAATTATAACCAAAATCTAATCAGCTCTTCATATGGTTGTAAAGAAGAGGAATACGAAAGAATCATAATTTTTAGAATTGTAGTTTTAAAGTTATCGTCGGAGAAAAATTTGTCACACACACACACACACACGGACACACACACAGACACACACACAGACACACACACAGACACACACACAGACACACACACACAGACACACACACACACACACACACACACACACACACACACACACACACACACACACACATACATACATACATACAGACATTAATGTAAAATTAGGAAAATCGTATTCTAGGGATCTTAAAACGTGCTTATTCATTAAAAACTCACCACCGAATTTTTTGACCAAAGACAATACCTTCCTTTTGACGGAAGGTAGAAAGGACATATTTTTTTAATTCATAAATAATGTACATACCAACCTACCCGTATTTAAAAATATGCTATACAGTTGTTTATAAAAGACGTGGCCATAGTTTGGCCACAGATTGCAGGGCCCAAAATAAAACGATTAACATTAGTGAACCACTTTTTAATGGCAACGTAAATAATGTTTTTTTTTTCTAAAAAATACATTCAATAGTAAACTTACTTTTTCTCTCTGCGTAAGTTGTAATATCTGTAAAGATTTAAACAAAAAAATCTGTTCTGGCCAGCACAAGACCTCTCGCCATTTCCATATTAGGCTATAAATAAGTATTGTATTGTACTTCGCCATCGAAACGTCGTTTTATAACAAAAAGAATCTGTTGTGGCCAGCACAAAACCTTCCGTCAATTTGATGTATTTTGTATATATCCCATACCTAAAGTTCCTTGAAAAAGATTCTGTATATTCTGTAAAATTGTAACCCGAACGCACTATTTTTTACAAATTTTATACCGAATGTTCCTTTCCCTATTTTATTAAGGGTCGCTGTTTCTTACTCTTCTCTTTAACTCATTCCTGTCCAACACATCTTCTTCACGCAATGGGGTATTCCGCCATTTTTTAAAAATATTTTTTTACTTTAGTACAAACCAGTAGGACTCTGAATATCTAACTTTGAGTAAGAAAATGTATGCATCACATGAGATATGAATTTTAAAAAATTTCATCGCAATTCAAATTTTCTTATCATGGCGCGCTTATGACGTCAACTCGATGGTGACATCTGCAACGAACTTCAGCGCCTAAATCCACATGTTCATGACAGCCATTTGCTTGTTTACATATGATTTTAGTAGCAGCGTGTATTTTGGTGTTTGTCCTGTGTTTGTTTATGGTAAATATAGGAGTAATAATTATAAAGTGGACGAAATGTCAAATAAGAAATATACCCGCGCGTGTTAACTACTGGCTCCATCTGTGTTTTTAAACGAAAATATTTACTTTGAAATGAGCAATAGATTATCAACTTGACGTCACAAATTTCAAGGACGTTTCTAGAGCTGTAAAAATTCCAATTTTGTAACATTAAATTATGAATTAAAACTTTTTATTAAACATGTTTTATTATATTTTTCTACTATATGAAGATGGAAACTATAGAAAAAAGTTATTATTTTGCATTAATTCCATATCACCGGAATACCCCATTCTTCCTCTCTGAAATCTTCTGCTACGGAGTCCTTCCATCTTCTCTTTGACCTTTCTCGTACATCCGGCATTGAAAATTCAAATCTTGAGGCGAGGCGCAACTGCAAGTCACTTGCGAGGGAGACTCTATCACATTCACATATAACTTTGGTTTTGCATTTGACACTGACATCTGTCAATTAATTTTTTTTTAATATATCTGCTGTTTCCATAATTTTAGCAAAGCTGACTAATTTTTGAAAGTTAATATCTTTTAATGTCTCTATAACTCTATAACTATTGAATATGAAGGAAAATGTATAATCAAACCGTATAGAAAATAAGATATTCTTTCATATTGATAATCACAAAATGTCAAAAAATGATATTTAACTGCGGTTTTCCCAGAAAAACTGTTAAAAACTTCAAATAAGGGTACTTCCGGTTGACCAATTATAACCAAAATTTAATCAGCTCTTCATATGGTTGTAAAGAAGAGGAATACGAAAAAATCATAATTTTTAAAATTTTAGTTTGCGAGTTATTGTCGGAGAAAAATTTGTCACACACACACACACACGGACACACAGACGGACACACACACACACACGGACACGCACACACTTACAGACATCTTAAAAATAGCAAATTCGTATTCTAGGGACCCTAAAACGTGTTTATTCATTAAAAACTCACCAACGAATTTTTTGACCAAAGACAATACCTTCCTTACCTAAAGGTGACGGAAGGTAAAAATTACTTACAGAACTTTACCCAAATATTGTTTTTATTGTATTTAACTTGTCTTCTGCACACATATAGTTCTAATTATATCTATTTTTCATTGTATGAGGAAGTTCCTAAATGTCAAATATTCTTGCATTTTACGTACAATTTTAAATATTGAATTAATAAAACAATAACAATGATTAAATGTACTTCCCGGGAAAAACTTTCAGAATGTCACTAAAACTGTTGATTTTTGACACTGACATCCATCATTTACAAACTATGTTATGAACATTTGCATTTGTCAACTGGTTTCCCTAGTGCCTTGGCCTCTGCGATTAGATTATTCTACTTCCGGTTCTATTTTTATCACGGATATGGAATTTATTTTTCGAGGTCCTCAGGGCCGAGGAAAATAAACCATATACATATGTCATAAAATGAGCTATTAAATTTTATTTGAAATCGAAAAATTGTGAAAATGAAAGGAATATTTATTTTTTAGATTATGTTTAAATATAATCTGTCAATGTGACATCCAATGTTGCTAACCTCGGACATTGAACTTATCGTAATAAAGTACACTCAAAATTGTGTGTTTTATCTCAATCCAGGCTTATTTAGTCCATTCTTCTTGCACATATTTTTGTCATTTTACGTACAAATTTACTAATGTACATCGTACACCTGCCAAAATTATCTTACATGTACAGCAATTAACATTAGGTTGCAATTACATGAAATCGTCATATAATTTTAGTGCCGATTTCTGAGCTTTTAATGACGATTTGTGTTGACATTTTCTTCAGTTTGCTAATATTATTTAACCGGATTTTGAAAAACACTGTTGATTCCTCCTGGTTTTGATTTTAAATTTTTTCTTAAACAACTATCTTCGGCCTTCTTGGAGGAATGATTATTTTTAAAAAATGTTAATAATTAAAACCATATTTTATTGTTTTTGGAATGTTTCGGGGCTCAATAGCTCCCATTTTGAGTCTTTTGGTTACATACTAATATAAGTTTTACATCGCTATCTATTATAGGAAGGAAGCGAAGCTACGAAATACATTTTTAAGATCTGTTCTGTTATTTAAAAAGGTTTTTTCCCTATTGGAAGAAAATTTATGTCATGTAAAGTTGTGGTTATATTTTCTTACTGTGTGGATATTGGTACATTCATAATTTATATAAATTTTGTTTATGTTGTTATTCCATGATGTTTTTATTCTACTTAAACAAAAACATCATGGAATATTAGTTAATTATTAACATTTATTAAAAATAATCTTTCCTCCAAGAAGGCCGAAGATGGTTTTAAAGAAAAAAATATTTAATCGTCTTATTATAATAATGACAGTAAAATCCTATTAAGCCGAACAAACGGATGAATTAGGTACTATACTTGCCGTCAATTAAGTATGGACTGGATATTTCTATACTGTTGCTATTTCACTAGCCATGTTGAAAATGGTAAGTTATAAAGAAGTGACAATATCGCAGGGCAAGGGACAGGCTGCGGAGAAGGGAAAAAGTTGAACATCAGTGCATATTAATCTGACGGCGAGTAGAGTTCTAGCATAGCGAAGGATATTTTGAAAACCCAAATGAATTGTTACAGTCATTAAAAATTACTTGTTTGATATGTAGATAGACTAGACAGCTACATTAAATTTATTTTAAAAACCACTCATATTTTATTTTTATTTTTTGTCTAACAGGGCTTGTATCACAATTTAGACAGCAATATTTAGTATTGAAAGTATATTTAAGAAAGAAAAAAAATTGCGTTATAGACGTTGTCAACTAAAATAAAAAGTTATGGTCTAATTATGATCGTGACGCCCAAATTTCATACAGTAGCGGTTTACTTATAAGAACAAATATCATCTTAAAAATTAATTGTTTGACATTTGGATGGACAGCTGGATTAAATTTATTTTAAAAATTACACGGTGCAGTCACTTATATTTTATTTTTATCGTTACAGATATCACAACTTGTGCAGAGACAGAAAAGTTTAGTATTGAATGCACCTTTCTGAAAAAAAAAATATCTGATGTGGACACCACATGACTTCCTTGTACGCCTGTTACACTATACATATTTTGTTAATAATTAAAATATGTTCCTTATTATAACAGACCCAATCATAAAATTGCACGTATTTGACATAATTTGACATTGACATTAAATTCTTCATTTTTTTGTTAATTTTTGTCCTAATTCATAGCAAACTAAATTACAGAAACTAAAAAGTACATAATTTTTAAATATACATATCTCGCTTATACAAAGAGCTAATTTAATTATACTTGATGTTTTCGACGCAGAATTTAATTCTCTAAAACTTTTTTTTGAAGCATTTATTATGAAAATCAAAATAACACCATTTTTTTCAAGAAAAACTGATAACAGCTTCAAGTAAAGTATCACTTCCGGTTAGACTATTTTAACCAAAATCTATTATGTTATTCCCATTGATATAAAAGTATTATATACCAAATTTTAAAAGTTTTAGATTATTTTTAATATAGTTTTTCATTAAAATCTATTATAGGCTTCAAGTAAAGTACCACTTCCGGGTAGACCATTTTAACTAAAATCTATTATGTTATTCCCATTGATATAAAAGTGTTATATACCAATTTTGAAAAGTTTTGGATTATATTTTAATATAGTTTTTCATTAAAATCTATTATAGGCTTCAAGTAAAGTACCACTTCCGGGTAGACCATTTTAACTAAAATCTATTATGTTATTCCCATTGATATAAAAGTGTTATATACCAATTTTGAAAAGTTTTGGATTATATTTTAATATAGTTTTTCATTAAAATCTATTATAGGCTTCAAGTAAAGTACCACTTCCGAAAGTTATGTAATAACCAAAAAGGGAGGTGCACAACTAGATGTTATAAGAGTCTTAAATACAAAATTTTAACTTTCTACGGCTTCCCGTTTTTTAGTTATGCGAGATACGTACGTACAGACGTCACGACGAAATTAGTCAAAATGAATTCAGGGATGGTCAAAATGGATATTTCCATTGAAATCCGGAAATCGAAATTTTTCGCGATTACAATACTTCCTTTACTTCGTACAAGGAAGTAAAAAACAATTTTAAATGAAAGTTTATGCAATATTTTTCATAGTAATAATTAGTGATGAAACGAGAATCCGGCTTTGATACCGAATTCGGCCGATCCGGCCTCTTGGCCGGAATTCCGGTTCCGGCCGGATCGTATAGAAAATTCAGCCGGATCATTTTATTAAATATTATCTATATTGGAATATTATTTATTCATTTTATTTTATTATATGTAGGTAACTAAAACATATTTATCATATTAATTGAAATAAAATATAATAAAGCACACAAAGTGACATACAAAATTAACAGTTATATCAATTTTAAACAATTAAAAATATATACAAAAAAAGTAATATTCAAAATCACATTGTTCTAGTTTATGGTGGATGAATAATAATTTCTGCGCATTAGCTGGTGTAATTTGAGATCTTCTATCTTCATATACAGAGTGCCCATTTTATAAAAGTTCTCGCTTTAAAGTTTAAAAATAAGCAAAACAGAATACATTTCATAAGCCACTTGGTAAATATTAGTACTTTAAATCGAATAATCACAGTAGGTATAAGAGCAAAACAAAATTTTAAAATCTAAGTCACTTACGAAATGTAACATGGTTGTCTATTTTTAAACTTTAAGGCGGGAACTTATAAAATGGGTACCCTGTATTTGGCCTATATCCAAAAAAGTTCTCTCGCTATACACAGAACTTACAGGACTAGATAAATATCGTTGAACAATTAAACTTAATTTCGGATAAAGCGGGGCATGATCCTTCCACCATAAAATTGGATCCGATTTTCTGTTTATTAATGGCTGCAAAGGGACCGAAGCCGTTACAATTTTTACCGACAAATTACGAACGATTCGGCTGCCGGAATTCCGGTGATCCGGCTAAATAAGAGGCCGGAATTCCGGGATCCGGTAATCCGGCCAAAGAGCGATCCGTTCCATCACTAGTAATAATAAAAATAATAATAATTTATTGTTATTCTCGTAAATAATTAAATTAAAAGATTGGTGCCAAAAATAGTTATGAAAAACAGCCCCCTACTCCTGTGACGTCGGAGTACATATATCATGTCAGTCATAGCCAATAGGAAAACTGTTTACGGTATTCATATAAATAAAAGTAGGCGATACTTTATCAAATGTCAAACTATATTTACTCTGACGTCACATTCTTTTTCAGATCACGTGACTTTTTCGAAATATTACACAAATTTTAATATTTAATTGTAAAATATGTAACGGATATTTCGTGATGTTTTCAAATTTAAGGCTCTTTAAAGAACAATATCTTCTACAATTGAATACTTAGAAGTCATAAAATTCTTGCAACAGCCCTACTTTACGTTATTCTATACACTAGAAGTTCACTAACAGTAACATACAATCTTAAAAGATGAACTATATCCATACGGATTGGCAAACCAAATTTCATTCAAATTGGACAAAGCATTCCGTTATTATAAGCAAAATTAATTTTTCATAGAAGAATTTTGGGCACAGGAATCTGTGGTTAAGCCATGTCCCCAAGAAAAAATCACATTAATGAATTCAATTATCAACGCCACAGTCCTCAACTGAAAAAATGTCAACTAAATTATGTAAAGTTAATCCTACATCTACCAAGAAACACCCCTAATTATATCTGTGGTACAAAATATTACAAATGGATCAAAGCCGCCCACGAAAACTGTTATATAATCGTCTCCTTTATTTAGACAACTCACCATCCAACATTGCGGAGTACTCAGCTCAAAAAATTCTTAGAAAGCCAAGGCTATGGACATCTTTGGACAAGTAAATCGATATCAAAAGTCCTAATACATGAAACTATAACTAAATATGAAGAAAAAACTAACCAAGACGATTTGAATCAATGTGCATCTCCAAAGATATAATACAGTTTATAAAGATATAAAAACCGACCATATAATATTGCCGCTCATCTAAAGTATAAAACTACAATACATAAACAAAGAATTCTAACACAAATCCGGGTAGCTTTTAAAAATAAATTCATTATATATTACAAAAACATAAAATATGAGATAAACACGACAGAAGAATGTACAATCTGCAACCTCCACCAGCACGAAAATTTGTCTCATTTCTTTTTAATTTGACCTATTTATTCACTCATTATAAAGCATTACTTAAGTAAATATATGTATCAAATTTATCTGCAGAAAACATATACAATTTATTTATAAATCTGTCCACAAAAACTAACTTATATATTCTACTATACTGTAAACTGTAAGTGCATTAATACTAAAAATATAAATAAATAAAAATTAAATCAATTTCCCCAATTACACATATTTAGTTATATTATGAAAGATATTCAGTGGGTTCAGAAAAAAACTTAATTGGGAGTAGGTTATGAACATAGAAACGTATGTCTCATCATTATTCAATTCAAAAGTCAAATTGCCAAATTGATCGTGAAATGTAATGTTAAGGTGAAACGATAATAAAGAAGAATACAAAATATTGCCATTCGCCGTTTTCTAATTTATTTCTATTTCTAAAATAAGGATTCAAGAAGATTTCTTTATATAATATTTTTAACAACATCTCGTGTCAAATTGACATTTAATTAAATACTTTCAAATTGACATACGTTTTTTTGTTCATAGCCTACTCAGAGTTAGGATTTTTTTTAACACACTGTTAAAATAGTAAAATCGTATTCTACTCCAAAACGTGCTTATTCATTAAAAACTCACCACTGAATTTTTGACCAAAGTCAATACGTTCCCCTCGATCTTCCCTTACCTAGAGGTGACGGAAGGTAAAAAGTACCCCAAGTTTTGCAGGAAATCGCTTTGAATTATTTTGAGGTAGAAAATCATTAATTACAGAATCATTTATCAATCAAAATAATGATTTTTGCGCGATCATTTTTACCTTCCGCCACCTTTAGGTAAGGAAGGTATTGTCTTTGGTCAAAAAATTCGGTGGTGAGTTTTTAATGAATAAGCACGTTTTAGGATCCCTACAATACGAATATACCATTTTTAAGATGATGTATGTATGTATGTGTGTGTGTCCGTGTATATGTGTGTCCGTGTGTGACAAATTTTTCTCCGACGATAACTCCAATACTACAATTCTAAAAATTATAATTCTTTCGTATTCCTCATCTGTACAACAATATGAAGAGTTGATTAGATTTTGGTTATAATTGATCCACCGGAAGTACCCTTATTTGAAGTTTTTAACAGTTTTTCTTAAAAAAACGCAGTTAAATATTATTTTTTGGTATTTTGTTTTTATATATATTAAAGAAAATAATCTTCTCTATACGGTTTGATTATACATTTTTCTTCATGTTCAATAGATGTAGATTTAAAGCGTTATAAAGAAATTAATTTTCAAAAATTAGTCAGCTTTGCTATTTATCATGGAAACAGCTGAGATATTCAAAAAAATTTAATTGACAGATGTAAGTTGCAAGTGCAAAACCAAATATGAAAAGTATAGAATCTAAAATTGATATGTCATAGTGTTCCTCGCAAGTGACTTGCAGAGAAAGGCCAAAGAGAAGATGGAAGGACTGTATCGCAGAAGACTTGAGAAAGGAAGGACTGTGTGAAGAAGATACGTTGGACAGGAATGAGTGGAAGAGAAGAGGAAACAGGGACCCCTAATAAAATAGGGGAAAACTGAAGAAAAAATAAAGGAAGAGTCAAGTGTATTTTACTTAGTGTATGTTTATGTTATAATTTTATTGGATTTATAGAACCTTTTCAAATGAACTTTTGGTATGGAATTTGTAAAAAATAGTATGTGTTCGAGTTCGATTTTACATGATATTATATAGAATCTGTTCCAAGGACCTTTTGATATGGGATTTGTACAAAATACATCGATTTGACGGGAGGTCTTGTGCTGGCCACAACAGATTTTTTTAATATTTATCGATAGGGTTTCCAAGGCAGAAGGCTTTATTTACAAATCAGGAAGCGGAGATGGTAAGTAAATAAAAACAACGATCAAGGCTTACTTGAAAATGACAATCAATAATTTTAATATGTCAAAATAATTTTCAAAACTTATTTTTTTTAATTTTGTGCATCGATCGTGCAAAAAATGTAATAAACACTTCCTGTCCTTAAATAACTACATATTTCCTTTATAACTTAGCAAAGAATGTTTAAGTTTTAAAAGCCACTAATAAAATATTGTTTATCTTTTATTGCCTACTATTAAATTAGGGTTAAAAAATCCCTATTTCGAGTTGGAACGTTGTTTCTGATAAATAAATACCGTGAGTATTTTTTAACGTGAAACATTGGGATTGTCATATCCATAGTTACGACTTGATATTTGATTGACAGCAATGTATTTGCCCGTTCCATTTAAAATGAAACATAGGGAACCAATTTGACATTTGCTAAGACGTCAATACTACAGGTTAATTTTGTTTAAATAATTATACCTGCATTCTAAATTAAAATTAGTTGTAGAAAAAATATAGTGTGCACCTTGTGCCCGAGTGGTTTTCTGACTCGGCTAAATTTCTTACAATATTTAAATATAATACTTCTATCAAATTCATTCCCCATGTGTCATTTTAAATGAGACAGACAAATACATTGCTGTTAATCAAATGTCAAATCATAACTTATAGGAAAATTCAACGGTTATCTGTCATATTGACAAGATGTCATTAGAGGTTAATTTTGTTTAAATAATTATACATGTTTTCTAAAAATTAAATGTCGGGCACAAGCTGCTTGTGTCCGAAATATGTTTAGTGC
This sequence comes from Ophonus ardosiacus, assembly GCA_943142095.1. Lineage (NCBI taxonomy): Eukaryota > Metazoa > Arthropoda > Insecta > Coleoptera > Carabidae > Ophonus > Ophonus ardosiacus. Next base: position 21,949,889 of record OW964830.1, on the reverse strand, counting down.
TCTCGAGTGTTTTTCTGACTCCGCTAAATTTCTTACAATATTTAAATATAATACTTCTGTCAGATTCGTTCCCTATGTTTCATTTTAAATGGAACGAGCAAATCCATTGCTGTCAATCAAATATGAAGTCGTAACCATGGATATGACAAACCCAATGTTTCACGTTAAAAAGTACTCACGGTATATGTTTTTAAAAAATAACGTCTCATGTCTCATGATTAAATACTACATAATTACCTAAAAAATAATAGTAACATTTGCAGTTTTTAGAAATTATGACACAACTCGAAATACAATGTTCTTCTGACAAAAATCGGTATGTAAAAAATACCTGTGCAAATACCTTGGTAAATACTATATGATTTTATTCAAAAATAACGCAACACAAAATGTAAAGTAAAGATGTACTCAGGATTTCAGTCAGTGTCAGTCCTGAGTACATCTTTACTTTCATCCTTAGCACAGTTGTTTACTACTTCTTCACAAAATGTAAAGTTACTCTAGTCAAGGTACAGGATAAATAACTAATATATCTTTATATCATTGTTAACTAATTAGGTAATTAAATTTCAAATTATAAATTAATTTAAATCATAATGTATTTTTTGTATGCTCTGTATGCTTCTGACACGATAAATAAATAAATAAATAGGCATACTCATATTTAGTTCAGAAGTGACACTTTTTCAATTTAATAGTATGTTGCGAAACTTAACCAAAGGAACCGTAACCACGTAACCGGTTGCAAAATGTTGGCTGAAATTCTTGGTAAGTTTTGGAACCCTATGGTTGTGATCTTGTAAATAATAGTGTGCATAATGGCTAAAACAAATGGATACATGATGTATAGGCTTTTTGAAGAATTATTTATGTCATCGTCATCATCTAGTAGGTAATGAAGAAATAAATGGTTTCAAGTGTGTAGTATCCACACTTGTATATAAGTCCTTTTCCTTTAAATAATTATGATTATATTCGTACATTAATAAAAAAAAAAATAAACATTTACCTCCATTTTCAAATAATATTCTCTTTAAAAATATCTCAACTATCAAAACGCCTTCAAGGTCAACTGTTCAAATTTTAACCACGCGAACCGGACTTCGACGACGGTTAGTATGGTTATTAAAAAGTAACCAAAAGTTCCAGACACCGCGTTTCGAAACTTCACCGGTTCGCTGAAAACAAGTAGCGCGGTCACTGTGGTGAAGTTTTGCAACATACTATAAAATAGGTTACTTTAAAAGCACTTTTTTTGCGGATGACTTAAAATTGTCAATTTCTGAGTTCTGACACTTTTCTACCAAAGTGTCGATATGTATGTATCTTTAGAAGTAATTTGTACCTACGAATGAAAAAAACCAAGAAAATGTCTTCTCTTTATAATAGTGTAATGCAGGAATATGGTTTCAGTGATTTCAAATTTACATAGTCACACACTCATACCTCGTTTATGTCTACGAATGCCTAATTAAAAAATATCATGTGTTGTACAAAAATCATTTTAATATTGTCATAAATAAGTATTATACAGAATAAAAGTGTAGTGTATATTCAACACAAGGTATTAATAATGCAATATAGGTTAAGAGCATTATTTTTAAATGAAAATATTAAATATTGTTCTATCTCTTACATATTCAAAATAATATATTTTCGTTCACATAAATCAATAATTTTACAAAATCATTATTTTGACTCAATTTTAGTTTGATGGAATATAAAGATTTTATGAATAAAACCATATTTAAAATAATAATGAAGAATATCATAATAATAAAAAAAAATGTTAGAAAACATAAAAGCATAGATTTAATAAATATTATCAAAAATGAGTTGTAAAATGATATATAAAGCCACAGTGATACAATACATGTTTTTAAGAATACGTTAATAATACTCACCCTTATAGTGTTACCCCAGACCCTGTCAAATGAAATCTTGCACAATTCTTCATTTTATCAATCATTCTCACATGCACATGCACACAATCAGTAATAGCACGTCGGCACGCAGTAGGCCTGCCGACGTTAGTTCGCTTCGTGGCCGCTAGCAGCGCTAGCAGGTTCAACGGTGCGGTGCGGAACTACCTGAAACATATGAGCGGTAAAGCGCTATCAGCTGAGAGCAACAGGGCATGCGCACTGGTGCACAAATATTGATGCAGCTGTTTCAGCCCCGACGAATGGCTAAATGGAAGTGAATTGATTTGATTATTTGAGTGATGAGGATGGAAATGGGATACCAGAGGAGTAAAGGATTAAATTAAGGTTAGGTTAGGTTTGATGTTTAGATTGATGAGGGAATGATTTGAAGTGATCGATACGGTTTGGGGAAGCGAAAGTCATGTGAGGGAGCTTTAGTGGCGCTAATTTGAAATGTATCACTAACAAGAAACAAGTTAATCAATTAACTCAATCATGCGAACTAACAGGGATTTTTATTTAAAGTAAAATACAGTGAAATAGGTTTCCAAAGGGAATTTACGAAAAGCTATATTATAATGTTATAAATTTTATTTTTAAAGTTCTATCTATTTTTCTTTGAAATATAGAACTTTTATTATTACGTGTTCAACATCAAATTTAATCAAAATGAATCATATTAATTAAAATATTTAATTTCATATTATTCAAATTTTATTAATAACTAAGTTATAGAATATATAGTCCTATAAACATAAACATATTATAGTTTGAAAGATAGGTAAAATATAGTTAATTGTATCTATGGTATAAGTAGAAAGTAGTGATATGTAATTATTTTATTCAGAATGAGTAAGTTATAAAATTTAACCTTTTATTAAGCTCTTTTTGAATTAAAATTAAAGATTATATTTGTGAATTACATTTGAATTTCATTTTAACAATAACAATTACTACCATTTTTAACCATCCTCATCCTGAAAGTGTTACTTTAGCTAAGAGATCAAAATGAATTTGTTTGCAAATATTTCAGAAAATGAAAGCCGAAAAAACTGTCGTACCAAGTAATATGGTAACAAAAAACAAATAGGTACCTACTTGGCAGTTCATGGACGCATATTTCTTGAAATAAGGTGTGGCATCCTAGTTGCTTGCTCTAGGAAATATAAATTCCCAAAATCAAGCAACTAGGTTGGTAAGGGCCATCATTTGTTATTTTCATTACTAAACGACAACGAACACAAACTTTCATTATGATCCAGGAAAAACAAAAACAATTAAATGAATATTGTTACTAAATCTATTTACAATGGTACTATGGACCACTTCTTAAAGAATATTTTTCCTTAAAACTGAATATATAAAGCACCCCATAAAGTTTCAAATAACAGATATTTGAAAAAAAAAATGTTTCCTATTAACGGCTATGTAATGGGCTATCGTGTTCATTCAGAATAATTGATATATTATATTGATGCGAATAAATACATTGAGGTGTCAAATTATTTAATAATTTTATTTTTCTAGAAATCAATGGTCAATGTAAGTTTGCACATAGTTGTTGAAAAGAGCAACAATATATAACAATCCATAATCCGGATGAAGGTTTACGGGCGTCTTATAACATTGAGACATTTTTCAATAGATGTAGCACTCAATGGAGTGACTAATTCAATAAACTTGAAGTAAAAATGAAAGCATCAAAGAAGCTAGAGCTATATACGTACCATATTATCACGTGTGAGAAAGCTAGCCGGTTGAACAAGACATAAAAGATCTCTACAGGATTATATATCGCAACCAGCTTTACGAGGCAGCACAGCGGGATTATAGCATAAATTGCGTTGAGAGGAAAATAAATTTTTATTCGGTTTATCGTTTCGTATTTAGTCACATTGTAGATTAGATAAAGTTACTGACCATTAACAATTTTTGCGAAAAATCAATATATAATAGATAATATTGAAGTTATTAGTAAACAACAAAGTCGATTTTTACCTCCCGGTAAGAGAGGTATGTATTGGAATCAAGCTAAAAAACGATTTTAGTGGATAAGCACGTTTGAAAGTCCCTATAATCCGATTATAACATTTTTACGATGATGTCCGAGGGTGTGTGTGTATGTGTGTGTGTGGATGTTGGGACCACGGTTTCTTAAATACTGTAAAACTTAAAAAATATTTAACTGCAGTTTCCTCAATCGGACATTCCTGGGTAAAGGTGATTAGATTTTGGTAACAATTGGATAACCGGAAGTAATAGTTTCTTTAAAAAAATCTTCTAAATATTATTTTTTGAAAATATCTGTTATTACAATATTTAAGAATATAAAAATCTCTATCCGATACATTTAAAATTTTTATTATATCTTCTATGGACTTAAAGATAAAGACATAAATATATAAAATAATAAGTTGTAAATGTATCTCGCAGCCCATGGAAAACAAGTGGAAAAATTAAAATGTTTGTAATTGACAGATAAATGTGAGTGTCAAAACACCAGAGACATTACAGAAGACTTTTTCTGGGAAGTACATTTAATATTTGTAATTTTATTATTAATTAAATATTTATAATTATAAATACATATATTACATATACCCTTCAGAAATACCGCCAATCTCATCTATGAATTCGAAGAATCTCTAACATTAGCAGAATAAAAGTATAAAATATTTATAAAAATATATAAAGAAGATATGTGTTTTTGTGTGTATCAGAAATGTCAAATATGAAGAATACTTATACAGGGCGATTCTTAACCTATACGCATAAATGTGAGAAATGATAGTTTATGATAGATAATGACAGATGATGAAAAAAAAATTTTTAGTAAAAGTTGTTTATTTACGGAGATAACGAATAAAGTTTGAAATTATTTTAGTAGTAATAAATTATTAAAAAATTAATTAACTAGGGTGTTGTGCATTAGTCTCATAGCAATTGTTCTAAATTCTTCCCTTCATTTTCGATGCACATTTGCGCGCGACGAATCCATGTGTGTCCCCATAAATAAAAATCAAGGGGATTTAGATCGGGCGACCTGGGGGGCCAAGATTGAAAACAATTGCTATGACTCTAATGCACAGCACCCTAGTTAATGCATTTTTTATTAGTTTGTTGCTACTAAAATAATTTCAAACTTTATTCGTTATCTCCGTAAATAAACAACTTTTACTAATTTTTTTTTCATTATCTGTTATTACCTATCACAAACTATCATTCCTCACATTTATGCGTATAGGTCAAGAATCACCCTGTATAGCCTAATATGGAAATGTCGAGCGCTCTTACGCTGGCCACAGCAGAATTTTACCTCCCGCTACCTTTGGTAAGGGAGGTATAGGGATCGTGCTAAAAATCACATATCGAGATTTTAGTAAATGACCACGTTTTAAGGTCCCTAGAATCAGTGGCGTTTTCTCCATGCAAGCAAGGCAAGCAGTGCTTGCCTTTATATTTTGTTACTTTTAATATATTTTTACAATTATATTTATATTTTTAGAACTTTAATATATCAAAATTTAAAAGCAAAGACACAAATGTATTTGCTGTTGCCTACCGCACCGTTAATCTAATTCTATCACTGGGATACGTACTATTACGATCTTACCATGTTGTACAAAACGTGCTGGTAAGCAGAACTTCGAGTGCTTACACCGCCTATACCTACACTATACCGAACATTGCCGAACATGTAGCCTTCTATACTGAAAATATTTCGCTGTTTAGGTTCATCTGCAAGCAGTTTTTATATTGCTTCCATGAACAAAATTTAAGTGAAATAGATAGTAAATGTTAAAATAGGATACGAATAAAAGTAAAATTTATTTATAAGGTATCTATATTTTATATTTCTACATTTATTTTGTTTCAATTAAATTTTGAAAATAATAATACTCCTTAAATTTTTATAGAGAATGGATAACACTTATGCAATAATAATAAAAAAATTACAAGAAAAGCCATTTGGCAATTTTGAAGAAAAAAAACCTTTTTGCAAATGGCAGACCAGTTCCTCCTATGAAGTTATTAACAAAAACTGTTAAACATATAACAAGGCATTTTAATACCAATTTATATGACAAACATGTGTGGCTATGTGATAGTGAAACATTACTAAAATTATATTGTTGACCATGTTTATTATATAATAAAGAAAAATCAGTATGGAATGATATTAAGCGAGGCTTTTGCGACTTAAATAATATACATACGCAATATCACGTCAAGTCTGTGATCTGGCAATTTTTGTTTTTTGCACATGAAAGGGGAAAAACATGCATTTGCACATCCCTTCGAAACATGTAAGTCAATTATAAGGTATTTGACCTTGAATGAAAAAAAAATTCGCCTGCGGCGCATTTTTTTATGCCTTCCCTACGCCATTCCTGCTTGCCTTCTTATAAAATGCACGAGACGCCACTGCCTAGAATCCAATTTTAACATTTTTACCTCTCGTTTAGAGAGGTATTGGAATCATGCTAAAATCGCATATAATCCGATTATAACATTTTTACGATGATATCTGTGTGTGTGTGTGTGTGTGTGTGTGTGTGTGTGTGTGTGTGTGTGTGTGTGTGTGTGTGTGTGTGTGTGTGTGTGTGTGTGTGAGTATGTGTGTGTGTGAGTATGCGTGTGTGCGTATGGATGTTGGAACCACGGTTTCTCAAATAGTATGAGACTTAAAAAATATTTAACTGCAGTTTCCTCAATCTGACATTCCTGGGAAGAGCTGATTAGATTTTGGCAACAATTGGACAACCGAAAGCAGTAGTTTCTTTAAAAAAATCTTTTAAGCATTATTTTTTGGAAATTTATGTTATTACAAATATTAAAAATTATAAATTTCTCTATCCAATGCATTAAACATTTTTTACAAATATATAAAATATTGTGGTCTTAATAATCTAGTAACTGTCCAAATAGACAATGTAATTGTTACTATGGTAATGTAGTGTTACACAATGACATAATATAGATTGACATATTTTTCATTATAAGAATTGAATATATATAAATGTATTCTCAATAAAGTATATCAAACAATAAAGCATTCTTAATACTACGTAACGCGTCTACTCAGCCACAACAGTTTTGGCGACGAGGTGAACTACGTAATTTTCAAACAAAAAAAAAAAAAAAAAAAAAATTCACCAAGAAGAAAAGAAAATGGATGCTTCACAATTCAAAGAATTTATGGATTTTCAAAATAAGATGATGACCACGCTCTTGTCCAAACTACAAACTTCATCACCCGCAACGCAGTCTGCAGGAAATACAAATTTCAATACAGCATTATTGCCTAATTTTGAACATTTTGATGTCAAAAAAGAAACATTCAATAATTATAAACGTCGTTTTGAAAATTATCTGGACATGAAGCAAATCAAATCAAACAAACTTTATTGTGCTCAATTGCTTCTTAACTCAATAGCGCACAAAATTTCAACATGATTACGGATTTAGCAGCTCCTAAGACTCCAGATCAGTTAACGTATGACGAATTAATCAAAATGCTGGATGAACATCTTGCCCCCAAGAAAAATGTTTTGGTGTCACAACATTACTTTTTGTCCATTTATCAAGGGGAACAACAATCAATATCAGAATTTGTCGCGACCCTCAAAAGTAATATTAGTGACTGTGAATTCACTTGTGAGTGTAAGAAATCAAATGCAAACATATTTCTAAGAGCTCAATTCATCCGTGGTCTTTATGACAATGCTATACGTGAACAGATTTTACAGTCTGAAATCAAGGAATTCAAAGACATTGTTACAAAAGCAATTGCTCTTGAATCTTCTAAAATTGATGCCCGCATAATTGCTCAGAAATCTGCCCAACCAACAAAAACTCTCGATATTAATAAAGTCATCGATTCAAAACGATCTGATAACCGCAATTCCGGAAGTCAGTCGCGTCAACGTTTTGGAGATAGAAAATCAAGGTTTCAGAAGTCTCAACGTCAAAAATTCAGCATCAAATCGTTGGGATTACAGGATCTATGTCTCAGGTGCGGGAAATCCAATCATCTTACGAAAGACTGTCGCATTGAACCTTCATTGCTAAAATGTTCTGCTTGTAAAAAGACAGGTCATAAGGATATCGTCTGTATCACCACTAGGTTGGTTAAAAAACCAAAATCTGGATCAGCAAATCAAGTTCAGGATGTGGAAATTGTAGATAATGCTCGTCAATATGGAGTACAACATATCGTTGACATTTATCAGAATTGTCAAATGTCAGATGTCAATGTCAGTCGCTATTACGTTTCTGTCAATATTGAAGGCAAATCAGTTAAATTTGAAGTTGATTCAGGATCAGCTTACACCTTTTTGCCACGTCAGCAATTCAGAAATTTAAATCTAAATATACCGCTGCAACCAACTACAATCGGATTTCGTTCATACACTCAAGATATTTTCATCCCAGATGGAAAAATAAAAGTTCAGGAGTCATATGGTCAAATACAAATTAAAGAAGAAATTTACATTGTACCAGATAACTTCGCAGCAATTCTGGGACGAGTTTGGATACGTCGTTTAAAAATTAATTTGGTTCAACTCGATCAACAAATATCCACCGTAACTTCGTCTGAAAATATAAACGTTTGGAGTATTGACGTACTCAAAAAGAAATACCCAGTCATTTTTGAAGAGAAAATAGGATGTGTACCTGAGCTTACTGTCACCCTCAAATTACGGGAAGGTGCAACACCAATTTTTCATCGTCATCGTGATGTACCTTACGCCCTCACATCATTAGTGGAAAAAGAGCTTGATACACTTGAAGCTGCTGGTATCATAACAAAAATAGAAAATTCAGACTGGGGATCACCGTTAGTAGTCATACCGAAAGCAGACGGAGGGGTACGTTTAGCCGTTGATTATAAAATTGGAGTTAATGAGCGACTCATCAATGCTCATTACCCAATTAAGAAGATTGATGAGATCTTGAATAATTTACAAAACTCCAAATACTTCTGTCGTCTTGACCTTTTCAAGGCTTACCTTCACATTCAAGTTGACGAGAAATCAAGTGAAATCCAGACAATTAATACACACAGAGGAATTTATCGCATGAACCGTCTATCATTTGGAATAAAAACAGCACCATCAGAGTTTAACTGTATTATGGATCAAATATTATGTGAGGTTCCAAAGACGGAATTCTACTTCGACGACATTGTGGTTCATGGTGTCACTAGAGAAGAATGTGCTTCAAATCTTGACGCATGCCTAAAACAATTACAGAAATATGATTTACATCTAAATTTACGCAAATGTCAATTTTTTCAAGAACGAATTGAATTACTAGGACATGTCGTCACCTTCAATTGTATTTCTAAGTCACCTGAAAAAGTAGCTGCAATTACGGAAATGCCGCGCCCAACGTCAGTAGAAGAACTACGAAGATTCTTGGGCATGGTAACGTATTACTCAAGATTCATTTCAAATTTATCTACAAAGACTGCTCCTTTACGCCATATGCTAAAAACGAACGTACGATTCAAATGGACAACAGCTTGTGAATCAGCCTTCATCAAGTTAAAACAGGAGATAGCCAGTGACCGAGTTCTCATGCCATTCAACCCATCATTACCAGTACAACTTGCCTGTGATGCTAGCCCTTATGGTGTGGCTGGAGTTTTATCACATATTGTTGATGGTGTTGAAAGACCAATCGCTTTTGCATCAAAGTCTTTGACGTCAGCGGAACAAGGCTATTCTCAAATTGACCGTGAAGCATTGGCAATCATCTTTTCAGTGGATCATTTTTATCAATATTTATTTGCACGTCCCTTCACCCTCGTAACTGATAATCAACCACTAGTCCGGATTTTTCATCAACATGCCAAAATTCCGAAAATGTCATCAGCAAGACTTCAACGATATGCAGCATTTCTGTCAGGATTTAACTACACTGTCGCATTTAGGAAGGGGAAAGATAACTCAAATGTTGATTGTTTTTCACGGGCACCAGTCGAATCAAAGTCATTTACCGATACTGCAATCAACAATGAAGTTCATCAGTTATGTGATATTTACGTCTCACAAATTTCATCAACAGAAATAACATATCAAAAATTACAAGCAGAAACCCAGAAGGACGAGAAACTTTTTACACTTATTCAAGAATTAAGAAATAATCCTAATAGCACAGAAGAATTTACAATTGATGATAATATTCTTTTCAAAGGACAACGAGTTGTTGTGCCTGCTTCTCTTCAACCAGCTATTTTGAACGAATTACATCATACACATATAGGAGTGACCAAAATGAAACAGTTAGCCAGACGCTATGTATACTGGAAATCTATCGATAAAGATATTGAGCGCATGGTTCGAAGTTGTCCAGCTTGCGCTTCAACTCAATCGAACTGTTCAAAGACCCCATTGCACCCATGGGTAGAACCAGATCACAACTGGCAACGAATTCATATAGATTACGCCGGTCCATTTCAAGGTCATTATTTTTTAGTTGTCATTGACGCAAAATCGAAATGGACAGAAGTCATTTCATGTACGACAGCCCCATCATCTTTGTCTACCATTGATATGCTTCAAGAGATATTTGTCAGATATGGTTTTCCTGACGTAATGGTTTCTGACAACGCAACCTTGTTCACCAGCGAAAATTTCCGAAATTTTTGCACATCAGCTGGAATTTTTCAAAAGTTTATCGCTCCTGGACATCCAGCTACAAATGGTCAAGCTGAGCGTTTCATACAAACCCTCAAACATCGATTAGCTGCAATGGTTGACGAACCTTTTTCAATGCGTCAGAAAATTAGAGAAATCATGTTTCGTTATAGAGCAACTCCACTAGCCAATGGGAAAACTCCATCAGAACTTTTTCTCAATCGACAAATCCGTATTACACTTGATGCTTTGAAGCCTATTCATCATGAAAGATCTCTATCTTTAGGAAGAAAAATACGCCAACTACGCGTGGGAGATAGGGTTCAAGCCAGATACTACTCTAATAATAAACAACTATGGAAATTCGGAACTATTATCAAAAAGTTTGGCCAACTTCATTATGAAGTCAAACTAGATGACGGATACATTTTCAAGAGACATATTGATCAGTTAAAATCAACGGAAGTGCCACTAAAGAACAAACCTGTCATTATCACACCTGATATTAGTGATCAATCCGAGAAAAATCAATCAAGACCAGAACAACTTTACCTGTCAGACTTGGTGATGATTCCAGTTCAAGAACAACCGTCTGTTGGTCAACAAGTAATTAATGAAGACGAGCGCCGATCACTTCTAGCAAGCACAGATCCAGTTCAATCAGATTTAGCAAGCTTGCGCAGATCAGGCCGCACAACCAAACTTCCTAGTTATCTAGAAGACTATGTCGTATCAAGAAGATAATTCAATAAGCGTGGGAGATTATTGTGGTCTTAATAATCTAGTAACTGTCCAAATAGACAATGTAATTGTTACTATGGTAATGTAGTGTTACACAATGACATAATATAGATTGACATATTTTTCATTATAAGAATTGAATATATATAAATGTATTCTCAATAAAGTATATCAAACAATAAAGCATTCTTAATACTACGTAACGCGTCTACTCAGCCACCTATTGTATAATGAATAAAAAATTAAGATGTTTGTAATTGACATAAATGTCAGTGTCAAAAATCCAGACATTACTGAATACATTTTCTCAGAAGTACATTTTATATTTCTTATTTTATCATTAATTAAATATTATAGATAGATGTGGAATTCGTACATGAACAAGTCGAAATGTAATAATAATATAATATGCTGTTGTTATAAAATGAGGAAAAAAACTCCGTCAACATCTAAAATTGGTATAAAAAGAAAGTGGATTTATTTATAAGGCAAAGTATGTACAGTATCAATGTCAATTAAACACGTGTTTACATATAATTTATTTATTTATTTATTTATTTATTTATTTAGAGAGAAAAGATCAACAGGCCAAGGCCCAATTACAGATCAAATACAAATAATTACAAAGTTTCACTTTCCAAAAACATATTAAAGCATAAATAATAATAATAATAATAATAATAATAATAATAATAATAGAACAGTATAATGCCAAAACAGTTTAAGCCAGAAACTATAACGAGGAGAAAAAAAAATCAAGAAGGTAAAAATAAGAAATAATTAACAGCAATAATTGAAACAGTCTCTTTTAAATTTAATAAAAGAGCAACCAAAAATATCTAGTTCATTGTTGTTTATCGAATTGTATAGGGAACACATAGTATATAAAGGAGATTTTAGGAGTAGGTTAGAAGACGCAATTGGCAGATGGAAACAATTAGTATGTCTTGTGGATATTAGAGGAACATGGAAGCGTATCATGGATAGAGTATAGGAGTCATCAACTAAGTTATGAATGATTTTATACAGAAGAATTAATGAATGAGCACGACGTCGATATGAAAGCTTAGAAAATTGGAACAAGCGCAACAATTCATCATACGAGATATTAATAGTAGGATAAATGTTATTCTTTTTATAATATAAATATCTAAGAAATTTACGTTGTACCGATTCAATTAAATTTTCATATTTATAGTAGAAAGGATTCCAAATTATGCTGCAGTATTCAAGTTTTGATCTAACGAAACTATAATAAAGAGCTTTAATTGCATGAATATTGGTAAAGGATTGGGAGTTACGTTTAATGAAACCAAGCATTTTATATGCACCTGAAACAATATTTTGCACATGAATATTGAAATTAAGTTTTAAATCAAAGGTTACACCTAGATCTTTAATTTCATTTATACGCTGTAAGATAGAATTTTGTAATTTGTAATGGTAAACAATTGGTGATTTTCTGGTGAAGGATAAAATTTTACATTTAGAAATGTTCAGGAACAATAAATTGCTAATGCACCAATTATTTATTTTATTCAGGTCTTCCTGAATAGATATGCAATCAGATATACTAGAAATAGAAGAAAAAATTTTCAAGTCATCAGCATAAATTAATTTTTTATTATTTATTACAGATGTTATATCATTGATAAAAATTAAAAATAATAGAGGACCAATGTTGGAACCTTGTGGAACCCCTGAAACAGCAGAAAAGGACAACGAATTGTGGCCCTTGTAGCTCACAAATAATGATCTGTTATCCAAATAAGATGATATAAGCGCAATAAGTGATGAAGAAAAACCAAATGCTTTCAATTTATGTAAAATAATTTTATGGCTAATACTGTCAAAGGCCTTGGCAAAATCTGTGTAAACTACGTCTACCTGCTTCTGATTATCAAGTTTATTTGACACAAACTGAGTAAAATTCAATAAATTGGTGGTTGTAGATCGGCGTTCCATGAAGCCATGCTGCTGTATTGAAATCAAGTTTTTAATTTTTGGGTATATGAGATTATACAACACGTTTTCTAAAATTTTACTAAAATTTGAAAGTAGGGAAATAGGTCTATAGTTCTTCACGTTATCAATAGCACCACTTTTAAATACAGGAACTATACGAGCTGCCTTCCATATCTCAGGAAAAGAGCATGTATTTAATGATAAATTGAATAAATGAAATAAAGCTATAGCAAAAGAGTCACAACAATCATTAATTAGAAAGCTTGGGATTAAATCTGGGCCAATAGACCTATTTTTAGAAATCTTTCTTATAGAGTTTTTAATCTCATTTGGAGAAATTGATACTATATTTACTATTTCGTTAGTTAAAGTCATGGTTGTAGGAAGAGATGTGACATTAATATTAGTGTAAACACTTTTAAAATATGAAGCAAAACCATTAACTATGTCAGCTGGGGAATTTAATATTTTGTCTTCCAATATCATTTGAGATGGTATTCTCGATTTATTATTTTTAATTTCAATATAGTTCCAGAACTTATTCGGATCAGTTAATAAACTATTTTCGGAATCGAAAACAAATGATTTGTATGCAGCCTCAATATTTTTTTTAATTTTTATTCGAAGTTCCTTGTAACGATTGCAATAAAAAGTATTTAGCGGATATTTTTTACGCAATTTAAATATTTTACCTTTTTCTTTCAAATCATTAATTATTTCAGTATTAAACCAAGAAGGATAATTCGTCAATGAATTGGAAGAATCTCGAACATTTAGAAGAGTAAGAGGAAACTTGTTCATAGAATGAATTGAAAAATAAAGAATATATTATATAATTAGAAATTTTTGTGTGTACCAAAAATGTTAAATACAATATTTATATAGGCTAATATGAAAATGGCGAAAGGTATTGAGCTGACCACAACAGATATAAATAATAATAAATTAATGATTTTTTTAGTTTATAAAATATTTCTCGCGTGTTCAGCAAATTATCGAAGGGCCTCCTAGGGCTCGGGCCTCTATGAGATGCCATACGTTGTATACACTTATTTATGCCACTGTGTGCAACACATACGCGAAAACCTTTTTTAAACTTGTCTAGTTGCACCACTTGCTTGCGGTATCGCAAACTCTAGTCTCGTTTATAAAACACTGCATTATGCGCTTGTTCCATAATGAAGTATCATTGAATTTATAATTATATATTTATAATTTATAATATCCATACCCTCAATGATACTATTATTTTGTGTTATACTTGCCGTCAAAATAGTATGGACCGATGTTCAACTTTTTCCTTCTCCGCACCCTGTCTTTTGCCCTGTGGTGTTGCCGCGTTTTCAAAATTTAACTTTTCCAACATAGCCAGTGAAATGACAATAGTGTAGAAATTTCCAGTCCATACTTATTTGACGGCAAGTATAGTAATGTGCATATTATCAAATCTGAAAGACATTCCGGGTTTGGTTTTTTACCATATATGTATAAGATAGTTATGAAAAGTACAGAATACAAAACATGCTAATGAAAAATTGTAATTTTGCCTCATGCATCGCTCGGCATTCCTTATTTAGTGCGGCGAGGACGCAGCTTCTTTGCAAATTCCTCCGCAAAACCATGGAAGAGAAGTGGACTAGTTATATTTTTGCAAGAAATAGCAGTTTAGACCTGCTGGTGTTGTTTTAGCCATATCTTCTCTAATGCAGTCCTCTTCTAAGTTGGCGCTCGTAAGCAGGTGGGATTCGTACGACCTACGTCACAACTTACTACGTTGTAGTTTATTGAATGAAGAAAGGGGTGTATATCGATATATAACTTATACAGTACAAGATTCCAATTTAATACACCAGCATCAGGTGTTATTTTAACAGGTTTCTTTTCTACTTTCAAAAATATCTAGTTATAAATGCTTTTGTTAAACAATGACGTCACCAAGAAAGTAAAGAGGGTGCGATTTGCATCTGGAGATACCACGGTATTTATAAATGTTTTATGTAATCGTCCGCAAATAATATTATTTATAAAAAATTTATACTTAAATAAAATTTATAAATATTTTAATGCAAATACATAATTCTTAGTGAGGTACCTGTCTCGAGTAAACATACGAGTATACATGCGAAGCTAAAATTATCTGTTAATTTATTCTCTAAATAACCAAATTATAATAATGTACTAATTATTGTATAACAAGGCAAAATAGCATTTTCAAAGCCGCGGCGTCGTTTCCTGAACGAGGCGAAATCAAGTCTAAATTTATTATAAGCAGTGAATCTGCATTTTTACCGTGTTGAACATATAACGATATAAAAAAAAATTAATTGCTCAATTTAACTAAGAATTCTTTAAGAAATGAGTTAAATTGATTTATAGATTGTCATTCAAAAAAAACAACTTTATGTTATACTCGTATTGCCCAGGCAAATTAGACTTTTGCTTCCCGAAAAATATTACAAGGCTGAAAATGATTTTAATCCACTCTGAGCATCCCAAATAAGAGTTATATAAGTTTGCGACAGTTTCTGCAGTGAGCTTAACTTTTGGGAGCCAAAAAAACACGAAATTTTGGAACTTTTTTTAGTTTTTCGTTTATAACTCGAAAACGGTACATTCTAAAGAAAATTATATTCTTTCTAAAATTAAAGAGCACAAAATTTCACGTCTAATAAGCTCTTTAAATGTCAAATTTGGTTCAGGCATAAAGCCACAATCGTTTGTCAAATATCGGCAATTTTTACCAACTTGGCTGAAAAGTGGGTTATGCTCATGTTCATACGCCTGTAACTGAAAAATGGCTACTCCATATTAAAAATGTCAAATAATGAAAGTTTTAGAGTATCAATTGTTGCCCCAAGGAAGCTCCTAATTTTTATAATTCGCTCATTCCTATATACAAATACATGAATTTACGCTAAGAACTATTTTTGAAGTTAAACGACTTTTGAACCCCCAGTCATCTAATGAATGAAATTATCATGGCCATATCAGCAAAAAAATTTTTTTAAAAGAAAAGTACTTAAATAATAAAAACGTTAATTAATTAATCAGTACTGAGTTTTTCAAGAGGTACTATTTCATTAAAATAATATCAAATTAGATTGAATTTAACAATCATATTATTGATGTACATAATAACGATAATGCAACTTTAATTGTTTAATAAATTTCCGAAAAACATCCCTATTACAATAATTTTTTTTTTTTTTTTGTTTCGACGTTCTGCGTTTTGGAGATGGTCTGTGGAAGGAAAAATCGATCTCTAGTTCTTCGTTTTCGTCAGAGAAGTGATCCTGCTGAATTTCTTTTTCAACTATGTCGATTTCTGCATCGTACGGTGCTCCCTCAATTAACACTTCATCCTCAGTGAGGGAATTTCTGCATGTGTGTCCTTTGCAGTGGGCAAATATAGCGGAGCATTTGATACCAGCTTTTCTGCAAGTACAAGCAGTTTGGCATCCTTTTGTGCAGGTGTGTGGTAAGCCGCCGCTTCAGTAGGAGGCAAACATGCAAAACTGAAATTATTTTTTGATAATGCCCTCTGCGATTTGTTGCTGCCATCCGTGTACAAGGACACGTTGAACTTCACTCTTGCTTGAGCAACATGGTCAGGTGTGGCGTGTGACGCCATCATTGCACCTTGATTCGGAAATGAACGGTAACTCGGGCGCCATTGTACAGCGTACAAAAGGAGCTTGCCTCGGATAGCTTAATGGAGGTGAGGTCGCAGGGTTGGTTCATAACAACAGAAAAAGACTGGCGAAGTTTAAATAAATATATTGTAACACACGAAGACATGTACAACAAAGACACACAATTTATAAATGTCAAATAATCAATTGTTGCGCCAAGGAAACTCCTAATTTTTATAATTCGCTCATTCCTTTACACAGATACAAGATAAAAACGAAAGTATACGTAGCGCTGAATTTACGCTAAAAGCTATTTTGAAGTTAAACGACAATCATCCACATGCCTCCAGTTTTTAAAGGTAAATTCAAAAAGGTCTACTTTTCAGACGAATGAAATTATCATGGCCATATCAGCAAAAAAGTTTTTTTAAAGGACAAGTACTTCAATAACAAAAACGTTAATTAATTAGTCAGTACTGAGTTTTTCAAGAGGTACTATTTCAATAAAATAATATCAAATTAGATTGAATTTAACAATCATATTATTGATGTACATAATAACGAGTATCTAACTTTAATTGATTAATAAATTTCCGAAAAACCTCCCTATTACAATAATTTTTTTTTTGTTTCGATGTTCTTCTGTAATTTGGAGAAGATTTATTTGAGGGGTTTAGCCACAATCGTTTGTCAAATATCGCCAATTTTTACCAACTTGGCTGAAAAATTGCTTATGCTCATGTTCACACGCCTGTAACTCAAAAATGACTACTTCATATTGAAAATGTCAAATAAAGAAAGTTGTAGAATATCAATTGTTGCGTAAAGGAAACTCTTAATTTTTATAATTCGCTTATTCGTACACACAGATACACGAAAAATCCGAAAGAAGTCGTAGCGCTAAGAGCTATTTTTTAAGTTAAACGATTTAGAATTCCAAATCGTCCACACTCGTCCAGTTATTCGAATTCAAAGGTTCGTTGCTTGGTTGGTAGTATTTATTAATTTTAATGTAAATTCAGTATTTGGTGCTCAAGAATATTGATTACAATAATGAATTTAAATACTAGCTTTTGTGAAGAATTAAATGCTTTATGATTTACAATTCTGAAATCTTAGTAAGATAATTTTCTTTTCTATCGATATAGAATTACCATGATTTACTTTTAAACCTGGGAAAGGAAAACAACATACATGTATTTACAGTCCCAGCGATTTTAAGCTCTCGGAAGAAACTAAAAATATTTGTTGTTTTTGCATGCCTTCAGTGGCTATGACAACACGTCTGCATTTTTCAGGCAGGGCAATACGAAATTTGTAAACATATTTCAAAAGAACGTGAGCCTTCAAAATACAGTGTAGGTTTTTATGGATCTTGACGCCTGTGACGATAGGCCTTTTCGTCCAGTAAGGGTTTTCCCTCCTTTTGAAAACCTGTAGTTGTACCGTCACAGTTAGAATGTTGAGGAACGTGTATTTTACATTATACGTTGTTTATTTATTGTTTAATGTGAATACTAAGATGTATTTATAATATTTGTAATACATTTAATGAAATACGTACCTGTAAAAGACAATATCCGGCCGTCATGATGTGAAAAAACAATAAACACTTGCTCACAAGTCACCATAACCACACTGTTGTTGTTTCAGCTACAAGAAAATGTATTCTATGTAAAAATAGCATTGTGTATATTGTGTAATTTAACTTACCATAGTGTTATTAAACAATGCATCTCTCGTTGGAGCGGCCCGCTCGGAAGAGTCCGGCAGTTGAGGATTCTCGTTTAGGTCCTCCTGCACGTCTCCTGGTGCGAGTGAGTTATGCTGCTTTAGGCTTCTTGCATTCAGACCGCCGAGAAGTTTAAGGGTGAGATATCCGCCATGTACGTCTCGCCGCTGTCCGTCCGTTTGGCTGGTTACACACTGGGCGGTTTTTACCGCGGCGGTAAATTAGTCGTCGCCGACGTTGCTTCAGTGGCACAAAGAAGCAAATGGGAGTTTACACACTGGGCGGAAGAAAAGCCGCGCGGGAGATTTGCCGCCCTTAGGGGAAGAAGAATCCGCCGTGTGTAAAGGCTGAGTCCGCCGTGTACGTCTCGCCGTTGATTGTCCGCTAGAGAAATTGTTAGTATTTCTAAAATAGAAAATTCAATACGTGCACTTCGTGTTGCTCTGGTCACAGTTCACAAAGAAGGGTTATGTATGTATTTATTTATTTATTTATAAATTGTGTGCCTTTGTTATACATGTCTTCGTGTGTTACAATATATTTATTTAAACTTCGCCAGTCTTTTTCTGTTGTTATGAACCAACCCTGCGCCCTCACCTCCACTAAGCTATCCGAGGCAAGCTCTTTTTGTACCGCTGTACAATGGCGTCCGAGTTACGGTTCATTTCCGAATCAAGGAGCAATGATGGCGTCACACGCCACACCTGATCATGTTGCTCAAGCAGGAGTGAAGTTCAAAGTGTCCTTGTACACGGATGGCAGCAACAAATCGCAGAGGGCACTATCAAAAAATAATTTCAGTTTGGCATTTTTGCCTCCTACTGAAGCGGCTGCTTACTAACACACCCTGGGGGTCCATTTAAAGCTGCAAGTGTGGAAAATTAATATTGTTGATCCACAGCAGTGGGGATGAAAGACCACCAAATACGGTCTACTTCCAATTCCAACAGCCCAATCCCCAGCGCCCCAGGAACTGATAAATACTATATCCTGTACCTGCACAAAAGAATGCCAAACTGCTTGTTCCTGCAGAAAAGCTGGCATCAAATGCTCCGCTATATGTGCCCACTGCAAAGGACACACATGCAGAAATTCCCTCATTGAGGATGAAGTGTTAATTGAGGCAGCACCGTACGATGCAGAAATCGACATAGTTGAAAAAGAAATTCAGCAGGATCACTTCTCTGACGAAGACGAAGAACTAGAGATCGATTTTTCCTTCCACAGACCATCTTCTCCAAAACGCAGAACATCGAAACAAAAAAAAAAAATATTGTAATAGGGATGTTTCTCGGAAATTTATTAATCAATTAAAGTTGCATTATCGTTATTAAGAACATCAATAATATGATTGTTGAATTCAATCTAATTTGATATTATTTTAATGAAATAGTACCTCTTGAAAAACTCAGTACTGATTAATTATTTAACATTTTTATTATTGAAGTACTTTTCTTTTAAAAAAACTTTTTTGCTGATATGGCCATGATAATTTCATTCGTCTGAAAAGTAGACCTTTCTGAATTTACCTTTAAAACTGGAGGAATGTGGATGATTGGGGGTTCAAAAGTCGTTTAACTTCAAAAGTAGTTCTTAGCGTAAATCCAGCGCTACGTATACTTTAATTTTTTTCCTGTATCTGTGTATAGGAATGAGCGAATTATAAAGATTAGGAGCTTCCTTAGCGCAACAATTGATACTCTACAACTTTCATTATTTGACATTTTTAATATGGTGTAGCCATTTTTGAGTTACAGGCGTATGAACATGAGCATAACCCACTTTTCAGCCAAGTTGCTAAAAATTGGCGATATTTGACGATCGATTGTGGCTTCATCCCTGAACCAAATTTGACATTTAAGACGCTTATTAGACGCGAAATTTTGTGCTCTTTAATTTTAGAAAGAATTTTCTATAGGATGCACCGTTTTCGAGTTATATACGAAAAACTAAAAAAAAATCCAAAATTTCGTGGTTTTTCGGCTCCCAAAAGTTAAGCTCAACTGAGAAACTGTCGCAAACTCATATAACTCTTATTTTGAATTCTCAAAGTGGATTAAAATCATTTCCAGCTTTGTAATATTTTTCGGGAAGCACGGCTTTTTTTGGACTAATTTGCCTGGGCTATTGTACATATAGTTCGTTTTTTATCTCCCGCTACCCTAGATAAGGGAGGTATAGGGGTCGTGCTAAAAACTGCATATAGAGATTTTAGTGAATAAGCACGTTTTGATGTCCCCAAATCCGATTTTATCATTTTTAGAATGATGTCTGTAGGTATGTATGTGTGTGTATCTGTGTGTGTGGATCGAGTGGACACGATTACTCAAATACAATCAATCAGAAAATTGTATACTTATTCTATACTAATGTGGGAAGAGCTCATTAGTTTTTAGTGTATATCGGATAACCGGAAGTATTATTTATACAAGCTTTTAACAGGTTTTCTTGTAAAAAATTCATTGAATATAATTTTTTATCAACTTTTACCAATACAAATTGAATATAATGGCACAATCTTCAATTCTACGATAAAGCATTTAGTAAATAACTTGAAATAACTTTAAATATTAAATTATAAAATAATTTATTTTTGTACATCACTTTGCTTCTGCGTCAAACAAAAACAATACTTTAATAACAAATTTGACATATTTAAACAAATCTCACTGTCACGAAGCAATTACATTAAAATTAGTAATGAAACCGTGTTAAGAAGAATTTAGTAGTTTAAATATGATTCTAATGAAATTAAGGTTTGTAAAAATAATATATTTTCCATCATACATAAATATTAGATATATAGGATAATTCGATTTAAATTTGATGTTTGCAGCATTATATATCAAACAGCACTCAATAAGAACGTGATTTCAAACTGTCAAATATTAGTTTACAACTACACATTTACGAAATGGTTCTTGTACGGCGAAGAATTTACGCAGATTACGTTTTAGAGCATAAGGAAGTTGGTGCTGATTTTGACTGTAATGTGTGTTTGACGATTTTTCCTTAAAATATATTAATGTTCTAAATTTTCGCAAAGTTGGTATTTGCTCACAGATTTTTCAGGAAAAACATAATAAAATATAATCCAAAATTTCGTATTACAAATTTTTCTATTTATTGGAACAACAGAGTAGATTTTGTTTACAAACGATCAATCAGAAGTGATACTTTACTTAAAGCTCATTGCTATTTTAAACATGCAATTGGCGGGAGATCATATGCTGGCCACATCAGATTTTTTTTTCAAGTTGATGTTCACTTAATGTATAACTTTCATCTTTCATTTACATAATTATCTTCTATTCCCAATAATAGAGAAAATAATCGAGGTGTCCTCTACCGGTGCAACACATTGTAGAGTGTCTGCTGTAAGCGGGCCACCATTGTTAACTTTCTTATTTGAAGGGATAGAAAGACGATTAAATGGACAAAGTTGGGCGATATTATACGACAAATTTAAAGGTGGAAAATACAAAACAATTGAACATCAAATACGCGACTTATTCAACAAAATAACATTTTTTTAAATAGAATGCCATATTGAAAATGGTACCATTTAAAAGATTTTTATTATCTGAATAAAATGTTCATTATCACTATGTCTCTAAAATTAAAAACAAAAGAGTTATTTCATGTTGAAATTTAAATATTTTATTTCATATTTTAATACACATATATCATTGTTGCTATGGAAACAACAGAAACTAACATTAAATAAAGAACAATTGACATTTTATTGATAGATGCTGTCAACAAAAAGGAAAAATATACTAATGATGAATTAGTTGATATGCTTTTTGTTTATGCAAAGTGCAATAAAAATTCTGTAGCCAGTGCGCAAAAGTATTTAGAACTATATCCTAATAGACCTCAACCCAATAGAACATATTTTAGGAAAATTGAAATCCGCTCAAGAGAAACCGCTAAATTACGTGAAGAAAAAAGAAAACGTGATCAAGTGACAGAAAACGAAGAAAATGTAGAAAATGTTTTGGCGTATACTTACCACAAAATGGAAAATACTGAAGAAGTATCATTACGAAAAATTGAAACTAATACTTACCTTAATAAAGATTCGGTAAGAAAAATTTTGAAGAAAAATAAATACAAACCATATAAATGTCGCAAAATTCATCATTTGCAAGATCGTGATTTTGAAAGGCTTGAATTTTGCCAGTGGATATTAAACGAGCATCGACGGGATTATAGAATTAGCCATCAAATATTATGGTCCGATGAATCTTATTTTTGGCAAAATGGCTTCTTTAACAGTAATATTCATTATCGGTGGAGTGATCAAAATAAGTTTTGGACCCAACAAGGTCAACAAGGTCATTTCGGTGTTAAAAGTTTGGTTAGGTGTATTAGACACATATTTAATTGAAGAAAATAAGTTTGACTCAAGAAGTATATTTACATTTTCTTCAAGATACTTTCGAGAACTATCTTGATAATATGCCATTAAACGTTGCACGAAATATGAAGTTCTTTCAACAGGATGGTGCTCCAGCACACAATGCACTAGCAGTGAGGCACTATTTGAATAATAGATTCCCTCAAAATGGATTGGTACATATGGCCCTGTTCCGTGGCCAGCACGGTTACCTGACTTTACGCCCCTAGATTTTTTTGTCTTGGGTTTTATTAAAGATAAAGTATATCAAAGACCAGTGAATACGGTTGATGAATTAAAAAATAGAATTACTGCTGCCTGTGCTTTAATATCAAAAAGGATGTTGACTAAAACAATGAAGTCTGTGATAAAAAGAGCACACATTTGTCGTGAAAGAAATGGTCAACATTTTGAACACTTTTTTTAAGTGTACTAGTTAATAATTAATTTCGTTATTTGTTTTTGTTCTTTCCAAAGCAACAATGATATATGTGCATTAAAATATGAAATAAAATATTTAATTTTTAACTTGAAATAACTCTTTTGTTTTTATTTTAGAGGCATAGTGATAATGAACTTTTATATTCAGATAATAAAAATCTTTTAAATGGTACCATTTTCAATATGGCATTCCATTTAAAAAAATGTTATTTTGTTGAATAAGTCGCGTATGATGTTCAATTGTTTTGCATTTACCACCGTTAAATTTGTCGTATAATATCGCCCAACTTTGTCCATTTAATCGTCTTTCTATCTCTTCAAATAAGAAAGTTAGCAATGGTGGCCCGCTTACAGCAGACACACTGTTGATATAGTGGTGTGCTGAAAACATAAAAAAATGTTTTAATTAATACTAAATTATTTGATTCATTTTGCACAAAAAATTAACTAACAATACCTATAATATTAGGAACATTATTATGAACATATTGAAACACAAAATTAAGAGAACATGTATGCCAAAAGGTAACTAATACCTGACAGGCTACCGTATATGATTTCGTCGCTGAACATAATATGTAAAGAACATGTTTTTAAGAAATTACAAATTTTTATTTTGTAAACCGAATGTAAAACTGACGAAGATAATGATTGAACAAAATGTTGTCTATGTCAGTAGATAGACTATAAAAATCTGATGTGATCAGCACATGACCTCCCGCCAATTTCATGTTTAAAATAGCAATGAGTTTTAAGTAAAGTATCCGGTTGATCGTTTGTAAACAAAATCTAATTTTTGAAAGATGTTTTCAGAACTCATTTTAATAAGATAACACAATATTTGGGTATAAGTTCTAAAATCTAATTTTTGTTCCAATAAATAGAAAAGTCTCTAATACAAAATTTTCGATTATATTTTATTATGTTTTACCTCAAAAATCTGTTAGAGCTCCAAATTAAGTACTGCATCCGGTTTATCATATATAGTCAAAATTTAATATGTTGTTTCAAATTAAATACGAGTTTTAATCGTTTTGGATCATATTTTAATAGAATTTAAGGACAAATCGTGACACATACTTTATTGTAAAAATAGTAAAAAAGATCAGCATCAACTTCCTGGTGTTCTGAAACGCAATCTGTGTAAATTCTTCCTTGTATATGGATCCATTTCGTAGATGTGTAGTTGTAAACTAATATTTGACACTTGAAAACACGTGATTATTGACAGCTGTTTAATTCATAGTGCTGCAAACGTAGTAAACTTAAATCGAATCATCCTGTACATGTAATATTTATGTATGATGGAAAATATATTATTTTTCATTAGAATCAAATATATTACTACTACATTCTTTTTAACACGGTTTCATTATTCATTTTAATATAATTGCTTCCTACAGTTACATTTGTTTAAATATGTCAAAATTGTTATGAAAGTATTACGTTTTTGTTTGCCGCATAGGCAAGATGATGTATAAACATAAATTATATTATAAATTTATATTTAAAGCTATGCTATTATCGTCGAATAGAAGATTGTATCATTATATTCAATTTTTATTAGTAAAAGTTGCTGAAAAATTATATTCATTGTTTTTTTTTTTCAATAAAAACTGTTAAAAACTTGTGTAAGTAGGTAATGCTTCCAGTTATCCGATATACACTAAAAATTAATGAGCTTTTCCCACATTAGAATAGAATCCACACACAGTCACACACACATACACACACACACCCACAGACATCATTGTAAAAATCGGATTCTGGGAACGTGCTTATTCACTAAAATCTCTATATGCGATTTTTACCACGATCCCTATACCTTCCTTACATAGGGTAGCGGGAGGTAAAAAATACAACAAAATTTAATATAAAACATTTTCTCCATGTATGATAGTTAAGAACTTATTTGAAAATTAAATATTGGTCAAGGTCGCCTCAATATTTTACTTATAAAAATTATTTGATTTTTTTGAAAAACAAAAACACATCTAAGATAACCTCTCAAAGGTAAACAAAAAGTCTCATTTAAGCAAATTCGTAACTCTTAGTAGTTTTCTAGATAGTAAAGGAAAATCTCGTAAAAACTCATTTTTCACTATTAACCTTCGGATGCCCAAAACGGGGTCAAAAATGACCCCAATACTACATTTTTTAAAATAACTTTGTCAAATTCGGTGTAATTGTTTTGAATTTTTTTCTATGTGTTTCAATTTATTTAGTGGTCATTATTTCATACAAATTTTGACAAAAAAGATTATTGAATTAAAGTATTTGTAAATTTAATAGATGGGGTCACTTCTGACCCCATCTTGGGCATTTATGCCACCGATTTATAATCGACTTTATGCGTATATACTCGTTATTTTTCGCCGCAAAATAAGTCAGAAATGTTTCCATACCCCTACCAAATACTTCTAGTTGTCAGTTGCTCTCAAACTGGTAGTGTAACGTATTCCTGATAATATTATTTCTCACTCATGTCGCGAAGATATTTATCTCAGCGTGAATTAGAAGAAGAAGCAGCTAATATTGACATTGATAATTTTGACGCAGAAGATGTACCAAGTGAAGATGAAGATTACTGCTATGTGGAAAGTGACAGTGAAGAATGTGAAGAAAATAATACTGTTAAACTTTTAGACAGGGAAATTCCGTGTGAAACAAACGGTGATTTTATCGAATCTAGAGACGGTACAAAATGGTTTACGCAACCCAAACGTGCAAATAAACGAAGTTCTGTCAATATAATAAAAGTGGCTCCTGGACTGTCGAATATATCTAAAAATTTTGCAACATTTTCCGATGTGTTCAGTTTATTCATTTCTGAAGATATTATAAATATTCTTGTCCTTGAAACTAATAGAAAAGCTGAGTCAGTGTGTCATAATCAGAACAAACAATGGAGCAAGGTTGATTCCATAGAAATAAAGTCATTTATTGGTCTACTTTTAATTGGAGGATGTTGCCGTGGAAGAAGGGAACCGATAAGAGAATTATGGGAAACAGACAATGTAGCATTTCAAAGGCCAATTTTTTCTGCAACAATGTCAAGGACAAGATTTGAAGAAATAATTAGGTTTATACGATTCGATAATTTTGAAACCAGGAAAGAAAGACGAAAGGAAAATAAATTAGCAGTAATTCAGGAAGTTGATAATTGTAAGCGAAACTACAATCCTTCTGCCGACTTATGCATTGATGAACAGTTGGTACCTTTTCGGGGTCGTTGCCCATTTCGGGTATACAAGAAGTCGAAGCCTGATAAATATGGGATAAAAATTTGGGTTTTATCCGATGTTCAAAATTCTTATGCATGCAATTTATAAATTTATGCTGGAATGATGAACAATGTTACCGAGAGAAATCAAGGAAAGAGGGTTGTGAACGATCTTGTTCGTCACCTTGGTCAAGGATATGGAATTACCACAGATAATTATTTTACTTCGTTAGAATTAGCAAAAGAATTACTTCAAGAAAAGAAAACGCTACTAGGTACTATGCGGCAGAATCGGCGTGAAATTCCGAAAGATCTACTACCCAACAAAAACAAAGAAGTTTACTCTAGCAAATTTTTATTTTCTGAGAACGTGACAATGACATCGTACGTCCCAAAGAAAAAATTTTGCGTAGAAAATTTAGCACGAGTTATCTCGTATGTGGCTCCAATGATAGTATTTTTTATTTATACGCCAACTACGAGATATCTCTCTGATGTAATCCTATCACGTGAAGATTATATATAAAAGATTTTATTTATATACAATAAATAAATTCGAATATTAACATAATAAAATAGAAAACATATAGTGGCTTCTGGCGAAAAAGGGAAATATTATGTGGCAGTCAACGTGTTAATAAGTTTTCTTCAATAAAAACGAAATAAGTTAAATAACATTATTATTATAGTAAAAAAATTAAAAATTATTGTAAAAAACTTGGGGTTAGATTTGACCCCATTTTGGGAAACATTTTAAAAAATAATCTTTTGGGCATCCGAAGGTTAAAGATCGGATTCCCGCTACCCTTGGTAAGGAATGTAGAGAGATCGTGCTAAAAATCACATATCGAGGTTTTAGAAAATTACCACATTTTAAGGTCCCTAGAATCAAATTTTAAATTTTCACGGTGTATATTTATATATATATATATATATATATATATATATATATATGTATGTATGTGCGTGTGTGTGTTTAGATTCTCTTAACGCCCTAACTGTAATACTGTCAATCAAAAATTTTTGAAACCTTATTGTATTTCGACCCTATTCTAATATAGAAAGAAACCTATAGATTTTGGTGAAAATAGAATAACCGGAAATGGCACTTTACTTGTAGCTCAAAATGGTTTTTCCTGTTCCTTCTAGAATGCCGTAGAATATTCACAGAGACGTGCGCACGGTAATTAAGCTTATTTTCCTTTTGTTTGTACAACTGCACACTCAGGTAATTATGTCGCGAAACTGCCGGGACCTGTCCGACCAGTTACGTCAGTAGCACAGACGTAACAATACATTTATTATGGTGGTGTCAATGGCAAAATGTATCATTATCGGTAGCCGGTAAAATGTATCGTTACCGGTAGCCGGCAAAATATATCAAAGCCGGTAGCCGGTTACATACGTAATCTAACCTAACCTACAAAAAACAAGTCACATTTTGAAAACTAGAGCTAAATTTCGTGCTTTAGGTTGAGATATTGTTGTTATATTTAAAAAAAAAATATACCATTTCTGTTGTCAGCAATGAGACAGCAGGACCTTACAAATAAGTTTGGCAAACATTTCTCATATGTTTAGCAAACATTTAGCAAACGTTTCCTTACTTCCTTAAGACACGAGGGTTGTCTTTTTAGTTTTGCATATGCCATACAAGTACACAGGAGCTAAACTTAAGGCTCGTACCACGATCACGGTTTCAACTAAAACACTGTATTAAGAAATGTCAAATTTCATTATTTAATGATAATATAATAAATACTATCAAATTTATCAAAATATAATTTTAAGTAGAACATAGTTTATATTCAAAATTTTTAAAATAAATCGATTTTCTAACATAAGGGTGAAATTACATTTTGAAATTTGTATTTGACATTTCTTAAAACAGTGTTTTAGTTAAAACCGTGATCTTGGTAAGAGCCAAAGTGTTATATTGCTTTGCGAAATATCTTGCACACAGATTGATACACTTTTCCATTCACTCAAACCAATTTATTTCAGTTTTCAGTGGAGCTAGTCAAAATCGCCATTTTAAAGGTATTGACTGCTTCTACCGGCGACTGGAACCAATAACCACGCAGTCCATTATTGATCCTTGGGAACATAAGAAAATTGTTTGGGCTTTGCTCGGAACTATACGGAGGTTAAATTATAATTCAATATTTTACCTGCTCTAAAAACTCAATTGTTTGTTGAGCTGTGTGTAAACTCTCATTACCTTGGTGGAGGATACTGTTCCGTTCTGGGTAGGTTTTTTGGAGCACGGCTATTACTTCTGGCAAACAAATGGTTGTGTACCAATTGGCATTAACTGTTCTTCGATCTTGTATATTAATTGGAGCTACGTGACCTGATTTTGAGACAAACGTTGCAACCATATTTTTCGACACACTTCGGGAACAGGTAACTTTTGTTGGATTCTCCATATCTTAAAACACCCAAACAGAGGATTGACGTTTATTTTCTGGTTAAAAGGAATGAATCCATGATTCGTGATTCGTCATTATTCACGAGACTGTAAACGTTTTTGAGTTTCCTTTATTGAACCGTCGCAAAGTTTTTCGACACCAATTAACGTGAGCCGTCTTACGTTCTTCAGTTAAAAGATATGAAATCCATCGGGAAACTAACTTTCTCACATCCAATTCATCGTGCAGGATCTTATAGATTGAAGTCTTTGAAATGCCTAAGAATGTTTCAGTTTGCATCGATTTTCCTTAGTCAGCTGGTGCACAGCATCGATGTTTTTCTGAGTGAATGCTGTCCTTGGTGGACCTGTCCTGGGATCGTCATTGTGACTTGTGCGTTCACGTTGGGATGATTCGCAGTACCAGCGGGAAATTGATGTGGCGCTTTGTCACCAAAGACAGAGAACAACTCGGCGAGACATTGTTGTTGACATAATCTTCTCCAAAAATTGTAAAAATTATTGAGCAAAAATTTTCTCAACTCTATTCCATTTTTTCAGATTTCTTGTCAAATTTAAAAATTCACTGTGACTAAATCAATCGTTGTATCTTAATAAAACTTTGGATTTAGGTTAACTAAATATTGAGGTTAATTTTTACTCTTGACGTTTCTGTAGTGGCGCCCTCTATGCAGCTCTATGCACAACTAAAAGATAACCCTCGTATATAAAATAGTTTTAATGAAAACTTGAAAAAAATTTATACGTCCTTTATTTTTATAGTAACATAATCACAAAAACGTCATATTTATTGATATTCTTTTAAGAATAACTATTTAGTGCTTCAGCTTAAGAGCGGCATTTATTATAACATTTAAATTTTTCCCATTTTATTTTAAAGTATCTATTTTCAAAATCTTGTAGCATGGAAGAAAGTTAACATTTGCATCTCGCTTTTTATTAATGAAAATGTTACTGCTTACTTAGGGTACGGGAATATAAAAAATATCACATTTTTGTAATGTATATATGTGAGTTAATTCCAGAACAACCAAGGACAACATTTCTTACTTTTGTGAACGAGAACGAAGTATCAGTATCAGTTCACCTGATGACGGAAGCAGATTTTAGCATCCGAAACGTTGTGAAACAATTTTGTGTTTTCAATAAAGATAATGTCAGTCCAGAAATCGAGTTTTATTCAACGAGGTATGAGTTATTTAATATCAACAAGTAACTAACTGTGTTAATAATACCCAGAGTTAGTGATCCCACGAGACGAGATGTGGGGAGAAATAATTCACTCTCGTCTCGTCTTGAGAATTCGAGACAAGATTTCTCTGCATCACGTCTCGTCATATTTTTCCTTACTTTCTCTTGATCTCGACTCGAAAGTCTCGAACTTATAATTAGAAATAGTAAATAAATTACACTACAAGCAACATGAATATAATAAACGAGTACCACTGATTAAAACATTATTTTACTAAGTCTGGTGTTTGAATGGTAGGTAAAAAAATAGGTACTCTATAATATCATGGCTTTATTACTCGTTGTTGAGTGTAGCAATCTGCTCCTTACGCTAATATTGGTAATTATGATGATATATTTGTATAGTGCTAGCCACTTGAAGCTAAAATTAATAACTAAATATGAATGTAAATGAAGAGGCAATTAAAATATTTATTTATACCGACAAATATTTTGTTATTTTGTATATTTTAGTCAGAAATATTTACGTAATATAAAAAAATTGTACAATCGAGTAATCGAATTTCTACTCTCGTGTCAAGTAAATATCGAGAGGGTTCCTCTCGTCCCAAAAAGACGAAATTTCGAAAATGCGAGATCTCGCGGCATAACTACCCAGAGTACGTTTTTGAAGAAACTTGACCGTTTTTGAAGAAACTTGACAATTCTATTAATGTTGGTTTTAATTGTCAATAATTCAGTACGGTCCTGGTTATGTTTAAGTGAAGTGTGTTTTAAATTGCACCGATGATAAATCCTAAAAATAAGGAAATTATCGTGCCGTTTTAAACAAAAGTGTATATAATAAAGAGTTTAGTGGTATATATATATATATATATATATATATATATATATATATATATATATATATATATAAAAATTTAAAAAGCAGAGGTGCCGTAGCGCTGTAAGTAGGAGTATAAAATTATTAAAACTTCTAAAATTTTGGAAGGTCTTGACAACGTGACTGAGCGAGGAGCGAAGGCCAAGCGAAACGTGCGACGCGCAAACGCACTAAGAGATAGTGAGGAGCCTACTAAGTGAAAAAAAAAGAGTCACATAAATACTGAATATAGAAGTCGTAGTAATTCCACAGAGAAAAGAAAAAGGCAGGAAAATAAAACGGATAAAGAAACTGAGGTAGAGCTAATATTTAAAAGAAGTAAAATATTACAAAGATAACCAGTAAAACAAGCAGGGAGTGAAGATATAAATGATATGGAAGAACTTAGAATGTTATTGTTAGATATATCACAAACAATGAATAGAATGAGAGAAGAAATGAATAATAATCATGAAGTTCTGAAAAACGAAATAAAAAATAATTCGCTATCAATAGAGAAATTAAAGGAAGACAAAAGGAAAGAAGAAGAATAGACAAAAAAAGGAAGAATTGAAAAAAACATAGGGACTTTGAGAGAAAAATTATAGAAACAAGGTCAAAAAAGCAGAGCGAATAACATTGTCATTAAAGGATTGAGCACAGAAGGAAAAAGGACAAAAGACATGGTAATTGAACTACTAGAAAGAAATTTACAAGTCAAATGTGCAATCAAGTCAGCCATAGAATTAAAAAGGAAGAATGCGCCACCAGTCATCATAGCAGAACTAGAAGATCATGATGACAAAATAAAGGAAATGAAAAACAAAAACAAATTAGAAAACAAGAGACTATTTATGGACAATGATTGGACAAAGAAAGAGAGAAAAATGCACTATGTATTTAGATAAAAAAGCAGAAGAGGAAAGAAAAAATAACAGAAACCAAAAATCTACTACAATAAAATACAAGTAGGCAACAAGCAATATATATGGAACAAACAAATAGAAGATCTAGTAGAAGTAGATGCAAGTGCAAAGCAAACCTCAGATGACGATAGCCGTCCAAAAAACATTTATGACAAACACCGGTACAGAAAACACAGTAATTATAACTAGGCTACGGGAACGGCACACGAATAGGTCTACAGATAAGGAAATACAATTAGTTTTAGCAACGTGGAACGTACGGGGAACAAATACGCCAGGAACTTATATGAATTTAGAAGTTTTTAAAAAAATGTGGAATAAATATAGCACCGATACAAAGGACAAAACAAAAGAATATAATAATTTTGAAACGGAAGATTATATACCTAATATTTAATAGTGGATATGAAACGGTTTCTTTTGGGATGGGTTTTATGGTTAGCAAGAAAATAAATTAAAAAAGGAAGTAAATGTGGTGGGATGCTACATGAGTTGCTAAAATCGAAACATACAGGGTGTTCATTTTAAATGTGCCACCATTGCTATCTCGAGAACTATAAGAGCTACAAAAACGGTTAAATGGGCAAACAATTTCTATTATACAAGACAAATTTAGAGAACAGAAAAAAAATTTTTTTCGACCAGTGGTTCTCAAAATACGGGACTCAATTTTTTTATTTTAAATGTGAACATATTTTTTTTATTTGCTTATTCGATAGAGAATGTAATTCTGAATTCAATGATATAATATTATCATATCCTCACATAACGATTTTTTTGAGTAAAATAGATATAAAATTTTAAATTAATTTGATTATAATATGATATTACTAAGAGTGTCATGAATGGAAAAACTGAATACAAGTAATTTTTTAACCTGGAATTAGAGTGCTCTGAATGAAATAAGTGAATATTTTGTTTTGTTAAGTAATCATAACTGTCAAGTGAAGTTCAAAATCATTTAATTTAATTTTAAAAATGTATAATTTTACTCACATTGAAAAAGTTGAGATGTTTGAAACATACATTTTATCGAGAAAAAATTCGCGAGCTGCAGTTAATATGTATAGGGAACGATATCCTGAAAGAGTAGTACCGTCGCGGAAATATTTCCGAAAACTTGACCTAATATTACGTGGTAAACTACTGCATTTATACATAAACCTAGAAGACCGGTGGATGAAAACAATGAAATAAATGTTTTGGCATATTTTGAAGCCAATCCAAGAGCTTCTGTACGAATGGCCTCTGATGAATGCAGATTAAGTGTAGGGACGGTGCATAAAATTTTAAAACGACACAAGTATAAGCCATACAAATTCCATAAAGTTCAACACTTGCAACCTGGTGATTATGACCGCAGACTTGAATTTTGCCATTTAATCATTAATGAAGGAATTGATATTTTAAAATGTGTTATTTGGACGGATGAAGCAATTTTTTCCAATAATGGAATGTTTAATGTAAAAAATAAACATTATTGGAGTTCCGAGAATCCTATTATGGTACGTGAAAGAAGTTTTCAAAGAAAATTTAATATAAATGTATGGTGTGCAATGTTGCACGATACAGTGTTTTTTCACTTGTATGAAGATACTCTAACTGGAGATCGTTACTTAGAATTTTTAAGAAACAGACTTGATGATATATTGGATGATCTGCCATTAAATGTCGTTAGAAATCTACACTTTCAACAGGATGGAGCACCAGCCCATAATTCTCGTCAAGTAACCGCGTACCTGAATGAAACATTTCCAAATCAATGGATTGGTACCAAAGGACCCATTGCATGGCCTGCAAGATCACCCGATTTAAACCCTTTAGCCTTTTCTTATGGGGTTATTTAAAAGATAAAGTCTACGATACTGTGCATCAGAATCTACAACAATTAAAAAACAGCATTGAAAATATTTTGAACAATATTGACGGAAGAAAATTAAGATTATGTATAAATGAAAATGGAGGCAATTTTGAACAGTACTTATAAATTTATAGGAGTTTATTTTATTTTTGTAAATATTTCTTCATTATAATTAAATATTAAAATAAAAATTATAACAGTTTTTTTCATTCATTATACTTTTATTCACTTCTTTCTATCATGGCACTCTAATTATGCGTAAAAAACACATGTACATATTTAGTTTTTCCATTCATGGCACTCTTAGTAATATCATATTTTAATCAAATTAATTAAAAATTTTATATCTATTTTACTCAAAAAAATCATTATGTAAGGATATGATAATATTATATCATTGAATTCAGAATTAAATTCTCTATCGAATAAGCAAATAAAAAAAATATATTCACATTTAAAATAAAAAAGTTGAGTCCCGTATTTTGAGAACCACTGGTCGAAAAAAAATTTTTTTCTGTTCCCTAAATTTGTCTTGTATAATATAAAATGTTTGCCCATTTAACCGTTTTTGTAGCTCTTATAGTTCTCGAGATAGCAATGGTGGCCCATTTAAAATGAACACTCTGTATATCATGGACAACAAAAGTGAGGGTTTCCAAGACAATGAAAAGACCGACAGTAATGTATGGGTGTGAACTGTGGGCATTAAAACAAAGTGACATTTTAAAATTGGAGGTGTGTGAAAGAAAAACGTTAAGGAAAATATTCGGTGGAAAAAAAGAAGAAATGTTGGTGAGAAGACGGACAAATGCAGAAGTGATGCGTTTATATGGTGACAGTGCAATAACCGGTTTAATTAAAGCTAAAAGACTAAGATGGTTGTATAATGCGGCTACCAGAGGACAGAATAGTGAAGAAGGTTTTCAAAGGAAGGACAGGAATAAAGAAGAAAATAGGACATACTAAGGGAAAGTGGTGTGACTCCGTATTTAAAGACTTAAATAGACTCAATATATAAAAAAAAAACTGGGAAATGGAGACTCTAAATAGATTAGAATGGAAAGAAATATGTAAAAAAGCCATGGGCCTATAAGGCCTGCAGAGCTGTTCTATTATTTATTAATTCAGTAATAACACTGAAGCACTTTGAGATTTTAATGAGATGTTTACATTGGTTATTATAATAATAAGTAATTTTTTTATTATATCACATTACGTTGTTTCCGTTATTGGTGCAATAATGGGCATAGATGTCTAAGTACATTTACAGAAATACTTTGGTTTTTTTAGTATATAAAATTTATATAGCGCCTTTTGGCCGATTGCACAACCAATCTCATTTTGGTCAAAATTGACATTGGCTATTCTTATATTAAGCCAAAGAAATTAATGTTCCATATATACAAATAATAAATTGCAGAATGTTAAAATAAGAACGACAGATCGTTGTTTCCTAGTTTATTACAATAATAATAGAATTAATAAATGTATTAGTCCAACAAAAGAACTGAAGAACTAGTTTTAGGGTTATAAAATAACAATACATACAATACATTAAATTGTGCATTCCTACACCTACTCATACTCGTACATGATTGGATAGAAAAAGTAATTATGTACTAAAAATAATTTAGTAATTCAAATATTTTATTTCCGTATTTATGAAAAAGTGTATGGAAAACAAGTCATACATTTTTAGAACTGAATATATCTTGTATTAGGTGCGGTCTTATGACATATTTGTGTCATATATTACAAAATGGGAACGTGACTGACATCTATCGTGTAAGAAGGTAAACATGGCGTAGCGCGGACGAGAACCAGCAAGCCAGCTTTGCATTCCATTTATATGCAAAAACGATTTTGTCTCAAGGCTGGCAGTCAGAGCACGGACGCCCGAACAAAATGAAATATGACATTTTCGACCCTTTACGGCGACAATAATACAAGGAAAATAAGAGATATTTTAGTTTTCGTCGACTTGTGTCTTTACATTATGTAAACTTACGGAATTTAATCAGAATTTTGCTTCCACTTCTCAACGATGTCAAAATTCTACATCTGATACATTTCAAATTTTTATTATATATATCAGTGACAAAAATCAACAGTTTTGGAGACATTCTGAAAGCTTTTTCTGGGAAGTACATTTAATCTTTCTTATTGTTTTATTAATTAAATATTTAAAATTGTAGGTAAAATGCATATATCCATAAGTAATACTGCCAACTTGCTAACGAATTGGAAGAATCTATGACAATTAGGAACTTCCTCATACAATGAAAAATAAATATAATTAGAATTGTATGTGTGCAGAAGACACGTTAAATACAATAAAAACATATTTGGGTAAAGTTCTGTAATGTTTTTGTTATAAAACGACGGTTCGATAGCGAAGTGCAATACAATACTTATATAACATAAAATAGAAATAGCGAGAGATATTGTGCTGACCACATCAGATTTTTTACTGAAAAATTACCGCTACCAGATTCTAGGAATTATTACCTGCTATTGTATAAGGTTTGTTCCAACACATCACCAAACCAGTTTGTGATTTGTGAATTGTCGGGTTCATGCGCAGTTGTACACTTATGTTGGAATTCTAAATGCACCTTAGCGTTCCAACATACAGTTTGACTGAATCATGTACTAAGCGTCGTTTTTTGCAACACAAAATTGACCGTACATGAACTGGTTCGTGAACGGTCAAATGAGTCAGTGAATGGGGGATTCCACCTTTTTTTACCTCCCGCTACCCTAGGTAAGGGAGGTATAGGGATCGTGCTAAAAATAGCATATAGAGATTTTATATAATAAGCACGTTTTGATGTCCCCAGAATCCGATTTTAACATTTTTACAATGATGTCTGTAGGTATGTATGTGTGCGTGTGTCTGTGTGTGTGTCTGTGTGTGTGTCTGTGTGTGTGTCTGTGTGTGTGTCTGTGTGTGTGTCTGTGTGTGTGGCTGTGTGTGTGTGTGGATCTTGTGGACACGATTACTCAAATACTATCAATCAGAAAAATTTGAAATTTTGTATACCCATTTTATACTAATATGGGAAGTGTTCATTAGTTTTTAGTGTATATCGGATAACCGGAAGTATCATTTATACAAACTTTTAACAGTTTTTCTTGTAAAAAATTCATTGAATATAATTTTTTAGCAACTTTTACTAATTAAAATGGAATATAATGGTTTAATCTTCAATTCTACGATAATAACATTTAGTAAATAACTCTAAATAACTTTAAATATGAATATATAATATAATTTATTTCCATGTATCACCTAGCCTATGCGTCAAACAAAATCATAATTTTAATGACAGGTTTGACATATTTAAACAAATGTCACTGACAGGCAGCAATTATATTAAAATTAATAATGAAACCGAGTTAATGAGAATATAATAGTAAAATATTTTATTAAGGTTTGTAAAAATAATATATTTTCCATCATACATAAATGTTAGATGTACAGGATGATCTGTTTTAAATTTGCTAATTGCTATTTTTGCAGCACTGTAAATTAATATTAATTTACAACTACACATTTACGAAATGGATCATGTACGGCGAAGAATTTACAAAGATTGCGTTTTAGAGAACCTAGAAGATGATGCTGATTTTTATAAGAATGTACGTGTGTGACGATTTTTCCTTAAAGCCTATTAAAATATGATCCAAAACTTCTCAAATTTGGTATTAAAAACTCATATATAATTTGAAACAACATATTAGATTTTAACCATATATGATAAATCGGATGTGGTACTTAATTTGGAGCTCTAACAAATTTTTTAGGAAAAACAATAAAACAATCCAAAATTTCGTATTACAGACTTTTCTATTTATTGGACAACAAATTAGATTTTATTTACAAACGATTAACCGGAAATGATACTTTACAAAGCTCACTGCTATTTTAAACATGGAATTGGCGGGAGGTCATGTGTTGGCCACATCAGATTTTTATATTTTCATCTGAAAATATTAGGAAAACTAAGACTATTGATGAAAATCCGGTGAAAAAATTCCTATTAATAAGCGAGTTATAGTCTCCCGAATTTTGAAAAGATTGACGTGACGTCGCGCATATGTGTTTTTATATCAAACTGTTTTCATCATGGACCTAAATGTTCTTGAAATATATGCTATTTTAAGTTATATTTACATAAAATAAATGAATATTATAACACTGTATAAGTCTACATACTTTAATAATTACAAGTGTATTTAAATTATTAAGTTTAGTGCAAGTAAATTATGTTAAAATAAAAAGTGTTCGAAAACTGCAGTACAGGAATGTTAGCCCCTCTTTTCGAATTTGAATTTCTTAACTTCCATTGGTAGTAACCCCCACCTCCTAACACGCTATTTGTTATGCATGTATAGGCGGTCTTTCGGTCGCCAATCAAAATATTATATATTGATTTCATATTAGTGTCGAAGCTTATAACAAAAAAACCCTTATTTCCGAAATATTTCAATTATACCATTTCATTTTTTTATTAATATTCGTTATTCAGCATATACATTCGTCTTTTCTTACTATTTTCCTTTAATTCGATTGAGCTGGAATCCCCTATTTTTAGTTGTACCTACTGTTAGTCAGGGATATGCGCATTACATAAAACCAAATATTAACTTAATTTATTCAGAATATTTTGATTGTTAGCTGTTGCTGTTACTATTAGTCATTTATTTTGGTACAATGAGTGATGTAGAGGGGATTTTTTGCTTCTGATTTATATATTTTCTTATCTTAGGTTCAATTTTTTATGGTTTATCGGACATCAAACAGCCAGCTTTAGAGATGTTGTTGATTGTTTTGACATCAGTATCAGCTTGTTACACCGAATTATAAAAAGATTAGCATTTTTACCTCTCGCTAAGAGAGGTATTGGAATCATGCTAAAATTCGCATATCCAGATTTTTGTGAATAAGCACGATTTAAGGTCCCTAGAACCCGATTATAACATTTTTACGATGATGTCTGTGTGTGTGTGTGGATGTGTGTATGTGTGTGTGTGTATGTATGGATGTTGGAGGGACGATTCCTCAAAAACTATAAGACTTAAAAAATATTTAACTGCAGTTTCTTCAATCTGACATTCCTGGGAAGAGCTGAAAAGGTTTTGGTAACAATTGAACAACCGGAAGTAGTACTTTCTTTAAAATAAATTTCTAAATATAATTTTTTGGGAATTTTTTTTATTAAATATTGAAGAACATAAAATTCTCCATCTAATACACTTAAAATTTTTATTATATCTTGTATAGATTTAGAGATAAAGACACTATAATTTATAGAGTACACTAATTGCAGAGGCCAAGGCACTAAGGAAACCAGTTGACAAATTCCAATGTTTATAACATGACACATGTCATTGTCAAATATCAACATTTTTAGTGACATTCTGATAGCTTTTCCTGGGAAGTATATTTAATTTTTCTTATTGTTTTATTAATTAAATATTTGAAATTATAGGTAAACTTGTGGTAAAATGCATATATCTATCAGAAATACCGCCAATCTGGTTAATGAATTGGAACAATATTTGATATTTAGAAACTTCCTCATACAATGAAAAATAGATATAATTGAATTATATGTGTGCAGAAGACATGCTAAATATAGTAAGAAACAATATTTGGGTAATGTTCTGTAAGATTTTGTTATAAAACGGCCGTTCGAAAGTGAAGTGCAATACAATACTTATATAGCTTAATATGAAAATGGCGAGAGGTCTTGTGCTGGCCACAACAGATTTTTTACCTCCCGCTACCCTAGGTAAGGGAGGTATAGGGATCGTGCTAAAAATCGGATATAAAGATTTCAGTGAATAAGCACGTTTTGTTGTCCCCAGAATCCGATTTTAACATTTTTACAATGATGTCTGTAGATATGTATGTATGTATGTGTGTGTGTCTGTGTGTCTGTGTGTCTGTGTGTGTGTGTGGATCATGTGGACACGATTACTCAAATACTATCAATCAGAAAAATTTGAAATTTTGTATATCCATTCTATATTAATGTGGGAAGAGCTCATTAGTTTTTAGTGTATATCGGATAACCGGAAGTATCATTTATACAAGCTTTTAACAGTTTTTCTTGTAAAAAATTCATTGAATATAATTTTTTAGCAACTTTCACCAATACAAATTAAATATAATGGCACAATCTTCAATTCTACGATAATAGCATTTAGTAAATAACTTGAAATAACTTTATATTATACTATAAAATAATTTATTTTTGTACATCACTTTGCCTCTGCGTCAAACAAAAACAATACTTTAATAACAAATTTGACACATTTAAACAAATGTCACTGTCACGAAGCAGTTTTCATTAAAATTAATAATGAAACCGTGTTAAGAAGAATTTAGTAGTTTAAATATGATTCTAATGGCATTAAGGTTTGTAAAAATAATATATTTTCCATCATACATAAATATTAGATATACATGATAATTCGATTTAAGTTTGATGTTTGCAGCATTATATATCTAACAGCTCTCAATACGAACGTCATTTCTAAGTGTCAAATAATAGTTTGCAACTACACATTTACGAAATGGATAATGTACGGCGAAGAATTTACACAGATTGCGTTTTAGAGCATAAGGAAGTTGGTGATGATTTTGACAGGAAAAACATAATAAAATATAATCCAAAATTTCGTATTACAAACCGTTCTTTTTATAGGAACAACAAAGTAGATTTTGTTTACAAACGATCAGTCGGAAGTGAAACTTTCCTTAAAGCTCATTGCTATTTTAAACATGGAATTGGCGGGAGGTCATGTGCTGGCCACATCAGATTTTTTTTTATGTAATCTATCAGCTGAAATTATTACGTGGCCTACCGATAATGAGAAAATTACTATCGAATAATCGTTTAGAGAAAATGGATTTCCGGGTGTAGTTGTGCTATCGGCGGATTTCATATCAAAATTGATAAACTAAAATAGTAAATTAAAATTTTCTTAATTTTTCAATGTGAGATGTCGGTTTTAAACCATGAACCCAACTTAATATTCTGCATTCCAACACAACGCAGTTCTGGATCAGTTCAAAGCCAGTACTTTATTAATTTATAGTTCAT
Organism: Ophonus ardosiacus; assembly: GCA_943142095.1. NCBI lineage: Eukaryota > Metazoa > Arthropoda > Insecta > Coleoptera > Carabidae > Ophonus > Ophonus ardosiacus. Next base: position 21,908,797 of record OW964830.1, on the reverse strand, counting down.
GAAACGTAACATGAACGGTCCACAAATTGCATGTTGGAACAAACCTATAGAAATACTTGTATGTGCTAGTTTTTAATTTGTTATGTTATCACTGATGATGAATGCATGGCAGAAGAAATGTGCCTTTAATTTTGTTTTAATAGAAGATTTCCTTGTGAAAAAAGTACATTGTTTTGTGTATAATAAATTTATCTTCAAGTAGTTCTAAATTTTGTTAAAAATAGTATATTGTATAACTAATGCTGAAAGTTGGATATTTCACACGTGTGAAGTTTGAGCCACGAGCCGAAGGCGAGTGGTTTAATCACGTGAGTGTGAAATATCCTTTCAGCACGTGTTGTACACGAAATTTTTCCGACGACCACAAAAAAAAACAATATAATATTTATATAAAAATATTAAAACAGATTACCTATGTTAACATCATTGCTATCAGAATTCATCAAAAATTATGTGAAAATATGATAAATTATGGTCCAACATTCTTAATGCGTGTAAATTCAGCAAATTATTTGCAACTGTCAAATTTTTACATACAAATTTTTAGGTTAGTTCTCTCAGTTATCGCAGCGTGTGATAAAATATCACACAGCTTTGGTAGTGATGTGCAATGACCAACTTTCAGTAATAGTTTGCGTGTGAATTTATATACTTTTCGTAGTGGTCGTCGGAAAAAAAATATTGTATATGAAGCGACGGACCAGAACCAGTACAATTAATAAATAATATTTTACAATAAGATGTAGTCAATGTTCCAATATTTTGAATACAAATAAATATTAATAAGAATAAGAAATAAACACTATTGTCAATAATATGAGAAATAATTAAGACATTAATAATAAATACACATTATAACATCTCCCTTTTTCAATTAAATACTTACCTATATTATAAATTTTGTTAACTATTGCACACATACAAGATAGTATATTATGTGGCAAGTGTGTGAAGCTGAAATTTTTACATGAGGGTGAAGATTGCGACACGAGCCGAAGGCGAGTGTTCCAAGCCACCCGAATGTAAAATAGGCTTCACACACGTGTTACATACCATACTTTTTCTACGACCTTGCAATAAAACATATTTTTACTTCACGTCATTCTTTTAACGTAAAGCCTCTGTATTATAGACTTGTGTAACCATGGTTACCAACGTTACGGGTGTTTAACAGCTTTGTTTTATTAAAATACAATTCAGTTTGTAATATTTAAAATAATGAACGGTGCGTAAAATGTTACTTCACGCACTGTGTGCAAAAAATCAAACTTCACACATAAAAATTGATACGTGAAGTACTCACTTCACGCATGGGAGTAGAAAAAAATCTTATGCTACAAACTTGAAGAGGTTTAGGTCGAGTTACGTAAATTAGAATTTCTTAATCATTCATTATTTATATTATTAAAATCTAGATTATCAGAATTACAAAATTTAAATCTCGGTTTAGTAAATGATTTTCTGAGGTTAATAGTATTTTATCGTTTGCTTATAATTTTTGCAGGTTTCCAATTATTGTTTTCTTTATAAGTAACATTTTGGTTTTTATGAAAAACATGATTTCTTGTTTTACAATTTCTGTCATAATATAATTTGTTTTTATTACCTTTTCAATTAAAATCTATCTAAAGTTTGAACAATATTTGGATGTAACATATTTGAATGAGTTGGCGGTTTTGGTTTTGTAAGTCTACTGAATAATAATTGTGACGGTGAATATTTTGTGCTCAATACCGGCGTATTACGTTATTCTAAACACATTACGTCTATCTCTATATATTCTCTTTTAGATTTTTTGAGCATATTTTTACAAATACCTACACCCTTTCCGGCTAGAACATTACTTTTTAGATAAGAACTTATAAATAAGGAGTTATAATTTCACCTGAAACTATTATTAATGCATTTGCTGAGCATTTTAAAAATGTTTATATCGGATCTTATCCAGTTAATCCTTCTGTTTTACTTAATACATCAGCACCCTTACCTTTAGTAGACATTTCACATATTCAAGAAGATGAAATTTTTCAAACTCTTACTAAGCTAAGAATACTTTTACCTCTGGTAAGTATTGATAATATACCAAGTTTTTTTATTGCGTTATTGTGCGCTTACCTTTACTAAGCCTTTGTACTACTTATATAATTTATGTATTTCTACATCAAGTTTACCTACAGTTCGGAAAAATGCTGCTATTTGACCTGTTTTAAGAAACGGTGACTCGGCTTTAGTTGAGAATTATCGTCCAATTTCTATTTTATGTAACTTTGTAAAGAATTTTGAAGCCATTGTGTGTAAAATATTTACTCTTCAGTTAAATAATTTTTATCATCACAACATGATTTCATGGAGAGGAGGTCAACAGTAACCAATCTCGCTTCTTTCTCGCAATTTGTAGCTGAAGTTCTAGATAACCGCGGCCAAGTTGATACTATCTACTTGGATTTTCAAAAGGCTTTTGATCAAATTGATCACTACATATTGTTAAATAGATTGAACGTTCGACTGGTATGTTATATACCAAATAACACCCTAGGGTGTTATAAAATTGTTGCTATGAAATCGGTATTGTAAACAAATAAGAACATCGCATTTCCTAGTTACAGAGTTTCAGTAAGTAGATTAATATCTGTAGCACAAATCACAATGACAAGAAATAAATCGATAAAAATCTTTATTAAAATAATATATCGGTCGGACGTTAAACGTTGAACGCACCACGGGTGTTAAACGGACAATAACCCCTTCGGTCAACGTACACACCTCGGACCAGAGGCCCTCGGAGAGTACACTGTTGATCTCAGGCGTTATTGTCCTTATAACACCCTTGATACGTTAATTACTATAACACTATTTGGTTTCTCTGATCCAATGATTAACTTAATACGATCTTAGTTGTTTGATAGAAAACAATGTGTTAGATATCAAAATTATATCTCTTTATATTTTACAAACACTTCTGTGGTACCACAGGGATCTAACTTAGTGCCCTTGTTGTTTTTGCTATTTATCAATGATTCTGCTTTAAACTATGTCCCTACTTGTAAAGATCTTGGTGTACTTTTTGATAATCGAGCCTCATGTCCAAGAATTAGTTACCAGCACTCTTAGGACTTATGGTTTCGTATATAGAAATAGCAGGGAATGAGAGAATTTTCTAATTGTCACACTTTATGTACCTTATATTTTTCACTTGTAAGATCTAAGCTCGAATATGACAGTATTATATGGTACCCAATTTATCAAACATAAATAGATATTATTGAGTCCGTTCAACATAAATTTCTTAAATTCCTTTTTTTCGGTCTGAAAATTTTTACCCTGAAAGAGAATATGATCACACTGTTTTACTTTCCCGATTTAATTTTAATGCTTTACATGTTACACGCAAAATTTCTTTAGTAAGATTCTTGCACGCTGTACTAAATGATATTGACTGCTCATATTTACTTGGCCGCGTGCCTGAGTGTCTGGTCGCGAACCTGGGGGAACCGGGTTCGATCCCGACAGACGCCAAATATTTCCAATTTTAAATGGCACAAAAGTGACCCCTGTGGTGCACTCTCCACACCAGCTATGAGTGCCCGTGAGGTGATGCCTGGTAAGCGCCCACACGGTAAAATATATCGTCATCATTACCGATGTCTACATGTGTTGTAGATACTGGCACACCCAGAAATGGGTAATATGCCGTGATGATATATTTATTTATTTATTTATTTATTTATATTTACTTGCTAGATTAAGCTTTTACGTGCCCCATACTTGTCACATATTACTATGTTTTATTGCCAATTTCATAGATCTAATATTTTCTTGCGGTCACCTATAATGTGTACCAATTTCAACAAGATTTGTCAAAGATGTGTTATATTTTTTGATTCTATTAAATCAATATGTAAAGTAATACTCAATACGTAGATAATGTAATTAATTCTTTATTAATTACCGATTATTGTATCTGACTGTTTTTGCTTTGTATATTTTCCTGTAATTCGGTTTTTACATGTTGGAATAAATTTATTATTATTATTATTATTATTATTATTATAATCTGAAAATTCCATGAATTAGAAAACTTTTGAAATTGAAAGAAAATAAATGGATTATGTGCAGTTTTTGCCTTTAATTTAATAAGTTCATTTCATTTAGAATGATAATCGACTAAACCAGGATAATTTGAATTGCTTTATTGCAATATATTACATGCTACTTTTTCAAATGGTAGATGAGGTATGTCTTCACATACGCTACATTTTGAGATTTCATTTTCAATATCCTTTTGCGTAAAGGCAATACCTTCCTTATCTAAAGGTGACGGAAGGTAAAAAGGCTTGATTCATATATTGAAAAAATTTCTATACTTAATTCATGCCAGTTCGGTTTCCGTAAATCGTGCCCAACATCTAAAGCTCTAGGCTAAAGTAACTTCAGAAGTCGTTGAGGGATTTGAGAACCACGAACTATCCAAGGCGTTTGATTGCGTATCCCATACCATTTTGGGTGAAAAACTAGAACTATATGGAATTAGAGGCACACCGCTTATGCTTTTAAAATCTTATCTTAAAGATCGATTACAATGTGTATATACTTACATCATTCATATTCGGACTGTCTCCCAAATGAACATGGGGTTCCACAGGGGTCTATTTTAGGCTCTTTATTATTTAATATTTACATAAATGACTTTTTCAATTTCATGTATCCTCGAAAATGCATCTTGCTTGCAGATGATACTATTCTAATAGCCTCTAATAAAAGTCTTGACAATCTCCAAACAAAAATGACTAACAATGAAAATGATGCAGAAATTTGCTTTGCCTCAAAAACCTTAAATTAAACCGAGAAAAAACACAAAGATTAATTTTGTCTCCAAATTCTAACGATGACCAAAGAAATACTGTTAAACTTCTGGGGTTACATATTGACAGCTCTATGATCTGGTCTGTACATGTTGATAAATTGAGTAAAAATTTTTCTTCCATTATATATCTTTTCAGAAATTTGAAAAAATATTTAAACATTCAGAGTCTCATAAATATATATATTGGACTTTTCCATAGTCACCTGTCGTATGCAGTAACCATATGGGGAAATTCTACTCTTTCAATTAAAGTCTTTAGATTACAAAAAAAAAATATAAGATAAAATGTTAACGCTAAACAGAATGAACACTGTCGTCCTTATTTTATAAAATTAAGCATTATGCCACTACCTACTCTATATATTTATTTTTCGTTAATAGAAATCTATGAAAACAGACATTTATACAAGCAAAATAAAGACATTCACCAGTAAACGACACGGCAAACTGATGACATTAAAGTACCTCGCTTTAGACTCAGTTCAGCTACGAACTCTTTGGACATGAATTTGTATAACCATGTTCCAAACAATACTAGAGCACTTAATTGCCAACAGTTTAAAAATAAAACAAAGAAATTTCTTACATTGCAATGTTTTTACACCACTAATGAATTTCTAAACATCCCGTTCATAGTCACTTAATTATTGACGGCACTGTATATATTTTTCTTAAAACTTTTACATCCCTTAACCTGCTACAAATGTATATTTTATTATGTAATGTAGTGAAATAAAGTTATTATTATTATTATTATTATTATTATTATTATTATTATAAGCATTAATATTTTATTAAGGATTTTGAAAGTTTTAAGTTATCATCAATATTTTTTTTTTATTTATTGCAAATATACGCTGTGTGCTTAATTTTGGTTAAATGAGGTATGTTCAATCTTTTTTTTTTAATTATCCTATATAATATGAGGTAGTTGTTAATAAATTAATCAATGGAACCTTAATGCCCGTATTCATAAACACTCATTATTTTTTAAATGGTTCGTTACTATTTTTATTCAATAAAAACATTCGACATTGAAAGAAAAATCAAAATTTTATTTGTCAAGTTTGATTCCATTTGTCCAAAATTATAATGAGCCGTTTATGAATATGGGCGTAAATCTACAAAAATTATTAAACTATTTTATACATGTCTCATATTTTTATCTTTGCATGTATGCGTATTATATTAAAAGGAATTATATAGTATATAGTTATTTTCGTAACAAGTTATGAAAAATACCAAATATCATGCGAGTGTAAATTGACGCACGACGCGTAGCGGAGTGCAAGTCAATACACACGAGCTAAGATATTTGTATTTCATACAAGTTATGAACATTATTTTTTAGACAAGCTTAAATAAATTTTACTTTTCCTACAAAATTGAAATTTAGGTTCAAACGTACTGACAGCTGACAAATGAATAATGTATACATATAGCCAGAAAATAATGACATAGTAACCTAGCAACCGTGTCAACTATTACGATATGAAATATATCGTAACACTAATGTGATAAGTTCAACTTTCAGTGTTAGGATACTACGTTAATATGTCAATCTTATCACAATGGTCGTCTAAAAAGTGTTTAGTTACAATATTGCCTTGGAGACATGTTTACAATTTTCTATATCCCAGTGTATATGATGATATTTCCATTGTGTTTATGTGTTCTATTTCGAAATAAGAACAAAGGAGTGAACAGTTGCCTAAGAGTTATAAATTCAAGGAGAACAATGCTAATTGTAATAAGCAATAAATAACTGGAATGTATGAAGAACCAGAGACCATAATTATTAACTCTATTTCAGAGTATAAATTCTGGAAAATGTTTTACTCTGAAAATTTATGATTCCTGGCACACTTGTAAATGCTGTTATCGAATTTTGTGCTCAACCTAATTTCTTTCATAAAGAATTCTGAAGCTCACATATGACGTAACAAAAAAGAATATCGCAAGGCGAATTTCCACGAAATCCATCTGTTGATGACGTCAGTACTCGGTCTCTGAAAGGAGATAAACCCAGGGCATCAATCATTTTCTGAACGACGTCAAAATGTCTTTGAAAATTCTAAAGGCATCCACTTTTTCCTTGTACACTTCTTACAATTTGTAAAACAAAACGATACAAATTCTCATGAGCGCCAACTTGATTGCAAGTTGCAGTTGTTAGAGCAGGTGATATTTCTATGTACTTTTGGTTTATTTGGTGATATTGTTGTCCAGCAGGGAATTTAGTGTTTTCAACCGTGTAAGGCACTGAGCCAAATGTCGCTATTTTGCTTTGTATTGGCTTTTTATCTGTTACAAGTCCGGATACGTAACAGCTTATCGGAATCTTAGCCAGTTCGCAGTAGTATCGTTTACCGTTTATTACGATGTCTTGTGCTATGATTGGCTGGGCTAGCTTTGTTCCTTAACTCATGTTTCAAATATCTTAACAAAATAATGTTTGCGAGAACTTTATCCTGAATTTTATACAATGTATTGTACAAAAAACCTATTTCAGAGAAGAAACAACACAGAAAACTAATATTTGTTCATTTATGGATTAAAAACATTTTCACCAACTATTTCATTACAGATACATTTCGTTTAACACCAACCCATCTTTTCAAATCACCACACACTATCACTCTCTCAGCCGGATCACTGATGTTTTCAACGTCAATTTCAGATTCTGTTGGGCCGTAAACGGACACAACGAAGATTTGTATATAGCCTACCTTGAATCTCATTCCGGAAATTATCGAAGAAGTACAGCCATAACTTTGTAAAAATAGCTTCATTCTTTCACTCACAAGTATACCGACACCATGCTTTGCATGCTCATTCTCTCGAACGTTATTTTATTATTATTATTATTATTATTATTATTATTATTATATTATATTATATTACAATTATGTGATATATTTATACTTTTCCTGTATCTACCGAATGTTCTGAATAAAAACTGCATATAAGAATATAAATAAGATAAAGATTATAAAAAATACGAGTATTCAAAAGCAACTGCATATTTTTATTTAAATATGCATATTTACATTTTTTTTTCGTATATCATGCATATATTGTGATTTTTTTTTCATATAATATCCCAAGTGCCAGCATATTACCGAAAATTTTCCCGACCTGTCAAACAAGTGTTCGTTGCAACGAGAATTCCAAGCGCGAAGCGTGCGGGCAATTTTCAAGGGGAACAAACACGCGTGTGAGAGAAGGGAAAATTTGAGGGATATATATGCCTGCACGAGGGATATTTGTTCAGACAATCGCTAGAACAAAAATAATTTATAGAAATATATCAAATAGTTTTAGTAGGTAGCTGTCATTGATTGTCATGGCGATGAGTAAACAATTGTTTAAATCAGGGAATACTGTTTAAATGTTTGCACTCCTGCTTGTCATCTCGTAATTTCGTGCAAAAAATAGCAAAACATATATGGTTTCTCGATTTGGTTCCGACTGCCTTGAAAAAATCAACGAGGAAGTTAAAAATTGTGCGCCATTTAACCCAGTAAAATCAAGAAAATCTGTAGGGACGCAGTTTAAATTTTTTTGTGGTGATAGATCCTATGATGTTACTACTGAAGCTCTACCGATTGAAAAATTGAATGATATTTTATTGGATTGGGGGTATAACATGACGAAGTGTAATGGGACCCACTATAAGGAATTAGTTGTGAAGCAAATGTGGAATAGCAAAACAGATTCAAGAAACATATTATGAAAAATTTAAAATCGAAATTAATCCCTTGATAGATAATGCTTTTAAAACAAGCAGAAATGCTCGTGATTTGCAGAGAAAATAATTGTACTTTAATTTCACCAACTGTTCCAATTTTGATCTCTTATAAATAAAAATGCTCTAAATGCTTATTTTTGATATTCTTGTTATTTATAAAAACGGACATAAGTATTAACATGATTTAAAGAGGGTACAAGTGATTTAAAATAATAAATATAAACATATATTAAAATAAATAAATAAAAATGTATTGGTACATATACACTTTTAAATTGAGATAAAAATAGACATAAGTATTAACGGGTGCAAGTGATATAAGATGATGTGATGTAATTGTAGATATTATAAAATTTTTCTTTCGTAAGATTGGCTAACAAATTAATATTTTCTTCCTGGTTATTTAGTATATATCTTGATAGAAAATGCCATCTTATTGGCTCAAAAATGGGGCAGTGAAAAAGAAAATGATTTAAAGAATCCTCTGCATACTTGTTACATAATGTACATATTATATCTGTTTTGTTTCGATAAATAATGTAATTGATTTGTGTGATCCGGGTGAGAGGGTGATAGTAGGTGGCGATTTGAATGGATGGGTGGGTGTAAAACGAAGTGAATCAGAGAATGTGTTGGGACGTTTCGGTGATTGTCGAGTGAATGACAATGGTAAGAGAATTGTTTCATTTTGTTTGGAAAGAAATCTCTTCATTTCAAATACCATTTTTAAACATAAGTTACCTCACATTTACACCTGGGAAAATGTGGTTCAGAATAAACGTAGTGTAATTGACTTTGTAATCTATGATGAGCGTTTGAGGAGTATGATTGTAGATACGCGTGTGAAAAGAGGCGCTGAATTGGGTACGAATGATCATTATTTGGTTGTGTCGCGAATGCGGTTAAATAAATTTAGGCGAATGAAGGAGAAAGGTTCTGGGCAAATGTTTCGTGTGAAATCCTGTGCCCTTTTAAATAAAGATGTTAGGATAAAATTTGTTGATAGGTTGAATGAATCCATGCCTGAATGTGAGCCTAATTATGAATGTAATATAAATGAAGTTTGGAAGAAATTTAAGGATTCCCTCCTTAAATGTGCAAAAGAAGTTTGTGGTGAAAGCAGATTAGGCTGTTGTCCGAAAAATGCGTGGTGGAATGAACAGGTGAAAGAAGCGATTGCTGAGAAATGTTAAGGATTCGCCTGGGAGGTTGCGCGAAGAATGTTTGATAGAGTATAGAAGGAAGAATAAATGGGTGAAGCAAGTGGTGAGAGAAAGTAAGAAACAATTTGATGATTTGTTGAGTGAAAGGTTGACAAATGATTTTAGTGCAAATAAACGATTGTTGTGGTTGAGTGTGAAGAAACTGCGGGGTGGAAGTGGTCGAGTTGTGAAAGCTGTGAAGAGTGCGAATGGAGAGTTATTGTGGAATGAATCAGACGTAAGGAATAGATGGTGTGAGTATTTTAAGGGTTTGTACGGAGGTGAGATTGAGAGGGATGATAGTAGCGAAGCTGCAAGTGAAAATGATAGTGAAGATGATTATGATATAGATGAAAGTGAAGTATGTGATGCATTAGCGCGTGTAAGGAATGGTAAGGTTGCGGGTTTGGATGGGATTACAAATGAGATGTTGAAGTATGGGGGAGAGAAAGTATTTGATTGGTTAGTGTATTTATTTAGATTTTGTCTAAAACGTTGTGTAGTTCCTGATGATTGGAAAAAAGCTGTTATTTGTCCTTTATTCAAAGGCAAAGGCAGTTCGAGTGAATGTACAAATTTTCGCGCGATAAGTCTGTTGAGTGTGGTAGGGAAACTCTTTGGTAAGGTTTTAATTCATAAGGTGCGAACCTTAACAATTTCAAAAATTAGTGACGTTCAGGGTGGTTTTTTGCGTGAGAGGGGATGTGTCGATCAATTGTTTGCTCTTCGTATGATTGTAGAGAAGTCACTTGACAAGAACAAGAAGGTGTTCTGTGGCTTTCTAGATTTAAAGAAGGCGTATGATAGTGTTCTTCGAGATACTTTGTGGGGTGTACTAAGAAAGTACGGCGTGAATGGAAACTGGTTGGGAGCGATTCGAGCGTTGTATGAGGGTAGTGAAGCTGCTGTGAGAATAGATGGTAGGTTGAGTAGTTGGTTTCGTATAAATGTAGGTGTTAAACAGGGTTGTGGTATGTCTCCGTGGTTGTTTAATTTGTATATGGATGTGTTGTTGCGGAAGGCGTTGAGTGGATTGGATGGTGTACATATTGGTGAAAGTATTGTGCCTGCGTTAGCGTATGCGGATGATGTAGTTGTCTTAAGTGAAAATGAAGAGCAACTGAGAAGAATGATAGAGAGAATAAATGAAGTTGGAAGAAGTATGAATTTAATGTTGAATGTTGATAAATCTAAGGTGTTAGTATTTGAAAGGAGTGAATTGGTGACTGAGTGCAATGTGTTGGTGAATGGAGTAAAACTGGAGCAGGTGAATGAGTTTGTATATTTGGGTAGCATGATGTCGAGGGATGGACGAATTGACCGTGAAATTGATAGGAGGGTGAGTGCGGGATGTAAGGTAATGGGTGCTCTGGGCACGTTTGCTCGTAACGTAAACGTATCTAGAGAAGCTCGGTTAAGTGTTTATAATGGAGTGCTGGTGCCTGCTTTGATGTATGGAAGTGAATGTTGGGCATGGACGAGAAAGCATAAAAGGAAAGTGACTGCTGTGGAAATGCGGTATTTACGTGGTGTTTGTGGGTATACAAGACGGGATCGCGTGAGGAATAATTTGGTGTATGAAGAATGTTTGGTTAGGAAGAATGTAGTTAAGAGAGTTGGAGTGAGTCAGTTGAGATGGTTTGGTCATGTGGAGAGAATGATAAATGAACGACTTGTAAAACGCATATATGTTGGTAAAGTTGAGGGTGTTCGATTGCGTGGCCGTCCAGTGTGTAAGTGGATGGATGTGATTGGTAGTGTTTTGAAGGAGCGTATGTTTCCGAGTGGAAAGAGAAGAAGAGCAATGTATGAATACGATTATGAATGTGGCTGAGGCGAAAGAAGTTTGCCAGGATAGGAATGTGTGGCGTAGGATGATTGTTTCGTAATTATTGTGGTGTAAAGTTGAATGGTTAGTAAGAATGTTTTGTGAGAATGGAGAGACAGCTGAACTTTTATGTGGACGAGAAGAATGAAGTATGTTTGTACAGGAGTGTGTAGCAAAAGATGATTTTTGTGTAACTATTATTGTGGTCCGGATGCGGTTATTCGCTACCAAAAATCGGTCACTTTAATATGTTATTATGTATGAATAAGTTTATGAATGTGGCTGTGCTGAAAGAAGTATGCATGGATAGGAATGTGTAGCGAAAGATGATAGTTGCGTAACTATTATTGTGGTCCGGATGCGGTTATTCGCTACCGAAAATCGGTCACAATAATATGTTCTTGAATGAATGTTATGATGATTTTGGGCAAGGCGGAAGAAGAATGTTTTTAAAGAGTTAAGTGATTCTGTGGAGCTCTTGCTTTCATCCCTTTTCTTATTATTTTCGGGTTTTTGCTAACCCACTAAGTGGGAAACGCGTGATTTTATGTATGTATGTATGTATAAATTTGTACGAAGTTCCGTTTTGGAATAGTTGTGCATTGTTCTCTTTTGCAATTCGTAGTTGGTTGATTATACGTAGTATTTGAAGTGGGATATTCCATGACAGATAGTGATGGGTAGTGATGTAGTATTTGTAGTAAGAGTTGTATCTTAGTAAAACAGCGCTTTGTGCTTCCCATATCCATTCAAAGTTTGCAAATTTGAGTGCCGTTTGCAGATTCCTTGTCCAGTTATATTTATTTTGTTTTTTATTATCTATATTTGTTTTTCCATTTAATAAAATTAATTTGTTATAGCATATTTTTATGTATCGAGAGTCGGGGGTTGATAATATTTTGTACCACCAATTTAATAGTTCCTCTAACATGCTTATTATACATTCCAGAACTTAGTATTACACCAAGATAAGTGTACGAAGACGTTATCTTTATTTCGTTCCCTTGGCATTTGTACACTTTATTTCGTTTTGGGGATCTTCCTTTATGGAAATGAATAATTTGTGTTTTTTCTGGGCTAATTTCTAATTCTAAAGCATCGCAGTAGTTCTCTAAGGCAGTAAGTTTTCTTTGAATATCTACCACGGAGTTAGCGAAGAGAACAATGTCATCCGCGTATTGCAAACTCATTATATCAGTATCTGGAGTTATATATATTCCTTCTAGGTTCTGACACAACAAGGACAAGTTGATGTCGTGTACACAGATTTATCAAAAGCCTTTGATTCACTGAACCATCAGATCCTGATTTCCAAGCTCAAGTATTCTGGTCTTTCTAATCCTTTATTTCCTCTTATTGCTTCTTATTTAAATAACCAACTTCAATTCGTTAGATATCATGGCTACCATTCATCAAACTTTATACAAAAATCTGGTGTTCCTCAAGGCTCCGTATTGGGACCACTATTGTTCAACATTTTCATGAATGATGTCTCTAAATACATCGATATTGAGTTTTTAATGTATGCTGATGATGCGAAATTTTATTCTACGATCTCTTCTGTAAATGACTGCAGGAACTTCAGAGAAATATTAACCAATTTCACATATGGTGTCAACATAATGGTTTGTTGCTAAACATAAATAAATGTTATGTCATGTCATATTCCAAAAAATCCACTAGTCTAATATGTATACCAATACGAAATAGATAACATTCCACTACTTAGACCTGCTTTTGTTAAAGATCTGGGAGTTACTTTTGATCCAAAATTAACATTTAAATTAAACACTATGATGAAATTACTGCCACAGCTTTTAAATGTCTTGTTTTTTTAATTCGTATGGTAGTAATTTTAATAATATCGATATTTTGAAGTTATTGTTTACTTCACTCGTTCGTCCTCATTTGGAATATTGCTCTGTCGTTTGGAGTCCTATTTCTACTACTGGTATAGTTGACATAGAAAAAGTGCAACGGAAATTTTTAAAATGGGTCACTTATATCATGAACGGTACTTACCCTGTCAGAGGAACACCACAGATCGACTTATTACATAATTAAAACTTACTTTCACTACATCAAAGACGTTGTACTAATTCCATTATTTTTCTCCATAAGGTTGTAAATTACACTGTGGACTGCCCCGATATTCTTCACAAAACATCCTTTCACGTTCCAAGATTGTGCTCCAGACAAAAAGCCACATTTCATTTAAACACAGCTAAATCAAACTTTCTTTTAAAATCACCTTTGTATCAGATTTTACTAAATCACACCACCATTGAGGATAATATTGACATATTCCACAATAGTATCAAAGACATCAAAAGTTGTACTTCCAGATTGCTATAAACTTTTTCGTATTTTTCTGTCTGTATGAATATTCTTTTGGTTTTTTCTAAATTCACGTTATTACAAATATTAAAGAATACAAAATTCTCAATCCGATACATTTAAATTTAAATTTATTTCCTGTTTTTGACAGTATTGACAGTGGCATTTAAAAATTTAATTTATGTATATCTACAATATTTTATTAAATTGGTTGTTGTTTCCCTTACCCACCTACCTTTATTTCTTACATTACCCATAAAGCAATGATCCAATGCATTCAATCACTCAAAATCCTATTAGCTGACAGGCCCCTGCTCTGACATAACCTTTTTGTATTTATTGTAAAAATGACATGTTAAATAGTATTGCTGCCTTGACCTGGTGTTGTGCAAACTGTGGAATAAAAAGATCCCCAGCATTGCCATCATTTCTTTTTGATGACTGTATACAATAATTCGTTGTAATGAATCTCGCAACTCAAACAACTCCATGGAAATCTGTTGAAATCTTAAAATGTTTGTAATATTGTAATTCACAGAAAAATGTCAGTGTCAAAAATCCAGAGACGTCACTAAAGGTTTTTTCTGGGAAGTACATTTAATATTTCTTATTCTATTATTAATTAAATATTTAAAATTATAGATACATATATTACATATACTCAGAAATAACGCCAATCTAGTGAATGAATATGAAGAATCTCGAACATTTAGAAGAGTAGGAGGAAAGTATGTATATAATTATTTAAAAAATATAAAAATTTGTGAAGAATAGATGTAATTCGATTTTTTTGTGTGCACCAGAAAGGTTGAATAATACAATATGTACTTATTTAGCCTAATATGGAGATGACGAGAGATATTGTGCTGGCTACAACAGATTTTTCACATCATTTTCAAATGGAACAGCCTATACTTTCTTATTCAGTTGTATTTTTTTTTTTTTTTTTTGTATGATCTTTATACCTTGGTTAATAAGAATATTCTAAGCCTAAAAGCAATAATTTCGAAGTTTTTCACCAGTTTTCTCTATTTTTTTTTGTTAATTTAAAAAACTAATACTAGAGTACCATGAAAATTACATATTTTTAATAAGAAATAATTGTAATAGTAACAGTAGTTAGCATTAGCAAATAAAAGAACCGTTTGTTACTAATATTAATACGATTAGGTATATAATAATAATTCAATAATTCTCTTGCGAAAGATTCATATCAATAAATTATTTCTTATTAAAAACACAATTTTCATAGTATACTAGATTTAATTTTTAATTGAAGAAATTAATTTAGAGAAAAATGGTGAAAAACTCCGAAGTTATTAGTTTTAAACATGGGGTACCCTGAATATCACATAAAGATAATTCAAAAAGAAATACAACTTAATAATAAAATACAGGCCGTTCCATTTGAATATGACGTGCGTGTATAAAATATGCTGCCTATGCAATTTATTTACAGGTTTTACATTAGCTAGTAACTGTAAAATTTAAAAAATGTTTTTTTCGGACTACACATATATTTAGAACTTCTAATTCTAACAATATCAAAGAAATTTTGTGTTATGCACATAAAATACCTAATATTCATATATTTGTATAAACCAGCTCAATAACTACTAACTACAGAGACGGACTGGTTCTTTGGACCGGCCCGGGAAATAAAATCCTGTGTCGGCCTCCTTGGTAAAAAATTATATATATATATATATATACACAAAAAATACATGTTTTTATTACTATGTATACAGTGTCTCTAATATAAGTGGACTTAGCTTAACCACAGATTCTATGGGTTATTTTAAACGAAAAGCTTTAACAAAGTTATGCCCGATTTCGTTTCCTTCTGGAATACCTACCTCTTGAAAATGACTCTACATGTATGTATATATTTTCTTTTAATTCGGAGTTTAATTAATTTTTTTTTGCGCTTTTTGAAATTCTAAATAAAAAAGATCTGATTGGATTAACATTCGATAAAATACATCGTTCTCCAAATAGCAAATTGCAGTTTTTTCGGTCATATATTAACAATTTTTTTATTGCAGAACTAACAAAATTTAACAATTTATTTCACATATGATTCTGAGCAAAAAATGTCATATAAACATATAGGCCATATTCCTCTTATTTACCAAAATACGAGAAGGGAAAATTAACTGATATTTACAAAACTTTGAAAGGAAGAAAGAATTCAAAATAAATGTGTTAAATTTGGTTACACGAAAATAATAATAAAACTTTGACTTCTTGTATTCTGGGAACTAAAAGATATAAGACCTATGTTTATGACACTTTTCAAACAAAATTACATCTGGAATAAACTTTAAATTTAGTTACGGTACTTAAGTTTATTATTTTTGTTTATAATGACCCTTACGCTCTATGGTTAAGCTATGTCTACGTATTTTAAAGACAACGTATATAAAATAATTTTGAACTTTTCTACACAGACGTCTAGAAGAAACTTAACATAAAAACACATTTAATAATTTAACAAACATAAAGCACATTTTTTTAATGGTTTTTTCTTCTATGTTAATTAATTTTTTTTTCTAAATTATACTGTGTTAGCCGATTTTAAGTGTGTTCTGACCATATTTTAAAAATTCGTTGACTTAGCGATCTTTTACAATACGGCTAATCGTCTAGGCCTCTAGGCGTTTTGTAAAACAACGAATACTGTACCTACTTAGCTTGTAAATTTCTCTAAATGTAATAACAATAACATAAAGCCCGGTTTGAGTTTTCCCAATGAGATTTTGTGCGTTAATGTGGCTGTAAGCTGTTTGTCGTTTTATAAAACGTATTAGGATTATAGCAGCTTACAATTAAAACTTTGTTAGGAAAAAAAAAATAGGCATTAAGACCACCGGCCTCCCGCAAGTCGCGGCCTCTCGGGAATTTCCCGATTACCCGGTGGCCCTTTCCGTCCCTGACTAACTACTACAATATAAAATGCGATAATCAATCTAAATTCGTGAGAACAATTGATTAATAATGTTAATCGGCGTTGAATGAAAACTAAAACAAAAAGTAAATAATTTTCAATCCAACAAATCTAATTTAAATCGGACATAAGTATGTTTTTTTTTCGCATGTAGGCTGAATATAACTCAAATCATCTACGTAAAAAGCTTTGCAGTTTTTTTTTTGTTCGTTTTAAAATTGTAACACTAGCGATTACATTTTTACCCTACTACATTGGCTGTCAAACAGATGACGCTTGAATTACGTTATCGTGAAAAGCATGGCATGACGTACACGATGGTGATAACAAAGCGATCACGTGGTACCCGATGAGTGGAATGCAGTAATTAAATATTGCGCATGACAGCAAATTGATGCGTTTGAATATAAATGGATTTAAAATAGCCGAACTAATTTTTCACCATGTGTTATGCAATGTTTTCATGTTGTTGACGCGTGTTGTTATATTGTTGTTTTTGTGGTAATTGATTGATCGTCACATGTTCGTTCTTTTAGTCCATGTTATACTTCGGCAGTTTTTTATTTTTTAGAATGTGATAAATGTGTTTTAGCTCAGATGAGAAGAACGATATTTTGTGTAATATTTTATAGTAATCGTGTACACAAATTTGTAACATTTTGGACAGAATTGTATGAGAAATAAATTGTTATTTTGATAGCGATTATATTGTACAAAATGATAAATATATTTTATTTTGGCAACTTTATTTACAGACACATTTGAAATAAAATATACAAATGTGCTTTTCCCAAAAAAATTTAATTTTGTTAAATATAAAATTCTTATAAAAAAAATCTGTTGTGGCCAGCACAATACTTTACTTCACCCAAATATTGTTTTTATATTATTTAACATGCCGTATACACACATATAATTCTAATTATATCTATTTTTCATTGCATGAGGAAGTTCCTAAATGTCAGAGATCCTTCCAATTCATTAGCAAGATTGGTGGTATTTCTTATGAATATATGCATTTTACCTACAATTTTAAATATTTAATTAATAAAGCAATAAGAAAGATTAAATGTACTTCCCAGAAAAAGCTTCAGAATCTCACTAAAACTGTCGATATTTGACACTGACATATATCATTTACAAACTATACTATAAAAATTTTAATTTGTCAGCTGGTTTCTCTAGTGCCTTGGCCTCTGCGATTAAATTATTCTATATATTACAGTGCCTTTATCTATAAACCTATACAAAATATAATAAATTTTTTAAATGTATCAGATGTAGAATTTTATGTTCTTTAACAATAGTAATAACAGAAATTTTCAAAAAATAATATTTAGAAGATTTTTTAAACGAAACTATTACTTCCGGTTGTCCAATTATTACCAAAATCAAATCAGCTATTCCCAGGATTATCAGATTGAGGAAACTGCAGTTAAATATTTTTTAAGTCTTATAGTATTTGAGAAAGCGTGGTTCCAACATCCACACATCCAAACATTCACACACACACACACACACACACACACACACACACACACACACACACACACACACACACACAGATATCATCGTAAAAATGTTATAATCGGATTATAGGGTCCCTATAATCCGATTATAACATTTTTAAAATGTGCTTATCCACTAAAATCTGGATATGCGAATTTTAGCATGATTCCAATAACTCTCTTAGCGAGAGGTAAAAAATTGTAAGTTACATAACCATATACTCTAAATATTAATTATGTGATTTAAATATGGAGTCCTGTGGTCGCCTGAGTGTCTGGCCGCGTACCTGGGGGAACCGGGTTCGATCCCGACCGGCGCCAAATATTTCGAATTTTAAATGGCACAAAAATAACCCCTGTGGTGCACTCTCCACGCCAGCAATGAGTACCCGTAAGGTGACGGCTGATAAACGCCCGCACGGTACAAATATGTCATCATCATTACCGATATCTGCGACAAAGCAGATTGGCACACCTAGAAATAGGTAATATGCCGTGATGATATATATATATATATATATATATATATATATATATATATATATATATATATATATATATATATATGGTTATTTTTGGTTAGAATTTTCTTAAATTACCTACTGGTATTTTGAAAAATAAAAGATCAGTGTATATAAGTATTTTAGATAGATTGGGTTGGGTTTATGGTAGGATAAATTCTTTTGTTATAATTACTGACCATTTATTTAAAGTAATATAAAAAAAGTCTCCGTATGACAATCAATAGATTTAATCTACAGGCTGAATGTTTGTATATTAGAAATGATAAATAATATTACTAAAGTAATGACGTCATATACTACTACGTTTACATGGGATACTAATTTATAAGACGTGGGCAGTCAGATATGGGGGCCCGTGATAAAGAATGACAGCTAGTAATTATGTATGTAGATGTCAAATGTCATCATTTTTCATTCTAAAAATATATAATTTAATTAAAGTTCCATGACAAAAAAAAAAAAAAATTTGAAAAAATTACCTTTCGAATGGCTTTCAACGGAACAATGACCCACCGTTGGCCAATTCCCGTTTGAAATAGTTCATGACATACATAATTAGCTTCTGAGATTGCTTTGTTAAAACTTTAGGCATTATTATGGATGTATTATAGTATATTACTTATTAAAACAAACAAGTAATACTGTAGCATAAGTCACAAATACTTATCGTAGGGAAAACTGACAACCAAGTGACAGGATCGATATTAGATCGATATTAAATTTAATGTAAACATTATCACGCCAAAGTATGGTATAAAAATTAACTACAATTATTTCAAATAATTTTATATTCCGTGAATGGAATAGAGATTGATTTAGAAATACTTGTAAATTTCATTAATATATGTTTCTTAATATTAGTATTTTTTGTTTTTCTTTATTTAAAACCCATTTGTGCCCGAATTATTATTTTTTTGAAATTTTGTGAATGCTATGCTAATATTTGTCAAGAATAAGTATAACTAAGTACCAAAGGATAACATAACAAAGCATTTTAGTTATTTTGTTCATATAATGCTTTTTTTTGATGTTTAAAAAATGGAACACTGGGTCTACTAAGAGTTGTCATTGGAAATAAAGCAACTAAATTACAAATGAAAAGTATATTCAAAATATCGAAAAGTAAACTTAGCTAATAACAAAGTATACAGGATGGCGACATACCCGGTTTTGTTTTAACATCTAGGGGGCCACATTTTATTAATATTTTTTTTTTTAATTCACTAATCTTACCCCCACCACTCTCGACTTTTAAATTCTAAATGACAATATACCCCTTGTGACATATCAAATAAAAGCTCTTAAAAATGTTATATAGGTATGTCAATAAATTGAAATTGATATTTGAATAAACCGTTTTAAAGTTAGAAACAATAATGTAATTTTAATTTAATTTAAAACCTTATAACAAATGCTGAAACTAAGCGCCATTTACACCTAAACAATGGTACAACCTATCACTAAATGCTATTTACACTGCGTTATCGTATCTTTAACGCTATTTAATTTTTACATACATACATACATACATACATACATACATACATACATACATAAAATCACGCGTTTCCCACTTAGTGGGTTAGCAAAAACCCGGATACAATAGTAACAATAAGAAAAGGCTATCCCTAGAGCTCAGCTGACTCACTTCACTCTTTAACAACATTCTTCTTTCGCCTTGTCCACAATCATCATAGCATTCATACATAAGAACATATTAAACTGACTGATTTTCGGTAGCGAATAACCGCATCTGGACCACAATAATAGTTACGCAACAATCATCCTTCCACACACATCCCTATCCATTTTTATTAATTTAAATACATACTTACGTATTTACTAACGCTGCAAACTGTTCCACTGCATAATACTATTGATTTATTTACTATTTTCTTTTTAAAATGTCACTATTATTAATTTGAAGTGATTAGTTTTTTGACAGTGACATTTACTGTCAGTTACATTCATTTGAAATATGAACTGTGCAACAAAAGAATTATTGTGTTTATCTTAGGCTTCGCGACTAATAAAAAAAAATATTTTTAAATTTATCTGTAAAATATATAGAAAAAGTATTAATGCATTCCTGTAGAAAATCCAATAATCTTTAATTTTCATAAGACTTAAAATGCGAAAAAATGGCATTTAATGGTATTTTTTGAAGAAAAACCATTATGAGCTTCAAGTAAAGTACGATTTCCGTTTATCCGATTTACACCAAAATCTAATGGCTTCTATTCCTATTAGAATATGGTAAAAATACAAGGTTTCAGAATTTTCTGAATGATAGTATTTGAGTTAGAGTGCAAACAAAATTCGTACACATACACACATACACACATACATACATACACACATACACACATACACACACACACACACATACACACATACAGACATCATCGTGAAAATGTTAAAAATGGATTCTAGGGACCTTAAAACGTGGTCATTTACTAAAATCTCGATATGAGATTTTTAGCACGATCCCTATACCTCCCTTACCAAGGGTAGCGGGAGGTAAAAATTGCAGGAAAACATTGACAATTATTATAAAAAAGGCATCAATAATTTACTTCTTTCGATGCCACTACGAATGTAAACTGTTATAAATAGTAAAATCTATTGGACTATGTATTAAATATGTAATATTGTTTGTTTTTTAAGTAATTTTAATATATTTCATAATTGTTTTGAGCAAATGGCCAAAAACATAAATATGCCGCCATTTTTCCCAATTGGCGGAAGGTTCCCGGAATTTTTTTATATGTTACTCAGCGCATTTTCTGGAGAGGATTCTGTTTAAAAACTTTTCTTGTAATTACTTTGAAGTAAAATCATAAATTTCCTAGACTATAAAACGTCTTTAGAAAGAAAATAAAACAATAAACAATAACTAAAATGTATGTATAGTAGTTAAATACTAATGATTAATAATGAATAATAATAAGTAATTTGAAAAAAATATAATAAAATATGATCTAAATGAAGCATTAGGGCAATTTTCAAAAATTAGCTCTGTTTGAAGCTCTGTAGCACTCTATCTATTCGTTATAGAAAAAAATGTATTAAATGAAAGTTGTAGGAAATTTTAGTGTCAATAAAATGAAAAATAACTATTTTTGCCCTAATGCAAATAGATGAAGAGATATTTAAAAAAAACCGATTTTGCGTCTTTTTTTCCCAAGTTGGCGGTGCTTCCCGAAGGCCCTCGAGGGGGAAAACTTGCAATTTTTATTAGGACCCCTATATATATGATATATCCAAAAATCAAAAATACCCGACCTTTTGTGGAATAAACCCTTATTTTTCTACCAAATGACTGGACTAATTGCAAATTTACCGATTTTTTGAATTACCGGTTATTCGGTAAAAAAATCAATACCGGTTTACCGGTAATTTACCGGTTTTTTTACATAACTGCAACTAATATGAATTGATAATAATAAAGCCGTCATTATTAACGCAAAATATTTATTCATGTATGAATACTACAAAAAATATATAAATATTTATAGGTACATATTTGAAACATAGATAGGTAATATTAAATAATACTTATAGGTTTATTAAATCATATCTTATTCATCAGTTCGTAAAAAATATGCCCGCAGAAAACATAACTTATTGAGGCTGTCATCCCCTAATTATGACCTAATTTTTGTGCAAAAGAAGCTCTGATTCCACACTTGTTGGTTTACATGTCATTAAGAAATTAAATACCTTTTGTATATATTTTCCTCTTACTTTCTCTTCTTGAAAATACGTCAGTTCTTTTTTAACTACTTGTGTTAAATTAATAAATAAATTAAAAATATGTGTAAAACTCAAAGAAATAATATTAGAAATAAACAAATGATGAATTGTAATAGTTTTTTTCATTTGTTTCTTAATAATTTTAATTTTTTCACACTAAAAAAATAATAATTCGTTTTTTATTCATGTGTAAAACAAAAGAATGTAGACTTGTTATATATCGTTGAAAAGCTTATAAAATAAGCAAAAAGATGAGACTATTTTCTACATGGTTACCATTTAAAAAATTATAAGTTTGTGTTAAGAATTTTATATTTTTTACCGGGTAATCGGTAAATCGGTTTACCGGTTTGCAATCTCTACTCGTAATGCTGTGCTTTACTCAAAAGGACACCTTTTTTTAAAACCATTTTTCATCTTAGGATTTAAAATAATTTGTTCTTACTTTTCCATCTTGTACATCTTTTTCTATTTACGCGTTATAAAAATAGCGAAGAAATAGAAAGACATTGGATTGTGTTGTACCCATTTCCGGTAAAACCGGTAGTGATACAAAATTATTTCTACTATCATCTTATGAGCCCCTTTGTTCAGTAAAACTTGCTTATTAAACTTTTGCTGGATTTTCGACATCACCCTGTATTTTTCATAAAATTGCAATTTAAAACCCAATAGTTGGTAGCACAAGACTTGTTTTAAAATGCTGTTTTAAAAAATGTCATATTTCGTTATTAAATAATATATCACACAAATTTATCAATGTATGAATGCTATACAGGTGTATCACAACTTATGCACCAAACTTTAAGGGCATATAGTACTGAACAGAATGAGTAAAAAAATCTGTTGTGGCCAGCACAAGACCTCTCGCCATTTCCATATTAGGCTATATATGTATTGTATTGCACTTCGCTTTCGAACCGTCATTTTATAACAAAATATTACAGAACTTTACCCAAATATTGTTTTTTATTGTATTTAATATGTCTTCTGCACATATATAATTCTAATTATATCTATTTTATATCATTTTCATGTCAGAGATTGTTCCAATTCATTAACCAGATTGGCGGTATTTCTGATGGATATATGCATTTTACCACAATTTTACCTATAATTTCAAATATTTAATTAATAAAACAATAAGAAAAATTAAATAAACTTCCCAGAAAAAGCTATGAGAATGTCACTAAAAATGTTGATATTTAACAATAACATGTGTCATGTTATAAACATTGGAATTTGTCAACTGGTTTCCTTAGTGCCTTGGCCTCTGCGATTAGTTTACTCTATAAATTATAGTGTCTTTATCTCTAAATCTATACAAGATATAATAAATATTTTAAGTGTATTAGATGGAGAATTTTATGTTCTTCAATATTTAATAAAAAAAACTCTCAAAAAATTTTATTTAGAAGAATTTTTTTAAGAAACTACTACTTCCGATTGTTCAATTGTTACCAAAACCTTTTCAGCTCTTCCCAGGAATGTCAGATTGAGGAAACTGCAGTTAAATATTTTTTAAGTCTTATAGTTTTTGAGGAATCGTGTCTACAACATCCAGACACACATAAACACATCCACACACACACGCACACACACACACACACACACACACACACACACACACAGAGACATCATTTTAAAAATATTATAATCGAATTCTAGGGACCTAAAATCGTGCTTATTCAATAAAATCTGGATATGCGAATTTTAGCATGAATCCAATACCTCTCTTAGCGAGAGGTAAAAAGTATAACCAACTTGGGTCCGATCTTTAACAGTTTCCGAGATACGTAATACAGTGAAAAATGAGTTTTTACGGGGTTTACCTCTGCTATCTCTAAACTTTAAGAGTTGCGACTTCGGTTAAATGAGACTTTTTGTTTACTTTTGAGAGGTCATTTTAGATATGTTTTGGTTTTCATAAAAATCAAATAATTATAAGTTCATTGTTGTGGTGATTTTGGCCAATATTTAATTTTCAAATAACTTCTTAAATATGTCATCATCATTACCGATATCTGTGATAAAGCAGATTGGCATATTTCGAAATGGGTAATATGCTGTGATAATATATTTGATTGTATCACTACCTTTGACAGTTTTTCTTCAAATGTAATATAAAATGGCCTCCCTCGGAAATAGTTGGACATCGGAACTATGTTGATAAAACCTTTTTTACTTAATTTGATCAGTCCTATATGCCTTTAAAGTTTGATACATAGGTAAGTTGTAATACATTCTGTATATTACATGATTTGAAATTTCGTAGATAATTATATTAAATTTAGAATCACTAATATTGAAAGTATAAGTAAACTTTTGAAATTAAAATATATCGGCCGAATTTAAGTCCTTCATTATTTAGACTCATCAAAAATGGAAAACAATGTAACAAATAAAAGTTGGTGCATATTTTCCACAGCAAGCCAGAAACAAATTACAGCATTCAGATGCAAGTGGAACAAAAAGCAATCACAGCATATCATAAAAAATAAAAGAGAATCCAGCGTCGGCAGTAATGCATCGGATGCTGCATCGGATTCGTTTTTGGTGGCCATGCATCACGCCCCATTTCTCCGGAACCGGGCACTGTATTTGTTGATCAAACATTCATGTCTAGTTTGCAGGGAAAATCCGACGAATACTCTTCAAAAACTTTCAGTGATCTCACTATATTTACGAAACCTATCCTGGTATATTACGTGAACTTTGTCAAATCACAAACACAAACAAAAATATACTTTTATAACAAACATCGCGTATAACTTTTTTTAAGACGTCTACGAATTGCTGGTCCCAGTTGCCAGTTGGTTCTCGATGAACGCGTTATCGGGAGTATTATTTTGATTTGAACGCTCGCGAGCAGGCCAGCACTCAACTTGTATTTGAGGCTGGCAACTTTATCGGGAAATATTGCTTGTCGGAAACTAGTGGGATTATATCAAAATATATAGTATCTAAACATATATTTTTATATTATTGTGTCAAATTTGTCTTTGACTTTTTTAGTTAATCTAATACAGTGATTTATTTTTACAACATCTTTTATCTTTTCTATCAAGTTGAATCATCAATATTTCAAAAATATATTTTAGTTTTGCATACAAATATTCGTTTAAAAAACTATTGAAATTGTTATATATTCATAAATACATCACGTTTTTATTTATGCTTTTTTATCAGCTTTTCTGTGTATAAAATTTAATTTCACGCGGAATGGTTGCCGGGATATCTATTTTAAAGACATGCTCACTTTTTTTACCTTACCTTCTCAAACTGATTAGTTGTCATCAATCAATATGTATCTTGTTCTTATTAGTGATATGAATTTTTTAAGTTCTTATTTGTATGAAAAAATATTTCATATTACTTAATATTCAATATTTTTATAAGTTCAGTAAATATTGTTGAGCAACATTGAAAAAAATATGTAATTAAAAAATGCACAGAAAACAAAAACGGAAAAATATTTTTGATGTGGCCTCCCGCCAATTCCATGTTTAAAATAGCAGTGAGTTTCACCGTCAACGTACAGTTATTATACAGATGCAAAAGAAAAAAAATCTGATGTGGCCAACACAAAACCTCCTGCTACAAAATTGTTTTTATGAAGTATGTATATCATAAATTTACAAATAATCCCATGACAATTATGTCATCATCATGCTCATTTCTTGTCAAATCTATATGAAAATTTTGATTTATTTGCATGCTTGTATTCTTTGAGGTTTTATGCCCGTATTCATAAACACTCGTAAAAATTTGAAACGGTTCGTTTTAATTTTTATCCAATAAAAACAGTCGACATTGAAAGAAAAATCGAAATTTTATTTGTCAAGTTTGATTCTATTTGTCAAAAACTATAACGAACCGTTTTGAAACTTTACAAGTGTTTATAAATATGGGCATTACTCTTTAAGTAGTTATTTTGTCATATTAGTATATAATATGTTTATGTAGTTGAATTCAGAAAAAATACTCTATCGAATAACCTAAAAAAATGTTCCTATTTAAAATAAAAAAGTTGTGTCCCGTATTTTAAGAACCACTGGTCGAAAAAAATTTTTTTGCTCATTGTAATAGTCTTGGAAAATGGTGGTTCTTTGCTAATTTAACCAACCTCATAGCTCTTATAGTTCTCGAGATAGCAATGGTGGCACACTTAAATGGAACACCCTGTATAACCGTCATCCCATTTATATCAAATCACGTGACCCAATATAAGAAGTTGATTGGATGCATTTCATATCTTTAAAACCACTATAAACCACGAAGGTAAATCGTAAATTCAAATATAAATTTGTAAATCTAAATTTATAAATTAAAACCATAATAAATCAGCCTTTAGTTTACAACTAAACATTAACGAAATGGATAATGTAGAACAATAGATATATACAAAGTTATATAGTTTTGCAGGATTATTAAATATGTAGGTATGTATTTAAATTAATAAAAATTAAAAATGGGAGGTATTGTGTTGACTACATCAATTTTTTTCATATATCAATCTATATTGTTCTATCAATGATATTAATAATATATATTGATATTTTGGGAATCCTTCGACAAATTTCTCAAATCAAAATCAGAATATAAGGATACGAGCAGTTTAACTGTCAACTGTCACTTGAAATTTTCTTTCTCCCTGTCAAAAATCATTATTTGAAATGCTGTGAAATTATTGGACACATTAACTAATTTACATTTAAAATATAAAATATGGTGATATTTTAAATGTAAATTCTAAATCATAAATTTCTTAAATTCATTATAAACCAGTAGAGGCAGATATGTACAATTTATATTTATAAATGTAAATTCGTAAATCTAAATTTGTAAATTAAATCCATCATAAACCAGCCTTAATATTTGACACTTTGATATTTAAGTATGATGGAAAATATATTATTTTTACTAACCTTAATTTCATTACACTCAATACAACCTTCTTAACACGATTTCATTATAAATTTTAATGTAATTCCTTTCTGACAGTGATATTTGTTTAAATATGTCAAAATTGTTATTAAAATTATATTTTTGTTTGACAAGCAAGACGATGTACAAAAATAAATTATTTTATAATTTAATATTTAAAGTTATTTCAAGTTATTTACTAAATGGAATTGAAGATTGTACCACTATATCCAATTTTTATTAATAAAAGTTGCTAAAAAATTATATTAAATGAATTTTTTATAAGAAAACTGTTAAAAGCTTGTATAAATGATACTTCTAGTTATCTGATATACACTAAGAACTAATGAGCTCTTCCCACATTACTCTAGAATGGGTATACAAAATTTCAAATTTTTCTGATTGAAAGTTTTTGAGTAATCGTGTACACACGATCCACACACATACACACACACACACACACACACACACACACACACATACATACATACCTACAGACATCATTGTAAAAATGTTAAAATCGGATTCTGGGGACATCAAAACATGCTTATTCACTAAAATATGTACATGCGATTTTCAGCACGATCCCTATACCTCCGTTACCTAGGGTAGTGGGAGGTGAAAATATAATCTAATTATTTTTTAAATCTATCTAACAACAAAATTAAGTATAGAAATTTACCAAAGAAAATATATGAGAAAATACAGATCATTATAATTTATAATGATGAGTCAGCAATTAAAATTGAAAAAGCGACTTCATAGTGTGTAATACACGAAAACTAGCAACGGAACTAAATTTTACATGTAAAAACCTTGGTTTTATTCAAAAATATATGCAAGAGGCGACACTCCTAGGTTTATAATAATAAAAAGAAAAGAAAACAAAAAACCGTTAACTATAACATAGGCGGAGGCGATAGTGTTTTAAATAAAAAACAATATGAAATATTATATAAATTTATAAGCTGTACTTAAATTTTCTATATCCGTTCTATTATTTATACTATTTTTTATTTTTTTATGTGGATCATTTCCAAAATCAATCGTTTTTTTAATTATTTTCTTATTCCAAAATTTTTATTTTATCATAGTTAAATATGTGGTTAATTTCTTTTGCATGTTTTTCTAGAGTACTTTGATTGTTTTGTGTTTTCTTTGTTTTACTATTATAATGTTCTCGTAATCTATCTTTTAAATATCTCTTTGACTGGCCAATATAAACCTTATTTCAATTTTTGCATGGATTACTATATCGTCAGTGAAGTGACAATACCTCCTATCTACAAAGCAATATTCTAAAACCGCCTATCTACTTGTTTTATGTTATATGTTCGTCCATCGAGTGTCTTACAGTTGCAATAATAATATAACGAAAAGGACTCATCGAATGAACGTTAATAATAAATAACATATTTAATAAAGTGGCTAAATAAAACGTTTTTTGTTAATTAATTTGGAAAAATACCTTTGAGGTGATGGTAAGTTAACCTATTATTTATTACTTTAGTTTTTCGTTTTTAATATACATATTAATATAATTTATGTCTTACTAGTATGTTATTGTTTTATAACAACCTCAACATTAGGTCCGTTATTGAGTAAATAATACCCTAGGGCGTATTAAGTTGCTATGGTAATGTTGACAACAAACTCAGGTTAATAATACTGATACTAACATAAAGTGCAGTTAAGGTTAAGAAGCATTGCGAATTGTAGTCGTTTATAATCATATTTGTTTCATCACAAATACAAACCAGCATACTTCTTATTCTTAGCAATAACATTGCTCGTCCATATTGACAGAAAATACCACAAGAAATATATTTTTTGTTTGAAAAAATGCTTTGTTTACAGAAACAAAATATTACCTAGATACCGCATTCACAGGCTACTTTGTAAGTTGTATTAAAATTTTGTGATTTATTATTTTTGTTTGATAAATTCTAGGCAGACAAAATGTTTATTAAGAATTTCTAGTAAGACATAAAACGTTGAAGGCACCACGGGTGTTAAACGACGATAATGCCTTCGGTCAACGTACTCGCCTCGGGCCAGAGGCCCTCGACAGTACACAGTTGACCACAGGCATTATTGTCCTTATAACAACCCTTGGTACCTTAATTACTATTTTTTATTTACAATTTATCTTGTTGAAAACATTTTCATATAATTTGCATTCATATTTACAAAATTTAAACGTATAATTTGATATTTTTAAAATGTTTATGATGATAGGAGGTATTGATATCGTAAGGTGATATTAAGTGGTAGGTAGGAGACATTTTTTTTCTTTCAGAATAAAAACTGAACTCAAGAACGTTGAAAATCCTTCAATTAGCTACTAAAAACATTGAAAATAAACAGGAACCAGAGGCCAGGTTTTCACAAATAAATTTGGATAACGCCCCTATTGTATTTGAAAATGATATAGTTTTCGAAGAATGTAATACGACTCTAGTTTATGGGGTACTATCACCAGTAGACTGTAACTTAATGAAAAATGATACTTCAGAAATTTCTTCGTCTCTTGAAGATATGTCAATAAATCCAGGCACTAGACCACGTATGCCAAGCATTTCTATTGAGCTTCAGAACTCAGATCCGACTACCGACGCCTCAGACCAGTATGAACCTGAAAATACCCAAAACACCAGTAGCGACTCCGAATCTGCTCAAGACGAACACCGAGAAGATAATGGCATACTAAAGAAAGTTCGCGAAGAAACTCCATACGGAAATATGGAAGAGGAAAGAAAGCTAAGAAAAATGGACGAAAAGAAACTTGGATAAAAATTAAAAATGCAAGATTGCGCGAAAAAGGAAAAGAATACTTGGGATATACACGTGATAGAGACAAGAAAGTTAAACAAAATATAATGAGAGCAGAAAGAAAAATGGGAGATGCGTGCAATTCACCTTTTTGTAGAAAATCATCGAAGACATTTTTCAAATGAAAATCGAACTGAAATATTTCAAAACTTCTGGTCTCTTCTGAACTGAGATCAAAGAAAAGTTTTTGTTATCTCTCATGTTCGAAGAATTCAGATTAAGCGAAAAACAACCACAATAAATGAAGTATCTAGAAGGGGACACACTCTTACGTATACGTTTACTCTTAACCAAGAGAAATTAGAAGTATGTGGACAGTTTTTCTTGTCCACCTTGGGGCTTCGACCATTTACTGTTCAAAGTTGGGTTAGGGACGCTAAAAATGGTATGAAGGAAGAGAAAAGACAAATAAATGAGAAAAGGAAAGAAAGTCATCCAATAATACAAAAATTTTCTGTGGCAAAACAATATTTAAACACATTTTTGGACCAGCCACCCAAACAACCGTCTCATTATGTAAGGAAACACACAAGCAAGCTTTATTTGGAGGAACATTTCACTTCTTTGAAACAACTTTTCGAATTATATAAATCTAACTGCAGAGAAGATGATATGACTCCCTTATCCAGATAACAAAGTTTTTAATAAAAAAATCTTAGCTTATTTGTCCCCAAGAAAGACCAGTGCGATATTTGTCTTGAACACGAACACGGTAATAAATCGGACGAAGATTGGACTAAACACATTGAAAAGAAAAATGCGGTTACAAACGAATAGAAAAAGACGTTCAAGAAGCTAGAGATCAAAAATGTATTTTGTTGACAGTTGACCTTCAAGCTGTTAACTTAGCGCCTTTGCTTAATGCAACAAAAATTTATTTTAAAACTAAATTGTATTGCCACAATTACACAATTTTTGATATATCCACCGAAAAAGTTATATGCTATTGTTAAGGATGAAGGAAGGTTTTAAAAAAGAAAAACCCCGAAGTCTTGTTCACACTGTTCTTTAATTAAAACGTGGAGCGGTTTCAGTTACTTTGGAACCATCCTCAGCACCGGTGTTTGACTACAATCAAATCAAAGTAATATTATAGCCACACGACATAATTTACAAATAAAAAATATTCAAAAACACAAACATATTATTAAAAAAAAGTTACATTAATTCATTGTTAAATTAAATTGTTGAATTATAAAAAAGTGTAACATTCTATTAGTACAAATTGTAAAATATAGAATATATAAAATAATAAACCATAATTAATAGTTACACTTGAAAACTACAAAAGTGTAACACTACTACTGCACGAGGGAAACTGTATAATGAACCCCAAAAAACATTCAAAATTATTTTTTACAAATTTATTTAACAAAATTTCTTTTAATAGTTCTTTAATTAAAGAACAGTGTGAACAAGACTTGGGGGTTTTCTTTTTTTAAACCTTCCTTTATCCTTAATAATTCAACTTCACACTTGGGTGTATCTTCATTCATTATATGCTATTGGTTTACTGAGTTAGATTCTACTCTAAACGCGTCTACTTTTGTATCTTGTCTACTAAGCTACATTGAGATAAATTGTTTTATGCTAACGCTTCCAATTGTTATCTATAGTGATGGCTGTACATTTCAAAATCGAAATGCCGTTCTAGCTAACGCACTGCTAAACTTTGCGATGTTACACCAAATAACCATCATTCAAAAATTTCTTGAAAAAGTACACTCCCAGATGGAGGTGGATTCGGTACATAGTTGCATCGAACGTAAACTAAAAAATCGGAAAATTTATCTACCAAACGACTATATACGAGCGACCGAGGAAGCAAGAAGATTTCCCGAGCCCTGTACGGCGATAAAGTGCGAATATTATTTTTTAAAAGACTACTCAAAAGAACAATACTTGCGCTACAAATCAATGAGACCGGGACCTCGAAATACGGATCCAACAGTTACTGAAATTGTGGCCCTTAAATATAACTCCAACGGTATTATTGATTTTAATCATAACGAGGAATTTCGTCCTCTTCCAACAAGGTCGAACAAAATTGACCCAATACCTGAATATCCGCAAGCCCATAAGCAAAAACTTAATATAAAGAGGCAAATGTTTTTACACTTACTTAAATGCAATATTAATTTTATCATTTTTTAAACTTTTGGCTATTCTTTGAGGTAATCCTTTTTCATATGGAATCGATAAATATCTTCTATTATTATTCCTACGTTATTATTGGTACCTTCACTATTATTATAATTCAATAATCTATTTATTAAATTTAATGGAAAATGATTTTTAAAAACATGTGTTTTAATTTTTTATTTATTTCCTCCTGAAAATCTGGGTTAGTTCGTTAGTTAATCTCATTGCTCTAGTTTTTTAATGAAGGGCAGTGTTTATTTTTCGTTTGATGGGGTGTTTTTATGCATAATTAATGTATCTCTCTGTATTAGTTTCCTTTTGATACCATTTAGTTTTTATGCTATTGTTTTCTCTAATTAAAATCATATCCAGGAACGGAATTTGATTACTAGCGTTCACTTCCACTGTGAATTGAAGATTCTGATTAAATGAATTAAATATATCTACTATGAACTCTACTTTATCATTTCAAATGGTATTTTATCTAAACAATTATGCATCAAATCATCCATCACAAGTTCAGCAACTGCTACCGACGCCGGATTTCCCATAAACACACCAAAATTTTGTTTCCAAATCTGATTTTCAAAAAGAAAGTAACTCGCATCCATGCAAAATTAACTCGCATCCATGCAAAATTTAGAAATTTCAGGTAATAATTTTTTTGACAGGTTTCCATTTGAACATCTTCATAAATTTTACTAATATTTTTTAATGCTATATCTGTAAATAGTGATTTTACATCCAAAGAAATTAAAATGTAATTATTCTGTATTTCTATATTTTTAATAAATAATAATAAAGATAAAGTAGAGTCCATAGTAGATATATTTAATTCATATAATCGGAATCTTCAATTCACAGTGGAAGTGGTAACTAATAATCAAATTCCGTTCCTGGATATGCTTTTGATTAGAGAAAAATATAGCATGAAAACTAAATGGTATCAAAAGGAAACTAATACTGAAAGATACATCAATTATGCTTCAAATCACCCCATCAAACAAACAATAAACTCTGCACTTGCATTAAAAACTATAGCAATGTGATTAACTCACCCAGATTTTCAGGAGAAATTAAATAAAAAATTAAAACATTCCCACAACTTTGAAGTGACTTTGGTTTTGAATGTGCCACTGTTGTGTTTATTATTCTCGTATTTAATATATTTAACGTCCAACTGGTATGCTATATACCAAATAACACCCTAGGGTATTATAAAATTGTTGCTATGGAATCGGTATTGCAAACAAATAAGAATATCGCGTTTCCTAGTTACAGCGTTTAAGTATTTAGATTCATTTCTCTAACACAAATCACAATGACAAGACATAAATCGATAAAAATCTTTATTAAACTAATATATCGGTCGGACGTTAAACGTTGAACGCACCACGGGTGTTAAACGGACAATAACCCCTTCGGTCAACGTACACAACTCGGGCCAAAGGCCCTCGGAGAGTACACTGTTGACCTCAGGCGTTATTGTCCTTATAATACCCTTGATACGCTAATTACAATAATAAAATATTAAATTAAGTTATTTAATTTGATTTTCAAAAAAATTATTTCTGGATCCCCTAAAATCTTCGAGTGCTTTTTGAAGTTCACGCCATCTTGGGATACATATAGTGCCCGAACTGAGACTAACATTGCCGCCGTCGCCTTTGCAACTTTAAAAAATCTGTTGTGGCCAGCACAAGACCTCTCGCCATTTCCATAGTAGGCTATATAAGTATTGTCTTGCACTTCGCTTTCGAACCGAAATTTACCCTAATATTGTTTTTTAATGTATTTAACATATTTTCTGCACCCATATAATTCTAATTATATCCATTTTTTCATTGTATGAGGAAGTTCTTAAATGTGAGAGATTCTTCCAATTCATTAACCAGATTGGCGGTATTTCTGATGGATATAAGCATTTTACCTATAATTTAAAATATTTAATTAATAAAACAATAAGAAATATTAAATATACTTCCCAGAAAATGCTATCAGAATGTCATTAAAACTGTTGATTTTTGACAATGACATGTCATTTACAAACTATGTTATTACCTTTGGAATTTGTCAACTGGTTTCCTTAGTGCCAAAGCCTTTGCGATTAGATTACTCTACAGAATTTTATGTTCTTTAATATTTAATAACAAAAATTTCCCAAAAAAATATATTTAGAAGAATTTTTCTAAGAAACTACTACTTCCGATTGTCCAATTGTTACCAAAACCTTTTCAGCTCTTCCCAGGAATGTCAGATTGAGGAATCCATAGTTAAACAGTTCTTAAGTCTTATAGTTTTTGAGGAATCGTCCCTCCAACATCCATACATACACACACACACATACACACATCCACACACACACACACACACACACTCACAGACATCAGTTAAAAAAATGGTATAATCGGATTCTAGGGACCTTTGCTGAAGTGAGATTCAGAGTGTGCAGTAGTACAATAGTAATGACAAAGTTGTTTAAATGATATTATAACAATTACTTTGTATTTGTTATTGTTTTGTTTAAAATTTTGGGTGTAATTTTGAATGTCACCTTCAGGTTTTCTGTCAACTCGTGCGACGAGCAGTGTATCATTTATTAAGCTCATTTTAAAATTTATTCATTTTCGTATTACTGCTTTAAATGTTTCAATATCTAAATTAATTTAACTATTATATTATTTATCGTAATACAAATTGTAGTTCAAATAGTTTGGTAACTTTTATTCCGGGTTGGCCGGACTGTTGCTGTGCTTGGCTCACGCACCGACCGCGAAGAGACTGGCTCTCTTCGAAATCACCTGTTGACGTGAAAAGATGTTCCTCTGAGTTGGCGAAATTATTTTTTTCTCACGTGTTGTGATTCAACTGTAATGCAGTAAAAGTTAACCACCTCTTCGCACTGGCGAATTTTCTGGTAAGATCATTCATTCTAAATTTATTATTACTAGGTTTTTTGCATAAGTTTTTGACCTATTTCTTAAATTATGCGTAGTTTCAGTCGTGCTGAGTCACGTGTTAGTAAGTTTTTGTTAGAATGGATTATCTTGCCATAAAATGGCTAGTATTTTTTGTTTGGGGAATATCTCTTCACATCCTGTGATTTTGTATATTTTTTTTGGTTTTCTAAATTCTTGTTTGTGAACAGGAGCGGACTCAGTCCAAATTTAGTTTCGGTTTTTTCAAAATTCATATAAAATTTTTGTGATTTATTGAGATCCCTCCGTTATTTTTTTTTTTTAAATTCTGTAGTTTTTTTAAAAATGACCCGAGCTAATTAACCGGAATAGCTCCTGCCCCCTGACGTCATAGCTGCGTCTACAATTTTGCTTTTTCCACCTATAGTAGCTCTGTTAAAAACTGCCCGAGCTAATTAACCTGAATAGCTCCAGACCCCTGACGCCAAGGCGGCGTCTTCAAATTTTTGCTTTGTCATTTTTCG
Organism: Ophonus ardosiacus; assembly: GCA_943142095.1. Classification (NCBI taxonomy): domain Eukaryota; kingdom Metazoa; phylum Arthropoda; class Insecta; order Coleoptera; family Carabidae; genus Ophonus; species Ophonus ardosiacus. The sequence goes on along the minus strand of OW964830.1, from coordinate 21,872,738 downwards.
TAATTCTGCTTAAATTTTTGCCCGAGCTAATTAACCTGAATAGCTCCAGTCCTCGAGGCCGGGTTGCCTCTTCAAATTTGTTGTCGTACATTTATGAGTAGTTCTGCTTAAATTTTTATGCGGGTTTCAACCCTTAACTCGCAGGCTTAGTCGCGTAAAGGAAATACGCATTCAAATTTTGCTGTATACCATTTATATTAGTAGTGCTGCTTAACTTTTTTTTTTTTGGGTAAATTATTTATTAATAATTTTATGAGCTCATTTTTTTTCTAAATTTAATTGGGTCTAAATTTTTCATGGGTTTAAAATTTATCTAGCTTTAAAATTTTATTTGGGGTAAAATAAACTCAAAATTACCGGTCCCTTCTTCTTTTTCCCTGGAATGATTGTTGAGTGAATGTAGGGTGTCGTGAGGACCTGACTTGACTTTTGACTCGACATTTTTTCGGCTCGGTATAAACCATTTTTATAGTCGGAGAGTAGTGATCTTAAATTTTTTGTGTAATATTTTTTTTTATCTCATGCTTCCTGGTAGCGGCGCAAAATTTTTTGAGTATCCTAAATTGTGCGCTACATCCCTGGTCACTACCTCAATTTGTACGAGCATTATTTTTATCGCTAAATTAATTTTATTAGCTTGCGGCTGCCGTTTGTTTTTTTTATTAGCGATTTAAAGTACGAAAACAAGTCAGTTTTACACCCTTTTTCATCTAATTCTATTTACTTTCACTTCTCTATCCTATTTTAAATTCTTCATTGCACGGCCGTATATTATTTTTTATAAGCAAAATTATTTGTATCGCGATTTAAAAAATTGAAATTTGTAAATTTTTTTGTATAAAATTTTTGCTAACGTTTTGGGGTCAAACTAGGGACATTTTTCTGTATAGTACCCAGCCCTTCAGGCCTCTTGTACATCTCTCAGGAGATAGAACTTTTTGCTGGTTTAGTTTTTTTTAGGGACGTTAGAAAGGGAACGAGTTGCCTTGTCCATTTCGGGATTGGATCTCGAAGGTCGCTGAGCTCTTTCTCCGCTCCCAATATTTTATCTGGAACACCATTGCGACTACTCGCCACGGAGGAGCCGTTTTACGAAGCTAGGAGAGGTGCTGTCGTGCTAAGAGTTCTTTAAGTTCTCTCTCGCCCAGGGTTGTATTCCGCCACCATCGGCACGAGCGGTTTACTCTGCGTATCCCGCCGAGCACCCTGTACCAGCGACAACACCTAGGGTACGTTCTAAAACGCTGTGGAAAGGTAGAGTGAATGTAATATCACGTGATATCTTTTCCCTTGTTCATTTAGAACGATACAGTGTCAGGAGAGTGTACTCCTGTCAAAATTAAAATGGATTTGGAAAATAAAAAAAGTCTACGGCAATATCTTTAGCTATTTGTTTATCAAAAGATCTGTTGTCGCAATTTGAATTATTGCCACCTTTTGTAATAATAGATAGTTCTGGTTCAGAAACTGAAGATGTTGAGATGGAGAAAGTCAAATGAATAAAAATTAATCGCACTGAAAATGTAAGTGGGATGAAAAACAAACAATTTTAATCTTATTCTAGAATTAATAGGCAAACATTTGAAAAACTATTGCCAATAATAGACAATGCTATTAAAAAAGAAACTGCTACAAACATTATTTAAAATTTCTCTATTAACTGGCATCGGGGACATATTATCATCTATAAAGAAAATAATTTGTATTTAAAAAAACCTATTATTTACTCATTGTTTCTCGAATTAATATGCAATTGTCTTGATTTGTTAATGCCCCATCTTCACTTCTCAATAATTCATGTGTAGAAGGGGATATCTCCATAATTAATTCAAAAATATTAATTAAACAAACATTAAAAAATAAACCACAAATGAAACTAATTTCAACATAACACATGTATATTTCAATAAACATTGCTACTGCGCATGACGGGTACAAGTTACCACTCTGACTGAGCGAGGAAAGAAAAGAACACACGGAGTGTATACCACGTCGTTCACAAACACAATGTAATGTTACCCATCTAACTTCACTCTGTATTTTAGAACGGTTAGAGTGCACTCTTACCTCATCACTCCGCGTTTTAGAACGTACCCCTACGCTTAGAGTTTTCTCGCCAAGTTGCGCTCGTGGCTGTGTGCGCCGAGTAGTCCTCGCCGCCAGTGGACCTGCAGAAGGGCTGAGGGCTCAGCGCTTCCGAGGTGGGGTCCTGGGAGGGCAAGACACTCCCCTGAGGGTAACTTTTAGCGGGTAGCGACCCCAACGTCGTGCAAAAATCCCATTTTGTAAATGTGATATTATTTTTACTCTGATTAAACATTTATATTTTACTCTTCGGCTTATTTCTTTGGAGTGGACCTTACTCCCTTTATTTCATCCTTATAAGGTCTGGCGCCCACGAAAATTTGTTCGAGAAATCTAAATTTGACTCTAGTTTTGTAAATTAAAATTGCCCCATTTGCGTAACTTGTACATTTTGATTAATCTACCTGTTCTCGAAAAAAGTTTCGAACCTTCACCCAGCCGCCGACATTTTTTTTCACAGCTAGCCGTGCCCAATTTATAAGTGTGATAGACAGGTAGGAGGAATTTTGTTTATAGTTGTATTTAAATTTTTTTGATTCCTTGTTTACGTCACACATATAAATTTCTGGCGCCTGCCAACGTGGGGCCATGTTGTAAATTTTTGATGCTTTGTTATAAATTTTGTCGTCGTATAAATTTTCAAGTTACATTTTAGAGTTTTTTTTCAAAATTTTGAGTACAAGTCTGCGCTGGGTCTCTCTATCTTTCTCTATATTCTCTTTTCTCTTTCCCTTACTGTACCGGTATATTTTATATTGTATTAATATTTGTCCATTTTTCGGTATTACTCGCCATGACGAATATCGAACATTTACGAGAGGACGAGCTGACCTACGAACTCAGGATTCGGAACTGCGACCCGACTGGAACGTTGCAGGACAAACGGATTTATCTACAAGGACTATTACACCTGGAGACTATGAATGCAAGTAGTGTGAATGAGGCATATTTTCCTGATCCCGTCTCCGAACAACACACATGTTACGCCAAAACACAGGAAATTATAGGTATGATTTCTAATTTACATTTTACCACACCTGGTGACCTAAAGCATTTTGGTGAGGAGTGTGATGCTCGTTTAACACATTTGCATAAACGAATTTTACGTTTGCCCGCTCATTTACAGAGAACTCCCATCAGATTGCTTGCGGCTGCTAAAGCTGGCCTAACCCATCTATTAGAATCCGAAACTTCCGTACATGTAGCCAATTTAATAGATTTTGGGGTAGACTATAATAATCATATTACTTCCGGTAACACCAATTCGTGTCTTGCGTCCAACGCACGTTATCAGAATTTATTAGATCGGTTAAATGCCATTCAATTTGACAATAGCGAATTCGCCAATGCTCAACCAATTTTTCCGCGACATTTATCACACGGTGCTCATCAGTCATCGCCCGCTCAAATAGCCCATAGTACTGCCTTTCCAGTACCTTGCTCCACTGGAAATAGTCTGTCTGTTAGTCGGTGGAATGTAAAGTTTAATGGTACTACTGGAGTAAATGAATTTCTTGAACGTATTCAAGAATATGCTTTTGCCCGCGGCGTGACAGATGAACAACTCTTCCGACAAGCTACCGATTTGTTTACTGATGATGCTCTAATTTGGTTGCGAATGGTCAGACCTTCTGTTAAATCCTGGTCAGAACTTACTTCTCGTCTTAAGTCTGCTTTCTTGCCGAATAACTATGAATTGGCTCTTCAAGAAGAGATTCGAGCACGTACTCAAGGAGCTCAAGAAAAGGCCGAAGTTTTTATAGCCAAAATGGAGAATTTATTCTCCCGATTGCCTAATAAACCCGACGAAAAAACCCGAATAGCGTCGATTTAGCATAATTTGCAACCGCTTTATCAACGAGCCTGTTCGCTTCAGAGTTTTAATAATTTGCAAGATGTTATTACTGTTTGTAAACGCGTTGAAGACACTGAGGCTAACCTTGTATCTTTCCGTGAACCTCCATCTCGAACTTCTTCTCTTCTAGAACCTGATTTGGCCTGTGCACGACCTATTCGTACCCAAAATTCTTCCAAACAAGTCTCCTCCATCAACACTAGTTCCCCCAAACAAGTAGTTTGCTGGAATTGTCGACAGCCGGGGCATATTTTTACTAAATGCAAGAAAACCCTTGGCATCTTTTGCCATGGTTGTGGACGTAGTAATACCTATAAAAATAAAAGTCCCAAGTGTTCAAAAAACGGACAAAGCGTTCCTGCTTCGTCAGCGGCCGGAAACAGCTCCCCCGACGAGCTGACAAAACGGAGAGGACAAAGTGGTTAAATGTGGTAGCTCATTTTTATCGCAATCCCGAAATATCTCCTGTTTTTGAAAGTCTAGGTCCCGACGACCGACCTTTTGTCACTGTTCATATTGACCATATCCCGATTACAGCACTATTGGATTCCGGAGCCAATATTACTGTATTAGGTCATCGAGGTATTGCGCTTTTACGCCAGTTAAATTTATATACTTCTTCAACGGCAACAGCTCAGATTACCACAGCTGATGGCGTCTCTCAAAACGTTCTCGGCAGCATTATCCTTCCTTTTACTTTAAATGGAATTACAAAAAGCCTACCAGTTGCTATAGTACCTTCAGTACGTCATACCCTTATATTAGGTGGAAATTTTTTTCGACTTTTTGGACTAACATTAAATTTCCAATCGAATACTTTATCTACCACTCCCGAAATCTCCTCGTTAAATGGCATATCTGGCTGTGACGAGCTAACGTCATCACAGCGCCAGGCGCTTGATTGCGTTATTCAGAAATATAAGGAACTGGGTTCCAAAGGTCTTGGTAGAACTCCCCTTGTCGAACACGTCATCGATACGAGTGACGCTACACCTGTCAAACGACGACAGTATCCTCTTTCACCTCCTATGATGGAGCACTTAAATTCCGAGCTCGACAAAATGATTGAAATGGACGTAGTTCAAAAATCTTCTAGCCCTTGGTCTTCTCCTGTTCTATTAGTTAAAAAATCTTCCGGTGCTTACCGCCTCTGTTTTGATGGCCGTAGATTAAATTCCTTAACAGTTAAAGACGCGTATCCTTTACCTCGAGTTGACACTATTTTAAATAAATTACGTGATGCCAAATATCTTTCCTCTATCGATTTAAAGAGTGCTTTCTGGCAAATTCCTTTGCATAAATCATCGTGTGAGAAAACCGCATTTTCCGTGCCTGGCCGTGGTCTTTTTGAATTCAAAAGAATGGCTTTTGGCCTTTGTAACGCTCCGCAGACTTTACAACGTCTGATGGATAGCATTTTAGGTCCTGAATTAGAACCCAAAGTCTTCGTTTATTTAGATGATTGTATTATTGTTACTTCTACTTTTGAAGAGCATTTATTTGTTTTATACGAAGTCTTTAACCGTTTAAAGAATGCGGGTCTCACTATTAATATCGATAAATGTGAATTCTGTCGTTCTTCCCTAAAATATTTAGGATTTTTGGTTGATCGTCAAGGTCTTAGAACCGACCCTGATAAGGTGAGCGCCATTGTTGAATATCCTCGTCCCACCACTGTCACGGAAGTGAAACGATTTATGGGCATACTTGGTTGGTACCGTCGATTTGTGCCTAATTTTTCCTCAGTAGCGGCCCCCATAAACGATCTTGCTAAGGGTAAACGTAGGAAAAATGCCATCAGTTGGTCTCCTGAAGCTGAGCATTCCTTTTTAAAATTAAAACTCGCCCTAACTTCCGCTCCTGTCTTAGCTAGTCCAAATTACGAAAAACCCTTAAGAGCTTTTAGAATTTACACTGATGCTTCAAATTTTGGTCTTGGTGCCGTTTTAACCCAGGAAGGGCCCGATAACGCCGAACACCCTATAGCATTTATTAGTCGGACACTTAATAAGGCCGAGCGAAATTATTCGGTTACCGAAAGAGAATGTCTTGCAGTAGTTTTCGCCATTGAAAAATTCCGTCGTTATATTGAAGGTATTCCTTTTACCGTTATTACAGATCATTTTTCTCTCTTGTGGTTAATGCGCATGTCAGACCCCACCGGTAAATTAGCTTGTTGGGCGGTCAAACTTCAGCAGTTTCCCTTTACAATAGAACATCGTCCTGGCAAACTTAATGCAGTCCCTGACGCTTTATCTAGAGCGCCAGCGGAAATTTCATCCTTAAGTTTCGAACGTTTTCAAAATACGAAAGATGCTTCCTATCTTCAGCTTCGCGATCGAATTGTTAACCAACCAGATCTTTTTCCGGATTGGCGTATTGAAAACGACCTAATTTTCAAGCGAACTACCTCGCCCTATGACCTGCCGTCCAATATTTCTCCCTGGAAATTGGTAGTTCCTCGAGACCACCGACAGTTAGTCCTTCAGGAATGTCATAATGCACCCACTGCCGCACGTCTCGGTATCTTCAAAACTAACCATCGTGTTGCCGAAAGTTATTACTGGCCAAAAATGAGAACTTTCATTGCACGGTATGTAACCAAATGTAAGGTATGTTTGGCGCAAAAAGTTCCTCAACTTCCGCCTCCCGGTCTCATGGGTAAAGAAAAAAATGTTAAGTTTCCTTGGCAAGCAATTTCAGTAGATATCATGGGCCCCTCACCCAAATCCCTCAAGGGTCATCAGTATATTTTAGCTATTTCTGACTGGTTTACCAAATTTCCCTTACTATTTCCTCTCCGCGAGGCTAACGCCCCAAAAATTTGTCAATTGTTAGAGGAACATGTATTTTTATTATTTGGAGTTCCACAAATTGTTATGGTGGACAATGGAACGCAGTTTACTGGCGATAAATTTAGGAACTTGATGGCAAAGTACTCCGTGCCGAAAATCTGGTATAATGCGAAATTTCACCCCCAAGTTAATTTTGTAGAGAGGACAAATCGCACCGTTAAAACCGCTATTCATTCTTATGTGCAAGGTAATCATCGAAAATAGGATGAAAATCTTCCTGCTTTGGCCCAAGCCATTCGAACCGCCGTCCATGAAGTCACTGGTTTCAGTCCTACTTTCCTCAACTTCGCCCGACATGTTCCTACGTCCGGGAATTACTATCATCCCTTACCGGAATCAATTTGTTCGGACAAACGGACCGATTACGCAAATTCTTTGACCCAAATATCTCAGTTTTATCAGACCGTACAGGCCCGAATCCATGCCGCCTACGAACGAAACGCCCGTTATTATAATATGCGACGTCGTCCTCTAGAATTCTTCGTAGGAGACACCGTCTGGAAGAAAAACTATGTCTTATCGGCGGGCGCGAAACATTTTTCATCGAAATTAGCTCCCCGATTTATTGAGTGTACTGTATCAAAGAAATTGTCGAAAACCGTTTATCGTCTCCGTGACCAGCTAGGGAATGACATAGGCATTTGGCATATTAAAGATCTAAAGCCCGCTCCTGTGGACGAAGATAATAATTCAAATCAAAGTTTTGAGGAATAAAATTTTTAAACTCCGTCTAAATTTTTTTTTTTTTTGTAAGGAGAGGGGTAGTATAACAATTGTGTTTTAATTTTTTATTTATTTCCTCCTGAAAATCTGGGTTAGTTCGTTAGTTAATCTCATTGCTCTAGTTTTTTAATGAAGGGCAGTGTTTATTTTTCGTTTGATGGGGTGTTTTTATGCATAATTAATGTATCTCTCTGTATTAGTTTCCTTTTGATACCATTTAGTTTTTATGCTATTGTTTTCTCTAATTAAAATCATATCCAGGAACGGAATTTGATTACTAGCGTTCACTTCCACTGTGAATTGAAGATTCTGATTAAATGAATTAAATATATCTACTATGAACTCTACTTTATCATTTCAAATGGTATTTTATCTAAACAATTATGCATCAAATCATCCATCACAAGTTCAGCAACTGCTACCGACGCCGGATTTCCCATAAACACACCAAAATTTTGTTTCCAAATCTGATTTTCAAAAAGAAAGTAACTCGCATCCATGCAAAATTAACTCGCATCCATGCAAAATTTAGAAATTTCAGGTAATAATTTTTTTGACAGGTTTCCATTTGAACATCTTCATAAATTTTACTAATATTTTTTAATGCTATATCTGTAAATAGTGATTTTACATCCAAAGAAATTAAAATGTAATTATTCTGTATTTCTATATTTTTAATAAATAATAATAAAGATAAAGTAGAGTCCGTAGTAGATATATTTAATTCATATAATCGGAATCTTCAATTCACAGTGGAAGTGGTAACTAATAATCAAATTCCGTTCCTGGATATGCTTTTGATTAGAGAAAAATATAGCATGAAAACTAAATGGTATCAAAAGGAAACTAATACTGAAAGATACATCAATTATGCTTCAAATCACCCCATCAAACAAACAATAAACTCTGCACTTGCATTAAAAACTATAGCAATGTGATTAACTCACCCAGATTTTCAGGAGAAATTAAATAAAAAATTAAAACATTCCCACAACTTTGAAGTGACTTTGGTTTTGAATGTGCCACTGTTGTGTTTATTATTCTCGTATTTAATATATTTAACGTCCAACTGGTATGCTATATACCAAATAACACCCTAGGGTATTATAAAATTGTTGCTATGGAATCGGTATTGCAAACAAATAAGAATATCGCGTTTCCTAGTTACAGCGTTTAAGTATTTAGATTCATTTCTCTAACACAAATCACAATGACAAGACATAAATCGATAAAAATCTTTATTAAACTAATATATCGGTCGGACGTTAAACGTTGAACGCACCACGGGTGTTAAACGGACAATAACCCCTTCGGTCAACGTACACAACTCGGGCCAAAGGCCCTCGGAGAGTACACTGTTGACCTCAGGCGTTATTGTCCTTATAATACCCTTGATACGCTAATTACAATAATAAAATATTAAATTAAGTTATTTAATTTGATTTTCAAAAAAATTATTTCTGGATCCCCTAAAATCTTCGAGTGCTTTTTGAAGTTCACGCCATCTTGGGATACATATAGTGCCCGAACTGAGACTAACATTGCCGCCGTCGCCTTTGCAACTTTAAAAAATCTGTTGTGGCCAGCACAAGACCTCTCGCCATTTCCATAGTAGGCTATATAAGTATTGTCTTGCACTTCGCTTTCGAACCGAAATTTACCCTAATATTGTTTTTTAATGTATTTAACATATTTTCTGCACCCATATAATTCTAATTATATCCATTTTTTCATTGTATGAGGAAGTTCTTAAATGTGAGAGATTCTTCCAATTCATTAACCAGATTGGCGGTATTTCTGATGGATATAAGCATTTTACCTATAATTTAAAATATTTAATTAATAAAACAATAAGAAATATTAAATATACTTCCCAGAAAATGCTATCAGAATGTCATTAAAACTGTTGATTTTTGACAATGACATGTCATTTACAAACTATGTTATTACCTTTGGAATTTGTCAACTGGTTTCCTTAGTGCCAAAGCCTTTGCGATTAGATTACTCTACAGAATTTTATGTTCTTTAATATTTAATAACAAAAATTTCCCAAAAAAATATATTTAGAAGAATTTTTCTAAGAAACTACTACTTCCGATTGTCCAATTGTTACCAAAACCTTTTCAGCTCTTCCCAGGAATGTCAGATTGAGGAATCCATAGTTAAACAGTTCTTAAGTCTTATAGTTTTTGAGGAATCGTCCCTCCAACATCCATACATACACACACACACATACACACATCCACACACACACACACACACACTCACAGACATCAGTTAAAAAAATGGTATAATCGGATTCTAGGGACCTTTGCTGAAGTGAGATTCAGAGTGTGCAGTAGTACAATAGTAATGACAAAGTTGTTTAAATGATATTATAACAATTACTTTGTATTTGTTATTGTTTTGTTTAAAATTTTGGGTGTAATTTTGAATGTCACCTTCAGGTTTTCTGTCAACTCGTGCGACGAGCAGTGTATCATTTATTAAGCTCATTTTAAAATTTATTCATTTTCGTATTACTGCTTTAAATGTTTCAATAACTAAATTAATTTAACTCTTATATTATTTATCGTAATACAAATTGTAGTTCAAATAGTTTGGTAACTTTTATTCCGGGTTGGCCGGACTGTTGCTGTGCTTGGCTCACGCACCGACCGCGAAGAGACTGGCTCTCTTCGAAATCACCTGTTGACGTGAAAAGATGTTCCTCTGAGTTGGCGAAATTATTTTTTTCTCACGTGTTGTGATTCAACTGTAATGCAGTAAAAGTTAACCACCTCTTCGCACTGGCGAATTTTCTGGTAAGATCATTCATTCTAAATTTATTATTACTAGGTTTTTTGCATAAGTTTTTGACCTATTTCTTAAATTATGCGTAGTTTCAGTCGTGCTGAGTCACGTGTTAGTAAGTTTTTGTTAGAATGGATTATCTTGCCATAAAATGGCTAGTATTTTTTGTTTGGGGAATATCTCTTCACATCCTGTGATTTTGTATATTTTTTTTGGTTTTCTAAATTCTTGTTTGTGAACAGGAGCGGACTCAGTCCAAATTTAGTTTCGGTTTTTTCAAAATTCATATAAAATTTTTGTGATTTATTGAGATCCCTCCGTTATTTTTTTTTTTTAAATTCTGTAGTTTTTTTAAAAATGACCCGAGCTAATTAACCGGAATAGCTCCTGCCCCCTGACGTCATAGCTGCGTCTACAATTTTGCTTTTTCCACCTATAGTAGCTCTGTTAAAAACTGCCCGAGCTAATTAACCTGAATAGCTCCAGACCCCTGACGCCAAGGCGGCGTCTTCAAATTTTTGCTTTGTCATTTTTCGTAATTCTGCTTAAATTTTTGCCCGAGCTAATTAACCTGAATAGCTCCAGTCCTCGAGGCCGGGTTGCCTCTTCAAATTTGTTGTCGTACATTTATGAGTAGTTCTGCTTAAATTTTTATGCGGGTTTCAACCCTTAACTCGCAGGCTTAGTCGCGTAAAGGAAATACGCATTCAAATTTTGCTGTATACCATTTATATTAGTAGTGCTGCTTAACTTTTTTTTTTTTTGGGTAAATTATTTATTAATCATTTTATGAGCTCATTTTTTTTCTAAATTTAATTGGGTCTAAATTTTTCATGGGTTTAAAATTTATCTAGCTTTAAAATTTTATTTGGGGTAAAATAAACTCAAAATTACCGGTCCCTTCTTCTTTTTCCCTGGAATGATTGTTGAGTGAATGTAGGGTGTCGTGAGGACCTGACTTGACTTTTGACTCGACATTTTTTCGGCTCGGTATAAACCATTTTTATAGTCGGAGAGTAGTGATCTTAAATTTTTTGTGTAATATTTTTTTTTATCTCATGCTTCCTGGTAGCGGCGCAAAATTTTTTGAGTATCCTAAATTGTGCGCTACATCCCTGGTCACTACCTCAATTTGTACGAGCATTATTTTTATCGCTAAATTAATTTTATTAGCTTGCGGCTGCCGTTTGTTTTTTTTATTAGCGATTTAAAGTACGAAAACAAGTCAGTTTTACACCCTTTTTCATCTAATTCTATTTACTTTCACTTCTCTATCCTATTTTAAATTCTTCATTGCACGGCCGTATATTATTTTTTATAAGCAAAATTATTTGTATCGCGATTTAAAAAATTGAAATTTGTAAATTTTTTTGTATAAAATTTTTGCTAACGTTTTGGGGTCAAACTAGGGACATTTTTCTGTATAGTACCCAGCCCTTCAGGCCTCTTGTACATCTCTCAGGAGATAGAACTTTTTGCTGGTTTAGTTTTTTTTAGGGACGTTAGAAAGGGAACGAGTTGCCTTGTCCATTTCGGGATTGGATCTCGAAGGTCGCTGAGCTCTTTCTCCGCTCCCAATATTTTATCTGGAACACCATTGCGACTACTCGCCACGGAGGAGCCGTTTTACGAAGCTAGGAGAGGTGCTGTCGTGCTAAGAGTTCTTTAAGTTCTCTCTCGCCCAGGGTTGTATTCCGCCACCATCGGCACGAGCGGTTTACTCTGCGTATCCCGCCGAGCACCCTGTACCAGCGACAACACCTAGGGTACGTTCTAAAACGCTGTGGAAAGGTAGAGTGAATGTAATATCACGTGATATCTTTTCCCTTGTTCATTTAGAACGATACAGTGTCAGGAGAGTGTACTCCTGTCAAAATTAAAATGGATTTGGAAAATAAAAAAAGTCTACGGCAATATCTTTAGCTATTTGTTTATCAAAAGATCTGTTGTCGCAATTTGAATTATTGCCACCTTTTGTAATAATAGATAGTTCTGGTTCAGAAACTGAAGATGTTGAGATGGAGAAAGTCAAATGAATAAAAATTAATCGCACTGAAAATGTAAGTGGGATGAAAAACAAACAATTTTAATCTTATTCTAGAATTAATAGGCAAACATTTGAAAAACTATTGCCAATAATAGACAATGCTATTAAAAAAGAAACTGCTACAAACATTATTTAAAATTTCTCTATTAACTGGCATCGGGGACATATTATCATCTATAAAGAAAATAATTTGTATTTAAAAAAACCTATTATTTACTCATTGTTTCTCGAATTAATATGCAATTGTCTTGATTTGTTAATGCCCCATCTTCACTTCTCAATAATTCATGTGTAGAAGGGGATATCTCCATAATTAATTCAAAAATATTAATTAAACAAACATTAAAAAATAAACCACAAATGAAACTAATTTCAACATAACACATGTATATTTCAATAAACATTGCTACTGCGCATGACGGGTACAAGTTACCACTCTGACTGAGCGAGGAAAGAAAAGAACACACGGAGTGTATACCACGTCGTTCACAAACACAATGTAATGTTACCCATCTAACTTCACTCTGTATTTTAGAACGGTTAGAGTGCACTCTTACCTCATCACTCCGCGTTTTAGAACGTACCCCTACGCTTAGAGTTTTCTCGCCAAGTTGCGCTCGTGGCTGTGTGCGCCGAGTAGTCCTCGCCGCCAGTGGACCTGCAGAAGGGCTGAGGGCTCAGCGCTTCCGAGGTGGGGTCCTGGGAGGGCAAGACACTCCCCTGAGGGTAACTTTTAGCGGGTAGCGACCCCAACGTCGTGCAAAAATCCCATTTTGTAAATGTGATATTATTTTTACTCTGATTAAACATTTATATTTTACTCTTCGGCTTATTTCTTTGGAGTGGACCTTACTCCCTTTATTTCATCCTTATAAGGTCTGGCGCCCACGAAAATTTGTTCGAGAAATCTAAATTTGACTCTAGTTTTTTAAATTAAAATTGCCATATTTGCGTAACTTGTACATTTTGATTAATCTACCTGTTCTCGAAAAAAGTTTCGAACCTTCACCCAGCCGCCGACATTTTTTTTCACAGCTAGCCGTGCCCAATTTATAAGTGTGATAGACAGGTAGGAGGAATTTTGTTTATAGTTGTATTTAAATTTTTTTGATTCCTTGTTTACGTCACACATATAAATTTCTGGCGCCTGCCAACGTGGGGCCATGTTGTAAATTTTTGATGCTTTGTTATAAATTTTGTCGTCGTATAAATTTTCAAGTTACATTTTAGAGTTTTTTTTCAAAATTTTGAGTACAAGTCTGCGCTGGGTCTCTCTATCTTTCTCTATATTCTCTTTTCTCTTTCCCTTACTGTACCGGTATATTTTATATTGTATTAATATTTGTCCATTTTTCGGTATTACTCGCCATGACGAATATCGAACATTTACGAGAGGACGAGCTGACCTACGAACTCAGGATTCGGAACTGCGACCCGACTGGAACGTTGCAGGACAAACGGATTTATCTACAAGGACTATTACACCTGGAGACTATGAATGCAAGTAGTGTGAATGAGGCATATTTTCCTGATCCCGTCTCCGAACAACACACATGTTACGCCAAAACACAGGAAATTATAGGTATGATTTCTAATTTACATTTTACCACACCTGGTGACCTAAAGCATTTTGGTGAGGAGTGTGATGCTCGTTTAACACATTTGCATAAACGAATTTTACGTTTGCCCGCTCATTTACAGAGAACTCCCATCAGATTGCTTGCGGCTGCTAAAGCTGGCCTAACCCATCTATTAGAATCCGAAACTTCCGTACATGTAGCCAATTTAATAGATTTTGGGGTAGACTATAATAATCATATTACTTCCGGTAACACCAATTCGTGTCTTGCGTCCAACGCACGTTATCAGAATTTATTAGATCGGTTAAATGCCATTCAATTTGACAATAGCGAATTCGCCAATGCTCAACCAATTTTTCCGCGACATTTATCACACGGTGCTCATCAGTCATCGCCCGCTCAAATAGCCCATAGTACTGCCTTTCCAGTACCTTGCTCCACTGGAAATAGTCTGTCTGTTAGTCGGTGGAATGTAAAGTTTAATGGTACTACTGGAGTAAATGAATTTCTTGAACGTATTCAAGAATATGCTTTTGCCCGCGGCGTGACAGATGAACAACTCTTCCGACAAGCTACCGATTTGTTTACTGATGATGCTCTAATTTGGTTGCGAATGGTCAGACCTTCTGTTAAATCCTGGTCAGAACTTACTTCTCGTCTTAAGTCTGCTTTCTTGCCGAATAACTATGAATTGGCTCTTCAAGAAGAGATTCGAGCACGTACTCAAGGAGCTCAAGAAAAGGCCGAAGTTTTTATAGCCAAAATGGAGAATTTATTCTCCCGATTGCCTAATAAACCCGACGAAAAAACCCGAATAGCGTCGATTTAGCATAATTTGCAACCGCTTTATCAACGAGCCTGTTCGCTTCAGAGTTTTAATAATTTGCAAGATGTTATTACTGTTTGTAAACGCGTTGAAGACACTGAGGCTAACCTTGTATCTTTCCGTGAACCTCCATCTCGAACTTCTTCTCTTCTAGAACCTGATTTGGCCTGTGCACGACCTATTCGTACCCAAAATTCTTCCAAACAAGTCTCCTCCATCAACACTAGTTCCCCCAAACAAGTAGTTTGCTGGAATTGTCGACAGCCGGGGCATATTTTTACTAAATGCAAGAAAACCCTTGGCATCTTTTGCCATGGTTGTGGACGTAGTAATACCTATAAAAATAAAAGTCCCAAGTGTTCAAAAAACGGACAAAGCGTTCCTGCTTCGTCAGCGGCCGGAAACAGCTCCCCCGACGAGCTGACAAAACGGAGAGGACAAAGTGGTTAAATGTGGTAGCTCATTTTTATCGCAATCCCGAAATATCTCCTGTTTTTGAAAGTCTAGGTCCCGACGACCGACCTTTTGTCACTGTTCATATTGACCATATCCCGATTACAGCACTATTGGATTCCGGAGCCAATATTACTGTATTAGGTCATCGAGGTATTGCGCTTTTACGCCAGTTAAATTTATATACTTCTTCAACGGCAACAGCTCAGATTACCACAGCTGATGGCGTCTCTCAAAACGTTCTCGGCAGCATTATCCTTCCTTTTACTTTAAATGGAATTACAAAAAGCCTACCAGTTGCTATAGTACCTTCAGTACGTCATACCCTTATATTAGGTGGAAATTTTTTTCGACTTTTTGGACTAACATTAAATTTCCAATCGAATACTTTATCTACCACTCCCGAAATCTCCTCGTTAAATGGCATATCTGGCTGTGACGAGCTAACGTCATCACAGCGCCAGGCGCTTGATTGCGTTATTCAGAAATATAAGGAACTGGGTTCCAAAGGTCTTGGTAGAACTCCCCTTGTCGAACACGTCATCGATACGAGTGACGCTACACCTGTCAAACGACGACAGTATCCTCTTTCACCTCCTATGATGGAGCACTTAAATTCCGAGCTCGACAAAATGATTGAAATGGACGTAGTTCAAAAATCTTCTAGCCCTTGGTCTTCTCCTGTTCTATTAGTTAAAAAATCTTCCGGTGCTTACCGCCTCTGTTTTGATGGCCGTAGATTAAATTCCTTAACAGTTAAAGACGCGTATCCTTTACCTCGAGTTGACACTATTTTAAATAAATTACGTGATGCCAAATATCTTTCCTCTATCGATTTAAAGAGTGCTTTCTGGCAAATTCCTTTGCATAAATCATCGTGTGAGAAAACCGCATTTTCCGTGCCTGGCCGTGGTCTTTTTGAATTCAAAAGAATGGCTTTTGGCCTTTGTAACGCTCCGCAGACTTTACAACGTCTGATGGATAGCATTTTAGGTCCTGAATTAGAACCCAAAGTCTTCGTTTATTTAGATGATTGTATTATTGTTACTTCTACTTTTGAAGAGCATTTATTTGTTTTATACGAAGTCTTTAACCGTTTAAAGAATGCGGGTCTCACTATTAATATCGATAAATGTGAATTCTGTCGTTCTTCCCTAAAATATTTAAGATTTTTGGTTGATCGTCAAGGTCTTAGAACCGACCCTGATAAGGTGAGCGCCATTGTTGAATATCCTCGTCCCACCACTGTCACGGAAGTGAAACGATTTATGGGCATACTTGGTTGGTACCGTCGATTTGTGCCTAATTTTTCCTCAGTAGCGGCCCCCATAAACGATCTTGCTAAGGGTAAACGTAAGAAAAATGCCATCAGTTGGTCTCCTGAAGCTGAGCATTCCTTTTTAAAATTAAAACTCGCCCTAACTTCCGCTCCTGTCTTAGCTAGTCCAAATTACGAAAAACCCTTAAGAGCTTTTAGAATTTACACTGATGCTTCAAATTTTGGTCTTGGTGCCGTTTTAACCCAGGAAGGGCCCGATAACGCCGAACACCCTATAGCATTTATTAGTCGGACACTTAATAAGGCCGAGCGAAATTATTCGGTTACCGAAAGAGAATGTCTTGCAGTAGTTTTCGCCATTGAAAAATTCCGTCGTTATATTGAAGGTATTCCTTTTACCGTTATTACAGATCATTTTTCTCTCTTGTGGTTAATGCGCATGTCAGACCCCACCGGTAAATTAGCTTGTTGGGCGGTCAAACTTCAGCAGTTTCCCTTTACAATAGAACATCGTCCTGGCAAACTTAATGCAGTCCCTGACGCTTTATCTAGAGCGCCAGCGGAAATTTCATCCTTAAGTTTCGAACGTTTTCAAAATACGAAAGATGCTTCCTATCTTCAGCTTCGCGATCGAATTGTTAACCAACCAGATCTTTTTCCGGATTGGCGTATTGAAAACGACCTAATTTTCAAGCGAACTACCTCGCCCTATGACCTGCCGTCCAATATTTCTCCCTGGAAATTGGTAGTTCCTCGAGACCACCGACAGTTAGTCCTTCAGGAATGTCATAATGCACCCACTGCCGCACGTCTCGGTATCTTCAAAACTAACCATCGTGTTGCCGAAAGTTATTACTGGCCAAAAATGAGAACTTTCATTGCACGGTATGTAACCAAATGTAAGGTATGTTTGGCGCAAAAAGTTCCTCAACTTCCGCCTCCCGGTCTCATGGGTAAAGAAAAAAATGTTAAGTTTCCTTGGCAAGCAATTTCAGTAGATATCATGGGCCCCTCACCCAAATCCCTCAAGGGTCATCAGTATATTTTAGCTATTTCTGACTGGTTTACCAAATTTCCCTTACTATTTCCTCTCCGCGAGGCTAACGCCCCAAAAATTTGTCAATTGTTAGAGGAACATGTATTTTTATTATTTGGAGTTCCACAAATTGTTATGGTGGACAATGGAACGCAGTTTACTGGCGATAAATTTAGGAACTTGATGGCAAAGTACTCCGTGCCGAAAATCTGGTATAATGCGAAATTTCACCCCCAAGTTAATTTTGTAGAGAGGACAAATCGCACCGTTAAAACCGCTATTCATTCTTATGTGCAAGGTAATCATCGAAAATAGGATGAAAATCTTCCTGCTTTGGCCCAAGCCATTCGAACCGCCGTCCATGAAGTCACTGGTTTCAGTCCTACTTTCCTCAACTTCGCCCGACATGTTCCTACGTCCGGGAATTACTATCATCCCTTACCGGAATCAATTTGTTCGGACAAACGGACCGATTACGCAAATTCTTTGACCCAAATATCTCAGTTTTATCAGACCGTACAGGCCCGAATCCATGCCGCCTACGAACGAAACGCCCGTTATTATAATATGCGACGTCGTCCTCTAGAATTCTTCGTAGGAGACACCGTCTGGAAGAAAAACTATGTCTTATCGGCGGGCGCGAAACATTTTTCATCGAAATTAGCTCCCCGATTTATTGAGTGTACTGTATCAAAGAAATTGTCGAAAACCGTTTATCGTCTCCGTGACCAGCTAGGGAATGACATAGGCATTTGGCATATTAAAGATCTAAAGCCCGCTCCTGTGGACGAAGATAATAATTCAAATCAAAGTTTTGAGGAATAAAATTTTTAAACTCCGTCTAAATTTTTTTTTTTGTAAGGAGAGGGGTAGTATAACAATTACTTTGTATTTGTTATTGTTTTGTTTAAAATTTTGGGTGTAATTTTGAATGTCACCTTCAGGTTTTCTGTCAACTCGTGCGACGAGCAGTGTATCATTTATTAAGCTCATTTTAAAATTTATTCATTTTCGTATTACTGCTTTAAATGTTTCAATAACTAAATTAATTTAACTCTTATATTATTTATCGTAATACAAATTGTAGTTCAAATAGTTTGGTAACTTTTATTCCGGGTTGGCCGGACTGTTGCTGTGCTTGGCTCACGCACCGACCGCGAAGAGACTGGCTCTCTTCGAAATCACCTGTTGACGTGAAAAGATGTTCCTCTGAGTTGGCGAAATTATTTTTTTCTCACGTGTTGTGATTCAACTGTAATGCAGTAAAAGTTAACCACCTCTTCGCACTGGCGAATTTTCTGGTAAGATCATTCATTCTAAATTTATTATTACTAGGTTTTTTGCATAAGTTTTTGACCTATTTCTTAAATTATGCGTAGTTTCAGTCGTGCTGAGTCACGTGTTAGTAAGTTTTTGTTTGAATGGATTATCTTGCCATAAAATGGCTAGTATTTTTTGTTTGGGGAATATCTCTTCACATCCTGTGATTTTGTATATTTTTTTTGGTTTTCTAAATTCTTGTTTGTGAACAGGAGCGGACTCAGTCCAAATTTAGTTTCGGTTTTTTCAAAATTAATATAAAATTTTTGTGATTTATTGAGATCCCTCCGTTATTTTTTTTTAAATTCTATAGTTTTTTTAAAAATGACCCGAGCTAATTAACCGGAATAGCTCCTGCCCCCTGACGTCATAACTGCGTCTTCAACTTTGCTTTTTCCACCTATAGTAGCTCTGTTAAAATCTGCCCGAGCTAATTAACCTGAATAGCTCCAGACCCCTGACGCCAAGGCGGCGTCTTCAAATTTTTGCTTTGTCATTTTTCGTAATTCTGCTTAAATTTTTGCCCGAGCTAATTAACCTGAATAGCTCCAGTCCCCGAGGCCGGGTTGCCTCTTCAAATTTGTTGTCGTACATTTATGAGTAGTTCTGCTTAAATTTTTATGCGGGTTTCAACCCTTAACTCGCAGGCTTAGTCGCGTAAAGGTAATACGCATTCAAATTTTGCTGTATACCATTTATATTAGTAGTGCTGCTTAACTTTTTTTTTTGGGTAAATTATTTATTAATAATTTTATGAGCTCATTTTTTTTCTAAATTTAATTGGGTCTAAATTTTTCATGGGTTTAAAATTTATCTAGCTTTAAAATTTTATTTGGGGTAAAATAAACTCAAAATTACCGGTCCCTTCCTCTTTTTCCCTGGAATGATTGTTGAGTGAATGTAGGGTGTCGTGAGGACCTGACTTGACTTTTGACTCGACATTTTTTCGGCTCGGTATAAACCATTTTTATAGTCGGAGAGTAGTGATCTTAAATTTTTTGTGTAATAATTTTTTTTATCTCATGATTCCTGGTAGCGGCGCAAAATTTTTTGAGTATCCTAAATTGTGCGCTACATCCCTGGTCACTACCTCAATTTGTACGAGCATTATTTTTATCGCTAAACTAATTTTATTAGCTTGCGGCTGCCGTTTGTTTTTTTTATTAGCGATTTAAAGTACGAAAACAAGTCAGTTTTACACCCTTTTTCATCTATTTCTATTTACTTTCACTTCTCTATCCTATTCTAAATTCTTCATTGCACGGCCGTATATTATTTTTTATAAGCAAAATTATTTGTATCACGATTTAAAAAATTGAAATTTGTAAAATTTTTTGTATAAAATTTTTGCTAACGTTTTGGGGTCAAACTAGGGACATTTTTCTGTATAGTACCCAGCCCTTCAGGCCTCTTGTACATCTCTCAGGAGATAGAACTTTTTGCTGGTTTAGTTTTTTTTAGGGACGTTAGAAAGGGAACGAGTTGCCTTGTCCATTTCGGGATTGGATCTCGGAGGTCGCTGAGCTCTTTCTCCGCTCCCAATATTTTATCTGAAACACCATTGCGACTACTCGCCACGGAGGAGCCGTTTTACGAAGCTAGGAGAGGTGCTGTCGTGCTAAGAGTTCTTTAAGTTCTCTCTCGCCCAGGGTTGTATTCCGCCACCATCGGCACGAGCGGTTTACTCTGCGTATCCCGCCGAGCACCCTGTACAGCGACAACACCTACGCTTAGAGTTTTCTCGCCAAGTTGCGCTCGTGGCTGTGTGCGCCGAGTAGTCCTCGCCGCCAGTGGACCTGCAGAAGGGCTGAGGGCTCAGCGCTTCCGAGGTGGGGTCCTGGGAGGGCAAGACACTCCCCTGAGGGTAACTTTTAGCGGGTAGCGACCCCAACGTCGTGCAAAAATCCCATTTTGTAAATGTGATATTATTTTTACTCTGATTAAACATTTATATTTTACTCTTCGGCTTATTTCTTTGGAGTGGACCTTACTCCCTTTATTTCATCCTTATAAGGTCTGGCGCCCACGAAAATTTGTTCGAGAAATCTAAATTTGACTCTAGTTTTTTAAATTAAAATTGCCCCATTTGCGTAACTTGTACATTTTGATTAATCTACCTGTTCTCGAAAAAAGTTTCGAACCTTCACCCAGCCGCCGACATTTTTTTTCACAGCTAGCCGTGCCCAATTTATAAGTGTGATAGACAGGTAGGAGGAATTTTGTTTATAGTTGTATTTAAATTTTTTTGATTCCTTGTTTACGTCACAATATATTTAATGATAAACATTACAAAAATTATATGACAGTTTTTAGGACATATATTCAATTGATTATTTAATATTAAATTGTTACCTAGTAACAGATACGTGTAGTGCAAATTAAAATTTCATAGATTGCTATTTTCAGCAACCTTAAATCGTGCTTATTCACTAAAATCTGGATATGCAAATTTTAGCATGATTCCAATACCTCTCTTAGCGAGAGGTAAAAATTGATTGATTAAGTTCTAACTAACTAACTAACTAATTAACTAACTTTCGCAAGTTAATTTCAAATGACTGCCGATAAATAGTCTAAATTTCGTTTTCCACGGCGTACCTAATTTTTTTTTATTCTCAATAATTCTTATGTAACCTTCGTATTTTAAACAATATTGTCACAGTATTATCTTTTTGTTTATTAAAACGGTACATAGTCATAATAAAGTACCTTTCGAATAAGTAAGTAGGCTTTCCAGTATTCTGTGTAGGTTTCGTTATATACCTACCTAAAATGATAGTAGGTAAGTTATGTGTATCAGCTTAAAACACAGAATGTAGATATTACTTGATTTTACAACTCTCTGATATTCAAGAGTAAAATTAATTTTTTAATCTAATTAATAACAAAATCTTAAAAAGGGCAAGACAGCAAAATTATATACTCGTATGTTATTTATTACAAACTATGTTAAACAATTTTCTACTTTCCATATTGAGTACTTGTAGTTATGTTAAAGTACACAGAATTGTAACCCTAGTTTTCTGCCATGGTAATCACGTATTCATAGCAAAGGCACTACACTAGTGAGTAGAATATTATCAGAGAACAATAATTTTATTTTCATGCTTACTATCCTGGTTGGGTACAAATAGCCTCCCCAGAATAGCGCAATGCTCTTCGAAAGTAAATTAGTTGTGCTACGGAGAAAATCTAATCTCAGCAAACGTGCAATAAACATATTTTATATTGACGATGAATTTTAAAGAAAAGTAAAAACTTTTACCAAGTTGTCGTATTCATGTCTAAGTTTTGAATAAAATTTAAAATTTCAGAATTTGTTTATTTATTTACGAATTCCAATAATTCATAAAAAATAAATTAAATTTCTAATAGATAGAAAAATAATTGTTTCTACTGAGTGGTGGCGGCTAAATGAGAACATAGAGATTTAACATATTATGTTAGTTTTATGTAATTTTCTGCTTTCCTGTTCAATTCATGACAAAACAGTGGCGTGCGGTGCGTTTCTGTGTTGGGTGTGCATTTTTTTTTTAAGTATTGTGTAGATAGAATCTTAGGTTAACAATTCAGAATTATCTTATTTTTTTTTATACTATGTCCCTTCTAGAAAATGGATTCTTCAGTAAATCTGCAATTAGTAATTCACTTACAATTTCCATTCTATACATTTTCATAAATACAAATATAAGTTTAATAAATAATATATAAATTATATACCAAATACCTAAAATTAATAATTAATTGTTTGGCTGAACTTGTTTATGCTTGTGAATACTACCAAAAGTAATTTTACGACGATACGTGCACAAAATACGCTGTACGCTGGAGAGGGCGATGGGGCGATACATATTTCTAATATTTTATCCTTGTCTGCGCAAATACACTATTCCTATACCCTCCCTGTGTAAAAACATGCGCACCGCGTGCAGTGTGGAGACCTGCACTTGCCAGCTAATTCACACATTCGCCATTCGCTGATAGGCAACCAAACACACTACTGTTCGTTATTGTAATTTTGAAATTATTCGCAGGGTGTGCAGTGCACACCTTGCACATATGGACTGCACGCCATTGTGACAAAAAGTGATATTTTGAAATAACTTTTTAAAATTGTGAAGAAACCAAAAAGTTAAAAAAAAGTTTGATATGAATTATATTATGTATTTAATTCGCAATTACCGTTTAAAAAAAAAAAACTTTACATGTTTATAATATACAAGCTTAGCGTTTAGCACAGATTGCAGAAGAACAGGAACAACTATCTTGTCTAATATGATTGGTGTGAACCTCTCACATAACTCTTCCCCCATTAAAGTTGGCAATATCACCAACAGAACAAAAATATGAACTCGATTATATGTTAATGAACAACCTTAAAATTATGAGAAATTTCGAAATATTAAATCAATTTGAATTTGACACAGATCAGGATGTTAAGACTTCTGTGGGGAAATATATAACGCAAATAATGTAAATATACAAAACATGACAAATATTTATTTAATTGACATCATAACAACATTACAAAAACATTATTATTCCTTTTTCTCTCGGCCGGCTTTCGGTAAATCATTTCTGTCCCGGCCGACTATCACCGCTACATTACCCTTCTGGCAGTGATGAACGGTATAAATCTTCTTAGCTTCTTTAAAATGTACTTTACGATCTAATTTTTTCTTGGGTTGTGTAGTAGAAGCTGCTAAATCATCTTCGGAAAGAGAATATGTTGGTTTAAGTTTGTTAATGGAGACTGTACGTTGATTATCTCCAATTTACACAGTGTAATATTTTTCATTTCGAGATATTACTTTGTATGGACCATTGTAGCAAGGATGAAGTGGACTTTTTGCTGCATCATTCCACACGAAAACATGGCTACACTTATCTAAATTATTGAAAACAAATACATGTTTGGAACCATGTTGGCTGATAGGTACTGGACGTAAATTTTGAAGATAGTCTCGAAGTTCAATAACAAATGTAGGTTCTGGAAGAGAATCATCTTGTTTTTGGTTAACAAGAAACTCACCTGGAAGACGGATATTTTCTCCATAAACGAGTTCAGCTGATGTTGAATGAAGATCTTCTTTCCAGGCTACGCGAATACCAAGAAGAACTACAGGCAGAATGCGGGCCCAGTCTTGTGTAGCGTGACAACGTATGGCTGACTTTAGTTGTCGGTGGAAACGTTCAACCATACCATTGGCCTGGGGGTGGTAACTGGTGGTAGGACAATGCTTGTATCCAAGAATATTACTTAGCGATCTAAACAGATTAGACATAAATTGTCGGCCTTGATCGGAAGTTATTCTTGCTGGAACGCCGAATCGCGCTATCCAGTTTGAGACAAGTGCTGCTGCTACATTTGATGCATCCATATTTTCCAGTGGTACAGCTTCAGGCCACCTTGTGAAACGGTCGACGATCGTTAGGCAGTACCTGTAGCCTGTAGAGATGGGAAGTGGACCAATTAAATCAATGTGAACGTGTTCGAATCTTGCACTTGCAAACTCAAAGTGACCAACAGGAGCTGAAATATGTCGAGAATTTTTTGTTTTTCTGACAATGAATACAGCTGCGGGCCCATTTCCTATAATCTGATTTTAATGCTGGCCAAACGAAACGTTGTGCTACCATTTTTACGGTTGCATTAATTCCAGGATGTGCTAAATCATGTACAGAATGGAAGGCTTGCTTTCTAAAATTTTTGGTTACGAATGGACGTACCTTTGAAGTTGAAACGTCACAAAAAATATCTTTTGTTGCACCAGGTATGCAGATTTGTCGAAATTGCATACCTGACATGTTTGATTGTAGCCAACTTTTTAGTTTGATGTCATCTTTTTGTTCTGTTGCAAGGGCGTCGTTGTCGATTGTAGTTTTTATTTCTTCAATTCGAGAGAGAGCGTCTGCAATGATGTTATCTTGACCAGAAATATGTCTGATGTCTGTCGTAAATTGTCCTATGAAGTCGAGATGTCGAAATTGTCTCGAAATATAGGGAGAAGTTCGCGATCATAAGCACTATATTTCTGTTGCACAGGAGTTAACTTTTTGGAGAAAAAAGCTAAAGGTTGCCAACCACCTGGTGCTTGTTGTTGTAGTGCTGCATCTAGATGAATATTCGATGCATCTGTAAAAATAGCAAGTGGCAATGAAGAATCTGGATGTGCTAGTAGTGTAGCATCTGCTAGGCTCTGTTTACTAGCCGTGAAAGCTTGAAGTGTATCTGGTGTCCATGCTATATTTTCTTTGCTTTTTAATTCTCGACCTTCAAGAAGTTTGTTGAGCGGTGCTAAAATTTCTGCGGCATTTCGTATAAATCTGCGGTAAAAATTTAGCATACCAAGATATCGACGAAGTTGTTGGATAGTGTTTGGTTTTGGAAAATCTTGTATGGCTTTGACCTTGTCTTCCTTGGGTTTGACTCCTGCAGCTGAGACAGTATACCCGAGGCAGGATACTTCTGTAGCACCAAAACACACTTTGCTGGGCTAATGATGAGTCCGTAGTCACTCAATCTCTGAAACAATGTAATAAGATGTTTCTCATGTTCTTCTGAAGAAGAAGATGCCACCAAAATGTCATCTATATAAGCATATGCAAAATCCAAATCTTTAGTACTTCGTCGATAAATCTCTGAAATGTCTGCGCAGCATTTCTAAGTCCAAACGGCAGAAGAGGAAATTCATAGAGTCCGAATGGTATCGTGATGGCTGTTTTGCAGACGTCATCGGGATGTACAGGGATTTGATGGTAAGCACGTACAAGTTCTATGGTGGAGAAAATCGTCTTCTGTGCTAACTCGTGCACAAAATCTTCAATATGTGGCACAGGATAGCGGTCAGGAACAGTGCGTTGATTGAGTGCTCTGTAGTCACCACAAAAACGCCACTCATCTTTTTTTTTCTTGGGGACCATGTGTAGCGGTGAAGACCATGAACTGTCAGAGGGTCGCGAAATACCAAGTTTTACCATGGCATCAAATTCACGGCGAGCAGCTTGTGAACGATCTGGCGCTAGCCGTCGTGGTTTAGCTGTGACTGGTTGCCCTGGTGTTGTTTTAATATGGTGCATTGTTGAATGTTTTGGTAACATTTGACAGAATCCAGGGGGTCTAACCAATTCTGGAAAAGACAGTAAAAGTTGTCCATACTTACCAGCGACCGTAACTGTCTTGATTTCGCCGCATTCTGTAGCCGATAATTTAGCTGATGTGGAGAGAGTTGTCTCGCTGTCAATAAGTCGTCGATTGTTGATATCAACGAGCAAACCGTAGAAAGACAGGAAATCTGTTCCTATAATTGCCCTGGGAACATCGGCAATAATAAACCTCCATGAGAAATCCCGTCGAAGGCCGAAATTCAAATGTAGCGTCAAGAAACCGTAGGTCGAAATTGGAGAACCGTTTGCTGCTATAAGTTCATAAGAAGTCTTTTGAATGTTTTTGGAAAAATGTCTTGGAAAAACACACACATCTGCACCAGTGTCTATTAAAAACTGTCGTTTTGAAACACGATCAGAAATAATTAAACGGCACGAGTTTGCTGGGCTGGTGTTCCCTGCCTGATTTAACAGCTGCTCTCTACGTTTCCCTTCACATATTCACACGGCTGCTTACATTTATACGCTTTATCACCAAATTTACGGTGTTACCAACAAAAGAGTAACATGGACGAACTCTGGGACTTGGAACGTGGACGAGGAGACCCAAACCTACGACGAGAATGACTCCGCGAAGGACGTTGTAGCATTGCAATCTGCTTCTGCAAGGCATCTATTTTTTGAATTAACTCATCCGTCGTGTCTACTGTCGTGGCTGTAACAGCAATTTGTGGTGTTTGAGGTGTAATTTCCATTACCTTATCTGCCAAACGTGAGACGCTGTCTACATTAGCTTCTGCTTGAGTAGCTAGAATAGCTTGGACTTGATTTGGAAGTCGGCTGGTCCACAGCATGCGCAGCAGTGATTCTGAAATTGTATCACCACCAAGATCTCGAAGGCGTCGCAGAAATTGCGAAGGCTTCCTGTCACCGAGCTCTTCACATTCAAGTAACTGACGCGTTTTATGCTCCTGCGTAGCCGATAATCTCGCAATCAATTCTTTTTTAATTGTCTCATATTTTCCACTTGCAGGAGGAGCAATAATAATGTCTTTCACCTCACTCGCGTATTTAGCGTCTAAATTACCTATTACATAGCCGAACTTTGTATCATCCCGAGTTATACTGTTTATTAAAAATTGTCCTTCTAATTGTCCAAACCACAATGCAGGATCCGTAGGCCAAAATGGCGGCACTCGTATAACTATACGATTCACTTCTTCTGAACCACCTGAACCGTCCATTGTCACTTCACTAAAAAAAAAAAACTGTATTCGAAATATAACAATAAATACGTCGTTTCGTGCGTCGTGTCGTTCGTCGCGGTCACCAAATTTGTGGGGAAATATATAACGCAAATAATGTAAATATACAAAACATGACAAATATTTATTTAATTGACATCATAACAACATTACAAAAACATTATTATTCTTTTTTCTCTCGGCCGGCTTTCGGTAAATCATTTCTGTCCCGGCCGACTATCACCGCTACACTTCCAATACAACTTAATACAAAACTAATCAGAATACACAAGTTATCACAACCTAATAGTTCTATCAACATCGACGCAAACACTATACATGTACAAGACTTAAAAATATTAAGCTAAGCATCCTAAAAAAAAGAAATACAAAAACTATACAATGATCTAGAAAACACATTAAACATGTCAATACAACACAGACTAAAGAAATTAACGACAAGTAAACTATCTAACCGAATAGAAAACTAATCAAGAAAAGAGAAGAATTAAAAAAGATCAAGCACAAAACCACACAACAAAAAATTGAATATTCCGAAATCAAGAAAAGTGAAAAGGATAAGAGGAGATCTATATGAGGCAAATAATAAAAAAGCTGAAGAAATTCTCACCACATCTGGATCAACTAAAAAATTACATAAAGAATTAAATAAAAATTAGATGTTAAGCTTAAATCAAAACGCTACTAAATTTCACGGAAGACACAATATTCTGCAAATTACTACTGACTTTTATGAAAACCTATATAAATTATCTACAACTATTAATTGACAAAGAAAACGTTCAAACCCATCCAGCAATACTAGGAAGATGTTCCAGAAATTTGAAATTCCGAAATCGAACATGCAAAAAAGAAACAAAAAACAATAAATTCCCTGTAGAAGACCGAATCACCAATGATATTATTAGTTCGAATGTTAAAGAGTTAACACCCTTATTGAACCTACTATTCAATATGGTATTAAACACGAGACAGGTCCCAGATCAATGAAAAAAAAAAAGTACCATTATATTACTCCATAAAAAGACAAGAAAACTGATATACAAAATTACAGACCGATAAACCTAATTGCTAACTTACATAAAATATTTGTTAAAAACATAATTCTTCCCCAACCATTCTAGAGAATCTATCAATAGAACAGGCAGGCTCCAGAAGCTCGTATTTTAGAATTGACCATCTATTTACCGTAAACATATAAACCGAGAGATCCAAAGAATATAAAATTAATCTTTATATAATTTTTATTGATTATTCAAAAACTTTAGACTCTATAACTCATATATCAATAATAAATTCAATGAAGTCTCTTGACATCAACAATGAATACATATAAGTAACTGACAACATATACTCTGAGAGCATATTGAAAACGAGCAATAGCTTTAATATACAAAGAGGCGTCAGACAAGGCGACCCAGCATCCCCATATATTTTTATTCTCGCTAAAGACCTGTGTCCACAATGCTAGAAATCGATCCAAGTTCTCGGATAAATTTCGCAATTCGAAAACTCGGATCGTGGACACTACCAAATCACACTCAAAAATCTAATAGAAATCTGAAATATAATAATGCGTAATACTGCGTTATGATAAATAATTATTTTTAAATAAATTAACATACTCGTATTTTTACTCATTGTCAGAATAATTTCTCGGTTATATATCATTAGTTTTTAGTATTGGTAGAAATGACTGAAACAAATTCGACCAACCTGACATCTGTAGTCATACAAGTTCAATGTTTATGATCAAAAAATGTGATTAAGAACTCAGAACAATTTCTAGCATGGTAGACCGAGGCCTTAAGAGAGGTATTGGATTTATGATAAAAATCGCATATCCAGATTTTAGAGAATAAGCACGTTTTATGGACACTAGAATCCGATTTTAACATTTTTACAATGATGTCTATATGTGTGGATATGTGTATGGATGTGTGTGTCTATAAGACTGAAGACCAAATCAACTACGTATTCCTTAATCTAGCTAAGAGCTGAAAAGATTTTGGTAACAATTAGACAACCGGAAGTAGTAGTTTCTTAAAAAAATATTCTAAATATTATTTTTTTCGAAATTTATGTTATTACAATAATTATTATTATTATTATTATTATTATTATTATTATTATTATTATTAAACCTTTTATTCCCATTCCCAGATACATATAATTTTAATTTTAAGAATTTAAAAAAATATAATGCATAGTACATAATAAAGTTCGGTAATTATAATATAACATATTTTTTATTCCTACTCGTTGTTTGGTTGAATGGATGCCCCTTGGACGAAGTTTTCCCCCAATTGTTTCCAATTTGCCCGGTCTCTCGCTTTTGTGGGCCAGGTACTTCCAGCTATCAGTTACAGATCGTAGTACCATTTCCGATTACCTCGGCCTCTCTGTCTTTTTTGGCCCAGTGGATCCCAATCTGTGATTTCCCTGCACCAACCGATATTTTGCCTCATCACGTGTTCGGCCCAACTCCATTTTAGAGATTTAATTGTAGAAGTAACATCTGCAATTTTTGTTCTTGCGTATAGTTCCTGTATTTGTATTTTGTCCCTCCATGTTATGCCCAACATGCTACGTAGCATTCGATTTTGTAGTACTTTTATTTTATTAAGTTGTAACTTTGTCATTGCCCATGTTTGTGAGCCATAAGTGATTGACGGGCTTACGCACATATCAAATATTTTTCTTTTTGTAGCCAAACTCGTTTTCTTGTTTTTGAAAATAGTTTTTAAAGACCAATATTTTCTCCAAGCTATTCCGGATCGTCTTTGTATTTCTTTGTTTAATCTGTTTTGGAAGGATAATAGCTGGCCCAAATATATGTAGTCGTCTACGTATTCCAGTTCGATGTTGTCTAAAGTTATTCGTAATTTTTGGTCGTTAGTCATTATTTTAGTTTTTTCGAGGTTCTACCCGTTTGCAGTTATCATTGAGTTCTTTGAGTTGAATTTGTAAGTTTTGTGCAGAATCTGCAAAAATGACAATGTCGTCTGCAAATCTCAGATTTGTCAATCTCCTGCCATTGATTTTGATTCCTTGCGTTTTATCCCATTCCAAATTTTTCATCGCGTATTGTAAAATACAGTTGAATAAGTCCGGCGATAGAGAGTCCCCTTGTTTTAGTCCTCTCTTTATTGGAAATGTTCGGCCTAGTTTCTCCAGTTTTATTTGTCCGGTACTGTTTTCGTAGATATTTTTAATTATTTTTATGTATTTGTCGTTTATATTAGCGTCTTTAAGTGCAAGAATAATACTTTGATGGTTTATTGAATCGAAAGCTTTTCGAAAATCTATAAAAGCTATATATAATTTAAGTTTGTAGTGACAAACCTTTTCAATTAATTGGTTGACTACGTGTAGATGGTCGATTGTAGATCGATATTTACGAAATCCTGCCTGTTTTTCTGGCTGGTACTCTTCGGTCGCATGTTTTATTCTTCTTTGTATTATTTTCGCAAAGATTTTGTAAATTGTAGAAATTAAACTAATTTTCAATATTTCCTTTATCGCCTTTCTTATGGAGTAGGATTATTTGGCTGTTTGTCCACTGCTGTGGTATCTGTTCGAATTCAATAATTTTATTAAATAGGTGGAATAGTGGTTCTTTTAGCTCTTTCTTTCCTGATTTTAACAACTAATTGATTATTTTGTCTTCTCCTGGTCTCTTATCGGATTTTAGATCAAGAATAGCTCTTTCTATGTCTTCTTAACCCGGCAGCGGGCAGGTGAAAAAAAATTACAAATTTGGGCAGGTGGGGTGTGACAAACCCCAATTTAATTTTAATTTTATGAAACATCCGGTAATTTTTTTTTAGTTATTGTTAAATTTGTTGGTGTTTTAGAAGTTCCTGGTTCAATGTAAATAAGAAACAATAAAATTATTTCATTATTTATGTAAAAAAAAAAATAGAACTTATAAACACTCACTGAAAATATTCTTTGGCATTATATTATAAAAACAAAGAAATATATAAATATTACAAACAAAAATAAATAACATTCTTAAACTTGAAAAGTGAACCTATGATCTAAAAAGGCATTTACTAAGTTGCTTTTAGGTACAGAGAAGTTATGAAGATTCAAATATGCTGCACTTTCCACAGTAAAATTTCGCGTGCTCTACATATATAAATATGTTTGGCGTAACTTGCCGAGGTATTTTCTTTTTCTATCTGTCGCCCTAAGAGATTCTATACAGCGACCTTGCTTTGAATTTAATTTTTTGTGCGGTGGTTATTCATTGTTATCATCACAAATTTTATTTATTGACTTTCTCTTCAGTATCTATTTCTTTCCACCTGGCCAACAAATGCGCCTGATCTTTTTCAAAATATGATATACTACACTTAGAAAAACTAAATAAAATTCAGTAATATATAAGATATATAAAATGTACCTTGAAATTTCAAAATAAGTATATTCGTATCTGTAAACTTCAGAGAATTTTTGTTACGTTTATGGACAAGTGGGGTTTAATACACCCCACGTCACTTTAATTTGATGATACTCTTTCTGCAATTTAGTTTGAGACTGAATCCTGTTGCGTATTGACAGACCAATATATTTGCGGAAGGTAGATGGCTAGATGATTGTGTACGGCCGTTATTGCAAAAATGGCGACAATTATAAAGTGACTGGGGTGTACCACACCCCACCTGCCCGCTGCCGCGTTAAAGTAGGCGTGGTACATTTGGACTATTTATTTTTGATGTTTGTTGGGTTGAAGTTTCACTAGGGCTTGTTGTGTATAGATCTTCATAAAAAGAAGTGGCGGTTTCTAACATATCCTTGCGATTGTAGGTTATATTTCCATTCGTGTTGAGTTTAGGGATTCAATTAACGCCTTTAGAAAATTCATTTTGTAATTTCTTAGTAGAGTAGTGATTTTGGGACAGCTCTTCTATTAATTTTTCTTCTTTCGTATTTATATCTTTTTTTATAAATTTTCGGACTAACTTCCTAGTTTCAGCTAACTGTATTTTTTGTTGAGGAGTTTTATGTTTTAACTTTTCTAGTATTACTCTTTCTGTTATTAACTTTCGAGTATCTTCTTGAAATCTTGGTTTTCTTGCTTCGTTTTTTGATTGGATTTCTTCTGCGGACTTTAAAATAATTTTTTCGAGGCAGTTATATAGATGCTGGTTATCTAGCGCTTCATAGTTTTCTGGTAGAGTTTTCAGATTGTTTATTAGTTTTTCTCTGTATAATTCCTCATGCTTGATGATTTTTTCAACTTTCAATGGTACCAAATAGCTTATCTTTTTGGTGGTTTTGATTATATTCATAGTTGTTCTTATCAATCTGTGATCACTTGTAAATTCCAAATTATTAAGTACTTCTAGATTTATGACTGATTTCATATCGTGAATAAGAACAAAGTCAATTTCATTTTTTAATCCTGTTGGTGAAATCCATGTCCATTTTCGATTTGGTGGCTTGGTGAAGTAACTATTAGCAATTTTGAGTTGATTTTTCATAGCAAACTGGACTAATAAATTTCCTCTATTATTTCTTGTACCATAATGTGAAGTGCCCATTACTTCTTCTTCTCCTGGTTGTCTGCGGCCTATTTTGGAATTAAAATCGCCCATTAGTATAGTTTGATGGTGAAAGCTTGGTTTATTATTATAAAAATGTCAGTGTCAAAAATCCAGATACATTACTGAAGGCTTTTTCTAATATTACATATACGCACCAGAAATACCGCCAATCTCGTCTATGAATTTGAAGTATCTCGAACACTTAGAAGAGTAGGAGGATCCTTATTAATAGAGTGAATTAAAAAATATAAAAATATATTAATAACAGATGTAATTTGAATTTTTGTGTGTGTACCACAAATGTTAAATACAATATATACTTATCCGTAGGATCTGCGGAAGTTTCAAATATCATGGTGCAAGAATTAATCCAAACAAACCATCACTGCAGCACCAAATCTTCGATCACCTGGAAATAGAATATATACAAGACCATGTATACTTAGGCCAAATATATTCCTTCACAGTAGTGGAGGGGCGCTAAATAATTATCTCGGAACCGGTTCAAACAATTCCGATTTTGATGATTTTTTTTAATTCTCGGTAATTACAAATACTTCAACCTTTATAGTTTAAAAATTGACGCTCTTTTTTTATTTATTAAATTATTTGATTTTTAAAAATTATTAATATGATTGGGGTATATATATATATATATAATATAATATAATATATAATCTGATGTGTCCAGCACATAACCGCCGGATAGTTTATCTGGCTGCATAAAACAATTATTATTTTTACATATACACACACATATATATATATATATATATATATATATATATATATATATATATATATATATATATATATAAATAAGGGAAACTGGATAGTGGGTTTGACAGTCAATTTGTAGTCTTAAGTGTAGTAAACTCTTTTTAATTTGTCAAGCTTTCGGTTATATTTTTAACCATCCTCAGGACAATTAGTTGAGATTTTTTGTAGAATTTACAGCATTTACAAACATGTAATTTTGAACATGCACACGTGCATGATATAGTAAATGATAAGTCAAAATAACTGAATTACATATTACAAATTTTGGCCAAAATAGTTATAACAGTAAAATTGATAAATTACAAACTAATAAAGTAAACAATTTTGTTAAAATAATGTTAAAAAATTTTAACATACGGCTGTCAATCCTGGACTTTGACAAAAAAAAAAAACAATTTAAAAATATAAACTACACAAAGGAAATTAGAACGTTGCATGCCAGGACTTTAATGGCCAGACAGAGTAAGAAATGAAGAAGTACGGGCAAGAGCAAAAACTGCCGATGCACTACAGTTCTCAAAAACTATGAAGTGGAGACGGGCTGGTCACGTCTCAAGACTTCTCTACAACAGATGGCCCAAAATAATAACCGAGAGGACACCCAGAGTAATATTTTATTAAAAATATTTAATAGTTTTGTTTTAGCATTGCTGGCGAGGTTTTCTAATATGGGATAATGAATAGTGTCAAGTCTTGGTACTGCGTTTGAATGGTTTTTGAATACTGCTGTTAATTCTTCTTCTGTGAATGGAGTGGATTAATTTCGTTTCATATGTTTATAATTAAATTCTATATATGGGGTTTCAGGGGTTAAATTGTGTAACAGGTATTAAGAGTTTCTTTACGTTCTTCACTGCCTGATTTTGATTCAGTGTTGACAGATTTTTTAGTCAAAAATTTTATTTTCTCTCAAACTGTGGAGATATTTGTGTCGTTATTCAGACTTTTGCAGAAAGTGATCTAGTCACGTTTCAGAAATGCATGCAATTGATATTTTTTTTGGATGATAAGAATCTTTCTAAATATGGTTTCTTCGATTTTATGGAACGGCTGTTATATTGAAGAATGCAAGTTTTATACTCCATTAGTAGACATGTAAGTCGAGTTGTGTCTTATTCAGATGTTCGTGGATTATTTATTTAAGTTCATTCATATCATTTACTTCTTCTGATAATGCAGTAAGTATTATTTTAGAAATGATGTCAATTAAGGCCTCTAAGTTATGGTTTCTATGGTACCGAGGTGCGTACGGATTATTAGTTATAGAGGAGGGGTTGATTGTTGATTTTGGGCTTCAGGGAAAACGTTTCTGGACGTTTTAGGTTTCTCTCTCGGTAGTATGCGTTTGGAGAATCTAAATGAAATGGTTTTATGTTAAATGGTAAATTGTGGTTAAGTGTGTTATTAAGAGAGGGAAAATCTTGTTGATGTGAGTTAAAGCGTCTTTCTTTACGAAGCGCTTCGGCGTAAGTATTGTTGCTGGTTATATGTAGAGCTTCTTTGCAGCTAATATTTTTGTTGGCCATGATTTGTTTGGTTTCTGTTTGTTAAATATATTCTGGGCAATTACGATTGGTAGATTTAAGATTTCAACTACAATGTACACAAAGAGGTTCGTTTGTGCTTTTACATTCATGTGAGTAATGTTGTTGCTGGTAGCAATTGCATCTGGGGTTACTACGACACTGTTTTTGAGAGTGGCCATTATCTTTGACATTTATAACACTGGACTACGCGGTATATACTCGTGTAAGGCTGTACTTCACATCGTACTCTATTAAGGTAAATATACTTGTTATGTATTAGGTATTATATTCAATAAAAGACACAATAATTACCTTGATGCTTTCAATAATAGTAAAAGTTTATTGACACATAACCTCTTATTTTACAATTACAATAATACTGACAGGTCCATGCCGTTGGTCTTCTCCATATTTCTTTCCACTCTGCACTATCTTGTGTTGCTGTCTTCGTTTCTTCCCAAGTTAGACCTCTTCTTTGCGCTGCCTCCTTTACTTCTTCCAGCCACGTTCTTCTTGGTCGTCCTCGTGGTTTCTTTCTTCCAATTTTTGCTTCAAACACTTTTTTATACCATTCTCTCCTCTCCCATCCTTTCTACATGCCCATACCATCTCATCTGTCCTTCTGCTATCTTATCTTCTATTGCTTTTATTTTTAAGTTTTGTATGTAGGTTGTGTTTTCAATTCTGTCCAGTCTTGTTTTCCCCTCTATTTTTCTCAAGAATCTCATTTCGATAGCCGTAATTTTTTCTTTTTGTCTTTGCGTTAATGTCCATGTTTCAGCTCCGTGTATGAGTATAGGCGTCACTACTTTCTTAAATATTTGTACTCTGGTCTCTTTCGGTATTTCTTTCTTTCCTAAGAAGCTGTGTTTGATGCTATTGCATATTTTGCCTCCTGTTGTTCTTCTTTCTTTTATTTCTTCATCAAATCTTCCATCTTCTGAGATCATTGCCCCCAGGTATTTAAATTTTTGGACTTGCTGTAGATTTTCATTTTTTAGTTGTATCGTGTGGTGTTGTCCATTTCTTCCTAGTATCATGGTTTTCGTTTTTTCTTTATTGATCTTCATGTTTAATTTTTGTAGCGCTTTATCATATATTTCTATATTCCTTATTAAGGTTTTTTCGTCTTCTGCTATGATGACCATGTCATCTGCATAGCATAATTCTGCTATTTCCACTCTTCTCAATTTCCAGTTTCCTATGTAGTATTTCTTTACTTCTTTCTTTGTCTCTTTTATTCCTTCGTCAAGAATTAGCGTAAACAGAAGCGGGCTCAAAATGCATCCTTGTCTTACTCCAGCTGTAGTTTCAAATGTATTGGAGGTCTCTTGTTTCACTCTTACATAGCTCTTAGTCTTTGAATATAGGCTCTGAATTCCTGTTATTAACGTATTTGATATTCCCCTTTTTCTTAGCGTTTTCCATATGTCTTCTCTATTGATTCTATCAAACGCTTTCTCTAGATCAATGAAGCACACATGTACGTTTCTCCCTTCTTTTATTGCCTTTTCCCCTATTTGTCTTAGTATGAATATCGCATCATTTACTCCTCTATTTGGTCTAAAACCAAATTGAGTTTCCTCTAACGATTCTTCCAGCTCTATTCTTAGTCTACTCTCCAGGATTCTTGCATATATTTTGGCCACTGTGCTTATTAGGGTAATTCCTCTATAGTTCCGGCACTCTCTGCTATCTCCTTTTTTAAATATTGGTGTTATGATACCTATTTGCCATTCTGCTGGTGTTATTCCTTTTAGCGCTTCATTCATTATGTCTTTAAGTTCCTGTAGTGCTGATTCGGGTAGTGCTTTCAGCATGTCTGCTGTTATTTTGTCATGTCCGGGAGCTTTTCCTCTTTTGGTTTTTCTTATTGCTTCTATTATTTCTTTCAAGCTTATTTCTTCTTCTTGTGTTATTTCTGTTTCCTTTGTTCGTGTGCGATGGCTTTCTTGTTGTTCTTCATCTTTAGTATCATTTCCCTCTAGTAGTTCTATGAAATACTGTCTCCATCTGTCCATTATTCTGTCTTCTTCTGCTATTGTCTTTCCTTCCTTATCTTTAATGT
Source organism: Ophonus ardosiacus (assembly GCA_943142095.1). Taxonomy (NCBI): domain Eukaryota; kingdom Metazoa; phylum Arthropoda; class Insecta; order Coleoptera; family Carabidae; genus Ophonus; species Ophonus ardosiacus. Next base: position 21,835,585 of record OW964830.1, on the reverse strand, counting down.
TCGTAATTGTTGCTGTCTTCTTTTGTCTTATATTTTTAAGTGTTCCAAAAAATAATTTCTGGTTTTCATTGTATGCGTTTTTCATTTTTTCACCAAATTCTCTCCATGCTTTTTCTTTTTCTTCCTTTATTACTCTTTTTACTTTTTTCCTTTGTTCTTTATATTTTTCATAGTCAATAGGTTCTTTCGTTTGTAGATATTTATTCCACTTGTTCTTTTTTTCTTTCACTGCAACTTTTACCCTTTCCGACCACCATCTAGTTTTGTTTGTGTTTCTGTTCACTATTCTAGTCGTGCCGCAGCTTTTTTCTGCTGCCTCTAGTATTGTCTTTTTGAAGTTCTTCCATTTCATTTCTATGTTTCCTTCTTTTTCTTTTGCTTTTTTCTTAAACTCTTCGTTGACGTTCTTTTGAAATTTTTCTTCTATCTCTTGTCTTCTAAGTTCATGGCATTTTATTTTCTTATTTACTATCTTTCTTTTGGTTTCGTTTTTTGTGATTACTTCTTGATTTAGTATCATTGTTACAAGGAAATGGTCGCTTCCAATCTCTGGTCCTCTTTTTACTTTTATGTCTTTTACTCTATTCCAGCTGTCTATGTTCATTAGGAAATAATCTATAATCGATTTTTCATTTCTGCTTATAACTTGTCTTGTTATTTTATGTATTTCTTTGTGCTTGAAGTGTGTATTTCCGATTTTAAACTCATTCTCTAGGCAAAACTCTATTATTTTTTTCCCGTTTGTATTCATCACATTCTCTCCATTCCTTCCTAAGCACCACTCTATTCCATCATTCTTATTTCCTACCCTCCCGTTAAGGTCTCCCATTATTATTACTCTCTTTTCACTTCTGTCTACTATTTCTTGTAGTTCTTTAAAGAAGTTATCTTTTTCTTCTTTTCTTGCGTCCTCGTTCGGTCCATAGCCCACAATTAGCGTGTATTCTTCGTTTTCGTCTCCTTCCTTAACATTTATTGATAGTAATCTTTCGTTCAATAGGTTTTCTTTCGAAACATATTTCATCTTATCCTCTTTAATTAAAATTGCCACCCCTGCCTTGGCGTTTTCTTTTTCCGATACTCCTACCCAGTACATCCAAAATCCATTTTGTGTCTTTGTGATTCCTTTGCCTTTCCTCTTTGTTTCTGTTATACCCACGTAATCCATATTCATTTTTGCCAGTTCTTCTGTTAATTCATATTCTTTTCCTGTTAAACTTTTTACATTCCATGTACCAAATTTTATTATTTTCCCTGGTTTATTTACTCTATTTTTTATTTTGCCCATCCCGTACTTAATTATATGTGTTTTGTTGTTCCTTATCGTATCTTTTTCCTTTGCTTGCGACGTCTTTCCTTTTTGTTGCAATTTTCCTCGTTTTTCCCTTAGTTTTTTGACGCAGTACCTCCTTCTTCTTTGACCTCTATCAGCTTCTTTTCTGTTTTGTCCCATTTCCATTCCTTTCCATTTATTGTTATTTTCTGATAGCCTATCTTCAATATATCTCCTGCCTTTTTATTTTTCTCTGCTAACATTTTTATTTCCTTTTGTATTTCGCGCTCGTTTCTTGTTAGTTCGTTGTTTATGAAAATTTTGTCCTTTAAGGTTCTTAGGTTCTTTTTATTCGCCATTACTTTTTGTTTATCTTGAAAATTTTCCATTTGTACCTTACATGTCTTCTCTCCTATCTTTATTGCTTCCTTCACTTGTACATTAACTCCAATTTTCTTGTGTATGAAGTCTTCCACGGTGTTTTTTAGGTCTTTTCTGCTGGTTGAGTCTGTTCTTAGCCCTACAATCACGAAATTATTTTTGATTTTTTCTTTCTCTAATCTCTCGATTCTCTTTTTCATGTCGTTCAATTCTTTTTTGATCTCTATGTTTTCTTCCTTCAGCTGTTCATTTATCTGTTTCATTCGTAGTAGTTCTTCTTTATATTCTTTCTGATCCTGTTTTATCTCTTTTGTATCGTTCTTTATTTGTAATTAAAGCGTGATATCTATCGTTTAACGAATTTGACTATCGCCGCACGTTCGACACAACCGTATTCACTGCCTTTCACAACTCAACTCATATAATTTTATAATATCCCTAAATATATTAAAACCCTAAACTCAAATATATTACATCTCTTCCGGCTTAATTTCTAACATAAACCTCTCTGGAGGTTTTCTAAGTCTATTTGATCTTCTAAGTGGGGCGCTAGGTTCCTGATCCTGATTTGTATTGTCCGAAGGCTCTGTTGACCCGGTTGAGGGGGTAGCTTTTTCACTGACACTTATCGCACTTTCGTTTTCACTTATCACTTTGGCTTTTTCACTAGGCACATAATAATCTAATGGACAATATTTTACAATGCAGTCGCCTGGGTGAAAATCATGCGCTAAGTATGAATGTTTTAACTGATTAGAATGTACAAATTTTACTCTATTATTTACATTGACTAGGTATGTATTCATACTGACTAGCTTCAGTATTCTCCCTGGCGTCCACTTATCTAATACATTTAGTTTTACTAAAACCTTATCTCCTACAGAAAATAATATTTTCTTATTACTTCCTTCCTTCTGAAAAGAATTAGAATCATTAGAATCGCCAAATTGTGGTTTTAATTGTGTTAACAAGGTCCTAGGTATTTGTTTAAATATTGCTTCTGCCGGTGAAATTCCGGTTACAGAGCACGGAGTATTGCTGCATTTAAATAGAATATTAAAAAGTAAATTTTCTACATTTGTGGCACTCTCAGTTAAATATTTATTATCGTGCCTATGCTTTTTTATCATAGATTTTAAAGTTTGAACAGCACGTTCAGCCGAACCATTAGAGGCTGGATGATATGGTGGGCTTTTTGTGGGTATGATACCGTTGGCTTGACAAAATTTATTAAATTGATTTGAGTTAAATGGCGGACCATTATCTGAAACTAATTGTTTTGGTAAGCCAAATATTGAAAATGATTGTTTCAATTTTGTGATAGTACTAGCAGCGTTAATTGAGTTCATTACATAAGCATCTATCCACTTTGACTTTATATCCATTACTACAAGTATATGTTTGCCTAATATTTCACAAAAATCGACGTGTACTCTTTCCCAATTATTTATTGGTTTAGGCCACATACCTACTATACTTTTATTTCCTTTATTACTTTCAAATTGACAAGAACTACAACTATTTACTTTAGTTTCAATGTCCTTATCAATTCCAGGCCAACAGCATGCAGTTCTGGCTAGCTGTTTCATTCGAACTATTCCTATATGTTGATCGTGTAATAAATCTAATACTTGATGTTTTAAGTTTTCTGGAATTACTACTCTACTTACCCAAATAACACATTCTTGTTCTAGAGACAAGCTATCGCGTTTATCAAAAAATGGTTTTAAATTTATATCTTGTACTTGAGTTGACCAACCACGCAATATGGAATCATAAACTTTAGAAAGGATCGCGTCTTTTTTTGATTCATTAGAGATTTCTTTGTAAGTTAATGGCATAGTATCTTCAATGTTAAATGAGTTAACAAAAAGTTGTTTAGGATCATCCATTGTGGATCCCTTTATTGGCATACGCGACAAACAATCTGCTAAAACGTTATCATTACCCTTTCTATACGATACTGCGTAGTCATACGTTTGCAAAATTAAGGCCAACCGCTGCATTCTAGCTGCTGCTAACGGCGGTATTTTTCTTTTCGGATCTAAAATCATTTTAAGCGGCTGATGATCCGTCAACAATTCAAATTTTCTTCCGTAAATAAATTTGTGAATTTTTTTTATGGCAAAAATTATAGCTAGCGCTTCGCGTTCTAACTGTGAATAATTCTGCTCCGCTTTACTAAGAGAACTGGAAGCAAACATTACCGGTTTTTCTTGTTCGTCCACTATATTAGACAAGACTGCACCTACCCCATACGGGCTAGCATCACACGACATGACAATAGGCTTAGATGCGTCAAAATGTACTAATAAATTATTTTTAATTATCAATTCTTTACTGACTTTAAACGCTCGATCACATTCATTCGACCATACGAATTTAGTATTTTTCTTTTGAAGATCATATAGCGGTTTTAAATGAGTGGACAACATGGGCAAAAAACGGTTGTAAAAGTTTAACAATCCTATATATGATCTAAGCTGAGTAAGATTTTTAGGTACAGACGCTTCCGTGATAGCAATAACTTCATCCTCTAACGGTTTGAGACCATCCTTATCCACTAGATGCCCCAAATATTGCACGGAATTTTGAAAGAAAACACACTTGGCCACATTTACTTTTACATTGTAGTCCCGAAGTCTTTTAAAAACTAATCTTACTTTCTCATAACATTCTTCCACGGTTTCTCCCGCGATAAATACGTCATCAATATAACAATTTACATCCAAATTGGCCAAAATTCTGTCCATCACTGACTGAAATAATTGTGGAGCTGGTGCTGCACCAAAAGTTAAACGAGTGTATTGAAATAATCCAAAAGGAGTATTCACAGTGAATAATTCTCTGCAATTTTCACTTAATTGCAGTTGCTGAAATGCGCCCGACAAATCTAATACTGTAAATACTTTTTTATTAGATAATGACGCAAAAATATTTGACGCGAGGGGTAAAGGGTAATGTTCCCGTTCCACCACTCTGTTTACTGTGACTTTAAAATCTACGCATAGACGAATGTTGCCGTCCTTTTTTGGCACGCATACAATGGGACTAGCCCAATTACTCGATTTGATTGGAATTAAAACTCCTGTGGCGACTAATGACTCTATTTCCTTTTTGACTTTATCAAGAAGCGCATATGGAATAGAATACGCTTTGTGGAAAATAGGAGAAGCATTATCTTTAAGTTTTACCTCTGCCCGAAAATCTTTTATGCATTCATTACCTTTATTTTCGAATACCTCTACGAATTCTCTCCTTAATTTATCCACTAAACGTTCTCTCTCCCTTTCTAAATTAATCTGTGCTTCTTTTGACTTAATATTATGTACATTTTGTACCAAATTATCTTTCCAACTAGGGAAAAGTATATCTAACAATGTTCGACCTAGTAATGGTTTAAAATTAACATCTGACTGGACTAATACCATAGCTAAATGATAAATTCTACTGTTTAACTCTACTTTGACAATAACTTTGCCTATGGATTTGACGCACGTACCTGTTACCGTTTTTAGTGAAATATTTTCGTATTTAATCGGCAAATGTGACAATACTTCATTATAATATTGTTTTGGAGCAATGGTAACACATGCACCCGTGTCAATTTCCATTTGCACTCGTTTATTTTCAATACAAACATTATAAGAAAAAGGATACGCCTTATTTCTAACTGTACCTATATAACCTAATTGGTAATCTTCTTCCTCGGCACTCTCTTCGACTCCGTGGATTGGCTGACTGGCTCTGCACACCTTTGATGTATGGCCCTTCTTATGACACTTGAAGCATTCCCAATTGAGTGCTGGACACTTGGCTGGATCATGCTTTCGTCCGCATCGAAAACATGGTCTTCCCTGCTGCAGGCGCTGCTGACGTTGCTGGGGCTGCTGCGGACGCTGTTGCTGCTGCTGCGGACGCTGATGCTGCTGCTGCTGCTGACATTGTTGCGGCTGCTGCTTGTAACTTACATCTTTACTACTGTTGCTTCTAGTCGTGGAGTATTTCCCCACTAATAATGGTGAATGAAATTACTTTAACTGTGAAGTTGCTAATTCGAAACTTATTGCTGCCTCACTGGCTTCCTTAAACGACAGATCCGCTTCTGACAGCAACTTTTTTTGACACGCTGTACTTTTTAGACCCGACACTAAACGATCTCTTAAGGCATCGTCTAAAAATGAACCAAAATTACATGATTTGGCTAACCTTTTTAGTTCCACTATATATTCGCCCAGTTTCATCTTTTTTTTGATCTCGTTTATTGAATTTAAATCTTTCTGCAATTACTAGCCTCTTCGGTGAGAAATGACCTTTGAGTGCGTCCACTAATACTTTGTATGTTTGCGCACTTGGTGTTTTGGGCACTAATATATTCTTGAAAACAGAATACGTTTCTGGACCGATCATAGTAATAAACATAGGCACTTTAGACTTTTCTTCCACTTTGTTAATCATTAAAAATTGCTCAAATCTTTCGAGATATAAGTCAAACTCCGCATTGTGGATGTCAAATTGTTCAATAGCTCCAATCATTAACATTGTTATGAGTACTTTTGGTATGACTTGACTGATGCACCCAACGTTTGCACGTGGATGTGTCGTAATTTTTGACGTTGTGACACAAATATACCTCGTCGCCAATTTATATGTTATGTATTAGGTATTATATTCAATAAAAGACGCAATAATTACCTTGATGCTTTCAATAATAGTAAAAGTTTATTAACACATAACCTCTTATTTTACAATTACAATAATACTGACAGGTCTATGCCCCTGCACGACTGACTGACTACTATACATAAAATCCCTAACTAATAACATAAGTCCCTAAACTAACATCATAAGTCCCTAAATTATAATTTTATAATTTCCCTAAATATATTAAAACCCTAAACTCAAATATATTACAATACTGCGGCTGTGGCAATTCTACTACGAAGGTCAATATAACATACTGATTAGGAATTTGTATTTTCTGAGATTTGTCGTACCGCATTAATTTAGCTTCCATGATAGCTACGTTAATGTCATTTTCAATTTCCTCCATAGTTATTGAGTGCTCCACATATTTAATTACTACTTTACGTTCCACCAGATGTATAGGTATATAAGCCATCATTTGAGTATATTTAAAATAATCATTTAATATAAGTTTATTCGCATAAATTGGGCCCGAGATTTGAATTTTTACTCGATTTTTTCCTAGGTTTGAAATATCCATGATGTTAGTTTTAATATTAGGAATTGTTGTTAGAATTTTTTTGCCAAGTGAGATGGGGCTTAATTTGCCCAGATTTTTGTCCTTTGATTCAACATATATGTAATACGGGCCTGTGTTGTCTGCTTCAAAACGATTTTTAAGTTTCCTGAGAGAATGATTGTATGTTATTAAAGTTGTTATATCTGGGATACTCGTATTGTTGCTTATAACACTTATACCGTGAGTATTTTTTAACGTGAAACATTGGGTTTGTCATATCCATGGTTACGACTTGACATTTGATTGACAGCAATGTATTTGCCCGTTCCATTTAAAATGAAACATAGGGAACGAATTTGACATTTGATAAGACGTCAATAGAGATTAATTTTGTTTAAATAATTATACCTGCATTCTAAATTAAAATTAGTTGTAGAAAAAATGTAGTATGCACCTTATGCCCGAGTAGTTTTCTGACTCGGCTAAATTACTTACAATATTTAAATATACTTCTGTCAAATTCATTCCCCATGTGTCATTTTAAATGAGACAGACAAATACATTGCTGTCAATCAAATGTCAAATCAAAACTTTTAGGAAAATTCAACGGTTATCTGTCATATTGACAAGATGTCATTAAACGTCATTTTGTTTAAATAATTATACCTGTTTTCTAAAAATTAAATTTAGATGTAGAAAAAATACTGTTTGTACCTTGTGCCCGAAATATGTTTAGTGCTCTAGAGTGGTTTTCTGACTACGCTAAATTTCTTATAATATTTAAATATAATACTTCTGTCAGATTCGTTCTCTATGTTTCATTTTAAATGGAACGGGCAAATACGTTGCTGTCAATCAAATATTAAGTCGTAATCTTGGATATGACAAACCCAATGTTTCACGTTAAAAAATACTCACGGTATTTTGGTTTTGAATAGCATTATTTACGTTTGTTTCATTTAATTGTGCTTGTGTTAGTGTGACAGAGTTTTGAGCGGTAAGAGATTGCGATTGTGTGTGCCCGTTTTTTCGGAGAATGAGTTGTTAAATAATGGCTCCATGGGCGGGTTCGTTGGGATTTTCTTCAACTCGTTAGAGGTGGGTTTAGGCGCCATACGTTGTAATGTAGTGGATAAATTAAGGTGTTTATTGCCGCTGAAATTGATATGCCTATTTCGGTGAGTGTGGTGGTTCCCCACCCTCCACATATGGTCCACTTGCCATTAGATTGCCACGGATTTGTTAAGAACGCACTATCACTTATTGAATGAGGTTCAAAAGAACTTCATATAAATAAGAAATTTGTGAGAGTCTTGTCTCGTCTTCCGATGTGTCTTCTTCGGTAGTTAGAGCCAGATTAAATTTTTCTCTTGATATTTCTATATATTTTTTTTTTTAGACGGAAAAGGATTTTTGGAAATCAACACAAGTACCTACATAACATGTTTGAATTATAATCTATCGGGACCTACGTGTGTATTTTGTATTTGTTCATAAACATGATCGGAATTGTCAATAAAATTCAGTTGGGTCGTTTTCGACCCACTGGCAACTTCATCTCATATGCTTCATAGCAAGTTGTATAGACGTGTTCCGCAAGTGTACTTTGACATTAGTTGGAGTTGCTTCTCGAAATTGTGGAAAATTTTACTGAAGTTGATTTCACAAATTTTGATTTGCATATTATAATAAAAAAAATCATCACGGCATGTTACCCATTGCAGGGTGTGGCATTCTGCTTTGTACGCTGATATCGGTAATGATAATGACATTTTCGTACAGTGCAGGGGGTTACCAGGCGTCACCTCAAGGACATTACTTGCTGGCATAATTAGAAATTATACCTCGCGAATGTGACGCTCAAGACACCGATGAAGATTCAGAAGAAAAATGCTGTGATCTCGATTGTCTAAATTGTAGTTAAATCAGATACAGAGTGAAGCAGAATTAATAAAACTAGGCCACTGTAGTTGCTGTTATCAGTGATGCAAAAATTTATCTACATCAGCAATCTGTAAAAATTCAATATTGTCAGAAATCCCCTGAAAGCGTATTACTGGAGATCTAACAAACCTTTTACACGAATAGTGACTATATAGTTTTTTTACTATCAAGTGTGTTAATGAGGGTGATTAATGATTGAGACATTTTATTTCCATTCAGTAGAACTATTGTAAAAACATAAACAGTTGTTCCCAGTGGGTCTAAAGCCCTAGCGTCCGAAGAATTTTTTTAACATTATTTTGTCGATAAAGAAAACCAAAACATATAATAAATGTCAAAAATATGAAAATTATGTAAAAAATAATTACGGGTTCAAATAATCTTGTGTTCAATCAAGGTTGAATGAAATCGTTCAATTTGGCCGTTTAAATTCGGTCTAAGTCTCTGTGTTTTTACTTTACTTATGTTAATTTCACTAAAAAGGTAAATTTATCTCATTCTTTTGCGTAAAACAAGATCACCAACTTTTTTCCCGACAAAAATTATTCTGAGAACTTCCCGTTCCTACATCTCCAGTTTCTTTTGATTTGTTTTGTTTAGGATCATAATTCACAACCATATGAGACTGTTGGCCGAATAAGTTTTGTAAGATCTGTTTTTCGCCACTCAGGACACAGCGATGGATTGCAAAAAACTTCTTAGTGATCCTAAACTCTTACTTTTTTTCAACAATCTTATTTTATATCTGTATCCTATTCACTGTTATTGGTTAGTGTCTCGCCCCAAAATAAGTAAAATTTTCCACCTCTTCAAAATTATGTAGCAAACAGCAAACTTATCTGTACCTATTTTCAGGTCCTTTTTTCCTAAATTACTGCGTCCTTTAATATAAATAAATTTAGTTTTATGTACGGTTATCTTTAAACCAATACTTTGAGCTTCTCTTTCTATATTCTTAAATATTCGTTATAGCTCTGATCTTGATCTTGTTTTTAGCATTTTGTGGTCAGCATATGATAGCAGTTGATGCCTTTGTCGGTAGATGGCTCCTGTTCTAAAGAGTCGGCATCTTCTTATTATTCCTTCCAGCACCAAGTTAAAAAGAATCGAGGACACCGGATCTCCCTGCCTGACACCCCTAATTACCTATTTTCAAAATTTCTGAGATTTTCCCGTCTAACAGGATCTTGCTACTGGTATTGCCTTAAGTTATTTCTATTAATTTCCGGTTTCTTTCGGGCTCATGTAGAATTTCTAGCTATCTTTCTTTGTTAATAGTGTCCTACGCCTGTTTAAAATCAATGATGAGCAGTAAAATTCCAAATTGTGTCCGTAGTTGTTGGCAATTATTTGCTTTAGTGTGAAGATTTGGTCTGTCGCACTGGTAATAAATAAATTTAAAAAAGTGAAAAGGAGTTATTGAAAATAAAAGTGTATTCATTATTTTATAAACCAGTTTTTATTTGAAGATGAATTAATGAATATAAAAAGTATATATTTATTTGTAGATTTCGTCGCCTGTCGTTAATAGTAACCCGCAATAATATAACAAAATATAATTATCGCGCTACAAAACATACAGAAAAATCTGTACTATACCCCCGCCAGTACTTTGATGATGCCGCATCTGGCGAAAGTGTACAATAAAGTAAAAATGTACATCTCTTGTAAAAATTAAACCGAGTGTTATTTTTTTTTAACTTTTATTAAGTTATATATATACCTACATATTTATTAATGCTGGAAACTATATTATGTTCCTTTGCATTTGTATAACTATTGCTTTATTTACTATTACAATTTTTTAAAAACATTTTCACTACTAATTTGAAATGATAGATACTTTGACAGAGACATTTATCATTTATCTATCAGTTACATACATTTGAAATATGAACTACGTATCTAAGGAATTGTGTTTATTTTTAGAACATAGGCTCAGGGATTTATAAAATAGATTCTTTTATACAAATATTTATCTATAAAATATATAGAAAAAGTATGGATGCGTACCTGTAGAAAATTTAATAATCTTTAATTTTTTATTATAACATAAATCGCGAAAGGTATTTTCAAAGAAAAACTATATTGAGCTTCAAGTAAAGTGCCATTTCCGGTTACCCGATTTACACAAAAATCTAATTACTTCTTTCCGTAAAAAGAACAAGGTTTCAGAATTGTTTGAATGTAATTATTTGAGTGAAAGCGTTGGCAAAGTCCATATACATACATAGAAACATACATACATAATCGTAAAAATGTTAAAATTGGATTCTAGGGACCTTAAAACGTGTTCATTTACCAAAATCTCGACATGCGATTTATCTTTAAAACATAGGCTCCGGGATTTATAAAATAGTTTATTTTATACAGGGTGTCTCACAACTCGCGCCCTAGAGCGAATGAGGAAACACGAGACTGCACTCGGATGTGTAATTTAAAAAAAAAAAAAAATCTAGCTTAAAAGATATTAGAAAAAAGACGTCTTAAAATTGACCAATTAGAAACCTACACCTTTAACATGTGTTTGCCGTAATTTTACGTTACAAGGGTTTTATACAAATCAAATCTTCTTTAAAATGTCTGGGCGACTGTAGTTTTAGAAAAATGTCAGTGTCAAATTAAATTTGACAAGGTGAATAAAAAAGGTAAATTTTTACCATGTATTCAGCCGCTGATTACTTAGAAATGATTATAATTTTCGGAGAATGTGGACGTAACGCCAGAGAGGCAGCACGAGTCTATTCGGAACGTTTTCCGGATAGAAATATTGTGGATCATAAAGTGATATTGAGAGCCATAGCAAGGACGCATGAGACCGGTCAAGTTATGCCAGATCGAAGAGAAACTGGTGGTGCTCCCAGAATCGCTCGTACAGTTGAGAACGAAGAAGCTGATTTAAATGTCTTTGAGGAGATGGTACCAGAAGTATCAGAGAAGTTGCGGGCCAATTAGGTATTTCCAAGGCTTCAGTACATCGAATTTTGAAAAATAATCTGCAACACCCGTATCATTACACTCGTGTACAGCATCTACAGCCGGAATATTACTCTGCTAGAAGAGAGTTCTGTACGTGGTTGCTAAATCAAGAGATACTCGAACCAAATTTTGTTTCGCGGATTTTATTTTCGGACGAATCGATTTTCGACAGACAAGGATGTTACAACGTTCATAATTGGCATATTTGTGCAGAGGGAAAATCCGTGGACCACTTTTCCAAGAGCATTTCAGCATCAATATTCAGTAAATTTGTGGACTGGTCTGTTGGGGGATCGTGTGGTATGTTATGATTATCAATTAATTTTTAGATACTTTGATTTTTCCTTTCTAAGGTCGGACCTTTCGAATTTCCTGCACGTTTAACAGGACGCATTTATGCTGAACACAGAACTTCCAGATTTAGTAGATGAAGAGGTACCACTCGCTTTTCGTATTAATGAATGGTTCCAACACGACGGGGCACCACTTCATTTTAGTCGAGAAGTGCGGGAAATTTTAGACCAATAGTATCCTGACCGTTGGATAGGACGTGGTGGTCCACGAAATTGGCCCGCGCGATCTCCCGATTTCAATCCTTTGGATTTCTTTCTTTGGGGACATGTGAAAAACTTCGTTTACAGAGAACCCATTGACACAGAGGAGGAGCTCAGAGTTCGAATTCAAGAGGCCTTTACAACAGTTACTCCACAAATGATTATGGACTCTAAATTATTGAGCCTGTTAAGAAAGGCGCGATTATGTTTACAAATGAACGGAGGACATTTTGAGCATCTGCTCTGATTGAATCGTTCCATGGGTGTTATTACCATTGTATAAATTGCATTACAATAAAAACGGTTCTTTTTAGAACCACCATTTGTTGTTTTAATCTCAAAGAATTCAAATGACAATAACATTTTCGTTTAACACATTTTACACAGCTGCTACAACACGTTGAACTGTACGATATAAATGATGATCTCGGATGACACCTTCGCTAACCAAAATTTGTTGACAGTGAAAAGTCAACTCTAAAGCACAGAATAAACATCTATACAGAAGCGACAGTCAGAGAGAGAAACAAATATTAGAGAGAGAAAGAGTATGCCAACAAATTTAAAGGGTTAATCGGATAAAATCGGATTGTTTCGGCATATCTTCGTATCTTACGATTCTTTGTTCTTTTCATTATCTCGACGTGAACATTTTCCGTTAGGGGTCAATAATAAAAGTATATTGAGAAACACAAATTGATTCCTAATAAAAACAAATATGTTACTTTTTCAACAAACGATAGGAAAAATCGTTATCATAAGGAAAATCATTATATTTCACGTATTCTGGAAGAGCTGTTGTCTCAGCTTGTCACGCCCATGTATTTTAGGGTTATGGCTAATTGAAGCAAACCAAACACGTCTTCTCACTTTTGACATATGTCATGTTGTGAACTGTTTGTGAAGTTTAGAAGTGGTGTTAGTTTCTAATGAAATGGATAAAATGAAGAAAGTAGAATCGGGAGGACTACTTTGTTCATATAAAGACTGTATAAATAGATTAAAAAATGGAGAAAGGGAAATGTAATTTTTTTTTCGTTTCCGAAAGATCCAGAAATGTAAGTTATGCAAAACGACTACCATATCATGTAAAATGTATATTCATTTAATAAATATAGGTGTAAAATGTGGCCCAAGGCCTGTGGAAGAGAAGATTTGATGAAGAAGGATATATGGGATATATTCATCGAGTCCGACATTTGTTTCCCACATCAAAGATATAGAAAATTCTGTATTGTAATGAATTTGTAAAATTCAGGTATTTATTTAATAAAAATATAATTATGTGATTATTTTATCTGATTTCTTTTTAATTCGTTAATAAAATTAAAATTTTAGTACTTTTATGGTCTAATTTTTCTTTTACCATTTAAAACAATTTAAATTTCGCGCGTAAATTTGCCAACAAATTTAAAGTTCAAGGTCATAAACGTAAAATCGCAACAACAATGGTGCTGACAAGGAGTGTCGCTTCTGTATAAATTTATTCTGTGTCTAAAGTGTCAAAATTACAGTAAGTCAAACAAATTTTGTAACTCACTAGTAGTATTTTTAAAACCTAGCAACCAGTTTTATTTTGTAATAATATCATCACACCTCAAGATATCCTTCCGGGATTGGTGGATTAAAACGTCTTGTAACTCCGTTATGCAAGCAGCCGCAAAATTATTTTCTTCTATTTGTTGGCAGCCTATTGTCGTCGGCAAGTGTCAGTTTCGTCTGGGATGCGAGTTGTAAGATACCCTGTATATTTATTTATAAAATACATAGAAAAAGTATAAATGCATACCTGAAGAAAATTTAATAATCTTTAGTTCTTATAATAACATAAATCGCGAAAAATTAGATTTAAAGGTATTTTTCGAAGAGAAACTACTTTGAGCTTCAAATAAATTGTCATTACCGGTTACTTGATACAGATATCATCGTGAAAATGTTAAAATCTTTTTCCAGGGATCTTAAAATCTCGACATACGATTTTTAGCACGATCCCTATATCTCCCTTACCAAGGGTAGGAGGGTAAAAATTCACGAAATTTATATTACGTATGCAAGCCAATAGCATGCTGTTTTCGTAATTTGATTACGCAAGTTATACATACTTAAAACAGTTCACTTTCACACTGGACGGCCACTGTTCGGTACACAAAATAAGACCCTCTTTCTTTCTCTAATAATTATGTTATATTGGAAATAAACTTGGAACGAAATAATAACAAATTACAAAAACTGACATATCACAAAAATTACAACAAAAACATTAACTGTCAACTGGTTCCAAAGGCAACTCAAATTTTCAAAAATAGAAAAACAAATTTTATTTCACTTCTAACATCACTCCCACCTTGAGTTGACTTTAGAATTTAATCTAGTAATCTTGTTGGTAGTTTTACTACAAGACCACTTCTTGGGCTTTTCGGAACGGGAACGTTTTCTTCATCAGGTTTTCGCAGAACAGGAATTTCATCAGCAAAGTCAATTTCTAATGGAAATATTCTTTGTATGGGTCGTATAAGTTTACCATTCTGTGTACGTAGACGTACAACTCGAGCTGTACCGTCTCGTCCAGGAATAATCTCTTCTTCGCGAGCTAGGGGCCATTCAAGCCTTTTTGTATTATCATTACCAATTAAGACGATTTCGCCCTTCTTTACTTCACGTCGGATCTTAAGGTTTGATCTTCGTCGGACAAGCTGCCCAAGATATTCACTACGAAATCTTTTTCTCAGTTCGTTGCGTAAATTCTGCTTATAACGCAGACGTTTATTTAAGCAAGTTGCATCGCAGTAGTCTAGATCAGGCACACCGGTGTCCTCCATTTCTTGTATAAACATGGCTGGTGTAAGGGGTTGAAATTCAACATTACTGTCAGATATGTAAGTCAGTGGACGAGAATTTATAATCGCCTCGCAGTCACAAAGAATCGTAACTAATTCCTCGTAAAGTAAACAAGCTCTTCGTAAAATTTTCTTTAATAAATTCTTCA
This sequence comes from Ophonus ardosiacus, assembly GCA_943142095.1. NCBI lineage: Eukaryota > Metazoa > Arthropoda > Insecta > Coleoptera > Carabidae > Ophonus > Ophonus ardosiacus. The sequence goes on along the minus strand of OW964830.1, from coordinate 21,820,262 downwards.
AAAGTCGTACAAGTCGTTCCCACCATCCTCTGATGTTAGAAATGAAATAAAATTTGTTTTTCTATTTTTGAAAAATTTGAGTTGACTTTGGAACCAGTTGACAGTTAATGTTTTTGTAGTTATTTTTGTGATATGCCAGTTTTTTTTATTTGTTATTATTTCGTTCCAAGTTTATTTTCAATATAACAATTATTAGAGAAAGAAAGAGGGTTTTTTTTTGTGTACCGAACATAAAATATTGGCGACCGTGACAGGACTGAGGAGTTATATTGAATAAGATAAACTTATAATCTATATCATGGAACGTTTAAAAAAGGCTAGAACCGCAGTACGTAATTCATTCACTAGATTTTACACTGTTCTTTCTGTAGAATGTAACAAAGAAAACGCTGACAAAGATACTGTAGAAGTAAATCTAATCTTATTAGAAAATAAATTTAAAGAATTGGAAGATTTAGATAAGCAAATAAGAGATAAAATAGTAAACAGCGAATTAACAGAAGATGAAATTGAGAGAGAATCCGTTTTAGTGGATGAATATAACACGAAGTTTTATAAAGTAAAGGGCCTGACGAAAAAGATACTATGACAGATGACATCAACTACTGTGACCAATTCAACAACTTCGCATCGCAGAAAGTTTAAACTACCTGAAATTGAATTAAAGAAATTTTCTGGTGATATAAGAGAATGTTTACAGTTCTGGAGCTGTTTCAAGAAAGTGCATTCAGATTCCGAAATTGCAGACGAAGACAAATTTCAGTATTTAGTAGTCAATGGTAGAAGAGAGTAGAGCTGCAGAGCTAGTCAGTAGTTATCCACCAACGGCTGAAAATTATGTTAATGCAATAGAAAGTTTAAAAGTTGTTTTGGTAAAGACGAAGTACTAATTGAATTCTATATTCGAGAATTATTATCTTTAAAAAGAGCAGTAAATCCATAAGATAAGTCATGTTTATGTAATTTATATGATAAATTAGAGTCACAACTTCGAGCATTAGAATCATTGGGTGTTACGAGCGATTAATATGCCTCAATGTTATATCCATTGGTGGAATCTTGTAGTCCAGAAGAAACTTTGAGGGTCTGGCAGCGTACTACACCAATTCAAGATGAGGAAAAATCAAGTGATGTCTCGAAAAATAGGCTTGAGAAATGAATGAAGTTTTTGAACACCGAAGTTGAAGCTGAAGAAAGAATTCAGTTGGCAGTGAGCAGTTTTGGATTGTCCAATGAAAAATATAGTAAGAAAGCAAATAATGGGCAAGCTATAGCATCTGCTTCTAGTTTGGTGAATGATACAGCAAATGTGAGAATTTTAACATGTATCTTTTGTAATAAAAATCATGTAAGTACAGATTGCATAAGCACAAGGCATGTCTGTGAGTGAACGACAGAAAATCGTTCGAGAGAAGAAATCTTGATTCATTTGCTTAAAAATGGGTCATATTTCAAAACGGTGCAAAGCTGTAATAAAGTGTATTGTTTGTAAGAAAAGGCACGTAGCTTGGATGTGTCCAAACCTGGAAGATCTTAGGAAAAAAGATGATAGTAAAACGACTGAAGACAATGAATCATCACAAGTGGCAACTAGCAGTATTACGAATCCTAAGATATTTTCGCAAACTTTGGTAATTGTGTTGAAGCAAGGAAATATTTCGCGTAAGTTACGAGCTATCATAGATACTGGTACACACCGATCTTATCTTCTGAAGGATATTGCTAACGAAATGAAGCTTCATTCGAATGGATATGAAAATTTAATACACATGTTATTTGGTGGATCTCAAACTAAACGGGAGAAACATAAACAAAATTAGTTGATCTTGTTAATCCAGACAATAACTATAATTGTCCAGTAGAGGTATTAGGTCAGCAAACTATTGTTGGTAATATAAACAATGTGGAAATTGGACCCTGGACACAAGAACTTCTAAAGAAAAATATTAAACTGAAAGATGTTAACAAGGGGACCATACATCTATTGATAGGTGCAGACATAGCAGCCAAATTATATACGGGTAAGATTTATCATTTGAAATGTGGTCTGAGCGCTGTCGAAACAAAATTAGGATGGACATTAATGGGCCAATTAACTCAAGAAAAGCCTCATACTGATACAGTGACGTTAGTAACGTCTCTGTTTGTAGAAGAAGCAAAAGTGACAGATTTATGGGAGTTAGATGCAATAGGTATAAAAGATTCCATACAAAAACAGTCTAAAATAGAAAAGGATAAACAAACCTATGAAGACTTCAAAAATTCTGTCAACGTGAATACCGAAAGTAGATATAAAGTAGTATTACCATGGAAAGAAGATCGGCACGAACAACTTACAGATAATCGACATTTGGCTTAAAAACGATTACAAGTACAACTGAAGAAATTTAGAAATGATCAGTTTTACAAATACAATCAGATATTCCAAGACTGGGAAGCCACAGGGATCATTGAACAAGTGACCGAAACTAAAGAAAAGAAAGGTAAGATTCATTATTTACTACATAGACCAGTTTACAAAGAATCAAGTACGACCAAAGTAAGACCTGTTTTCGATGCATCGGCTAAAATAGGCCACAACTTATCTTTAAATCGATGTTTGGAGACTGGTCCCAATTTGATTGAACTTATCCCAACAATATTACTTAGGTTTCGATTACATAAGATTGGAGTTATTTCTGACATAAAAGGTGCGTTCCTACAAATTAGTATCTGTGAGAAAGATAGTGATTTTTTTTTCGATTTTTATGGGTAAACAAACAAAATCAAACTATCATTTATAGACATGCACGAGTAGTATTTGGTTTAACCTGTAGCCCATTCTTGCTAGCTTCAGTGATACGACATCATCTAGAAAACAGTATGAAAAGACTAAATGACACGTTTTCTGAAACATTTTACTCACGCGAATCTATTGAAAAATTATCTAAATCGTTTTATGTAGATAATTGCGTGACTAGTGTTGAAACGGAACAAGAACTTATGACTTTTGTACGCGAATCGCGTAACGTTATAAATGAAGCTTGTATGGATTAAAGAGGGTCTTAGAAAAAGAAGAATATTCATCGAATAATGTTAGTTTAGTTGTCGGTTTGAAATGGGACAGAAAAAAGGATACGCTATCAGTTAACATAAATAACTTGACGACCTCTTACCTAGGAAAAGTAGCAAAACGTGTTATTTTATCTATTGCCCATAAATTATTTCAAGAAATGTGGTCTCAAGAAATTGAGTGGGACATTCCAGTTCCTGCAAATATCAAAGAAAGATTCTTGACCTGGTTTAATGAACTAAAAATTCTAGAAGACCTCCAAATACCAAGAAGAATTTGTAATATTACAAAGGGAGATTGGAGTTTTCTCATTTTCTGTGATGCGAGTAAAGTTGCTTACGCCACTGCAATATTTCTACGAGTTGAATATGAAGGTAGAGTGACTGTACAATTAATTCAGGCGAAGACTAGAATTGCACCTTTAAAGCAATGTACTATACCAAGGCTTGAATTAATGGCGACAACAATTGGAGCTCGTTTGGTTCAAGAAATCGAAAATTTATTAGACAGAGAAAATATTACAAAAATATTTTGGAGTGATTCCACAACTGTATTAGCCTGGATTCAAAGAGAAAATGTTTGGAATACTTTTGTAAATAATAGAGTAAAAGAAATAAAAAGATTGACAACACGATTGATTGGAGGTATATCAATGGCAAACAAAATCCAGCTGATCTACCGTCTCGCGGTTGCAGTCCTAAACAAATAGTAGTTTCAAAATGGTGGGAGGGGCGATTTTGGTTAAAATGTTTTTCAGAAGACTGGCCTTAACCCACTTATCTATTTTTGAAAAATTTGAGTTGACTTTGGAACCAGTTGACAGTTAATGTTTTTGTAGTAATTTGATATGTCAGTTTTTGTAATTTGTTATTATTTCGTTCCAAGTTTATTTTCAATATAACATAATTATTAGAGAAAGAAAGAGGGTTTCATTTTGTGCACCGAACATAAAATATGGGGAGGATGGTGGCGACTTGTACGACTTTTGAAGAATTTATTAAAGAAAATTTTACGAAGAGCTTGTTTACTTTACGAGGAATTAGTCACGATTCTTTGTGACTGCGAGGCGATTATAAATTCTCATCCACTGACTTACATATCTGACAGTGATGTTTATACAAGAAATGGAGGAAACCGGTGTGCCTGACCTAGACTACTGCGATGCAACTTGTTTAAATAAACATCTGTGTTATAAGCAGAATTTACGCAACGAACTGAGAAAAAGATTTCGTAGTGAATATCTTGGGCAGCTTGTCCAACGAAGATCAAACCTTAAGATCCGACGTGAAGTAAAGAAGGGCGAAATCGTCTTAATTGGTAATGATAATACAAAAAGGCTTGAATGGCCCCTAGCTTGCGTAGAAGAGATTATTCCTGGACGAGACGGTATAGCTTGAGTTGTACGTCTACGTACACAGAATGGTGAACTTATACGACCCATACAAAGAATATTTCCATTAGAAATTGACTTTGCTGATGAAGTTTCTGTTCTGCGAAAACCTGATGAAGAAAACGTTCCCGTTCCGAAAAACCCAAGAAGTGGTCTTGTAGTAAAACTACCAACAAGATTACTAGATTAAATTCTAAAGTCAACTCAAGGTGGGAGTGATGTTAGAAATGAAATAATATTTGTTTTTCTATTTTTGAAAATTTGAGTTGACTTTGGAACCAGTTGACAGTTCATGTTTTTATTGTAATTTTTGTGATATGTCAGTTTTTGTTATTTGTTATTATTTCGATCCAAGTTTATTTTCAATATAACACAATTATTAGAGGAAGAAAGAGGGTTTTATTTTGTGTACCGAACATAAAATATATTGACTAGTTCTGCAGCTCTACCCTCTTCTACCATTGACTGTACTAAATACTGAAACTTGTCTTCGTCTGCAATTTCGGAATCTGCTCCAGAACTGTAACCATTCTCTTATATCACCAGAAAATTTTTTTAATTCAATATCAGGTAGTTTAAACTTTCTGCGATGCGAAGTTGTTGAATTGGTCACAGTAGTTGATGTTGTCTGTCGTAGTATCTTTTTTGTCATGCTCTTTACTTTATAAAACTTCGTGTTATATTCATCCACTAAAACGGATTCTCTCTCAAATTCATCTTCTGTTGATTCGCTGTTTACTATTTTATCTATTATTTGCTTATCTAAATCTTCCAATTATTTAAATTCATTTTCTAATAAGATTAACATAACATTAACTGTCAACTGGTTCCAAAGTCAACTCAAATTTTCAAAAATAGAAAAACAAATTTTATTTCATTTCTAATAGCCACCAAAAAGGCGAATTAAATTCACATGCCAAAATAACGAAATAAAAATAGTTACGTCATATACCTATCTTGGGGTAAAGTTTTCAACATCCGGTCTACATTATCACACAGCAGAAGATTTAATAAGTAAAGCCAACAAAACATCGGGTGCCGTAAAGGATACCTTAACAAAAGCAAAAATCAATTGTTGGGAAACAACAATGAAACTTTATAATAGCATTACCATACCTGAAATTGAGAGGGCTCAAACAAACTTTTTTAAAACCTTGTACTGTCTCCAATTTACAACTCCAAATTACATACTCCGGAGAGAATTTGGAGTACAAATTAGAATTAACAATATTTCAAAGAATGCTAAATTGGTAGTACAAGTTATTACTGGCGCAAGAAAATAGATATTAAAAGTTTGTTACAACCTACTCTTATCACTAAACTCTAACAATAGCATAGAAAAAGAAAAACAAATGGAATTCAACTGGGTTAGAAATCTCCAAACAATGATTATGAAGGCAAATTTTGAATGGATCAGAGAGCTACAATCTTAAAAACAGAACTGAACAACATAACTATCAATCATACCGAGAAGCCCTTCATGAAGAAGACACCAAAAGAATAATTTCCTCCAGTTTTAATAATACATACAAAACCTATAATTTCACACAGAATTACCTCACCCTAAACCTTCCAATCCAAATCCATAAATTAATAATTCAACTTCGTATCGCTTCCCTAAAAAATCCCAAAATTTAGCTTAACCGCTATTGCCATAGATTTCAGGGAGACGAGATTTGTACTCTGCAATTCCTACGAAGAAGATGACCTCAACCACTTCTTGTTCCACTGCCCAATTTTTGCTGCTCTCAGACAACACTACATAACCAAGCACATACCAAGAAGTCCCCGTGAGGAATATTTTTCCAATCTACTGTCAAATATTACAGTTGAAAAATCATATGACATTTTTACCTTCCGTTACCTTTAGCTAAGGAGGGTATTGTCACAAACAAACCCAGGTTTGTCTGTGGTATTGTCTTTGGTCAAAAAATTCGGTGGTGAGTTTTTAATGAATAAGCACGTTTTAGGGTCCCTACAATACGAATTTACTATTTTTAAGATGATGTCTGTATGTATGTATGTATGTATGTATGTATGTATGTATGTATGTATATATATGTGTGTGTGTGTGTTCGTGTGTGTGTGTGTGTGTGTGTGTGTGTGTGTATGTATGTCCGTGTGTGACAAATTTTTCTCCGACGATAACTCCAATACTGCAATTCTAAAAATTATAATTCTTTCGTATTCCTCTTCTGTACATCCATATGAAGAGTTGATTAGATTTTGGTTATAATTGATCCACCGGAAGTACCCTTATTTGAAGTTTTTAACAGTTTTTCTTAAAAAAACGCAGTTAAATATTGTTTTTTGACTTTTTGTTATTATACATATTAAAGAAAATATTCTTTTCTATACAATTTGATTATACATTTTCCTTCATATTCAATAGATGTAGATTTAAAGCATTATAAAGAAATTAATTTTCAAAAATTAGTCAGCTTTGCTATTTATCATGGAAACAGATGATGCTGATATATTAAAAAAATTCTAATTGACAGATGTCAGTTGCAACTGCAAAACCAAATATGGAAAGTGTAGGATCACAAAATTGGTATGTCATAGTGCTCCTCGCAAGTGACGCGCAGAGAAAGGCCAAAGAGAAGATGGAAGGACTGTATCGCAGAAGACTGAAAGGAATGCCTGTGTCAAGAAGATGTGTTCGTGTTTGATTTTACATGATATTATATAGAATCTGTTCCAAGGACCTTTTGGTATGGGATTTGTACAAATTACATCGAATTGACGGAAGGTTTTGTGCTGGCCACAACAGATTTTTTATTATTATGTTCAGGGCTCTTTAAATTTAATCAACTTCATATGTAATAATTAATTGAAACAAATATGTATTGTAATTTAATTATATGTACTTATCAATCCCTTTTGTATAAGTATTACTTGCATACAAATAAATTGTTATTATTATATTATTTTAATTTATATTCCACATCGGATTGTTGGTTGACGGTTGCAATTAAATTCACATTTTTAGTTAGAAAGTAGATTATATTACATATAAATGTTTTTATGGAAAGGGTTTAGACCACAACCTTTTTGGTAAACACATTAATTTTAAAATTTATTTTCAGTTTAAATTTGGGTCCATTTATACTCCTGAATTAATTTTTAAAAGCAATTTTACTTGGTAACATTCTGATCAGGTTACATTGTTCAGAAAGCATTGTTGGATGTCTGCGTATAAAATATAATTTTACAAGAAGATAGGGTTGCCAACTTTACAAAATTACAGAAAAGGACATTTTTTTCGGTAATCTTTTTCTGAATTATGTGTATTTAGAATTTATGAAAATTTTTTTTAAATATTTTCAAGGTCAAACGTGTTTTAATGCAAAGTTAAATGATATAGTTTTTTTTACAATGAGGCAAATTTAACAAATTCTTAAAAAAATAAAATTAATACTTTTTACGAAACAAGTAAAACACAATAAGATATCTAACCTTAAACTGTTAGCTGCTAATATCTAATTTTACATTTTAATTTTTTAAACTGACAAAGCAGTTATTTAGCGTTAATAAACTATAATACAATATTAACGAGTAAAACCTGATCCGAATAGTCGCTCGATGAGGATGAGAGCATGAGCATAAAAGTAACAATTAACAAATTTGACAAGTCAACACACATATTCATATTTGTAACTCTGCTGAAGCGAGCTCTGAGCTCTGAAGGTCTGAAGTTATCACTAAACACCAAAAGGTATATCTTTGCATCTGCTATCGCCAACTTTTAGAGAAAACTGTGAACTAAATGTTAGTAGATAAATTATAGTACCAATACATCAATAATTCAAAAATACCATCGTTATTTCATTACATTACACAAAATGTGAATTAATTATTTTATTTTCATATTTATAATAATAAGAAAAATATTATTAATAACAAAATTTACTATAAAAGGACAAATCACGTCCTTTCCTGGTTTAAAAAAGGACAAAATATGCTCAAAAAAGGACAGTCCTTTCCAAAAAAGGTCAGTTGGCAACCCTACAAGAAGATGAAGTACATAGATTCTGCAGATAAAGTAGAAAATATCGACAATGTAGAAGGTACTTTTTTTTAAACTTCTCAACAGGATTAAATACCAATTACTGAGTAGGTTCACATACACAAACATCCACGCCTTAGTGGGATTCGAACCCAGAACCCCGAGTATACTCATGACAAGAGGCGTTACTCTAACCATTGAGCCACCGGAGCCGACATTCAGATATATGTATGCGAATTTGTTTGAGATACAAAAGTGATTAAAAAAAAATTGTGTGAGTGTGCAAATCATAATAGTACAATTTCTTACACACGTTAAGAGTATTTTAATTTGTGTTAATTTATTAAATTAGATGTTCAAATAGTACTAATTTTTCCCCAGAAAAAAAATATTCTAAAGCTGGAATATTTATACTTAACCACATATAGTACTACTGTGTTAATTAAATCACAAAAAAAACGAAGACAACCTAGACAATTGGATTCTAAACCACCTTTTTTACAAAAAAGGTTGAACTAATGTGCATACGCGAATTTAAAACTTTACGTAATAAACGAGATATGAATTTTTGAAATTCAGAATTTGGCATCAGTACTCGAACACGTGTCTAGTTTACAAATAATCAAATTGCTTAGCGCATGAAACTTC